>CM023450.1:180484372-180662953 GCA_013339765.2 Haemaphysalis longicornis
CGCCTGCGTTGCGTCGGTGCGTTAAACCCTAAAAAAAATCGTGCAAGTCTTATGGCTCAATGCGCCCTGTCAGCTGTACTCCGCAATGGAGCCGTTTAAGTCAGGGTTGGTGTGTGGCATAGACATTAAGATGCCTAGAATTGGGTGAAGAAAGGGGTGCCGACATGTGTGTCCGCTGGAGTAAAGGTCGAGGCCTTCGAGTTGTTAACTCGCTATGGGACTGACGCATGTCGTTTGCTTGGAGGAGGGAGAACAGAACTAAAGAAGCGTCAGTCCGAACAGAAGCGTGAATGGGCGCGAAAACAACGAAAAGACGCTGCCGCCACTGCTGCCGCTTTAAGTTCTATCTGGTAGAGTATCTGCGATTTCCTCCCGGATGAATAGGAACACCGACGTGACCAATACCACTGGTTCAGCTTGAAGGGCTTTCATGGGGACGTGTTTGACAGTGTCTTTAACTTCTAAGCAGCAGTTCATGACCAGTTGCCTGATCATGCGTGCTTGGGTTGCGAGTGGAGAAGGGTGGGTGCAGGAGGCACGCGCACTAAAGGTTTCATGCCCTTGCCTCTGGTCGGCGACTTTAGCTATTTTCGGTTCCGAAAATTGGACCGATCTTAGCGGGAGGGTGGGTTGTGGTTGTGATTTATTAAGACAACCGGGAAAAGAAGAGATCTGTGGATATTGTTGAAGTGAACGGGGAGTTCTCCCTCCTACAACCCAGTCCAGTGAAGGGAAGTGGGTTTCTCAAAGGATAGGAAAAGCGAGAGAGAGGGAAAAGGAGGAGACAGTCTACGTCGCGGTCGCCTCGTCCAAGACTCGACGCCTACAAACGCTGCACTATAGTACTGCCACAACCAGGGAGTTGAGGAGGTTCTGGAAGACCTCCCGTCAGAAGGCGTCCTGTCCCGTGGGAATCAGGAAGTCTTCCAGCCTGTGGATTCGTGCACCGAGTCGCTGGAGTGCAGCCTCCTTCCCGGTGTCATGCTGGCAGCAAGAGCACAGTAATGCTCGAGCGTGTCGGTCTGCTGCGTGGCTTTCCTGCCCTTTTCCCCCAGCGTTTCTTTCAATCAACTCCGACCATGCTTCCGCGCCTCCTGACGCATGCGCAACAGCTCACCGTCGCGCATTTTTCTTTCTGTCTGCCTGCACCCCGGGAAAGTTCGGTGCGTGCGGAAGGGAGCCGGCGAGCGAAGTGTTCCGCGGGTTGCCTAAACGTCTCTGCGGGCTGAAAGATTCAATTTATTATAAAAGACATTCGCATGCATTCTAACCATCGGCCCGCGGAGGAAGGGGCATCACGAGTCCTGCGCAGCTCTCTGGTGCAGAAACACAGGGCGAAACAGTTCGACCAAGTATTTCGTCTTCCTCAAAGATGACAGGTCAGCAAATTACCTTTATGGAGTCACGGATTATTGAATTACGATCCGGGAACGCACGGCCGCGGAACCTGGCAGCGGGCGCGGGAAAGGCGGTCATGCGCAGTTGAGATGTTGGGGGGGGAGCGAGGCGGTGAGTGTCACACTGCGATGTGCTGTCCTCTCCTTGCGCGCATGCTTGGCTTGTCGCCATGCCGCAAGAGCGCTGAAAACAACTGTCAGCGATGCGGCGCGAGATAACTGCGGCAACTGCGTCCTCCGCGCACATGAGCGCCCGCTCCCCGTCTGTGCTGGCGCCAAATTGCCGCCATAGCTTTGAATGTGTGGTGCAGTAACTCGCGCAATTGCCGATGCACACATGGGTCACGCCGAAAACTATGTTCAGCACTGCCCACTCGGGTTTATACAAGCAATGCGATACCTGTAAAAAAAAGCAAATTGGGCCGCCAACACTGTTGTGCAACGCCAACTGGCAAGGGCGAATATTAGAATTTTTTCAGTAATTATCCCAGCCCACGCAATGCTTTCAGTAAATATATATCGTTAGAGGTGCATTCTGGGGGTACACTGATTGTTTGCTACAAGCACTGAATCCACGAAATGACTTGCCATGACTGCGGCAAACAAAGGCGTGTTCTTGGTGTCCAGGTCATTGCTCTCAAGCGCCTGCACCACGAACTTAAAACTATACAGTGCCATCAGATGTTAGGTGGCATTCGTTTTGTTCTCCATTTCTGTCCCCTGGTTTTGTTCAAAAAAGCATGATTAACTCTTCAGTATGCCTTCCGAGAGCGTGCACGCGATTCCCAGGCGAGCACTGGCCGCAGCTGCAAGTAATTACGCGCAGAATCGCTCTCAGCTCGATCAACCCCCTCAGCTGCGGCGACTGTAGTACTTGCAGTGCTTATAGAGCTCTTGCGGCATGCCGTAAAGGCAAGCATGCGTGCGAGGAGAGGGCAACACATCGGATGGTGAAACGCACCCTCGCTCCCGATCTCTCCTCTGCGCATGTCCGTGTCTTTGCCATGGCCTCGCCAGGTGGCGGCAGAGTTGTCTTCAGCCGTCCGTTCCGCGGTTGGTATTTCAGTTGTCCGTGACTGTACTATTGTGATAAATTGAAATACCAACAACGGAACACATGGCTTTCAGTAAATGCCGCGCATCTTGGCGATGGGCGGCGTAAGCGCAGTGCGAACAAGATACAAGAGTTTGTGTTCAAAGTTGATATGGAAACACCGTTTTCGGCGTGTGAGCGTTTTGGTTTGTCTTCCGACCGCCTTCGGGGCCCGCTCACGCAAGCGTTATCTAGCTTCGTTGATGCAATGAGTGAAAAAGGCGCACGCAGCTATATTCCTTCACTATTTATTTCGTCCTGAGCGCCCAACGGACGATGGAAATACGATGGTCTTCGCATATCACAGTTGGCCACGAACTCTCGTAACTTGTTCGCACTGCGCATGCGCAGTCCGTCGCCAGGATGCGCGGCGTGTACTGAAAGCCACGCGCTTGGTTGTTCGTATTTAAATTTGTCAAGATAATACAAGGTATAGTGAATTCTAAAAAAATTCCCCGCATTTCCCCGAGGAGAAGAATGTGAAAGTGCGAATGCACGAGTTGAATTTGCGCGGTTCGGTAATGTTCGCGAAAGAGAGATCACGCACACACACACAACTACAAAAAAAGAAAGATGCATTTATTCACAGACACCTATTTGTGTTGTCGTTGTACTTGATTGCTAGAGCGGATCTCAGCTTCGAAATTTCGTGTCAGTACTCCTTTGCCAATCCCCCACGTGGGTATGTGCCATGTCAGCGGCCAGGCAGCGCGCGCCCATCTCCCCCCGTTGCCAAGGAAGACGAGGAGCGCGCGCACCCGCAGCTGTTGCTATGCGGACGGCGGCGGACGCTTCAGGCTCGCTTAAGAAGTGCATTCGCATTTAAAAAGCCGACCGATGGCACTCTTCTGTTTTCAAAATATATCGCACATGTTACGTGAAGTTAGACATATGTCGATCGTCTTGGAGTGGTGACTAATATGCAAATAGATCCCTGCTATTGCTTGTGTGCTACGTTTTGATAAAGTAAACCCGCCTTCGGCACGCACACTCTTGTTCGTAAGTTCAATTTGTAGAGGCACTGTCGTTTTATGATGGCGTTATTAACTGCTTGAACCGCGATTTACGTTTCTTATCACTGTATTTTTTCACTGTTTCGTGCAGAGGGTTTAAGGCTTGGACGGCGCCAAGTCGAGGACGGTTTGCGGCTTCATTGGACGTTTCCTCCGGTAACTCTCCTCAACCCCTCAAAAGCCATGACGCCACACTTCCTCACAAAGAAGGCAAGCGTTTGTTGCCGTTCGCTGCGTAGTGTGATTGGTAGCGTGTACGTGCTGCACCGTAACCCATTTTTCCTGCGCCATCTTGCTTCAAAACGCTTATTTCCGGTGAAACTGCCGCAAAGCGATGCTTCAGTGCGCCGACAAATCTGATCCAATATTGCCGTGTTCAATGCCGGTCGATTTGCACAAGGCGCAGAGAAACCCCAACCCGAAATGCATGCTTTGTCTGCAGCCGCCATTGCAATCGTTTCACTCATTAAAAGAAAACAAAGTAGTATTACTGGCGTTGCTCGTCAATCTCAACCGCGCACCAGCCCCTTGTCATCTTATCGCGAGTGCGTTTGTGGTAGTTTTAAAGTTAGAACCGCCGTCCCGTATCGGACAGATAAGACTAGAAACGCGGCCCAGACACGAGCTAGAGGGTAGCTTGTGACAACCTAGCCGATTTCTGCAAGTAACGAGCTCGATAGATGCGCCGAACAAGATAAACAGGAGCACCGACTTCGCTCTCTCCGACGGGCCCTTAATCACGGCCGGGCTGAAGGAGCGGCAGGCGCCCACTTTCATGCGGCACTGCGCTTCCTGTATAGTTCCCCCCTTTCATCGCCGGTAGTTCGTGGCGCTGCCGCGCTGCGGCCCAGCCCTCGCCAGTTCACCTACAGCACGGGCGGGGTAGAGGAGCGGCGCGCCCGCATTTGCCACTGCCTTAGCCCTGCCGTGGCTGCAAGTGATACCTGTCCGTGTTAATTTACATGGGCGTTCTTAAAATAGGCGATTCCTTCCCCCTTCTGAATTTTCGGTTTAGTAGGGTCAAACAGCCTAACATTCCGTTACATGGATGAGTATCTGATTTTTCCGCGCTGTGCTTTGCCAATGTTCCACCCCCATGTCGCGCAGGCACTAGAAACTTTCAGAGAATGCCTCAACCCGCTTGTGGTTACTTACGAGATGCCAGACGGGGACAACATTCGGCTCCTAGACCTAAGGATTCGCTTCCTTGAGGACCACACGAACTGGTGTTAAGAGCCTCGTGTGCAGAAGCCGATTCTGCCGTTCACATCAGCTCACAGCAAACTTGTTAGAGAACAATTGTGCAGACATGTTTTAAATGCAGAGCATTTCAGTAACTCACGATGTCACCCACGTTGACGTCCGTCGTAGTCCGCACCGTCGTTGTCCGCACCCCTCCCCCTACACTATATAAAAAAAAATACTATCCGGCGCCCGGTTTTGATCCCACGACCCTGCGGGCGGAACGCAATGTACATGGTGCTCTACCCACTGCGCCACAAAGCCGACATAGAATGGGAGGCTACGAACGCGCCTTATATCCTTGACTCATTCAAACTATGTCAAGAAGCTGCTGATACAACGCATTCACTACCACGAACTCCCCAAACACTAAACGTTAACGCAACACCCCCCCCCCCCTATGCGACGCATTTACTCGAGTCCCCCTCGCGGGGAGATGGGCCCAATTTTTTTCGAACGCTTTGCAGAGGTCTTGCCACCACGACTGGTTAGCCAGTCTCCTGGCTCAGTCGGAGCGCCTAGACGGAGCAGGGTACCCTCGCTCGTTGCTTGTCTCCGTAGCCAAGACAATGCGTAGGAACCAGAAATGCAGGGGCACCGCCCGCGGCGCACAAGGTCAAGCTACAGCGGAAACACGAGAGAGAGTGATTCCGTATATGCACTCCGTGTCCCATCGCCTTAAGAAAATGGGACGTGTTAACTTGAGATTCGTTTTCAGGATTCCTGGTAAGTTGTCCCAGCTGACTAGCAGTACCTGTCCCGTAAAGTGTCGTGGGGTCCAGTGCGCTGTAAAACACAGAACACAGTTCGTAGAATGTGTTGAAAATGTAGTATATATAGAATTCTTTTGTCGTGCGGCCCGGGCTACATTGGACAGACAGGCAGATGCCTCAATGAGCACCTACGCGAGCATGCCAATAATGTGCGTAACGCAAGGAAGGTTTTTTCGCAAAGCATGTCAGCACGTGTAGGGGTTGCACTCCGCAGTTCCCTTGCAGCAGAGTAGTCGAGATAATTAAGGACAAGCAAGCGCGCTTAATCAGTGAGGCAGCTCAGATGGCGTTTGAAAGGAACGACTGCGTTAGCAAACCGTTGGTTGCGTTATCTCACCGTGAACTACATTTCCTGCAATGTGATGCCATACGCGACAGCCCACTGTGATTGTCAAAATGTTTGACGTGTGTTGGGTGTTTTCGCTCTTTCTTTGTCAGTATTTGTTTTTGTTTTTCCTCTTCATATTGTTCCTGCTAAGGCTAAGCATGTATATTTTCCGTCATGTGAATAAAGAATCAGTTGGAAGTTAACGCTCGTCCGTGTGTATTCTTTCCGTCCTGTGTGTTTCTGCTGCGCTACATTTGATCGCTATGAATTACCAACTAGCCCAGGCTACAGCTTTACCACAGTATCCTTTGGCCGTGTTCCATGTTTTAATTTCTCATTTCCGTGTCATTTGGGTGGCGTACGTGACACCTGCACAGATTCCGAAATTTTTTTTTAATTTTCAATTCATTCAACCCAGGCGAGGTTTCAAACTGCAAAAAGTAAAGTTGGATTCTTTTTCACATGAACAGAACTCTGCTATGCTTCAATTCGCTGCGCCCTAGCTTACCTCAGTCATGAGTGATTCCAGTCGTTCTAGACAGCGCCGCACGATTATAGTCAATGCTGTATGTACACTGTCCTGTACAGTGTCAGAAAACAATCATGTTTGTAGCTTTGTTTGTGAAAAACGTACAGACAGTATTAACGCTCAAGAATTTCAGCAAGGTTCTAATAGTGGCTGCTCTTTATAATACCCATTACACAGGCACTTGTAATGGCCGTTAACTCAAACAGCATTAGAATGCCATGTCGACATGGGAACTGATTGGTGGTCGCTGTGCTCGCATGGGGCTTTTCATGTCAGTTCTGTGTGGATGATTTATCATGTGGCTTTACTTTTTGCAACAATTTTTTGTTACAGTACTGGGGAAACTAAATTAGCCAACCACTGTCCTGCCAAATATTAACGAGCAAAAGCCTCTGTGACGGTGTCCACACGAAGTATTTCTTCAGCAGCGCACTCGCCTTTAGTGGAGACAGATTGCTGGGGCAGCCATCTTGCTTATCTGCTAACTGAACCAGCTGAAACAGCGACCGGCGACCTCTGTTGGCGCCGATCGCTGTCAGGTTTTTAATGGCGCTCTCATTTCACTCTAACTCCACCTAACAGCTGTTAAGGCCAACTGAAGTTTTCCTCAATTGCCTTGAAGTGCTCATGCAACAAGAGCATAAGGAGGTTTCTAATAGAAAGCAATCCTTAAAAATTCCATCGGAGCGAAATTTCTGTCTCATGCAGTCGATATGCAGGAACTTACGTTCGGAAGACTGGGCCACTAATGCCACTTCACTCTCGTCCCCATGCCGAAGTATGATTGTGCACAGCTTTGCTAGGCCAGCTTGCATTTTTTCCAGAATGTCGACCTTGTACAGAATATTAAACCCATCAGGAGCTGAAAATAAAGCACATAATAAGCATTACACATTTTACGTAAACCCCGTTTGTCATTAGCATACCGCTTGTTCTGTGAACAGGAAAGGATAGGCGTCCTTAGCCTCTAAGACCCGCATATTCCTGAGTTTCGCATAGCGCTCTTGTGCCGTTGCCAGAAGCCGTGGCTTCAACTCCTCGTAGTTTCGTGGCACATCCACACTGCTCTGCAGCCACTCATGTGTGGCCACTGGCTCAATCCTTTCTCTGTAGACCAGAAGGTGGCTACAGTCCTGCCACCGAAAAGTGAGACAACATAACTTAAATGAATTGAAAGTGACACAAGGTAAAAACCTCTGTGGCTTGACAAGGCAAAACTTTTTTACCTCAGGAAATTGAATGTCAAGTAAAATTAGAAAAACACCTAATTGAATATCAAAAAAATTTACAAGCGTCACTTTTTCACAGGATATTGTGCAAAAAATAAAGCTGCTTCACATGTTGAAAAGTGCCACCCAAAGAACCCACTTTTCAACTCTCATTCACAGCAGTGCAGTCGCTAAACTACTCCGAGGCAGTACTTCGGGAATCCTGAGCGAGCACAACACGTGTTGTAGAATGACTTGTGCTGGAGTTCGTGTACTAGAATCATAGGCACCGACTAGACAACGTCTGGTAACTCTGAAGCAAGTACTTTGCAAGCATGAGCAATAGACGTGCAACACACCACTTCTTTGGAAGCACATGGCGAGTGTGAATGTTAAGTTGCGGAAGAGAGGCTTGCAGTGCTGTTGCTGTAGGCGACCTAGCATTACGTTGTACGATATTACAATGAGGCACCCCTTTGGACCAGAGGCACCCCTTCAGAACATTGTTAAGTACCGGTTGAGAAAGGTCAAAAGATGAGGAGACACATAACGGTGCCAACTCGCAACTTAGCACCGTCATGCGTCTCCTCAGCTTTCATCCTGTCTCAACATATGAAAACCAACAAGTCCAAGTGTACATTCTGGTGAAATCCCTCAGAAGATCGTGGAGACACAAAGGATAAATCATGGAGGGGTGGCTTGCATTGATCAGTTACACAAGGGGTAGTAAAGGTAGTAAAACTATTGTGCCAATTTGTCACTTTTTGTCTAGAATGCAACAAAAAAACATATTACAGTACGATGCCAGCAGTGTGGATGCCACCCGATGAAAGGAAAGGCCAATGTCTGATAGATAGAGATAGCCTTCACTACACCTTAGAACTTTTTTACGCTGAGTTCATCAAGCTAAAGTTCTATGCATGCCTCATGTCTGTGAACAAAACTCATGCGTCTTTGAAGCATAAGGCATTCTAAAACAAAGGCCTTTATGTGTGTATGTGCTATCAGCATGCAGTCCTCCTCGAAGTCCCTCGCTGTTTAATACATTCATTTGAACTCCAGTTTATACAATTTATGACTTGGATATGCATTTTAAGCAGACCAGTTATCCAGAGGTAGGTAAAAAAGCCTTTTCAAAGGTTTGCTGCAGTGTGAACCGCATCCGCTCTGTCTACACTTCCTTTGGTTCATCAGATAAGCCGTTGGATTGTCAAGACAAGTTGAGATTCCTCCTTTTGAATTTCACTTATCCTCTGCTGCCATAATGAGGATGCTGCAAGTAGTTCAGAATGAAGCTCACTGGTCATCCAACTTCACAGTGTGCAATGGTACACGAATTGTTTTTCTGAAGCGACTGGCAGTCTTCATATTACTTTTAAGATGTTTTCGTGAATAACAGAAGTCAACAGCATCTGGTTTACGCAACTACAATTATGCAGAGCTTAGGCTTTTATTTTACTTATAGGCTGCAAAAGGTAGGTGGTCTCATTCCAAGGCTAATGTGGCTACGCAAAAGGCAGCAGTTTTTAAGGGCTTGACGGAAAGAAGGTTCCAAGCAAATATTAAGTTGAGCTTTGTTTGTAGCCAGTGGCTATTTTGCAATGCCTGTGCGAGGTCCAGCCCACGGTCTTACATTGGGGGACCTTCTCTTGTATACTTACATTATGTAATCACACATTATTGTATTTTGAAATAAACTTTGCAAATATTTGAACTTTTAAACTTTGACGTCACGGGAGCCCTAGGATATGGAGTGATGTGTTGCGGCGGCCGTGTGTCCTGCCGAACCACAGGTGAAATTGTAGAGATGCTGGTTGTTAGTGTGATGTGTTATAAAAAGGCACGTAAGCTTTGATTTTTGCAAAAAAAAAGGCCATACCATGCTGAATACGCCGGTTCTCTGTGTCCGAGATTACGAAACCTGAGGTCGTTTAAACACATTAAAAAAATGATCTAAAATTATTCATGGTCTTCACTAGCATCCCAGTCATAGCGTTACACTTAGCAAGAGTGTTACTGCTTTATCAACCTTTTACTCGAACCAAATATTCTCAGAAAAAAAAAGTTGGAACAATATGCACTAGTGCTGCAACACTCGAGAAATAGAACTGGCGACTCCTTTATAACCTACTTTAGCGCAGTAATGAAAGCACAGGACGAGGGAGCCAAGGACCAACGCTACTTACAACTGAATTTAAATAACAACCACGGAGCATATAAATATAAAAGAGCAACACGCTCAAATGACTGCGAAGTTTATCACGTCACTCCGCAGCCCCCAATGTGCCCGTTAAGCACGCATGTGTGAGATATGCCTGCCCAAGAAGGCCAGCTCTTTCGAGCTCAAAGATATGGACGTCGTACTGTGACACATTCACCTAACCGCTGCATTTCCGTGCCCTCAACAATCTCTCGCGTGCGCTGATCAACATCTCAAAAATGACGAAGCACGCATCGTACATAGGCTCGCACTTTTCGCCCTTTTGGCAATGAATACCCAAATTGCTATCTTTGCCTTTCCCTACGTTGTTGCAATGTTCCCGTAGGCGAGTGTTGAGGCACCGTCCAGTCTGGCCGATGTATCCTTTTTTACAAGTAAGCGGCAACTTATAGACCACCCCTTCTGCGTAACTTAAGTACTGGTTTTCGTGATTAACTAGGCATTTGTTTTTCCTTGACAAGGCAACTTTCCTGCCACCCTTTCCACCAAACCATTTAAGGTTGTGCGATATGCGATGCATATACGGGATGACTGCTACACTTTTGACCTTTTGGGTCACCTCTTGTGGGTCTGACTGCGCCTTCTTTGCCTCCATGATTGAAAAATTGAGCGCGGCTTGAACAACAATAAAAAAGGACGACATGACAAGCACTTGTCCCGTCGTCCGTATTTGCTGTCGTTGTCCATGTTGCGCTCTAATTTTCAGTCATAATGCACCAACTCGCCCAACAGCTTTGCCTAATGAAGTTCTTTGCCTCCATACGAATCGAATTGGCCATTGCTACAATCTTGCTCTCGGGATATCCTGTTGATGTAAGGCGACGGATTTGAGCGTCAAAACTGGAGTTCATTAGGTGCTTGCCCAATTTCTTCAGCGCGTTACTAAGACACGTTCTGGCAGTGCCCCTCTTCACGAGTTTAGTGTGCGCGGACGTAAATGGCAATAACTGTTTCTGGTAATGGGGTTCGTACAACGAACACACATGGGAAGCGGACAATTTTGGAAAAAGATCCAAAAACTTCAGGCTGTAATGTTGAGTCACCTCATGAGTCACCGCAAGAGGGCTAAGGCATTCCTAAAAATTAACAGTGTACTGGCCACGTCCACAGAGAAGGCTTCCTCGCTACTCTCCACCAACACCAGGAAGTCATCGGCATTTTTTATGTCTCCTGTGTCCTTTCACCTGTCTGCGAGAATCCTGTTCAAGTGAGCCATGACGAGGTTACTCAGTGCCGGAGCAACACAGGGCCCAATAGATACTGCTTTCTTTTGCAACAACACACCCTTGTTTCATTCAACGTACGTTGAATTCAAGTAGAAATCTAACAACTCCAAAAAACCTTGAAGCACATTCCCTCGAAAACCGTACAGGATCAAACCACAAAATCACATCTTCAACACTCGATAGCATCAGATCCTGAAGTGTTTGTATCTGTGTCTCAAATTGTCTGCTTCTCATGTGTGTTGGCTGTATGAACTCTGTTACCAGAAACCGTTATTGCCATTTACATCCGCGCACAATAAACCAGTGAAGAGGGGAATTGCAGAAGGTGCCTTAGTAACGCACTGAAGAAATTGTGCAAGCACTTCATGAACTCTAGTTTTGACGTTCAAATTCGTCGCCTTACATCAGCAAGATATCCCGAGAGCACGATTGCAGCAGTGGCCAATTCGAATGGTATGGAGTCAAAGAACTTCATTAAACAAAGCTGTTGGGCGAGTTTGTGCATTATGATTGAAAAATAGAGCGCGGCTTGGACAACGACCATAAAGAAGGACGACGGGACAAGCGATTGTCCTCTTGTCCTTTTTTACTGTTGTTGTCCAAGCCGCGCTCTATTTTTCAATCATGGAGGCAAAGAAGGCGCAGTCAGACCCACAAGAGGTGACCCAAAAGGTCAAATGTGTATCAGCCATCCCCTATATGCATCGCATATTGCACAAGCTTAACAGGTTTGGGGAAGGGCTGGCAGGAAAGTTGCCATGTCAAGGAAAAAACAAATGCCTCGTTAATCACCAAAACCAGTACGTGCATTGCGCGGAAGGGGTGGTCCATAAGTTGCCACTTACTTGTACAAAAGGATACGCCGGTCAGACTGAACGGTGCCTTAACACTCGCCTACGGGAAAATTGCAACAAGGTACGGAAAGGCAAAGATAGCAATTTGGGTATTCATTGCAAAAGTGCGACAAGTGCGACTCGCCTACGGGAACAGTGCAACAAGGTACGGAAAGGCAAAGATAGCAATTTAGGTATTCATTGCCAAAAGTGCGACAAGTGCGAGCCTATGTACGATGCGTGCTTCATCGTAATTTGAGATGCCAATGAGCACACGGGAGACATTGTTGAGGCCACGGAAATGGAGCGGTAAGGTGACTGTGTCACAGTACGACGTCCATATCTTTGAGCTCAAAAGAGCTGGCCTTCTTGGGCAAGCATTTTTCACACATGCGTGCTTGACGGGCGCTTTGGGGGCTGCGCAGTGACGTGATAAACTTCGCAGTCATTTGAGCGTGTTGTTCTTTTATATTTATATGCCCCATGGTTGCTATTCAAATTCAGTTGTAAGTAGCGTTGGTCCTTCGCTCTCTCGTGCTGTGCTTTCTTTACTGCGCCTAACAAAGCTATACCGGAGTACCAACTCGCTTGTACCCACACGTGGAGACTCCTCTCCCTTCGCTGGAGACCCGGCTGTTGCGCCTCGCATTTATTTATCAACTTGTTGCTGAAATTTTCCCATGAATGGAAGGCCCATTACCGTTTCGTCCACAGGCTTTCCCATCTTTTCCAAAGCGAACCGTGTTAGTACGCGCTAAAACCCACGGCAATCGGTTGTCAACTCGGCGTCTGTTGCGCTAATTCGGCGTCTGTGCTCCCCACTTCTGACGCAAACACACGTGCACTGTTTTCTTCGATTTTGTTTGTGAACTCCTCAAGTGGCGCAAGCCTGTACAACACCGGGCACTCCTCACAAGGCACAACCTCACAGGCGCTCGGTATTTTGTCTTGGTATTTTTTTGTGGAAATGCTTTATGATGGAACTAAAAGCTTAGACAGCTCTGCTGATCAAAGAGTAAAGCAAGCCTTCATGATTCCGAAATGACCAAACGTTTTTTCTCTCAAACATTCAAAACAAATGTGAGAGAAAAAAATTGATCTCGTTTGTTACAGCAGAATACTACACCACAGGTGCCAGATCCTGTTCTGGTAAAGGACGCTTCTGTTCTGATGTGTTTTCACCTGATGACAAGCTACGCAGTGAGTGTCAATTGTGACAGACTTACTTCAGCAAGCCAGTGTAGGAAGATGCGACAGGTGGCACGGAACAGAACACCAACCGCTCACATTCCTCCCACTATTATATTGCTTGTAAAACCTATTCAACCGGTTTGCATTTACTCTAATAACTAAGGAGGAAGCAACAACTGAGGACAGCAGTTTTTCTGATGATAGAAAATTAAAAAATTAGTACTAATTTATTAATGTATTGCCTAGTTGGTCTTGCACTGTTCTGTAACAGGAAGACATTATTTTCTTTGAGAATTTGTATCATTATTCGCTCATAATTTTAACTTTCGGAGACACAAATACCATAAGTTGTGAATAGAAACTCACAGCCAGTCGACACAGCTTCTTGTTCGGTTCAGCTGGGAGACTGGCAGCATCTCTGGGTCTTTTATGATGGCTATTTTCCTTTAGGGAATTTCATCGCACCTGTGATGTTCACGGCCTTCTTACTAAAATTCTTGAAGCTGTTTCGGAGTCCGACCAAGGTAAAATATAAATGGGAGCGAAGTTCGGGCCAAAAAAGCGGTTCAGAACCTATTGCCAGCTGACATCAGCATGGGGGCTTATGGGAGTGGCGATTGAAGCGCGACTAGGTGAGGAGGGGAACAAACACTAGTAACAAAAAACCAAGTTTTTGTTCAACAATAAAACAACATTTAATTTTACGAACGACTATTTTATTTCTGAATCACATTTATTTAGGCACAGTGTGATAAATAATTTAATGAAATGCTGTTCATTCTCAAAACCGTTTTTGTAGCGCCCTCTGAAGAATGGCACATGTCATTGCTCTGTGATGCAGTCCTTGTAGTGATTCGGAAAGGCGCTCCTAAAGTTTCGTCTGCTAGGAAACGCCCCCTCGCGTGTTTTGCTGGTGCGCATTGCATTCGTTTTTCCTTGTTAATTTGGTGTGCACTTAATTTTTGCTGTGCGTGGAGTTGGCGAGGTGCGTTGTATCGTCGGTGAACACGTTTAGTACCCTGCCCGCCGGGCACGGTGAACTACGGGGACGATGCTGCCAACGGTTGGAGCGGAGCGCTTTCCGTCGGTACCTACAGAAACGATGTGCTGTACAAGGTTGCAACAGCAACTCCCGTACACCTGGCGTTTTACTGCACCATTTCCTCTCATTTCCACAGGTAACAGCGAAACTATTGTACTGTTAATTACGTGCACGGGGGTTGTGTAGGGGGACGTGGTGGTGCTTCGAAAAAAAAATGGGTCTAAAGGCTTTGTTATGTCACAGTTATCTCTTGATTTCACCTCAGGCTGGCTCAGAGCAAGTGGTGTCATATTACTCTAGGGACTTCTCAGCGTAGTACCACTCGAATTTAAACGAGTCGCTTTATTGTCTATCTCAGTGTCTTCTCTATTGCATTACAACGCTTGTAGTGCTCGTTTGCTTCCCGCACTTGTATGCGCAAGCATTATTCCAGTCGCAAGTACTGTGTTGTGCTGCTCCGTGCTGCGCTGCTGCCAGATCTTTCCTGCTATATGCTTTTACATACTGCCGTCGCTTTACCTTTGCATTGATCCATTTTTCCTCTTTTTACTTATCTATTGCGACACTTGCCTAATAATGTAAACCCGGAAATTTTCAGGCGTGAATGCTGAGTGAAGAACTTCTTGTAGAAACCCTTGTCCTACTTGATAAGACGCCGGGACAGCTGCAGTGTACTCGCTGCACTTTCGTGAATCGGCATTCCTGCGGCCCGGTTTTTCTACGTCAAGATGCAGTGCCTAGTTCTTTTCTCTTGTTTCGAAGTAGTTCTGCTGTTGACGCTTTCATTGCTCATAATGCTATGTGTTACGGGTAAAGTCAATTTTCGGCCCGTAGGAAAATCATAATGCATGGTAGTGCCCACGAACATTTTGTACTTATTGTATACGTGTTCGATTTTGTGCAGTGTGGTAAATTTGTTTTATGTTTATCCTGGAATAAAATTCAATGTCTTGATTATAGCATGACTATGCGTTTATCCTTCTCTTAGAACAGAAGTACACAAACTGAGCAAGCATTAGATAACTTGATCGATACTTAAGGCACGCACGGCAACCTGCGTATGGTGCGACGCAATTAAACTTAGCAGTGGTGTTGGTAGAAATTGGTATCGGGGTAGGGAGTGGGCACGTTTATTTATACAAAAGGGGGCCGGGGAGAGTTGGTCAAGTGTCATTTTTGGGCTCTGATACCCAAGGCAGGAAAAAAATTCCGGTCGATGGGGGGGGGGGTACGTTTTGCCACCCGTCTGCAATCAAAATAAACAACTGATTGCTTTATACAGCAGTGGAAGGCATGAATACAGAATAAAGGTTCAGAGAAGATGCAAGATGCTTTTATAAACACCGAGGCGAATTATCGTCACTATGATAAGTACGTTTCTCTAGTCACGAGTATAAGCTGGCATTGACTCCAAGCACACACGCCAAGGGCTCGCCAACTTGCGTCAGATGCAATGACATGAGCCCTCAGCCATCAGAGTCCTGCTAAGGCTATTTTGAACTCAAATTTTCCCGCTAATGCCACCAAAATGACGTCACTTTCTGACCGGATCTTGCGTCACATCCTGTTTATTTTTTGTTCCGCCGGAAGTGTTCCCTCCTCACACAGATGGCGCTAAGCCCCATGAGCAGCTTAAGAGCCCGCCATTTTCTGAACGTAGGGCTTCTATGGAAGCTTCGCTACCAGTTATATTTACCTTGGTCCGGTGACCCAGGACCCCTGTACAGTAACAATGAAAAATTGCAGAAATACAAATTGTCATACATACAAGACCTCATAATCTAAGACATGGTACTTACACAGAATTGTAGCGATAAATTGTGCAGTGATCGAATGCATTCAAAGTAAGTTCGTCACGGAAAACTTGGTTTTCGGACGAGAGAGTGCAGTGAACTTTCATAAAATTCCCATTGCACTACAGACAGTTTGGCACAGTTCCCGCTGTTACCTGCCCTTACTACCTCTCCCATCCCCCACCCTTGGAACGAATGTGCGATTAGGTGCTTTCACTGCCAAAGCACATAAAGCACTGACGTGACCTTGGCTGAGCTCGATGGTCAGATTTATGCTACTTGTAAGTAGCTGTTTTCTGATTTGGACTTGGAGTAGTAGGCTTCGATTAAAATGCATGTTCTGGTTTTCTAAGCTGAATACACGCCAAGGTAACCAGCCAAACACCACCTGCCGTGTCGGCCAATAATGGCAATACAGCCACTTTTCTGTCTGTCTCTCATGCCCATTCTCATTTGCTAGCCTTTGTATGTGCTCCCAACCCGCATAGTGTCCATGAGTGTCATGCGAAGAATTCGCAATGACAAAAACAAACGCCGGTTAAAGAAGACGACGAAAAGAAACTACTAAGCAGACAACACGCGCAAGATGCTCCGCCAAGTTGATTGACACCAGCTACGGCGCCGAGTGCTCGCGACCATGGCACGAGCTCGCGCCGGCCACTAGCCAATGGGGAGCGGCCAGCGACAGCGACCGGCGGGCCGAGGCGATCCCGAGAGGAAGAGCAGGAAGAAGAGAGACTGAAGTGTGAAGCGTAAACGGGCTGCGCGGCGGTCGGGCGACCGGACCCATGCCATGCCCCAGGAGGTCCTCCACCGGGACAACCTTCAAGAGATCTTCTCCACAAGCAAGTCGTCGCGCCGGGCATCGGTGACGACAGCGGCGCTTCCAGAGAGCTGCGTTCCCCACGACGGTGACGGGATCTCGGAGCGCGCTGTACTACCGCGATCACGATACACTACCTTGACATTTCAAGGCTACTTCCACCGGTGTCGGTAATCACTACGTACCGTGTCTCATTGCTTAGTTCCCGGACTGTGACTCTTCCGCTATTTGAACTAATTGCCGTTTTATATACCGTGTCCTCGCAGCCCCGTATTGCACTTTCGTGTGTATCTGTTCATTGTGTGCATTTTGTTGTGCTTTAGGGTTACACAAATATAGTCTCGTCTAAAGAGTTTCTTCTCTAATTGATTGTTGTCCCTCGAACCTGACACCAGGCAGTGCCACTTCATGGTAACTATACGAAACAATTTACAGGATTTGTCCAGCCTTCCCAAAGCAGCGGTACTACTTCTCCATGTTTAGTGCCCCTCGACCACACTATTGATGATTGATGATTGTAGGTTTAACGCACCGCGCAACGCAGGCGATGAGCACGCCGAGTGTAAGGCTCCGAATAATTTTGACCACCGGGGATCTTTAACTTGCGCGTAAATCTCGTACACCTGGGCGCTTTTGTTGGCTTCTCGCTTCTAATAAAAGCGCCGCGGCGACCGCGAATTGAACTTGTAACCTCGTTGTCACAGGGCAACACCTTAGTTACTGCCACCGCGGCGGGTGACCAGCCTGAATATCAATTGTCATGTTAGCATTGGCCAGTCTTTGCGAAGTGCCAAAAAGTTATACCAATACAATCTGCTAGACTTGTAACTAGGAGCCACGTTGTTTTAAGTGCGAATGCACTTATTAAGCGAGCCTGAATCATCCGCCACCGTCGTACGCATAGCAACAGCTGCGGGTGCGCGCGCTACTCGTCTTCCCTAGCAACGGGGGAGGACGCGCGCTGCCTGCCGCGTCCCCATGGTTCATTCTTGTTGTTTGTTCAACATGGCAACCCCACCGTGGGGGATTGGCCAGACGGGCGTGAGAAGGCTAATGCACCCGCTTAAAGGAGTATACTGACACGAAATTTCATCACAGCTGATATAACTAGTAAAACGCTTCCTTTTAATCAGGAGATATCTCTCAGCAAGTTTTAACAGCAACCGTTCATCGAAACATATTTAAAATCCAGTTTATCTTCGCCCGCACGAGAAAGCCAGAGCGGGTCGACGTGACATCGTCTGCTACGTGCCCCAAACTCGGGGCTCCCGTGACGAAGCCGAACCGCGCAATTCAACTCGTGCATTCGCACTTTCACATTCTTCCCCTCGGGGAAATGCGGGGAATTTTTTAGTAGATTTTACGACACCCGCGTTTTGTGCTTTGGCACAGTCCCATGAAAGTCATATAATCGGGATTATACTGTAGTAAACATAAAACAACTTACCATACCTGCTTTATCTCCGGTCATGTCAATCAGGTGTGGATACTTCGTCAAAAATTGCTCAATGCAGGTCTTGTAGAGTGCCTTGAATGGGTACCTGTCATAGAGATTACATAAATATTTTGAAAAAGTTTGAGTTGATATGCCAGTACAGCCTCTTCCAGTAGCGGTCCTCCTATTGACCACCTCAACAAACGAAACCTGGACAGGAGCAGCTTTTAAAAGATACTACTGTCAAAAAAATAGTAGTGTCAAAAAAATAGTAGATGAAACATCCGTCTTGCTCAGTCCTTTCCAAACCTACCCATCCCCTGTTCCTTTCACATGAAAGCCTTGGAAGCATGTGCACAATGAACAGACTAATGTGCCGTGGTAAGGCACCATTTGTTTTTTCTTTTTTTCACCTTTGTTGCTTCCACACAGGTAACCATGTGCTCGCAGTGTGGGCAACCCGAAACGTTGCGCCTTTCCTTTGTAGGCTTTCGTTGTGTGTGTGTGCATGTGTGTGCACGCATCCATGCATGTGCGCGAGCATGCGTATGTTGTCTGCAAGTGCGTGTTGCGAGAGCAGTACCCGGTCTTTAAACAACAGGGTGAGGATGCGCACATTTGTCTACCCTTACCGCTGCCAATATATACAGGCACAGATGACTCTGAGAAAGGTCACTAATGCGGTGGGTATACACTAGAAGTGCAGTACTGGTTGTGCTACAGATCTGCACTGAACTACTGAATTCACTCTCAACAATCCCATTTAAGCGTTCTTTCCACTCCCTTCTTCCTTCCTTCCTTCCTCCCACCATCTTTGCAAATGACTTCTTGTCCACTTACTTTAAGGCTATAAGCCTCTAACAGTGCTGAAACTACTCCTTACAGTGCTGACAAGGACAAAATGACGTTACTGTAGTCCTGTTGCTGCAAAATGTCGAGAGAAAAAAATTATACTCAATAAGCACACTGTTTCTGCAAGTACAGACTGTTTAGAGAGGTGATCAGTTCAGCAGAAAACCCACTCCTCTTTGGGTCACTCGCGGCATTCACAGCTGCGAGTGACAGAAGTGTAGTACGAGTATTGACAAGGTTGCGAGGATACTTAGCAAAATGTATGAATAAGTGTTATTTCTGTGGCACTTAAGAGGAACAGAACTTGGATTTTGATGCTAAAGAGTAGCACAAATTACCCTGAAAAATTGGGCATGTTGGTATTTACTGAACAACAGCAATGTGAATAAAGCAAACCGAGACAGTAATGTAACCCTTGTCATCCTGTCTCCAACCTTTTTTTGCGCTGCTATCCTTCAGAATAGCATGCAATTTTACAAAATATAAAAAAAGGTTGGTATCTTTTAGAATACCTTGAAATGTGATTTTACAACGGGTGCGATTAGGCCTGTGAAAAAGGGTACCAATTTTAAGGCTGTGTTGTCACTCTTTGACGGGTGTAACAAGTTGAACAGCAATATTCTGTTTTGAGCTGCATCTGTATCACTTGCCACAACTGTGCATGAATTCAGGTATGCTTCAATTAAAGGGTAGCTGCAATTTTGATTTAAAAACTTAATTTGGTGCCACAATTTATAAATAAGTTCAGCTGGCGGTAACCTCTAAATAAAAGTAACCCCCTAATATGAGCCTGGCTCGTGGCTCTATTTCACTACTGTTCCTAATTGCGTGCCCGTCATGGATGATATAGCTAGCAAATCCCATTTGGGTAAATGAATCTTGAAATGAATGAAAATGTAAGCAAGCTAAATGGGGTTTATACATAAGTGGATAATATGGAATCTGCATCCCAACAACAGTAAAAAAGAGCTAGATTGTGACAGCATAACTTACCACACAAGCTTAAAGCAGGCCTGAAAAAGCTCGTTAAGAATAAACTTGCGAAGACTGCTGCTTATGGGCCGTTTGCAGGCAAAAGGTAGTCTCTTGAATTTTGGAGTGGCACTTCCTGCCGGCCATTAGCTATGCTGCAACAAAATAATGATATGTTGAAATTCGTTTATATCATACGTATATTTTTGCAAACCTCAAACCCGCTAGTGCATGAATTCAGTTTAGAGGCAACAAGCCACTTGCCTTTCATCAAGCTCGCCATCAGTTTCATCTGTCGGGAGATAGGTAGGCCTGTGCCCTCTCGTAGCATGTGTGTCCTGCGTCTGTGTGTCCTTCGCAGTTAAAAACACGAAAATTGGCACCACCATCCAGCCACACAAAAATGCAGTTGTTTGCAATGAAGTAGCAAGCCTTATAGAAGGTGATGCAGATATCGCCAGTTCTTTTCAAAGCAAGAAGCTCCAAATGAAAGTGCTG
The DNA here is from genome assembly GCA_013339765.2 of Haemaphysalis longicornis. Taxonomy (NCBI): domain Eukaryota; kingdom Metazoa; phylum Arthropoda; class Arachnida; order Ixodida; family Ixodidae; genus Haemaphysalis; species Haemaphysalis longicornis. Next base: position 180,504,842 of record CM023450.1, read on the forward strand.
CTTTCGGGTATGGCAGGACTGGAAATGGTATTAATCCAACTTGGGTCAACCACGTTCCGAAATTTTTCTCAACACGGTTTATAGTTTCAAAAGACAGGTGTTTCCTTAAAAAACTGAAAAATCTGTTAAGGACTGAATTTTATATACTTTAGGAAGCCTGACATTCAAAATGTGGGTCACCAGCCAGTATTCGGCACATGGATAGATTTTTTATGAACGACACAACCAATTACTCAATAGTTTACAGCAGACTGTTGATGCAGGCAACTGACACTAGCTGTCGCCCGCACCACTCGTGTAAATAATTGAGTTACACTTGTCATGTCACTCACAAAAATTGCCCATGTGGTTATCTCTTCAAGCAGAATTCAAATGATCTGCTCTTGTGGATCAGTAGTTATATTTATTAGAAGCTTAGACCCGCCGCGGTGGCCCAGTGGCCAAGGCGTCGTGCTGCTCAGCACGAGTCGGCGGGTCCGAGTCACGGCCACGGCGGCCGCTTTTCTGATGAAGGCTCAAAGCAAAAGCGCCCGTGTGTACGAGATTTCGGCGCACGTTAAAGATCCCCAGGTGGTCAAAATTATTTCGGAGCCCACCACTACGGCGCGCCTCATCGCCTCTGTTGCGTTGGCGCGTTAAACTCTACAATCAATCAATCATTACCAGCTTTACAAAAATTGTTCATAAACTTTGCCACCTTCTTTTTCAAACGGAAATAGCCAGAGCAAGCAACAAAAATGCAAGATTATGCAAGAACCAACGACACCGTCTAAGGACCCCTGCGCTGTGATAGCTGTGGCATTATTAACACCTCGCACAAGGAAACTAATGTTTATGTTGCATTTTGACAGCCATGCCAATGTTACACTCGGGCCTCGTGATGTTTTTATCATGAGCTAAAATTGCATGCACACCACTTTTGCTTCCACGATTCTAAAATATAACCTCATTATCAGCAGCCTAACAGCTACTACGCCAGAGTCACTGCAGACTAACCAGTAACCAAAACACTGCATTTTTGGGCAGTGGATGGCCATATGGTTTAGATAGGCAATTTCAATGTTTGTTTGCATACATGAAGTCAACAAATCGGTTTCCCACTGGTTTTTGATGTGGATTGCAAAGGGAGCAATCCACAACTTAGGTTCGTCTGAAAACGTTTTTCATTAGTTATACCACTGAGTTTATAGTTTTCACAACTGTAAACAATGTTCTGGCTTTGTTCAGTTTATTGACAGCACAACTGAAAGCAAAGGAATAAGCACTGTGCACTTCATCCCCCTCTGTTTCATCCGAAGTCCAGCTGCACTGTTGTTAAACCTACATGGTTTATATCTCCATACCACCATGTTCAAAAGCTCACTTAGTATGACACTTGATTAATAATGTGGAACATTAAACTAAAATCAACTGAAACTCAGCGGTTGCACAGGTTGTCGTACATGGTAAACACTCACTTCTGTGGCAAGGAGAACCTTCTTGACCAATTTAATTTTGGCCTTCTTGGGCACTTCGCTGTCTGGTTCTAAGTGAACAAAATCTTCGAGTTTTTCATCGAGCATTTGTACCTGAGAAAAAAGTTCCATCATGCACACAGAAAATGAATCAGTATTTCAAGTACCAAAGTTTGCAATGATGTTACAATTTTTCTGAACAAAAACGTTTTTGCCTCGGTGATGTTCGCAATATTTTTCAACGCAGCCTGAAAGCCACATTTTTTGCCTAAAACATCCAGCAGTTCCGTATCTCAAGTTTTGGCTTTCGATGGTGTTGGAACTATACGAAATTTTCATGCTTTGTTCTCTATGTTAGGCTGTCAACCAGCACAAGATAGGCAGGAGTTTCTAATGTTAGTATGTAAGAACTAACTGGACACACTGGAGACAACGCCACAAAATAGGGACTCGTTAGACGGTTACAGCGACAATATTGGAAGTAGCATGGACAGGTAACTATGAAACTGTGATGAACGTGAGGAGGGCATCGCAATGCAGCTGGCTCCCATGCGCATGAAGCTCAATGAACGAGTCGCACACTGAGAGGTTGACGAGCATTTGGGCAACTCACTCGGGGTCAACCAAAGTAAAATACCAGTAATCTTTACACTAAAAGCTTGCTTAATAAAGATTATAGTCACAAAGTTCGATGAAGGTGATTTTTCGTCCGAGAAAAAAACACTTTTAGCAGTTTGCGAGTAACCCACATATTATCTTCACTGCACACCACGAGATAGCTTTGTGCCTCAGGTAGTACGCAATGCTTTACTCATCTTACAATAATAATGTTTATAAAGCAAGTTTCAAGAGAAATTACACAATATTGTGACATTATTCTAAGGAGCTCGCCAGCATGGTACGTGGGCCTAATTACATGGAAAAAACCCGGTTTGGGGGATGGGGGCTTCGACAATTTAGTGAGTGCCATCCCTAGAAACTATTATGAGGACAAGTTTATTAGTCTAATTGGTCTGCTGGTGGTTTAGTTCTATTAAAACCAGTGCAAAGTTCGAATAAAGCAATAAAACGTGGCAGCGCAATTTCTAGCTAAATAACCCATGAATGTGCAAATTTGTAGCCTTATCAGGAACCACGAGTAAAAAACATCCAAATGCGAATTCAAAAAACTGCTGCAATAAAAAAATCCCGGCTGGTGGCCCCTTAGGTGTGCGGGCGCTGGACATATGCATCTCCAACACCACTCCATAGCGATGCCCACGAAATTGACATGAACACTTAATGCCCCTCATGTGTCCTCTTCCCGGGCATACAGTCATGGTCAATTGAAATAAGAACAGCGGAACACACGGCCGAGGATACTGGTGCCGTCACCTGGCAGCGGCTGTGGAAAAGACATGAACATGCGCAGCTGAAATCTCGCGAGCCAGGTTGCGTGTCCCACTGCGATATGTTGCCCTCTCCTCGCTGGCATGCTTGCCTTGTCGCCATGCCGCAAGAATAAGTGTTAGCGACGCGGCGCGAGATAGTGTGGTCGGCGCACACGAGCGCCCGCTCCCCGTCTGTGCCGGCGTAACAATGCCGACATAGCTTTGCTTGTGTGGTGTAGTAACATGAGCAAATAACGATGTACACCTGGGTCCCGCCAAAACCCATATTCAGTGCCGCCCGCTCAGGTTCGACAAGCAATCAGGTGCCTGATAAAAAGACAAAATATGGGACCGCCGACATTGTTGTGCCAGGGAAACTGCCCTATAGAATAGATGGAGCTGACTACTACCCCTGCTGCACTAGCGTGCGAATGTCATTTGAAACAAATGTCATTTGACTCAAATGCCAAGTTGTGCTGCTACTCTAGGTTTTGAAATGTCATTTGGCTCAAACGACATTCGAGCCAAATGACCACCGAGAGAGACATTTGGAATTTCAAATGCCATTCCTAACTCTTGCACGCAGGGTCTTCAATCGGCAATAAAAAAAATATAATACTTTCGTACGTAAAACAAACAAAATATTTTTTGCTTGGGAAAATTTGTCCACTGTTAATTTACCGAAAATACAAAATTAACATATTTAATTTTCATACTCAAAACCGGTGTGTGAGTCACACACAAAAAATAAAACTACGCAAGACAGCCGCCATATTAAAGTCAAAACTGGTGTCTCTTCTAATTTGACATTATTTTACTGTCTTAGACTGCTCCTAAATTTATTTGTTGTTTTATTGTACGAAAACGAACGGGGCGAAAACAGTGCAACTACAGCACGGCGAGCAATTGTGAAAACTTTGAAATGCCATCGAAATTTTTGTGTAGCATGGCGCAATATGAATGGCATTCGAAGCACCCTTTTTGAGTAAACTTATATTTGGCTCAAATGACATTTGGATGCTAGTGTAGCCGGGGTATAACTTCCACATTTTTGTGGATATTAGAAATCTGGCAATAATTATCCCAGCCACACAATGTTTGCAGTTAAGAAATATAATTGGAGACGAATTCTGGTGGCATATGCATTGTTTGCTACAAACACCTAATCCGCGAAGTGGCTCATCATGACTGCGTAAAACAAAGACGTGTTCTTGACGGCCAGCTCATTGTTCAATTCCCAAGACCATGCACCACGAACACAAAACAATACATTGCCATCAGACGTTATGCGTCATGCTTTCTTTTCCTCCATTTCTACGCGCTATTTTTCTTCACGAAAGCAGGGTTACCTCTACAGTGTGCCTTCCGAGAGCATTTACGCGTTTCCTGCGCGACCACGGGCAGCAGCGGCAAGCAATCACGCGCCGCATAGCTCTCAGCACGACCGACACCCTTAGCTTGCAGAGCTTACAGCACTCTCGTGGCATTGCAACAAGGCAAGCATGCGAGCGAGTGGGGGCAACGTATCGTAGCGGGGCACGCAGCCTCGCTTCCGTCATCTCAACTGCGTATGCCCGTGCTTTGTCCACGGCCGCTGACAGGTGACGGCACCGGTATCTTCGGCTGTGCGTTCCCTGGTTCGTATTTCAATTGTCCATGACTGTGCACACACGAACGTTCCACACACGTCGACCGCACTACATGGTCGCCATATTGAATATGCAACGAAAAGGTTGGTTTGACTTGACTTGACTTCGCTGCAGGCTTGGCTTTCCGATCCTCAGACACGAAAGTAAAAGACAAATACTGACATAATTTTGCGTCCTTTCTTGTTTACAGGTCTACAAATATTTGCCAGAAAATAAAACACTTCATAACATTACACCGAATAAAAATACTTGCTTTAGTGACTTTTTCCCTTTTTTGTTCTCTGCTTTTCAGAAAAATATAAAAATGTAGGAAATGACGCACTTTGTGGGTTTATTTGTATTAGTTTTTATTAAAACCAATGCATCCTGCTATGTAATTTTTATTCGTCGATATATTCATTTATTACATCTGGTGCGAAAAATTGGACTAACAAGTTTCTCCTAGAATTTTGGCTAGGGACAGAGATACCTTGGATACCGGATACTTTTTCTTTTAGGAATTCATAGCAATAGCTTTAAAGCAACATGAAGAAAAGGCAGTGTGTAGAGTTCCGTCCAGTCGGAAAGAAAAACAGCTGATCCAACAACCTTGACCGACGTGCCTGATTTGCTGTTAGTATAAAAAATGGCGCAGAGGTTACGCCTCTGCTTCGGGACGTTATAGTCGTGGGCTCAAATCTTCCTACGCTTTTTCTTCTTTTTTTGTGGCTGTAGCTAGCGTTTTTTATTGGCTATACTTCGCGCCCTCTTTACAATTCACATGGCCAAACAAGTATGCCTCCATTTTCGCTCAACCGGCCGAAACCGCGAGTGTAACCAAGGCACGTATTTTTGTGCCATGAAAATCCCAAAAATTTCTCAAGTGCGCTATATTTCGGATGAAAACGGGAGAAGGAAGTAATTGAGTTAAGTCACGTGCTCATATGAGGCCAATTCTTAGAAATCAAGGGGGTATACTTCCGCTTTGCAAGTAGATTTTTTCAGAATTTTTTTTTCTCGCTACCAATGTTTAGCGTCACCAACAAAATTTAAATGGCATCCAGAGAACATAACCATGTATGCCACAGTGCCGTAGCGGAATATACTTCATTTCGTAACACTGTTATGAAATAGCTCCTTCATTAAATTCTTAATATTTAACAGAAGAACTAAATCGCTGTAAAACCCTTGCATAAAAGCCTGTTGAATTTGAGTAGATGTAGTGGCTGTCCTAATTCAATGTAAGCTCGCATTTTTCACAGTACGATAGTACAACTAACGCGTACCTTTCTGGTGCAAGCATCCCAGCATAGCAATGGTGTGTACAAAAGGTAGGAATCACTTACCAGGGTGTTCTCAGGGATGGGCGTCAGCGCCGACAGCGCAGTCATGACACTGGAAAATGATGCAGATGCTAGAGGTACTTTTCTTCGTTGGCCGGTCTCCAAAATGACCAAACACACTCGACGGTCGTCTGCCATCCTGAGCAGCTTGAAATGCACTTGAGACGCTCGATGAGCACAGCAGTTTGTGCGAATATCTGACCCCTCGACTCTTGTCTCCCAGGTGCCTTTTAAACTGTCTGGTTTGTTCGTCCCCTCTTTGTTTGTACCCTTCCCTAACCGGTGGCAGTGGAGTCTACAGCGCGAGTAACACAGTGGCCCCACTTCCCCGAAAAAGTTCCGCGTTCCGCGAAAGTTCGCCCAATCCGCCTCTTTCACAACCCCACTGCGCATGCGCAATCCCCTAGCGGCCAAGTCCCTAAGCAGTCCGGCAGGGGCAGCAGACGACATTCCCCACAGCTCCCGCACAAGCGGGAAGGGGTCGTGGTTGTATTTACATCGTTTGATTTTTTGTGTGTGCTCGTTGTGCGCGGAACAATGCCCACAACTTGTGCTGCGTTCCGCTGTAACTCGGAGTGCCGAAAAGGGAACGGTGTCGGCTTCTATCGCTTCCCGTCGGCCGCACGCGATCGGCTACGGCGGCTTGCGTCGCTCGCGTCGGCTCGGGTGATGGGAACTTTAGGCTTAGCATCCTGGCGGATATTTGATCGCCGCTACCTGTGCAACTGCGAATGACAATCCGCAACACAACTTTTCACTACACTATCATCCCCTTTCTCGCATGTGGAACTCTATTTAAGCTATAACTGCCGTTTGAGCGATCGGTGACCAAGACATCTGCGTAGCCTGTTTCGATGCTTCCGCGCAGGTATCGCCATCTCTCGGCCGCTCGGCGCACCGCGCGCCGCGGCGACCGGTCAGCGTAGGCTTGCATCGCGGCAGATATCTGATCGCCGCTTTTAAAATAAGCCCTGACAACAATCCCTAGCACAATTTTTCACCACACTAACACCTACTTTCTCGCATGTGGAACTTCTTTTTAGCGATCAGATTGATTCAGAAGAGCAGCGACAAGCGCGGTTGCTACCGTGGTCTGCGCCGGTTCGAGCCGCTGAGTGTGCCGAGCTGGCAGGCGCGGCCGGCGTGTGCGCGGACTGCTTCCGAAGGCAGAAAACGCTTCACGATTGCTTGCTTTATCCATTTCTTGCGAACAAACGCGCAGAATCTACAAATTCAGCTCAGCGATCATCGTAGTTGACCATGGAGCAAAAAGGGGCGGAGCGACGCCGACTCGCGCGCAACGCATCCACGCCCGTCTCAAATTCACGCGTAATGTGGTAACGATGGAAATCGCATGTGTCCAAGCATGTGCCGGCCTTTGTTGAGCTGGCGAACATTTTGCGAACTGCCGGCCTTTCTTGACTGGCGATCATAACGATCCAAGTATCTCGCTCTGCTATCGGACGGCACACGGATCTGTCCGAGATTTCTTGCCAAATTAAGAAGCCCTGGTATTATGTGATGACACATCGCTTATAACACCAACACAGAAGAAAAAAAATCGCGCCACAAATAGCAAAATAGCAAAACCAGAGAGAAGTGAAATGCACTTAACCACACCATTTATTACGTTAAAGAGATATTTTAGTTAAGGTTAAATCAATGCATGAAGCATGAACGGTGTTTGGTTGAGTTGTATTGGTGTAGAAAACGAGTGGAAACTTTTTTTATAAAATTAAAGTAAGCTGTAACCCGGTGTTAGACGACCTGTCTTCTCCGTCTCTGCGCCGCGGACAGAGGCGACGAGATTTGCGGCAGAGAAGGAGGAGGAGGAAGAAATACTTCTGTTCAGATTTCTGAACGGCCCAGAGTGCAGCCCTGGGGAGTGATTCCTTCTTCTGTGGGGCCTATATGCAGTCCGCGCGGCCTGTGTTCTGTCCACCCGCTGAAGCTGGGTAGGTAGAGAGGGCCTGGACAGCAGCATCTCCCATTGCTCTTGTTGGGTAGTTGACGGAAAGAGGGGAGGGTGCTTAGGGCTAAAGTCGCGCACCCCGATTACGGGGCGGAGTGTTCCTACTTCTGAGCAAAATTTACATTCAGCGTCGTAGCGATTCGGATACATTAAGTGAAGACGCGTAGGCTGTGGGAAGGAGCCCGGATTGTATGAGCCGTACGGTAGTTCGTTATTCTCTGGAAAGGTCAGGGTAAGGCGAAGGTACGGTCTGTCTCAGAAGGCGATAATGCTGGGTTATCTCCCTGAACGTGACAAGCGGGTGACTGTCCTCGTAGCAGCTCCATAGCACGGGAGGTAATAGCGCAGGCTTGTTGGGTGGGCGTATTTGTTGCCCTCCATTGAAGCGTGAGGGGGTGTCCAGATGAGCTGAATGGAACCATTTGTGGAGTGGTTTTTTAGCACGCGCAGTGCAAGTCAGGACACCCAACCCTACTGGTAATTCCAGTAGGCTTGCTGGGAATCGATGACTACCCTCCGAACCCCTGGTTGAGTGAGAGCCAAGGTGATGGCTGCCTCTTCTGCTGCCGTCATTTCTTGGGTCCTAAGCGAGGTACACGCAAGGAGGTTGGTTCTGGAGGTAGCCACGATGATGGCGTATTGCTGCCCTCGATGTTTGGAGGCGTCTCTGTAGATAACTGCATGACCCCCACCGAGGGTGGTGTTTAGCGCTTGAGCCCGTGCTTTTCGGTAACCCTCGTCATGTGAGGGGTTCATATTTCTAAGCAATGGGAGCATCTTTAGTTTCAATCGCCAAGAGTCTGGGAATACGTCAAGCGGAGTGACATTCTGGGCTGCCCAGCCAATCTTGTGAAGCATGCGGTTACCCATCGCAGTTCTGAGTCGGACCTTCTGGTTAGAAAGATGGCCTTCTATCAGCTCTTCCACCGTGTTGTGGAGCCCCGTGCTAAGCAGCCTCTGTGTGGACGCCCTCATGAGAACACCAATGACCTGCTCGACCGCCTTTCTAATCATTATATAAAGCGTCTCTATGTCTTTCTTGTCGAGAAGAAGACAGGGGGTTGACGTAAGTAACTCTCGAGACGACAAAAGGCTCAATTAATCGAAAGGTACCGGATTCCTTTAGGCCTCGCTTCTTGGTGGCAACTAACCTGATCATGTATATGATTTGATTAATGCTGTTTTTGAGGCGCTGCAAGGAGACGTCACTCTTGGTGTTAGCCTCGAGATGTAGGCCCAGGATCTTGATGCTGGGGCTTGGAGTGATGGCCTGGCCATCAAGGATTATTTGAATGTATTCCTTGGTTTGGCATGAGGGCGGACGACAAGGAACAGTGATTGTTTGCGTGAACACTGGAGGCCACAGGCTTTAGCACATTGGCGTACTAGAAGTGAGATGCCATGCATTGGTGTGAGCTTCCTTTAATTTTTGTAGCTCTTAGCACATGAGCAAGGTGCGCACAGGGCCGCTAGACGGGCGTGAGTGGTGGCGTGACGCTTTCACGTGGCATTGGCATTCAGCGAGAACGCAGGGGGTAAACCCGTAGATGTGCTTGGTGAGTACACCACCTGTCTTCCCAGTCTTCGTGTGGGCTCGTAGCTAAATCGGTAAGACAACGGGCTCTCGCTTTGTTAGTCTATTAGTTCCAGGTTCGATTCCCGGCGGTGCCAGTAAATTCTTTTATTTCGTTCGCTGGAGTTTTCTGGTGACACCAACGGTCGCGAAAGAACCCTTGGGGGGTAGAGGTAAAAAGCTTTGCTTTAAAACGCAAACTGGGCCGCCAACATTGTTGTGCAACGCCAACTGGCAAGGGTGAATATTAGATTTTTGCCAGTAATTATCCCAGCCCACGCAATGCTTGCAGTAAATATATATCTTTAGAGGAGAATCTGGGGGTACACTGATTGTTTGCTTCAAGCACTGAATCCACGAAATGACTTGCCATGACTGCGGCAAACAAAGCGTGTTCTTGGTGGCCAGGTCATTGCTCTCAAGCCCCTGCACCACGAACTCAAAACTATACCGTGCCATCAGAAGTTAGGTGGCAATGCTTTTTGTTCTCTATTTCTGTCCCCTCGTTTTCTTCAAGAAAGCATGATTAACTCTTCAGTATGCCTTCCGGAAGCGTGCGCGCGATTCCCAGGCAAGCACTGGCCGCAGCTGCAAGGAATTACGCGCAGCATTGCTCTCAACACGATTAACCCTTCAGCTGCGGCGACTGTAGTACTTGCAGTGCTTATATCGCTCTTGCGGCATGGCGACAAGGCAAGCATGCGTGCGCGGAGAGGGCAACACATCGGATTGTGAAACGCACCCTCGCTCCCGACATCTCTACTGCGCATATCCGTGTCTTTGCCATGGCCTCGCCAGTTGGCGGCAGCGGTATCTTCGGCCGTGCGTTCCGCGGTTCGTATTTCAGTCGTTCGTGACTGTACTAACGTGATAAATTGAAACACGAACAACGGAACGCGTGGCTTTTAGTACATGCCGCGCAACTTGGCCACGGGCGGCGTAAGCGCAGTGCGAACAACATACGTGAGTTTGTGTTCAACGTTGATATGGAAACACCGTTTTCGGCGTGTGAGCGTTTTGGTTTGTCTTCCGACCACCTTCGGGGCCCGCTCATGCAAGCGTTATCCAGTTTCGTTGCTGCAATGAGTGAAAAAGGCGCACGCAGCTATATTCCTTTACTATTTATTTCGTGCTGAGCGCCCAACGGACGATGGAAATACGATGGTCTTCGCATATCAAAGTTGGCCACGAACTCTCGTAACTTGTTCGCACTGCGCATGCGCAGTCCGTCGCCAGGATGCGCGGCGTGTACTGAAAGCACGCGCTTCGGTTGTTCGTATTTAAATTTGTCAAGATAATACAAGGTATAGTGAATTCTAAAAAGCCGACCGATGGCACTCTTCTGTTTTCAAAATATATCGCACATGTAACGTGAAGTTAAAGACATATGTCGATCGTCTTGGAGTGGTGACTAATGTGCAAATAGATCCCAGCTATTGCTTGTGTGCTTAGTTTTGATAAAGTGAACCCGCCTTCGGCGCGCACACTCTTGTTCGTAAGTTGAATTTGCTGGCGGCACTGTCGTTTTATGATTGCGTATTAACTGCTTGAACCTCGATTTACGTTTCTTATCACTGTATTTTTTCACTGTTTCGTGCAGAGGGTTTAAGGCTTGGTTACGGCGCCAAGTCGAGGACGGTTTGCGGCTTCATTGGACGTTTCCTCCGGTAACTCTCCTCAACCCATCAAAAGCCATGACGCCGCACTTGCTCACAAAGAAGGCAAGCGTTTGTTGCCGTTCACTGCGTAGTGTGATTGGTGGCGTGGACGTGCTGTGCCGTAACCCATTTTTCCTGCGCCATCTTGCTTCAAAACTCTTATTTGCGGCGAAACTGCTGCAAAGCGATGCTTCAGTGCGCCGAAAAATCTGATGCAATATTGCCGTGTTCAACCGGTCGATTTGCACAGGTAGCATGGAAACGCCACCACGAAATGTATGCGTTGGCTGGAGCCGCCATTGCAATCTTTTCACTCATTAAAAGGAAACAAAGTAGCATTACTGGCATTGCTGTTCAATCTCAACCGCGCGCCAGCGCCTTGTCATCTTATCGCGAGTGCGTTTGTGGTTCTATAGTTTTGAAAGTTAAAACCGTCGTCCCGTATCGGACAGGATAAGACAAAAAACGCTGCGCAGACATGAGCTAGAGGGTAGCTGGTGACAAGTAACGTGCTCAGTAGATGCGGCGAACAAGATAAACAGGAGCGCAGACTTCGCTCTCTCCGACGGGCCCTTAATCACGGCCGGGCTGAATGAGCGGCAGGCGCGCACTTTCATACGGCACTGCGCTTCATGTATAGTTCCCACCTTTCATCACCGGTAGTTCGTGGCGCTGCCGCGCTGCGGCCCAACCCTCGCCAGTTCACCACAGCACGGGCGGGATAGAGGAGCGGTGCGCCCGCATTTGCCGCTGCCTAGCCCTGCCGTCGCAGCAGGTTATACCTGTCCGTGTTAATTCCGTGTTAATCCCCCGTGTTAATTCACAACCTTATCGCTCTCGAGCGAGGAGCATTTGCGCGGCTGGTCGTGCCCTCTGGGAATGTAAACCAGAAAATCATCAAAACGAAAATACAGAAATGCTTTTCATCCATTGAAATAAAGCAAAATACGTTATCTCCATTTTTTTCCTTCGCATATAATGTAGGCGCAGCAGCTAAACTAGGGTCACAGTTCATTAAACAAAAAACTGTTCAAGTTTGAATAGCCAAAACAAGTGTGGCTGTTTTGGTGACAGAAAAAAGGGCTAGCATCTCGGGCAGCGTGTTTTGTTTGTGATCATAAGGAAGGGTCAGCCTCACAGCATTCTCCAGGACCCGTTCCTTCTCGTCGCACTGAAATGGGGACGAGATAGTAGATCTTCTCTGCACGGAAGTGTTCTCCGCGAACGACGAGGCCCGCTTTCTTTTCACGGCTGTTCGACAGCAACGCGATGGACGATGTGTGTTCCGCACCCTTTTTCGCTTTGAGAATGACGCCAGGCGATTGGAACGTGCCCTACTCCTCCCCGATGCCATTTACAGTGCACAGAGGGTCCCTATGTCTGCGCATGAGGCACTGTGCCTCACTTTGCGCCGGCTGGCCTACCCCAACAGACTCTGCGGCCTCGAGGCGTTCGTTGGGCGGCACTATTCAATGATTTCTAGTGTTACAAACAAAGTGTTTGGCCCACATCGACGACAGTTTCGCACACCTGCTCATGACTTCAACAGCCATGTGTGGCTCGACCTTGCCGCATTAGAAGCTTTTTCTCAGGTAAAGAAATACTTTGACCGTTTTTTAGATTTGTAATTAACATGCTTTAGTTTGCCTTGCGGGCGGTGCATTGTAAAGGGAGCGCCGCTCAAGAATTTCTGGGCGTTTATTGACGGCACTGGCACGTGCAATGTGCCGCCCGTCAAGAGATGAGAGGCCTTTTTTCTCCGGTCACAAGCGCTTCCACGCCTTAAAATATACAGGTATTATGTGTCCCAACGGGATAACTTGCGAGCTTGATGGATCATTTTCCCGGAAGTCTTCATGACGCAGGTAAGTACTCTTACCTGGCAGAAAAAATATATACCTGCAAGAGCCCCTCACGTAGTTACCAAAAATTACTATATTACTGTTGCGCCTTCTTTAAATCATGCCTCTCGTTTCATTATACTTCCTATATACTTCTCTAAGTTATTGCAAATATTCTCGAGTCTCCTTTCATATCCCTGGGCTAGAAGAAAATTTGGCGAGTTTATTTCCTAATGGCACTGCTGTCGCACTTTCTAGTCCCATTTTTTCTGAATGTTTTTTTTTCTGTTGTAACTGGTAGTTCGCGGTTATCACTTTTTACACCCTATGAGCTTACAGTGCCTACTCCTCAGAGCAATGCATGGCAGCCCATAACGGTTGTAATTATTTCTGTTCCTGTATTCTCTGCAATTATTTTCAGCCAATTCAAACCCACCTGCACGACTCCGAGAACAGGTTCTTATAACTTAGCTGGGAGTACTTACCTTCAGTTCATTTTCCCTGTTTTTTTCATGTATTCTTCGGGAAAGCGAACTGTACGGGAAGCATGAGAGGCTGGTCCATGAGAGGGGCTACTGTTCTTATGGAGATCCAGCCTACCCTTTAAGGCGCTGTTGCTGAAACCATACGGCGGAGTGCATCTGAACGAGCAGCAAGTCGCTTTAACAAGGGGATGTGCCATGTAGGCAGGCGGTTGAGTGTGGGGTTTGGGAAAATTGCTGGGCTGTTGCTTTACTGGATTTCAGAAAAAACCAGAAGCTCTACAAGCAGAACTTAGCACGAATGTACAGGGTCAGCACCATTTTGGCAAACTGCCACACCTCCCTCTACGGATCCCTGGTTTCGTAGTACTTTGAACTTGACCCACCCTGCCTGGAGGACTACCTCTCCAGCAGGATCAACTAGAAGGCACGTGGAAACTGAAGATGCCACTTTAAAAATATGCAGTTTTATTTCAGTCATAAAAGTAGTCTTATAAAGGCCCACAATTTGGCCAAACATATTGCAATGAAGTTTAACTGCACCAATTTCGCAAAATATAATGCCATTTCACAGAAGTTTAAAAATGGAGGCAGTTACACCCGCAACAAAGATTAGATTAACAAGAGGCTATATCTTTTCACTCACACTTTCGAAAAGCAACTCAGATTCTCTTAACAAGTTCCTCAATCCTTTTTTCTTGTTCCTCAAACAGCTTCTTCAACTCCTGGATTATTTCCTTGTGTTCCTGGGCCCTGCAAGACGCGTCCATGTGGAATTTCTTCTCCTCGAGCATTAATTTCCTTTCGTCTAGGGCAAGCCGTTCCTCGTCATGCGCCATCCTTCGCTCTTGGAGGTCCAGTTCGCGCTGCTTGATTGTAAACTCATTCACCTAACGCTTTTCCAGGAGCATCATACCAAGCGCTTGTAGCCCTCGAAGCCCTGCGAGGCATAAACATGGCAAAGGTACTTGTTTTCTATGCTTTTAAGTAAAATGCAACCAATATCACGAGATCACTTGTCTTCAATTTAATTTATGGCCCCAACACGCCCAATGCGAAAACGCATAAGTCGCATGCGGTAAAAAGTTCAGAAAAATTACTCAAGCAATATAACCACCTGCAATATATGACAAGGCATTCTGCTTCACACGCTTTATTTTATTTTTTATTTTTCGGCATTCTTTTAATTTGGAACACACACTTTATTTATTCCGGTGACCAAATTGCACATGTTACACCCATGAAACGCGGTATACCTATCACTCGTTGATTCTAAACTGCGGCATCGCAGATAAAATTTCAAGCATTATACGTGAAGCAACTTGTGTGCCTATGACGAATACCACGCATGAAGTTGTACACATAGGGCTCTGGAATGCACGGTGGCTGCTTCTGTATGTTGTGCAAACGGCGCAGCCGGTCTTTTCCAACTTTGCTCTCTCTCCACCGGCGGGACGCGCACAGTGGGCAGCGCGGCATCTTTCGTTTGCTGCGCCAACAGGAGCTCGGTTAGTTTTATTTGGGCCGCAGCTTCCCCTTTCTCGGCTGTGTTCTCGGCATGATTCTCGGCGCGTAGGAAATTTCCCGAGCAAGGTCTGAGCAGTAGTCGCTATTGCTCTTCAGTGCCAGATCTGTACAAAACAGATTGAGGTGCTGCACGGCGGGCCGAATATGCATGCTGTCATTACTGCGAGCATGCGGGAATGAAGCTGAGGAAACGGGAACATGAGCAATGAAACTTGATGATGATGATGGTTAGGTTTTAATGGCGCAAGGCCGACTAAGGGCAAAGAGCGCCAAAGAAGAAGTTATTTAAATGAGACCTAAAACGTGTGAGTAGACGTAAAAGTGTGGAGATGGCTGGTGTATAGGGCCAGGATTTACACGTGATATGACAAGAGCTGCTTTTACCTCAGCTAAAAACTTAGTTGACGAGGAAACATTGGTTCGTCGGCTAAAAAGTATAAAGGGTGCTGTGGAATGATCTGTATACTTCAGGGAAATGTTTGTGTCCAAGTGCCTTGCATTGAATGAGGATGTGGATCACGGATAGGGCCTCTCCGCACCTGCTGCACAGAGGTCTTGGAGATCCAGTAAGCAGGTGCGAGTGCGTTATCCGTAATCTAGCCAAGGCGACTTCTAAGCAATGAAACTTACTTTCTGAGGTTCACCCTGTCATAACCGATGAGCAGGTCCAACCTCTCTCGGATGGCACGAATTGTCAACGGTCGCGTGACACGGTGTTCACATTAGCCAAAACTTCGTCCCACCTTTGCGGTTGCTCGAACGGATTAGCCACCAATAGAGCACTGCGCGGGCCCGGGCCGGCCCGAAAGCCCGAGCCTCCCACCCGAAGTCGATTATCGGCGGGCCCGGGCCGGGCTCGGGCTTGCATTCATAGGCACGGCCGTTAATAACGTGAAGTGTAGGTCAAAATGAATATTCCGCGCTTCTTGCTGTTATTTCTATGTATTGAAAAACGTGGCTAGGTCTGATGGTCACTATACGGAATGACATTTCACTGCATCAAGACATACAAAGGGGAATGCCCACAGGGAGCTTTGCACCTATGTCTATGTATGTTGTGTTTTAGATGTCGCACCAATCAAAATGCGGCTGCCGTGGCAGGGAATCAAACTCGCGTGCCAAGAAACACCACCGCTTAACAACCACTGGGGGCGGTATTCTCGAGTTTTGTCCCTTTTGCGTCCCTTTCAAAAGTGTCCCTTTTGGCAAGCCCTGCTAAAAGCAAACAACTGGAAGTGACGTAACGCAAGCGCGACAAACCTACTGCCAACGCTCACTGCTTAACCGGAAGTACGTTACTTAAAAGGGACCCGTGCTGGGTGCGCTCGCCTCCTAAGGAGGCTAACTGTGCTCTACGTGGCGGAACTCGTCTCAGCGTGTATAGTCTGCTCTAGGTCGGGCCCGCTTTCGCGAAGCGAGCCGTGCAGTGCTCTATCTTTCAGGAGCGCTATATCTTCATCTACTCGTAACCGCTTTCGCCGTTTCGTCGCTGCCGCCTCAGGTAGTATTCTAGGGACTGCAGTAGTAGCGCTTGCCTCGCTAGGAGCAGCCGTCTTGAAACTGCGCACGGGAGCGCGAGCTGCCGTGACGGTCCGCTAAGACAGCCGGCTAGCGGAGCGGGGCCGCGCTCCGGTAACGCCGCTGGCGCCGTAGCGCGCCGCTCATGCGCAGCTGGCTCTCCCGCTTGCTATCGGAGCGGAGCGGAGCGTCGAAAACGGTCAGCTAAAACTCTAGTGATTCTGCTATTCCCGCTCCGGTCGGGCTGAGCGGACCGCCGGCAGCTAAGCGCTCTGTCAAAAACATACAGCTTAAAGTTTTAATTATGCAACTGAAGCGCACAACCAGTCTTCTTTTTGGCGAGATATAGCAGCGAAGGAATTCATTGGTGCCGCTGATATTCCGCTGCAGATCCAAAATACACGCGGCAAGCGTCGTCGGCTCACTCAGCCAGGGGCCCTATTCTCGACTGCACAAATTGCCGGCAATTCGCCATGTTTTTTTTGCGTAAGCACGACTTAAGCAATCAGTGATGTGCTGCACCTATAGATATGACGACATGCAGTGTAATTTGACGATTCACTCATAAAGATCGCAACCAAAGTATCAAGTATTGTGCAAGAAAGACATAAAAACACTTGTCATGTACTATAAACATTAACACTGTAGCTAAGGCTGGCAAGAGAAACACATTTCTGCAGGTCGAAATTGGCGTCAACACCACAAGGCGATCGAGTAACGTTGATCCAAAAGCGAGCGAAAGGCGGATGTCAAGCTAAAGAACATGACACAATTTTTTTACCGTATCTATTCATTTCTTTCAATCGCTTTTAGTAACATAGCTGGGCTCTCTGCTTCAATGCAAGCTTTGTTGCGTTATCACCTTCCCTGCCGTCAACGCCGCCACGCCATCGTCTGCTGCTATGTTACAAGTTTATGGCGTGATCACAGTAAAAGACGGCCGCGACAATCGCTTCTATGACACAAGAGCAGCCAAGCGCTGCGCCTGATAACCGCGGAGCGCACCGATGTCGCTGATTCACTCATTCGTCAATCTCGACTTCAATCAGCGCTGTAATGAACCAAAGAGTCACTTTTCTTTGTTATTTTTCTCTTGAGTTCGATCATGTGACCCAACAGCTTACTAGGACGAGTATGGGCAAATGCCATGCATTGGGTTCTCTTGGTCATAGAGAGGCTTTTACTGCCCTCTTATGTTGCGGTTACGCCAAACAAATAAGTTTTATTTTATCGCCAAATATAAAAGCAAAATACTGCACGTTATTTGTATGCTGCATGATTGCTGACTTGGAAGCGGTTTAAACTATAATTTGTTTCGGTAGGAAAATAGCGTGCATGCGAAACTGCGCCTGCTGCAAATTGGCGGACATTTCGCGGCGGCGAAGGCCGGGGCATTTTTTGCCCTATTTTGCTTGTATTTCGCGACAAAAACAGCCGCCATTTTTGAGCTGTTACTCAGCATTACGTCACTTTTACGCAGGCTGAAGTTGCCAATGCATGACGTAATTGTTTAAATTACGTCATGCCTTCTCAGCCTATCACAGAGAGGTCGTGTATTACAGGCATTATTGCTGTAGAATAGCAAATACAGGCCTACGTTGTCATGCCTAGTGCTTTTAGTCTGGTTTTTTATTGCCGGCCAAGAATTATGCGCTTTCAGCAAAGAAAAAGAAGGCACAAACTTTAGAACTGGTGCCCGTGAGCGTCGTTAAACGTCAAAATGACGACAGCACACACAACCGCCTTGTCAACCGGAAGCACATGACCAAAAATGAAAGCCAATCAGAAAAGACTTCCCGCAAATTGCCGGCAAACATGGCGAATTGTCGGAAATTTGTGCAGTCTAGAATAGGGCCCCAGAGGCGATGCGCCGACTAACAGAAAGGCGGGTTGGAAGGGTAGAGGGTTGGGTCTAAGCGGGCTTACTCTGTCAATAATCCGCTGTATCGTTTCCTTCTTGGGTGCGCAGGCCGTATGAAAGTGCGCACTCGTCGCTCCTCCAGTCCGCCCATGCCTTAAAGGGGCGCTAAACAGGGTTCCAAAGGTTGCGTTTTTACGTGCAAAATCGTTGGAGTACTATCCAAAGAACGTCCTGCTGCAAAAATGGTTTAAAAGCGTTCAGTATTAGCCGAGTTATCGTTCATTAAAAAGGGCCCGCAACAAGGCCTGGCGCATTTCCTCTTTCACCGCGCCTCCAAAGCACTGTGGAAGCGGAGACGTCACCGACCAGGCGCCAGATCACCTAGAGAAACAGGTTTGGTTCGAGAAGCGCGGAGCCATTGGCTCCGCTCGGCGGTACGTCACGCTTCTTTTACTAGCAGACGACGGCCAAGCTCCGCCTACTACATCTGCTACCGCTCAGCGTGGTCGGTCGGTGGCCGGCCCGCATTGAACGGCTCCTCGCGCCGGCCGTGCCCGCGTCGGCGGAAACGAGCGTTTGAAAGCAAAATAGGGGCAGAGTCCTTCAATGCCTTCTGATCATGAAACTTCGCCGTCACGCTATGAGAGAGCTTTGTTCGCTGCGTCGCCGCGGCGCTGGTGTTGATCGGGGGGCAGCCGGGGGCGTGGTCAGTGCGCGTTTGGCAGGGAACGGACCACGGTGTAAGATAAAATAGACCCTCGCCACCTTATCAGCAGTGCGCTTTCGCTTTACGTGTCGTGGGCCGCTCAAATGGACTTATCATTTTGTGAGGAGCGAAAAAATTTGGTGCGAATGGGCATGCTGCTACTGTTTTTCTGCCTGCCGGTCTGGCTGCAGAGCAGCGGCGGCCGCCCGATGCCCTCCGATCTGCGGTTGCGCCCCTCGCGGTAGCCTTTGTCCCGGTACGAACTTGGCCGGGAGTTTCATGAACAGAGAAGCATTGAAGGACTCTGATAGGGGGCTTCCAAACACAACATGCTCGCTAACGACAATAATTGAAGGACGAGTCTAGCGGCTCGCTAGCGTTTCGGCATGCGGCGCTGTCGCGGTGAACTCGTCCCACCGAGGTCTGGCAAAAGGCTTAGCATCGCCGCAGTTATCCAGACAGTGCTTTGCGAGGCCGCGACGACGACGATCCCCCGCGCAATCTTTCACTGCACTATCACCCCCTTTCACGTATTTGCAAACTGATTTTCAGCAAAAGTCCCGCTCTGGCGGGCCGTGACAAATTTTAGCTGCTGCGGTGTATGCCGTATTGTGCATACACCGCACAGGGGGCTGCTTGTCGACCGTGCAGGCAGATTAGCCGCGGCAGCGCGTGTAGCGGGTGTTTGTGCCCGCAGAGATGCTGCGTGTTTTTCAGCGTTATTCATACCTTGTAAACGACGCGCTATATCTACAAACTCAGCTAAGCTCGTGTAACGTATGGCGATGATTTACATTCGTCCGTGCCACCCGTGCAGGACGAATACGCCGTGCCGCCGATGCAAGAGCGCCGCGCGCATCCGCGTTTCCCCTAGAGGCAGAAACGCTGACTGGCTACAGCATCAAACGGGGCCCACCAATAGCGCAGCCGTACTGTTGAGAGCTTCGTGCGTCACAGCATGCGTCACAAGCAGTGGGCCTGTTCGATTTACGGGCGTTCTGGCAGCCCGCGGGCTGCCAGAAGATAGCTCTTTGGCAGGAAGTTACATCGGTATTACGTCGTTCAAGCGCCTCGGGATACACCGGAAGCAGGGACCCAGAAATCCCAGCTGCTACAAGCGCTGCGGAGCGAGTTTTTTTCGGTCGTCTGCTACAGTTTCAGCGGCAAAAATGTCGTACGACGCAAGTGCGCTCGCTGCTCTCCCCGACGCGTTGTTTGCGGACCGCCCTCACCTTAACGATGAAGAGTACGATTGCGAAGCCGACGTTTTCAATGTGTGCGTCGTCCTCGCGACGGCCCAGCGGGAAGAACGGCATCGCGTACCCGTCTACGTGGAGAACGTTGTTCCGACCTACCTGGAGTTCGAGTTCAGGATTCTGTTTCGCCTGTCGCGGCGTACAGTGGCCGCCCTGGTCGCCGAATTTCAACACTACGAATTCCACCCCGAAGGCCTGCAAGGACGCCCTGAAATACCGGCCCCAGAAGGCAGATCTGATTGCCCTGTCGTAAATCGGTGCACAGTGTACCATGTACATATCGCGAATTCGGCGTGAGCGAGTCATCTGTTCACGCCGCAGCCTACCGAGTCATCGGATTTGTATATTTCTATCAGCGGACGGGAAATATTCTGGCCCGACTGAGCAGTATTGGAGCTATACAAGCGGTCCAGGAAGCGGAAGACTAGTCGGACATGATCTGCGCGATTTATGGGTGCCGCATTTCTAGACCCTCGGAGTCCGAAGGAAGTTACTACAATCGCAAGAAATTTCACTCCGTCGTACTTTAGGGGATCTACAATGCGGACATGGTGATCATCGACGTGTTCGCCGGCTTTCCTGGCAGCGCCCACGACGCCAGAGTGCTGCGGGAGAGTTTTTTTTTCTTTCTGGAGGAATAAACGAAAACTTTCATTCATAACACGCGGGCAACCAATGTACTCGCTGAAGCAATAAACTCAGACATGGCTTCATCTAGAATTGTGACGCCAGCCCTCGACCACGAGCTGAAATAGGCCCTCCATGTCTGTAAGAAGACGAACCGCAAATGACCATTTCGGCGCGAATCATGTCAACTCTCTTCTTGTTAAAAAAAAACGGGAGCTTCAATGCGAAAAATAAACTGAAATGTGCGTAAAAGTGATTTTCATATCACATAAATAAATTCCAAACCATCAAATCCGAAAGAACGAAAAATATTCGCAATTTTATTTTGAAACTCGCCCAGCCGCTTTCCTTTTGTCGTCTGCTAGCAGCGTCGTCTGCTATCTGCCAGATCTGTGCCCGCTCTCCGCCAGACCACGAACGCCCGGGCGGCTCTGGCAGCTTGCGGGGAGCCAGAAGTTGCCGACCCAGAAAAATCGAAGACGTTCTGGCGCCGCCGGAAGTGACGTTTTGGGCTGCCCGAGAAAAAAACGAATGACCGGCTCTCGCCTCTGGCAGCCCGCGGGCAGCCCCGGGCAGCCAGAAGTGGAAAATCGAACAGGCCCAGTCTGTCGCACGTCGGAGCGCGGCAGTATGGCGGCAAGGAAGCGGTAGGTGAGCAAGGAAGAAAGAAAGCATCTTTGTTCCGTGTTTGTGTGGCCCCTGCTTTACGCAGAGGTGTAATATTTGGTATACATTGTCGTGAAGGGTGCTCTAGCGATTGCGTGATTTAAATGGCGACCTTCAGAAGCCTATTTAGGTCCCCTTTAATGTCCCTCGCTCACGGAGCACAGTGTAGATGGGGCTACGAATTGCGCAGCGATCCCCGTGCTCCGGAGATGCTCAGCGTGCGGGTGCGACGGCGAGGCGCATTCCGGCTGAATTTGTCGTCTGCTCGGAGGCGGTTCGTTTGGCGCAGCTTTGCGTCCCTTGCGGGCCTGATTAAATGGTTCGACAGCACCTCCTTGGTAACCGGTACTCGACGAATTAAGTTGTCGTACGGCTATGAAAGGTTCCAGATTTGTTTCGAGAACGGGAATACGAAATATAGAGACCACATTCACACATCTGGCCGCTAGAGAAACGCTTACTTTTCCGCACTTCAGGTCACGAATGGCACTACGTTCCTTAAATTGGCGAATGGGAATTCTGTTGTGTGCTATTTGTATTAGAGAAGCCAACTAGTTCTAACAAATACCGATTCTAAAAGTGCCCTCCAGCTTCTTGCCACTTGTAAACTAAACTTGCTGGCTCAAAATCTGAATGAAGTAAAACAGTGAGCTCACATGCCGAATTTTTTTCAGTATCTTTGCTTGTACCACGCGGGGCTGTAGCCGAGCTTTTTTTCTTCTCTTTTGGAATTGCATACGACAGCACGCATTGCAATATGTGTACTGCTAGTACTGCATACCAAGCTACTGTATAGCCCACGGCGCTCCAGAGAACTACATTCACACAATCGAAAGCAGCTTGCTCCTTGGTGCATAGAGCACGTAAAACGCTGGGTGTTGCTTGAAAAATGATGATTGGGGCTAAGTACTTCTGAAGGCAACAATGAGTTGCAAATCAACTTAACGATGTGAACTGCATGAACAGCTGCTTCTTTCATTCATTCAGGCTAGTTGGGAGTAGCGCCAAAACAACCCCGCCAGGGCACGCGGGGGCGCTTAGAGAAATGTTTCCGTATCACAACTTCACATAGTACCAATATGTTACACGCTTTTTCAAAACATCACTTGCCTTCTCCCTCTACCTCTCTAATTTCTGAGTACTTGCGACCCCTCAACTGGTTGTGCAGCTGTTAATTACGCCACGTAGATACGACATGCAGGGGGCAGACTTCCGGCGATGCCGCCATTAATAAGATAATATGGCAGATTTTCAGCACATGTTACAAATTAATTTAATTAATTTTTAAAATATTTTAAAGTAAATGCAATTTTAGAAAACACGCAACCACTTCTTATGACGCAATATAGGTCATTATCCGGCTCTTTATTCTAGAACAACTTTATTTTCACAAACCAGGTCCTGAGAACACGTTGCTCAAATGCATCGGGCGGTATGCGCTGGCGGCATCGACAAGATTACACGACCGCACAATGACAGTGAACATCGGGCCGTAAGTTACGACGCTGGTTAAAGAAAAGATAGTGTTCGAAATTCTTTGCTCGCGTAATGACGCTGACAGCGCCTTTCCATATTCATGGGAAATCGGCAAGCCGTAAATTTCACGTGTGGAACTGTATGCATCATTGCCGCACGCCTATGTCGACTCCGGAAGTAAACGTTGCGTGAGTGCAGAAGCAGCATAAATCGCTTAGCGCGCGTCAGGGTAGCGGGCCACAAAGAAAGAGCGATTTTTGCGCTGTACCGCTTTACCATACGCCGGATCAGGCTAGAGTGCATGTTACAGTGTGCGATATTATTCTGGCTCATTTCTTGCGTGGTTCTTTCGAAATCGTCACCGTACGATTTCATCTAAGATCTCCTGGGTTATATCGATATTCGTCAGTCGGCCTTGATTATTCCAGACTAAACGTTTCCTGTTAGAGAATAAGCAGTCGTTACATATGTGGCGGTGTGCGATTACCACGCCGCTCATTGCGGCCGCACGCCGTGATTTCGATTCGGCGCGCGTCTCGTGATTGCGCGCACAGTTCGACATGTTAGAAGACAAATGTCGCAGCGAATTCTATAGGGAAACAAGCCACTGCGAAGAGCGAGCAAGGGGAGAGCAACGTACAATGGCACAGCGACGAGAGTGGCGTGAAAGAGTAAGAGAGCAAAGTGAAAGCTTGGCGGCCGGTGGCGGGGGGACATTAGAGAGTTTTAGCTGACCGTTTCTGACGGTCCGCTCCGCTCCGATAGCAAGCGAGAGCGCCATTACGCATGCGTGGCGTGCTAGCGTGCTACCGGCGATAGCGGAGCGGGGCCCCGTTCATCTTCCCTAACAGCGCGCACACACCAAGACTTGCAAAGAAGGGGACAGGACGAGCGCTGACTCACAAGTACTTTTTATTGAAGAAAGACATGAAATTATACTAACAAAACACCAGCTGCGCATGATAATACAAAGGAAGAAACATCAGATGAACAAAAGCTTGATATTGATAACCACAGCCAAGTCATCAAAAGGTTACGATACTGCAAGAAACAAAACTTCACCGGTTATCTAAAAACTCGAATTCCTCGTGGCTAAGCGATATCGACGGATGGCTGACGCACGTTTTGCCCAATTTGGAGATGTGGAATGCCTCCACCACCTCACAAGTCATCCTATCTTTAAGTTTAAATAGTACTTTAGATTTCTGAAATGAGGGTAGCACTGTGAAGGACAAGTTTCGCAATGCATTGACAGGTACGCCTGCGCGTCATTTTTTATGCCATTTCTGTGCTCCATTAGGCGCACATTAAGACACCGCCCCGTTTGGCCTATATATTGGCTGCCGCATACCAACGGAATGCTGTAAACCACCCCCGTGCAACGCGGAACAAATGGGTCTTTGTGATTCACCCCGCAGCCTCGGCACCTGCTTGCTCCATGGACTTCCCTCCTTTCAACCGCCTGACACACACCGCTTAGCTTAACAGGCGCTGAAAGGACCACATCTACCCCATACCTTTTTCCAACATTCTTCAAACCGTGTGATAGTTTATGCATACAGGGGACGACGGCAAACCTTTTTCTTTCTCTTTGAGGCCTGCTTTCGGGCACGTCAGCCGACTGTGTACCCTTCAGCCACGTAATGAGGTTCTCACTGCTTCGCGCCAAAACCTCATCAGGGTACCCAGCCGACTTCAGCCGGGTTACTTGTTCCAAGAACGCCTCTTCAACCGTGTGTCAACAAGACTTCTGGAGTGAGGATCGAAGGCAAGACTTTGTAACACCGCCTTTTACATTCTTAGAGTGCCCCGAATCAAACTTCAACAGTGGCTTGACAGATCTTGGTCTGTAAAGCCAGCACACATGACTGCTCAAGAAACGGAGGGTTAAGTCCAAGTACTGCAATTCATTAGACTGTGGTACTTCAAACGTAAAGCGCAACCCCAACCCCCGTTCCCTGAACATGTCCAGAATGTGCGCCATCCTATCCTCAAACCCTTGTTTTTTAGTGAACACTAGATAATCGTCGACAAACCGGAATGTCTTATGTGCATGTCCCCCAAACTCTGCTCCAGTGCCCTGTCTATTCTACCAAGAAAAATGTTGCTGAGAGCAGGCGCGACGCAGGAGCCAATGCAAACTCCAGACTTCTGTTCATAAAACCGATCATGTCAACCAACAACTGTGGACTGGAGGTAAGAAGACGGTAACTCTAAAAATGCCTCAACTCAAACTCTACAGCCCCGTTCCGCTAAATGTGGCCTCTTAGCCTACCGTCGCGGCAGCTTACGCTACCGTGGGGAGCAACGCGAACGCGCTACTGTGAACTCCGTTTCTCCAGTTGAAACACGAGCGACGAAATCGCGAAAGCGCTTCCGAATAGGCAAAGGTGCCACACGAAGCAACGAGCTTTAGAACGGAAGCGAAAACACCAACCGGAGCGCACGGCTGCTTTTATGCAGCGCCGAGAAAGACAGCGTTGGCTTTGCTATTCCAAAGTTTATCGGCTCCTTTTTTTGTTATTTAGAAAACTTATACCCTGTCAGCGTCTACGTTATACAAAAAAGGTTAATTGACGCCAAGAAACAAAGTATTTTGCTTTGTTTGGACGACAAAATACAAATTCTTATGTTTCTATTAGGGTGAAGTTTTGGTTTACATGCGCACGTGAAACGACCAGTCACGGGAATCATTCCCGTCGAGGGCGATGCGGTTATCGCTTAGCTAAACGCCTTTCTGGTGCTGGCGCTCCGGTTGTGCTGAGTGGGACGTCGGGAGCATAGCAGAGCGTCGAAAACGCTCAGCTAAATCTCTCTATTATCGTCCCTCGCAAATGATTTTTTCTGGGCCATAGTCGGCGCTCCTGTTTCGGCGAACGATACAGGACCGCTTTTATTGTATGGGCGTGTTCTCCACCCGCGCCTCCGCCTCTTCGCCACGCCCCCTTCCGTCCCCCGATGAGCAGGCTGTTCACGCGCCATTAATAAAAAGAATGTTGGGTTCGATTTATATCCGGCGGACATACGACGTGGTTGCGCATTATTTTTTGCGTAGACAGAAGCCAAAAATGAGTGGTCAACAGTGCGGGATGGTGTTGAAACACTTCTCGCTGCATTTTGTTGATGTGAACATAGTTTCTCGTAAGTGCATGCAGGTGCATGGTTGAATCAACGCTTTGTTTCAGAGCTCGTGTAAATGTACCCAAAGGCAGGCCTTGAAGCATACCTGTGCATGCTTTTTTTAATTATACGTTTCTTATTATTGTGTCTCTGAACTGAAAGGAATTTTTTGAACATTTAAGGAACATACCTGCCTCGAGGCATGCCCAATAAATACAGTATCCGACCTTTTCTTTGGACTCCGAAAATCCCGACTTGCTGGATATTATGGCCTTTCTGGAGGAACCTCCAGTTGTCCTATACGAGTAATTACTCACGAATTTTTCGGACTGCTCTTTTATTTGGATTATTTTTCTTTTCCTCCAGGTCCGAAAAATCGGTCGCCTACTGTAAGTATACATTAAGCAGAACTTTCAATTTTGTTTTTCGCCCGCCAAAACGTGCGCGAGAAAAAATCTGTGTAGTGACTAGAACTTTCTAAGTTCATCTTCGTAATCAACAATTGTGTACCTAAATATGTATGTAACACTTTTTTTATTGTGCAATGTTGTATGACTAAATTTGCCTTTGCCGAATTTTTGCTTAGAGTGCAATAGTGTGCACATAAAATGTATATGCAATATATAAGTGCAGTACATTTGCTTTCATGCCTTCGAATCAAAGATGACCTCATTTAATTTTTGAATAAAAAAAATGAAAACAGAACGTTTGTGGAACTCTCCAAATAATATTGCGAGAAAGACAACAATTCGACACCAGAAAAAGCACTATTACTTGCATGTTTTCTTCCTTCAAATATTAAGCCCATTACTGTACACACATACCAAACAACAGCCGGCGGCCATTCCTAGGCATCGGCCGGCGCTCGCCAAACTTTCGCTCATGGTGCCATTCCCGTGCGCCCCATGAAGTGGCGACAAGCGACAGGCGCGAAAGTTGGGCTTGCGAAGGTTGCAGCGGCCTGCGCGCGGCGGTCCGCCCGGCTAGCCAGGCTGCCGCGGAAAAATGGCGTCAGCAGCGCCCAAAATGTCATTAACCTCCCCTCCTCCCTTGCCACTAGTTGCCATGACGATTAGTGTGACGTTTCTCATACGCCACGTGCCACTAGGGGTAGATTTCGCAATTTTGGCGCGAATTACGATGGATTACGTAAGATGCTACCGAGGCCGCCCAGTGCCCTCACTTGTGACATGTCCGTTGTGTTGGCTGGAGGTTTAAACGCCGCCGTCAAACAGCCAATCCGGCCAGTCCGGTGTCCTCAGTGGTTGAGTGCATTGGTTTCGCATGTTACACAAACAGCAAGATGCCTACGACGCAGGAGGGATAGAGCTCTACGCTTTCCCGCTAACAGACTGCTCGGGTTTGTACAAATTTCATTTAGGTAATTGGCTGGAAGTATGCTCAGTCGTAAATTACAAACAAACGTGTTTTATTTTGTGCACTTTGTGGACGGAGTGCTGCTTCACAGTTTACCGTGTTCGCAGCGTGGAAGGGCACTTATTTCTTTCACGTATTCAGGCACTGCAACATAAAGGTATTTCCCGTGAGCAAGTGGCGGATGCAGCAGAGACATCCAGTCTTCCATGTGCCACAGTAGTGATGTTGAACTACATGCTATAATCTCGGCAGATCGGTGCATTACACAGGAAAAGCTTGTTGTTATCATTTATCTGAACGCTTCTGTTTTTAGGCATCTGAAGCAGCTAAACAAGGCACGGATCAGTGGGCGCATTGTGAGATTTTGCAGTCTTTTTCTACTATTGTGATCGTGTTTCCAGTTCGTGTTTAGGTTGCGAACAAACTCATGTCGTATTCTGTCCACTATACAGGCAAGTTTGTTCTTGTGAATTGATGTGAATAATAAAGAAGTAGGCAAAGAGAACTGAGGTGTTATGGGGCTTAATTCCTTTTGAGAAATCGCGTTATTGCCTCCCGAAATTGAGTCCCTTTATTGTGCACAGTGCCCTTACGCAACTGCAGAGAATACCTGGACGCTCCAAATAATTGTTGCCCGCCGCGGTGGCTCAGTGGCTAAGACGTTGTGGTGCTCTAAATTCAATTCCATTGTAATGCGTACGTACGTTCGTTGGAATTTACGTTTGTTGCTAAAGAAACGAATTTCACTGCCATATTCCAATTTTTGTGGAATATTTGGTTATTGTCTTGAGGAGCAAATTGTTTTCAAGTTACTTTGCTTGAACACCCCCCAACACTTCGAAACTTGGGAAGCGCTCTCGCTTCAAATAATTTCAAATTTTATTGAGGAAGTGGCCATGATTAATGCATATGCTATGATTATACCGAGTGTGTATTCTACAAGTTTACTTGCGGCTTGATTGCTGTTTCTTTTCCTGTCATCTTTACAGAAAATTATTGATTTCGTGCGCGTTAAATAATTTTTTCTATAATGGCAAGTGTAAAGCAGAAATAGGGCCGCAAGGCAACTCATACAATAGACAATGGCCATAAAGAAAATTATTGATTTCGTGCGCATAAATGATTTTCTCTATATTGGCCTGTGAAAGCAGAAATAGATCCGCGAGGGAACTCATACAATAGACATAGGTCATAAGGACTGGCAAAAAGCAAGAAATGTGCATGAAAACGCATAATTCGCGATAACAAGTCCACAGGAAGCTTCTTTGTGTTCTGCCCGCACAGTGTGGCGTAATGTTCATTCGTTCTAGCACCCGCCCGCTAATTCGAACGCCTCTTAATTCAAACAATTTTATAGTACCCGTCGAGTTCGAATCAACGAGCTTTTAAATATAGATATACACACACAGAGAACTCATGTTGTTACGATGAACTCCATGGGACTACGATAAATTGTTGGTCTTATTCGAAGCCCCACATAAAAAGCATCGGCAACGCGCCCAAGTGCATGCAAATATCTTGATTCAAGGTGGTGAGTGAAGCAGACTTGAAATGGAGGGAAGAGACAAAAATCATTTATTTGAGTGCGCAACTTGGTAGAAGACTGTGTTCAGGTTATCGTGCCTGGTCTTATCCAGTCTAAGCGCCGACCGAGAGCGTATACACCCGCTACCTCAAGCTGCAACGAAGCAGAGAGACAGGGAACTCCTGGCTTTCTCGGTGGGGACGCGCTGGGACTCGCGACGCGAACTGACGCGAGCTCACATGCTCCTGCTGAGATATGGGATTAGTCACGACACGTAAGAAACAGCGCAGAGGACAGGACGTAGAGTAGAAGACAAACACGCGCCGCGCTGACTAACAACCAAGTTTTATTGCTCGCAGGCGGCTTATATACACATCTACAAAGCAATGTAACGGGAAAAAGGAAATTATAGATAGCGAGGAAGGAGAAAATTACACAAGTTATTGTCACATGGTCATCCATAAATAGGGCCCAGTTATACATTTGAAACATACGCGATTTCATTTTCATACAGAAGCACGGAAGGTTTGCTTACACATATTTATCGCCCCTCTGACTAATGCAAAAGACTTCATAAATTTCACGTGTGCGTTTGCATATCTTCGAATAATACAACACTGATCAAATTTTGGTTGGCACTTACACTGGCGACAGTGCGTAGCTAGGTGACCGCCGACATTCTATTTTAGTGAATTTGCGTGCTCCTGGAGAAGTAGATTATTACATCTTCCCGTATGACCCACATAGCTTCGTTTGCAACCCAGGGGGATTTCGTAAACGACATTCTGACTGCAGCCTACGTACTTCGTTTTGTGGTATATCTTACATGGGTTGTGCTTTCTACCTACCTTATTCACCATCACCAGAGCTTGCTTAGTTTGTTGGGCGCGGACATTAGAACTTTTGCGCCCCCTTTTTGGGCAATCCTCTTCAGTTTGTGCGATACCTGATGCACGTAAGGAATGGCGGTTTTACGGCGTTTTGCGTGCTCATTTTCTTCGTTAAGTAACGGCTTGTTCTGTTTTTGTTTCCGAAGATCCCGTAACAGGGATTCTGCAATGCTGGATAAAAACGGAGGCTGATAACCCGCTGCTTTTTTTTTTGGATAATGGTGGGGTGGGGGGGGGTCCCCTCTCCTGCATTCTGTTCCCGTTTGCGGTTCCCTGTTTTGGGTTTACCTTGTTTTCTTTTGGAGTGGTGTACCCTCCGAACGATTTGCCTTGCCTGTTCGATTAGTCTGCTGCAACTTCCTGTGCATTTTGTCGGTTTGATTTACGCAATTCTGACACATTTGGAGGGCACTGAGTGCACCGTTGTTGCTTGGGCTGGTGTTGGTTTACTTGTTTGGTGGTGTATTGTCTGTGCGTCAGTAGGGGGGGGTAGACATGGCCATGGGTGAGCATCCGGTGGATTACCCCCCCCGAGGACTTGCAGTGCTCCCAGTGTGATGCTGTTCTTCGTTCGCGGACTGCTCTCCTCGAGCATTACGGCTCCACACACGGGTTAGATGCCCGCTGGAGGTGTACCAAGTGCGGGCTAAGGCATGACAAGGTTCGCGTGATGGCATCACACTACAGCCGTTGTCAGGCCGTGCCTGACCGGGCACAGCCTTCCAGTCCAGGAAAATCCTTGCCAGCCTCTCACGGTAGGGCGGAGGCGGCCTCTCAAACCGTCTATGTCAGTTACCCTCCAGAGAAGAAGTGTGCCATGTGTGGTTGGGAGGTTTCCTCAATGCTGGCACTCTCAATCACTACAGGGACACCCATGCCAAGATTGTGCTGTGGAGCTGTTCCAGCTGCAAACAATTCGAATATACCACGGTCAGCTCTGTCTCTTCACACTTTACGAGGTGTTCGAGGAGGGTGGTGGAATCCGCTCTTGCAAAGGGGGAGGCGTGCTCCGACCACGGGCCGTCTACACCCAGGGTTGGGGATGGAAACTCCTGCGCTGGGGACCTTGCATCGCAGCGGCACTCTCCGGGTGCGGCCATCGCCTCTCAAAACCGCCACACGGGTACACTAGCTGCGGGTTGGGAGGAGAAGGATCTTGAGGAACTTGCACGCCTGCGGCTGAGGGTGGGCCCGCGGGTGCCCGCGAAGGCCCTGCAGGCTCATTTTCCTTCTCGGACTGTCCTGGCCATCCAGAACGCACTTAAAAGCGCGACGTACCGCCGCGTCCTTAAGAAGGTACAGGGTAGCGTCCTCCTGGACTCCTCGCGCAGGTCCACGTCGGATGCTGATTGCTCAGTCCGCTGTACGCAGGAGGTGGCGAAAACCCCCCAATCTGCAGGCCTTCCGCCCGCCCCACCAGACGCTCCCGTCGTCCCGACTGGCCGGCCGGCCCCTCCCCCACGAGCCAGGTGGACGCCGCCGTGGCACGCCTTGGAGCCCGCCCGAAAGTGGTCAGTCGTGTTGCGCCTCCGGCTCCGCCACGGACTGAGGGCTCTGGACCACGCAGGAACTGGACAGGGGTCTGGACTACGCAGACCCCTGGCGACAGAGTTGCAACTCAGGGGTACATAGTCTATGAGCCCCACCCAAATTGGAAAAGTTCGGCTTGGCGGCGCCTGCACATCCAGGGCTTTATTAGTTCATCCGATGAGGATAAGGAGGACACGGAGAGTGTGCCTGGGCCCTCGCGCCCGCACACGGGGGAGGGGAGCGCCCCACAGGAGTCCGCACGGGGTGGGCCTCACTCTTCTCTCGAGGACCCCCTTGCGGCAGGACCAGGTCCTGGAGGGGGCTCACCGCCGCTGGGACCACCTGCGGCTGGCGCGACCATCCCCCTCGTCGCCGGAGTCCCTGACCCCGGGGCGGATGTCGTCGCCGCAGAGAATGCACGGGCGGCAGAACCCAGTGGCGCTGGTGGGGTGCGTCGGACTGAGCTCATCGAGGGCCGCGCCTCCTGCGTGCTGGGGACCTTGGGAACGTTGCGAGAGTCCGACGCAGAGACCGAGCCAGCGCTGGAGCGCTCCGGAACCCCTCGTGAGGGTGAGTTCTCGGCAACTCTTGCGCAAACCCTGCCTTCCCCGCCTGAATCGGGCGTACGAGTTCGCGGGCCGGCGGTGGACGCGGCCAGTGCGTACGTGCGGTGGACCGACGAGCAGTTGCGCCTTTTGGCCAGAGCTGAGTTGCGGGTGCCTGCTAACGTTAAAAACGTAATGCAGCTTTACAACCTTTATACCCTACCCGCAGCTATGATTCAATCAAGGCTACACGACGGTCGGATAGATATAGACGGGTGCTGGCAGAAGAGGCAGAACGGTTCCAGGCTGAGGCCGGCTCGTCAGAGTGCCCTCGGGCACGTAGGGGTTCTTCGCCCCGCGCTGACAGCGCTACAACAATGCTTAGTCCCGTGGGCACACCACACATAGATCCCGTTCCAGAAGTGCCCCAAATCAAGGCCACTCTAGACAAATACAAGTTTAACGTTCCAGGGCTGGCGGGTAATTTGGGGACAGTGCCGCTGCAGATGCAGGACCTCCATCGCATATACAAGCATTTCGGTGTGAGGCTGAAAGGCCCAGGGAAACCCAGGCAGGACGTGGAGCGCATAGTCAGGGCCCCGGGGGAGTCGTCCCGCTCATTTAAGCGCCACCTGTATAAGGAGCACCAGGGGCTCTATTCGATAGGGCCAAAGGTGCTCCTGGAAGAACTTTTGGCTGGGTCCGGCAGTGTAGGGCCGATATCTCTGGAAAATATCCACGAGGTGTTCGACCCTATACTGACGGACCCTTCTCCTGCAGTGCGGCGCGTGGGTGTGCGCGAGGGCTCCCTCAGGGAGGACGCTCCGCTGTTTGGGGAGGGCGAGGTAGCTAGGGTGTTGAAGAGTCTGCAGGCACAGACGGCTCTTGGTCCGGACGGCCTCGCAGTGCGGGAGCTGCGGAAGGTTCCGGCGGACGTGTTAGTCCATGTTTTCAATAATTGGCTGGCGTTTGCAGTCCCTTCCTGATGAGCTCCGAAGCTCCCGTACTGTTTTCATCCCCAAGCACGCCGAAGCGGCGTCGGCGTCCGAACTCCGGCCCATAACGATATCCTCAATACTGGTTCGGACATACTCCCGTTTACTCCTGGGGCGGCTGCAAGAGGAACACGCGTTCCACGAGTTGCAGGGGGGGTTCTCTGTAGACAGGGCGGCCACTTCTAATTTGATCCTCCTTCAGGGCCTCATGCGAGATGCCAAGCGGCACAATCGCTCATTCTTTGCTGCTTCGCTGGACATTAAGAAGGCTTTCGACTCTGTCAGCCACCATGCGCTCCTCACTTCTCTTGAGGAGGGGGGAGCGCATGGTGCCTATGTTTCCACTATACGTGATCTGTATTCCCTACAGACAACCACGTTTTCATACCGCGGTAGGTCCGACGGTGTCAGGGTTTATGCGCAGAGGGGGATCAAACAAGGTGACCTCCTGTCGCCTTTTCTTTTTAACCTTTGCCTTGACCCCCTTTTGCACTCCCTGAACTCGTCGGGCCTAGGCTACCACTTGCATGGCACAACTGTTGCGGCTTTGGCTTATGCCGACGACCTTATTCTAGTGGGTGCGACTCTCGAGGAACTGCAAGAGAACCTGAGGACCACCGGAAAGCACTTCCAAAATCTCGGATTGGCATTAAATAAGAAGAAAACCATGTATTTTGGTTGGACCTACGATTCCCACCGGGCGAAATGGTTCAACTACAACACCCGATGCTTCGGCTCGGTGATGAAGCAGTTGCTCCGATTGCCCGGAACGTACCCATAAAGTACTTGGGCGTAGAGTTCTTTGTCAACAAACCTCCTCGGGTCTCAGTGGATCTCATTCGGCAACAACTGGATTTAATTACTGGGGCCCACTTAAAATTCACTCAGAGGGTTCATTGCATCAACACTTTGTTGATCCCTAAATTGCTTTACTCGGCCTCCGCTTCTCTTGCAGTTAAACAGGTAGCAAAAAAAATAGACCTCGAGACGCGCCAGATTGTGAAGAAAACGCTACACTTGCCGCACAGTTTCCCCGACATCATGGTTCATCTTCCACATCGAGCAGGCGGCTTGGGGGTGCTGGAGCTGTCAAGGGTTGCCGCGGAATGCCAACTGAAGGCATTCGCGAGGCTCCAGCGCCTTGGCTCTCCAATTGTGGACGCTATTCTGGATGGTCCGCTCCTTGAGACCCGGATGTCCTTGAGCGAGAGCTTAGGGGTGCCTCTGGGAATCTCGGACGCGGACGAGCTCCACAGGGCCCTGAACGAGGCACGACAGGTGCACTGGATGTCCTGGAAGGCCCGGTACGACAACGCAAGTCTCTTCTCCTTTGAGAGGGACAGGGTGGGGAACAGGTGGCTTCGGCCAGGTGCTAGGTACATGGGAGACAGGGATTTTATTAAGTCTCTTCGCCTTCGCACCAACCTGTTCCCAACTCGTACCCTCTCCAACAGGCATGCCTCGGACCCCCGCTCGCGCCTCTGTAGGCGCTGCGGGACAAAGGAGGAGACGGCCTTCCACATCCTTCAAGAGTGCACCTTCGTTCAGGCGCCGCGCTGCTCACGTCATAATTTCATTGAGGCGCAAGTGATTGACAAGCTACGGAAACGTCACCCCGACGCGACCGTCACCAGTGAACGCCTCATCACAGATCGGGACGGTGTGAGGCTTCGGCCTGACATCATTCTCGAACTACCCGATCGGGTCCACGTGATTGATGTGGCTGTAGCTTGGGACGCGACCGTCGGTTCCCTCGAGCACGTGAATGCCGGAAAGAGAACCAAGTACGCCTCATTAGCCCCAGTACTTGGTCCCAAGCCCGTTAAGGTCTCGGGGCTCACTTTCGGTGCGCGCGGGCTCGTGCGTGCTGGCACAAGGAAGGCTGCCATTGAAATTGGTTTAACTGACACTGATCTGGGTTGGCTAGCGGCCCGGACCATGGTAGGCAGCCTAACCTGTCTTAATCGTTTTTCAAAATTAATCACCGCTTAGGTGTGGGGCTCGACAGCACTCCTTGCAAAGGCACGGTAGCCTTCCTTTTTTTTGGTATGGCTGGGTGAGCGTGTGAGTTTTTATCGTTTTTAGCAGCCGCTTTTGCGGTCAGGCCCCCTTTTGGCCTTTTTTTTAATTGTTTTACAGTTTTTATGGGTGCGTGTGGTTTGAATGAATGAATTTTGTATGGCTGTGTGAGCGTACGGGATGGTGATTGGAGAGTGTATTTGGTTGCACCATCATTCATGTGTCACGTCATAATACTTATGTGTGGGGCTTTTCTTTTTTTTTAACTGTCATTTGTGTCTATTTTCTGCTTTTCTGTTGTCTGAGTGGTAAATCCACATGTTTTCCGGCTCTGAGAAGCCATGTGGGGGGGTAAGAAACCGGACCATATTGCCACCCTAGGCCGCTTGCTAATTCAGCGTTGCGTGTCGCCCCCCCTACACCAGCCCATACTGATGCTGTACTGTTTGTATCTTTATGTTGCACGTGTTATATGTTGGTATCTTTTTTTGGGTTTGTGGGTTTTGTTGTTTTTTTTTGTTCTTTTTTTTGTCTCTGCTTCGCACAGGAGGGCTACCCCTGAGGGCTGGGCTGTTCCGGATGTGACTACCTAAGAAGAAACCAGTGGGCGCACCCTACATGGAGGCCTCCACCCCCGTGCACTCCTGCACAAGAAGTTACCGGCGCTACAGCCCTCATACACTCCAGCTTACCACCTGCTTGGAAAATAAAATGTACCTGCCCATTTGGGCGTCAAAACTTTGTTGGGCTGAGTGCTCGCACGACCTGGTTAATGCCTATTTCAAACATGAAGTGGCCAACCCTCTTTTTACTATCTTTCAGGGGCCGGAGTAAAAGGCAAGAGAGCCTTTTGCGAGCGGTGTGCAAAGCGCCAGCATACATGCTTAGGGCTAAACTTGATTGTGAGGTCAAAAAACGTAAAACATTGTCATTGTGTAGTTCCTTCGTCAAGTGATTGATTGATTGTGGGGTTTTAACGCGCCGACGCAACGCAGGCGATGAGGCGCGCCGTAGTGGAGGGCTCCGGATTAATTTTGACCACCTGGGGATCTTTAACGTGCGCCGAAATCTCGTACACACGAGCGTTTTTGCTTTTCGCTCCATCAGAAAAGCGGCCGCCGCGGCCGGGAATCGAACCCGCGACCTCGTGCTCAGCAGCGCAACGCCTTAGCCACTGAGCCACCGCGGCGGGTTCCTTCGTCAAGTGCAGGCACTTTAGTTCTTACTGAAACACCTCAAAAAATAGATCAACGGAATTTTTTTTCCTTGTGTTCATCAGTCAGTTGGTACAGAACAAGATATTCGTCCACGTACCGGTACACTTTAGTCGTGTTTGTCGGCTTTAAAGCGGCCACCAGGCTTCTGTCATAGCAAGCTAAAAGCAGATCACTTAAAATTGGGGCGAGAGATGACCCTATGCAGAAACCCTCCTTCCGAATGAACATGTTCCCTTGATGGCTGATAAGGGTGGTGCTGAGATAGTAGGACAGAAGTTCCATAAAACTGTGGGCGGAAACCCCGCGCGTTCTGAAATCTAACTGTGCCATACCGGTCTATACATGCGCTGACCTCTTCACATGCTAACTTCTGTGGCAACGAGTAATACAGGTCCTTCACGTCCACTGAAAAACCACTCAGGTTTTTTGGACGTGCAGTTAAAAAAAAACTCATCGAGCAGGTGGGGCTTCCTCAGAAGGCAAGGGTCATCGACTTCGATGTTTGAGAGCGACTTTTGAAAGAAGGTGCTCAAGTGGCGTTGCCATGTCCCCTTTTCCGACACGATGACTCGAAGGGGCATTCGTCCTTGTGAGTTTTTGGAGAGAAGAAGACTGAGAGGGTGTTCCTTTCAGTCTTTCTTACGGAGGCCGCCATTTTGGTGAGACCAGCTCCTTCACACAACTTGATGGCTCGAGACTTGATCTTCCCAGAATTTTCGGACCGTTTCGGCAAGTCGGCATAAATCTAGTGCTCCCTTTTTCTTTGTCGTTTTTGGGCAACAGATGGATTGTGGTTGCGACAGATTTCGTGACGTGCTACTGCGAAAAAAGGGCTCTTACCCGAAACACAGCTGCTGAAGTTGTGAAGTTTTTATTGAGAACATCGTACTACGCCATGGTGCCCCAGCAGTAGTGATCACTGATAGAGGAGCGGCGCATCTTATTCGAGAAGTCCTAACGCTCAGCTGTACGAGTCACCGCCGTACAACCGCATATCACTCCCAAGAAAATGTACTTACGGAATGGCTGAACAGGACAATTGCGGATATGCTGTCCATGTACAGGGGGAACTAAAGAAATAGTGGTTGATCCCTCTTTCATAGGAATCGGTAAAACACGAAAGTGAGATGTGCCTTCACAGGATCAGTTGAATGTTTTTTTCTGCATTGATATTAAACTTGCACATCGCTATTTATATTTCGTTGATATGGTACCGTCAGACGTATCGAACAAGATACTGGATTGCACGTGCCGGAGCAATGCGTAAACCCGAATAACCGTACGCGCTCGCAAACCATGCGAACGAAACCGAACTGGCTCCAGCAAATCGTTTGGTGAACGCACGGTCCGCTGCAGCGAAATAGACTTGCAGGGCTGTCTTATTGGTGTGCTTGGCGAGTGACAACCTGCTGACCGCGTCGTTTAAGCAAATGTGCGGCACTGCGTCCCTGTCGCTGGGGATTGTAGGGCAGATGGCTGCGTTGCGATGAGCTCAGCCGGCGCCAAGTGTCGGCGCACATTATTATCGTGATGCACTACTTCGCTTCACCTCTCTTAGACGGCGCACTATCGAAATAGAAGAGGTTATAGGAAGATCTATGCGCGTTCATACAGCTGTCTGCCCCTTCAGCTCGTAGCGAGTCGCAAGCGCCTGTCACTCGCAGTGCACCCCCCCCCCCCCCCCCCCCCCCCCCCCCCCCCCCGTTGAGGCGACGGAGCACCCCGAATCGAATCCTGGCCCAGGCACGTTTCCTAGTCGATGTCATTTCTGTGACAGATATGATAGTCAGTCAGATCTTGGTGGATCCCGGCAATTTAACACATTCGTGTTAAAATACGAACAACGGCGCAACAGCGTTACGAAGAAGGCTGCATGGTCGGGCTGCAAAGTCAGGAAACTGCGGGCATGCGCAATTATTCAGCGCTTTGAGAGTGCGGCGGCCAACTTTATGGCTAATAGCTTGAACATAAGAAGTGCCAGTCATTTCTTTGTGCCAGTTATTCCCGTTGCGTCGCCACTGAGCTAAAAACTGGTTCAAGGGCGACGTGCAAGCGGCAATTATCTTCCTGCAAGCATGGCTCTCGAATGTAGTTGATAGCAGGCAGCCTCGCACAGTTTTTTGCCGACGCACATGCATTTATGCGAAAGGGATGGGAATATGGTGATATTGTGCGTTTGTTCATTTTATACCACAACACGTGGTAAAACAATACAGAAGCATACCAGGCAAGTATCAGCCATGGCGCTTGTCTGAACAAGAGAAAGGATGTTAAGAAAAGTAATACGAGACACGAAAGTACTTCGACTATTCTTGAACATGAACTACGGCTGCGATGCGCCGCCGCAATGCGGCATTGAATCAAGCAGCTGTTTGGCGTAGTTGGTATACGGAAGCCTCTCCCATTCAGCGTAAACTCCTTTCCAAAGGAATCCGAAGTCATCGTATGCAGGGACAGTCGTGCGAGACGGACTTTCATCACTCCCCAGACATTTTCAGTGGCGTTATGTCAGCCCCTTTTGGCGGCCCGAAAGTGTCTGAACAGTGGGTTCACGCAACAGAATTTCCGAATCCCGAGAAGGGTGAATGGGAGAGAAGTCATGCTGGAAATAACAGAAGCTATCTTGGAATGGGGCTTCCAAAGCGTACGGAAGGAAAACTTGCTCGATCAATTCGCAGTACTCCTTTCCGTTGCATCGCCCGTCCAACCGTATACGAGGGCCTAATCCCGCAGTCGTCACAGCACCCCACACATTCACGGAGGTGCATACACTTAGGCTTGTTCTTCTAAACGATGCTGGCTTGTTCCTGAAAGATAAATAACACCAAAAGTACTAGTTGTTTGATGTGGAGCTAATATATTTGGTATTTAAGCACTGCGAGGCCTTTAATTATTACATCTGGTTCGGGAAACGTTCTTCCAGGTTGTTAGCAAACAGCTGGTATTGCTATTTTCGAGGTTGGTTTTATATCAATGCGGATTTTAATTTTCTCGTGAATATTCTAATTCATAATATTCGTATATGGGCTGAGCAGGTGCATTTTTCATTCAGAAAACAAGCATATGTGTGAGATCGGGAACTGGCCTTTCATATACTTCCCAAATTTCCTGCTATTTAGTGCACAGCCACTGTACGTTTTCACTTTCGGTTGTCAAAAATAATTTCCTGGTCGCGCACTTCGATCTAATAGGATTAAAACGTATCAATGACAGATGACAGACTTTTTTCGCCAGAGGTAAACTGATATCTTGTTGAATAATTGCGATAACTTGTCAGAACTGTCACGAGAATAGGACTTAGGATTAGAACTTTTGGTAAATAATGGCATAAATATAAAATTTCGACGTGTTTGCAAGTTTTACGCATGACTTTCGCATACCGTGTGAGCTAACCGCCGGGCCTCCGGCCTCCAAAGCTTTGAGCCTTTCCTGGCCTCTGATCGAAAGATGCTTTCGGCAGTAAACATGGCATTACCCCCACTCCTCTGCTGTCCACTCCCGGTGTGTGGTGGCGAACTCCAGTCTGAAGTACGTGTGGTTGTCGGAAAGCAATGGTTTTCGGGCGGCTGTCTGCTCTGAAGTCCACCTTCGCGAAGGCGACGACGTATCACTTGGACGTCCACGTTCAACTTAAGCTGACTTTTTATCTTTCGGGCCGTTGAAAAGGGCCTTTCGACGGCGGCCGCAAACATTTGGAAATCATCCTGCGGTATTTTGCAGCGTGGCCGAGGAACATGCGGTTCATTAGGCACCCGACCTTCGCTCTTAAAGCCTGCAGAACGCGATTTACTGTGGACAATGTCAGGCCAGTCATCTCTGCAATTTTTGGGTGTGTGATCTCTTCCTGGTACAAGTATATTTGTGAATCCCTTCTTCGTACGGTACTCGAGGCATGGCTTCTTCCTGCTGTTGACTGGGGTGTTTGAGTGTACAGCTATTTATAATAACGCATATTCGTGCGCACGTGCGTGATCATTGTTGTGTTCTTTGTATGCGTGTTTTTTATAAAATATACAAAGCGAGCCATTTCGTAGCTCTCCAGCGGTATCTGAAGCTTAGCTGTAGTCTTTCTTCCCCTTGCTCCTGTTTTTCTTGTGTGTTAGATGCCATTTTGTGGCTTTAGAGGGGCAATTTTTAGGAGGCTTTCCGCACCGCCACGCGTTCTTTTCTGCGCGCTGGTTTGTTTGTTTGTTTGCATGCTTGCTTGCTCTCTTTTTAAGGCCGAAGCTCCTCTTGCTCGGGCCCTGTCCCGTTCCTCGTAGCGCCGTGTACATACCGCTGATGATGATTGTGGCAGGATGCCCCTAGGGATTTTCCAACCAAAGATTGGACGAAGAGGTCAAAACGTTCAACGCGTTGGTTGCTACCCAACAAGGAGGAGAGGAAGAAGAAGAGGTCGTCGTTCGTCGTCTGCGAGCTCAAGACACGTACCGGAGGCACACGACACAAGACGCTCTGCAGAAGGCGACGGCCAAGGTGGCTAAAATGTCACAAACCGAATTTCCCAACTTACCATGGAGATTCTTATCGTCCCAAACAAGCCTACATGATCACCACAAACATTGACGTCGCGACGGGGCTTGTCAACGGAGCGGTGGGAAGTCTCAAGCTTTGCGAGCGAGGAGTGGTGGTCTTGACGCGGCGCCGCCCTGTTTCAATCCCACTACTCTGGCCGCCACGGGAGGTACGTGGCTCTCTTGCCACTGCGCTGCAAACCGAGACGCGAGCATGGCTACGAACGCGCCTTATGTCCTTCACTCCTTCAAATAGTGTGCGCCGTCAAGAAGACTTATAACAACGTGTCGAGTGCCATTGAAGCGGCGGCGCCCGGTTTCGATTTCAACGACTCTCTGGCCGCGACGGGAGGTACGGGGCGCTCTTCCCACTGCGCTACAAACCGAGACGCGAGCCTGGCTACGAACGCGCCTTATCTCCTTCACTCATTCAG
This sequence comes from Haemaphysalis longicornis, assembly GCA_013339765.2. NCBI lineage: Eukaryota > Metazoa > Arthropoda > Arachnida > Ixodida > Ixodidae > Haemaphysalis > Haemaphysalis longicornis. Next base: position 180,545,966 of record CM023450.1, read on the forward strand.
ATGGTGCGCACCGTCAATAAGATCTATAACAATGTTTCGAGTCTTTATATGTTGTGTGGGCGAGTGTTTCACGGTTTTACCGATAAGCATTTTAGCTTCGCTCCTCTTATGATCATTCACTTCGTGGAGATGGTGGGATTTTTTTATCAATGATTTCCCATAAGACTTGGTCGCTCTCTGAAACGCACTTAAAGCGAATTTGGCATGCGCGCAATTTACTTATTTTGCAGTCAGACGGTGCATCGTGCTTCGGAGGCTGTGCGCTCGGTTGTGTGTATTTCATTTAATCCTCCCTGTACAGTCATGGACTATTCGAATACAAACTGCGGAGCGCACAGCGGAGATACCGGTGCCGTCACCTGGCAGGCAGCGTCCGCGGAAAATGCACGGACACGCGCAGTTCAGATGACGAGAGCGAGGCTGCGGGTCCCACTGCGATATGTCGCCCTCTCCTCGCTCCATGCTTGCCTTATCGCCTTGCCGCAAGAACGCTGCAAGCACTGCAAGTACTGCCGCCACTGCAGCTGAAGGTGTTCGTCACGTTGAGAGCAATGCAGCGCGTAATTGCTTGCAGTTGCGGGAAGCGCTTGCGTTGGAAACGCGTGCATGCTCTCATAAGGCATACTGTTGAGCTCATCATGCTTTCTTGAAGAAAACCAGCGCTCAGAAATGGAGACAAAAATAAATGCGTGCCTAAAGCTTCTGTAGCACTGCATTGTTTTGCGTTCGCGGTGCAGTGGATCGGGAATTGAACAGTGAGCTGCCCGCCAAGAACACTCCTTCGTTCGACAGAGTCATGGCTGGGTCACTTGGCAGCTTCGGCTCTTGTAGCAAATACGTAGATATACCACCGGATTCGTCTCCACTCATATACAGTAACTGTTAACATTGTGTGGGCTCGGAAAATTACTGGCAGGATTCTAATATTTAAGATATGCAGGTCCAACCGTTTTATAGGCCAGGTTCCCTGGTGCAACATTTTTGGCGGCCTGACGTTTTCGGGGTTTTTTGGCAGGCATGGTGTGGGCGTGACCCAGGTTTCCGTCGTTATTTGCTCAAGTTACTGCATTCCGCATAAGAGGTTAGGTCGGTGATGTGACGCCGGCACACATGGGAAGCAGGCGCTTGTGTGAGCCGAGCACACAGTGACCGCAGATACCATCTCGCGCCGCATCGCTATCAATTGTTTTCAGAGCTCTCGCAGCCTGGTGACAAGGCAAGCATGCAAGCGAGCAGCGGGAAGCATTCGCAGTGGGACACACAACCTCGCCCCTTCATCTAAACTGCGCATGTACAGTACGTGCGTTTTCTACGGCAGATGCCAAGTGATGGCACCGGTATCTTCGGCAGTGCGCTCCCAGGATCGTTTTTGAATTGTACATGACTGTACATTGATGTGAACCACAGAAACTGGGATTTCATCCTTCAGTACGTAACCTTCGCCGACAATACGGCGGCGCAGGAAGCTGTCACCCCTTTTCGTTTGTTTCAATCGTCGGGACGCCCTGACGGTGTTTGATCGATGCTTTTGCCTATCGACAACGCTGCTTCACAACAGATGCTGAATAAATTGCTAAGCGCACAGAAGCCACACGCCAGCTAGCACGCCAGCGCATTCAACGTCAGCAGGCAGTCGATACTCGACGGTACAATGCGCGACACCGACAAGTTGAATACCAACCAGAACAATTTGTCGGGGTTTGGAGCCCTGTTCGTCACAGTGGTCTTCCAGGAAAGTTAGTGCGGCGTTACTTCGCCCCTTACAAAGTACTGCGCCGAACAGGTGCCGCAAATTACGAAGTGCTTCCCCAAAGAACTGTGCGTTCCCCTCGCGGCGCTACACAATCTGACGTTGTTGACGTCGCAAGAATGACGCCGTACTACACCCGTCCAACTTCACATCGGACTGCTCAAAGACTTTGCAACGAGACGAGGCATCCACAGTGGAGTAGGTAATGCCGCAGGTACCGTAAAAACCCGCGTATAATGCGAGGTTTTTTTCCACATTTTACTATGTAAAATTTGTGCCTCGTATTTATGTGGATCAAAAAGTTTTCATCCGAAAATTTTCACTTTCGGTTTCGGTTTCAGCGGACGGTGGGCCATCTTGCGGTAGCGTTAGCTGGCTGATGCTTCTTTCAGCCGCCGCCTTTTTGATTGTTTTGACCACGCGAAGGATCGGCACGTTCCCCGCAAGTCTATCACGATGTCGGGTGCACGAAGGCATTATCCAACGGCAATAAAAAGAAAAGTTATTTTATGTGCCGAGACCATCAGTAATTGCGCCGCAGGACGGTAGTTCGGCTGGTGCTTGACTCCAGATAAAGTCTGTGTGGTGTCGGCGGCCTGGAGCACTGTTGGGGGTTCCCGTCAGTGCTCGTGTATGACTCCTTTCGCGGCCACCTGGCTGATGCCGTGAATAAGTTGTTGCGCGAACACCGCATCGAACTCATTGTCATTCCAGGAGGAATGACATCCCAGCTGCAACCGCTAGACGTTTGCATCAACTAGCCTTTCGAAGACTGCATCAGGTCCTGCTACAAAGAGTGGATGAGGTCAGTATACCAGTAAGTGACAGCTACCGGATGGCTGACGCGGGCTTCTCCAGCGGTGCTTTGTGGCTGGATCGCGGATCCCAGAGGAGCTCGTCAGTCACTTTTTTAAGAAATGCGGCATCTCGAACGCCTTTGATGGCACTGCGGACCACTTTCTTTGGGAAGACATTTCCAACAAGGCGACTTCAGAAGACAGTGGAAGCGAACCTGACGATGACTGAACGGACATCGGGAGACAGTGCCATTGAAAACTGACAATGACTGAAGGATAACTGCAGTGCAAATAAATGTTTTCTGTGCTCTTTACCTTGTATTATATGCGGAGGAAAACTTTTTTTTCTGATTTTGCTGTCCCCGAATTACACCTCGTATTATACGCGGGTTTTTACGGTATTCTCTGTTTTGAACTGTGGATCAAGGCCGTTTTCCCTACCGGTGCATGCACGATTTTACAAAGATGGTGGGCTGAAGAAGAAGAGAAGGTGTACGAGCTAGCACTGCCACCTTGGGTACTTCGATTCTACTGTCAGCTTGTGTGTCGTCTACAAGTCTGCTGGACCAGTCAATACTGTATTTCTACCTGTATTTGTGACAGTGTCTCGTCCACACGCCTGTGCAGTGTCTAGGCCAAGAATAACATTAAGAACACCAGCGTCTGTTACAACGAGTGGGCCAATTGTGGAAAGAGACCGTGAAACAAAGTCCGGCGTGACGCCATTATCGCATGGGAAGATCGAGTGGAAAAATTGGTTATATATATTGGCTATTTGGGATTTTTTGCTTGACGAGAGTTGAGTGGCGAGTCTGTTGTTTTTTTTTTGTCGAAAATGGTTCCAGAATATATAAGTTTGTTTTGTTGAAAGTTGAGGAGTACAGTGGTGAAATAGTGGTTCTTCGTTTCTTTGGATTTCACTGTAAATATTTGAGATGCAAGCGCTAGCCTAGCAGTCTTAAATGGGCTATTTCCCGTTGTCTTCATATTCTTCGTAAACGTTTCAGTTAGTGTTTTGCGTGTGTAACTTCCCTAGTAACCCATAGAATATTTTTAATAGTTTTTATGTTAAGAGAAACAAAAGTTTTTTGCACAGTGCGCCACAATATCTTTAAAACGCAGCCATGCAATATTTACATGAACCAAAGGATCTAAAGCCAATGCCCAAAAACTCTTGGAACTTGTGACCAAATGAGTTGTGTGGGGCATCATCTGCTTTGTTGCAATCGATTACCGTTTTGCGCTGAGGCTCACGCCGACATTTTCTTCCTTGGAGGCAAAATGCCCATTGGAATGTGATACGATATTTTTTTATTACTTCTATCTGCACGTGTACTAAGAGAAAGTTACTGATAGCAAGAGTAGGTCAACATATTTTCCGAGACTCGCCTTGCACCTGCGTGGGGCAATTCCACCATTTGTGGACGTTTAAAAATTTAACATTATATCGAGAAGTGCTTGTGACGTCTTCGATGTTTACTGCATGGTAAGTCTAGTTATAGGTCGGAAGGTCAAAATCGCCCATAGGGACAATACAAGCAGTTTCGAGCATGTTGCTGCAAATATTCTTGTATGGCGAATATGCATTCGTGTCCACATCAAGGGCTTCGATAGATGCAGCCAACAAGTATATTTCTGCCTTTTGTGTTAATTTTACACAAACTTACCTCAGCATTAGCTACCCATGGAAGAATAGGTACTGGGATCAATTTCTTTATTGCTAACTCCACGCCTCCACTACGTGATTGTCTATCATTCACAACTAGTAGGTAGTTTGGAGAAGCCACTTGATGACTCGAGACCCGCGACGATAACCATATCTCGGTGGCTGCCACTATATCGGGTTCACAATCGAGCAGTAAGTTTTTGAACTGCTGTTACCTTACTTTAGACACTTCAAACGTTTATGTTTAACAACGGTATTTTTCTTGCGCTAGTTTTCGCGCATTGCCGGTCGGTTGGCTTCGTATCTAGTTCCTTTCTAGGTTCTAGGCTTCGTTTTACCTAGGTTCCACGTCTCATTCTTTTTGCTTCAATTCGTCGCACTTCTTATTTTTATCGTTTCCTGCTTTTCGTTATCCCAGATGAAAACACGGTGTCTAACAGCTTGTTCTACGGTAACGACAGCTTGTCTTCATTCTCGCGGCGTTGCCTCGCACTGGCCCAGACCTTTTTTCTCCTCAAAGTTTTCGCGAAACGTTTCCTATACCAGGAGTCCTATGCTCTTCGGTTTGAAGCAATTTCCAGTATGACACTTTATCGCTTTTATCTAGTAGTTCACTATGCGTGGCGTCGTGTTGTTTGGTCCCGCTCGTCCCAAGCGATAGATGCGCTCAATCACACGAGTTCAATTTCAAGAAATTTATGATTATTCGTTCGTTTACGCCACCTTCTCTTGCGCTTTCTCTGGTTTCTTCTTCCTTCCCGGTAGGCCATACACGATTACGTTTGACCTCGTGCTCTATTTCTAGTGTTTATTTTTTCTTTAACACTCTTACTATCCCTATTTATACAAGCCATTTCTCTCTGGCATGCGGGAAATCCGCTTCAGGTTCTCCATTTGGCGTCACAACTCGTATCTATATCCCTTAGTCGATCTTCTTTGATATCTTCCATGTTGAAGCAATTTTCGGATTTTGTTGGCCATTGCCTCGAATTCAGGCCATGATTACTTTTGGTATCGCACCCATCAACAACAGCTTCTTAAAAGAAGTCATGCACGAGTCACACAAAGTGCTACACTGCCGTGACCACGGCAACAACAGCAAGAAACGGTCGCTTGTTCATTTTCTAAACTGCTTTTTCGCAGACAAAATCTACATAAAATGTCAAAATTGTTTTGTCTTTGAACAAGATCTTACTCTAAATATAGTGTAAAAATACCGTAAGTACCCCCTTTGTGACCGTAAGAACATCTTAGCACCATTGACTTAAACCATGTGGTTTGTTTAAAAGTGTGCACCTTTGCAGAACATTGCAGGGTGAATATGTTGTGAAAATCTGCAGATCTACTTCATATGACAGCAAGTATTGCTGAGAGCATTGCAATTTTCGCAACCATAATTTAGGCACGCAGTTTTGTGTAACGTATCCTGCTATTACCTACAATGAGTCATTTGACGATCTCAATAAGCTAAATTAAAACGCCATAAATGTACCTTACACCACAAAACACAAATGTTCCTTAGCTGACGCACCTGCTCATAAAGAAACTATTTTGCTGCTAGAATAGTTAGAAACAAGTTAAAAGACAATTTTTGATAAGTGTACAATTACACTGGCAATATGATGATTTCCAATAAACAATTTGTGTTCCTTCCCCCTCAGACATAGGCATAGTAACTGATCATTGCAAATGCAATTGCTAGTAAATAACAAACTAACAAGCAAGGCGGATGTTGCCAAAGACGATCTTGTTTAGAGAAGGCTGGCTCTAAAAAATTATGGTCGAGCAAGAACAACTTAGTCGCATGCACGAGGGTGCAAACTCTTGCCATGTGCATTAGGCGGGCTCTTTTACAAATCGCGCAGAGGACACAAAATCCTGCAAGCAACTTTAGAAGACGCTGTATTAGGCTCTCGTATAGGGTGAGTGTGGGCTTCGCGTGAGCTGCAAAAAAAAGTGTAGGTGATCTGTAGCAAATAATTTCAAGATGTCCACACAACTGCATGATAATGTTGTACACACTTCGGTTCCTCTGGAATTTCTGGATCGTCGTCGATCTCGTCGTATTTTTCTGGGTCTTCGGTGGTAATGCTGTCGTCTTCATTACTGACATCGTTGCACTATAACTGAAGACGAGGATGCCTGGGTATGGTAACACACATTGCGCTGAAGGGTGCTCTGAGCCAGCAGCGCCATTCAGAGGTATGAAGCTGCGGCCAAATCCTCTTACAAGGGTGTGCTCCTCATTCTGCAAAGCTCCAGCAGCAAAAGAAATTGACACAGTTTTTACCCTGAAAAAGCTCTTTCAGCAAATTGTATTCTCACCACAGGTACTGTACAGATTTGCAGTCATCGTCCGCTTGTGCACTAAAGACTTCTGCTGGTACGCTTGAGAGTACTTTACCAGTGTTGCACTTGCCCTGCGGCCGCAAGTGGGGCACGCATTGTCCGCAAGATCTTCTTCAACATAATGGTCCCGCAAACCCCGAAAGCACGATGAGAAAATTTACAGGAGGTTAGAAATGCCTACCACTTGCGCAAACGCACACAAGCATGCTTGAACTCCAACATTATTACTCCCAAACATCTCTTGCTTGGAACAAACTGCCATCGCGCTTTTCCAATTTCGTCCTATGGCTAGGCGTACTCGTGTTCTGTTTTTTGACAAAAAACAGCCTTTATGTAATTGCTTCGTTGAACGAGTTTCATGAGTCAAAGAAGCGTTTGTGCAAAACGCTGCAGTGCGGGGAAAGCATCGCTATCTGGGAGATGCGGCTGGAGGGAGGGCCCCCTTTTTGGGTCGAGTCAATAAAGCTCTACGGATGTGAAGGAGGATAAGAAAACGTAGACCACAAAAATGCGAATAAACAATATTTTGAAAATAATCCGCCATAATGAAGGCCAGCTGGAGCTGTATTCGAGATACGTTTTTTATTACGCCAGAAGCAAGCACGTTAACTCGGACTTCGTGCGATGTCACAGCGCGATACGGCGACTTCGGAATCCTTTTTGGCAAAGTTTTCACAGCTCAGATGCAGCAGCACGAAATGTGCTGTTCGGTGACGTTCGCGCAGAGCAATAACCAACTTTAATCAAAGTTCGAAAGTGATCCGACGACACGACTTGCCACTGCAACGTTGGCTCTAACGTAATAAAACATGCAAGCTCTCGCGCCGACATCTTCCCTCGTTGAGTTATCAGTGCTGGTGTGGGCGTGGAGTGGCGCCTCCAATGCTGCGCGCAAAACCTAATAATACGCGTTTTTACGTATAACACCACTGTCACTTTTCTTTCACATTTACGTACAAATCGAATTGGTATGTTTACTTCCTTCGGAGTTCTCAGAACACTGGCGTTTCTCAAACGATGATCGAGGTCAGGAGTCCACCGGCGTACTCCTATGAGTAACACAGATGGCCCAACGCGGAGTTTAAGAGTGTCCTTGATTTGTTCGCATCCAAACTAGAGGATTTGGAATAGGTTGCATAAAAAGGATTCTTCTTCCATCAAGTGGGGCTGAGCAGTGCACGCAGCGCTGGGTCGACTGCTATTTGGACGCGTCCTGACTGCCTTCGGTCGACAATCTTTGATTCGCGGATTGGGGGACTTGGAAGTGCTGGGCGTAAGGGTGTGGCGCACGTGTTCGAGCACAAACCATGGGTGCGTCGCGTTGAAAAAGGGCCACTGAATGCAAAAATTGAAACAAGTTCAACAGACGAGTCCACATCCCGATGCCCAAAGCAACATCAGAGAAGGCGTCAAGACGGAGCTGATGGAGCGGCCACGCTAGAACTGCTCCACAACCTCCGCCACATCAGGTAACGCGCTAACGCGGAGCCCGTTGGCAAGGTGCAAGCGCTCTTTGCTACAGGCCGCTTTTTTACGCTTCTACTTAGGGGTAATGAGGTTTAGGCGAAGACAGTACCTCGCCAAGAACATTTTGGCGACGTGTAAAGCACAATTTGACGAAATTCCAAACGACATAAGTTTTAGTGAAGTTATCCTACAACTCGCAATCTACCACTCCTGACGACCTTTTCATCACGTGTACGAAGCTACACCAACCAAAGATGGCTCATTTGCAATGGGCCTATTCCACTCACCGCCTTGAGTAAGCCAATCGTTTCCGGAGGTGCCCGAAAATCCTCAATTCGGTACTGGCGTCTGTCTAAACTTCACTGAACAGCCACCTACATGCCGTCCTTGGAGGGTAGCGTCAATAGAAGGCAGCTGCTGCCAGCGGGGGAGGAGAGGGGGAAGGGGAGAGGGAGGAGGGAGGAGGGGCGGGAAGCGGGGTCCACAAAGCCTGCCCGGAGGTGCCGCAGTCCCTCCGTCTGCGCAGTGACCCACCCCCTTCTGCACTCGCAAGAACCGGTTGGGCGATCGGGGCATGATACGGGCGTTTAAAGCATGACATTGCCAACTGACGGCATGCATAGCACCCACTTCGTTGTTTCGTACAGCCATCCTGCTCCTCCATTGGCGGGAAGATCGAGCAGAAAATAAACATTAAGGAGTGGAATCGCGTTCTATGTCGAGATAACGTTTCCCTTGTGGTACCCGCCGCGGTGGCTCAGTGGCTAAGGCGTTGCGCTGCTGAGCACGAAGTCGCGGGTTCGATTCCCGGCAGCGGCGGCCGCTTTTCTGATTGAGGCGAAAAGCAAAAACGCCCGTGTGTACGAGATTTCGGCGCACGTTAAAGATCCCAGGTGGTCAAAATTAATCCGGAGCCCTCCACTACGGCGCGCCTCATCGCCTGCGTTGCGTCGGCGCGTTAAACCCTACAATCAATCAACGTTTCCCTTATGGTGTCACTGGTAGACCTTTGTGGAACGTTCACTGAAAGGCCAAAATATCCACCGCGTCACAACAATTCATAAGGACGTGCTATTCAGGCTTTTAAATAGCCTGCAGTTATATCCCCAGGGGGACAATTTCCCTCTTTCATGTACCATGTCAAAAATGGCAATGTCTTCGTGTGTTATTTAACGAAGACAGATTTACCCCCCCCCCCCCCCACAATCCTTGTTACCTGATTTCGAAATACGCCTAACTGTTAAAGACGTTGTGACCGTGCCCTTCATGGTAAAGGCTCCTGTACATCGGCTTCGCGTATCAAAGTTAAATAACATCGTAATACAGCGCGCAACCTGACATGTAGTGTAGGCGCACTCAGAAAACGGCAAGACGACACAAATTCACGCAAATACCAACTGACAGCGTATTGTTGAACCCGTTTTGTTAACCATAAAATGTGGTAATGTGAAGGACAGTGCTAACCTGAATAATTTTCGTATAAATGGGGCAAAATGATCGCGTAGAAACCAAAACACTGACAACCTTCCGTTTTACACGCATATAAGTTATTCCCAGGCGCCCACCTTCTAACGGTCTCGAATTAACTTGCTTACACTTTGTTCGTTGAAAAGGCGATTGCCATACGAAAGCAGCCAAACACGCGATGACATCTCTGAATGTTATCTCGCGAACGTGGGCAATGCCTGCCTGACGTACAATAATTTAGCCAACAGGAACATGTTGCATATTGTCGCTCTGGCGAAGATCGACGCGTGGCGGCCTGCCCACGTTTCCGTCTGCACGGGCATTTCGTGTTCATTTCCCGCCAACACATTGTTGCTACGCGGTATTTGCGAATGCACTACGAACTAGTTGGTGGGCGTTGTTGACCACCTACGTTATCATAACGTACGGCGTCACCAACACTGAGCATGCCAGATTCCATTACATTTCTGTAGGTTTCACACTACTGACAGTTACTTCGTGGTACTCCGTGGTCGCTCATAAAGTGTTTGTTACGCTTGGCTTATCGTTACAAAATACCGCCACGTAGTCTGCTATACGTGACTGACCTCGGCTGCTTCCAAAACCAACGCATTGATCACGTTACTTTAATTATCTTTTTGCATTGTGGTACCAAGTAAAGCGCGAGCAGTAAGGGTGACAATTGGCACTTCCTGTCGTACTGGCGCATTTACGTTTATTCTTTCAGTGAGCTTTTTTTTATAATTACATTCATTGAGCAACTTTTGCACGCCATCTGCCGTCCCTCAAATGCCTCGGAAGCCACTTTAACGTGCTATAAAACTGCTAATAAAATGTCGTGAGCTACTCTGTCGAAGGCGTTTCTTAGATCAATTAGTGGCATATCCACGTTCCTGTGATCAGCGTCACATCGCTCCAGAATGCTCCGCCGGACGTGTATGTTATGCACAAGCATCTCCCGTTGACGTCGCATGCCTGTGGGGTGCAACCGAGCTTTTGCTAATAGATTGTAGGTCGTTTCGCTAAACACCCTTCATAAATTCTTTGTCATCAACGTTGATTAACGTAATAGGCATGTAGTGAGTCACTTAAATTTTCTACCTTGTGACTTTTCGGTATGAGTACCGGGTGTCCGTTGTCGAACGACGTAATAAAAGCTATTCACATAACTTCTGCGTAAACCGTGCGCAACAAAGTACCTACCTCTGTATTAAACATATTGAAAAAGCTGCATTGAGTATATCGGGACCGGGTGATTTTCCAGGGTTTAGTTGATAAATTGCTTGGGTTTGTTGTCTGCTTACTGGGTATTTCATACTTGGTGTTTTGTCATTGTCAAAATCTTGTAGGAGCTGTTAAAACTGTTTCATATTGACTTAATAATGGTTTTCTACTGCTGAAACGTTCTGCAAATATTCTGTGAATGACCTTTTTACACCCCTTGTGTCATCTCATAATTCCACCATGTTCTATTTGCCTTATCTCCTGCTTACACGCGCTACCTTCTTCGTCGGCCAGAGCCCGCTTAGTTGGCTGGTCTCCGACGAGCAACCTATAAACACGAGCCCTGATATAGCAGCTCCTTTGAATTTTTGTATTTCTAAATTTTTATCTTGGCTCTTTAGTTTCGAATATCTTCGCTAAAATACCTCGGAGTTTTGTGTTTTCTTTTCTTTGTTCCGATAAAAATTCAGTAAATCTTTTCCCCCTTTTTGTCTAGATAGCTATGCTTACCGGCCCGCTCAATCGCCATCATCTTTATGTGTTGCTTGAACCACTTCCGAGCTTCGCCGGCACTCTCGCGATTCGGGTCATAGTTATCGTACAGTCTGTATCAAACACTCTGCCCAAAATCTCTGCTCTCGAGAAGTTTCGTGCTCATTTTCAGCAGATCCCACTTGAATTTTGCGTCTCTCTTGACTTTGTCCCGAGTGATACAGAAACAAAACAATTTTCACTGAAAGCCTCTGTCTCTACGTGGTAATTTCAAATCCATAAAAACAGGCGAATTTAAAGTCTTCTTGAACTTTAGGAGAGCGTTGTTACGTGGTGTAAAATGTTTTCTGAGATCCCAGTTTCCAAAACCTGTGCACCAGGGCCAGCAGGGAAATTCTTGTTTTAACGGTCAGAATGATTCAAAGCCTAATTGAAATCACCGCTCACTATAAAAGATAAAGAATTTCGTTACTCCTTTAAAACACTTGATACTGGCATTAGATTTAGTCAGCGCGTACGCACAGACAGTTCTCAATTCGTTTTTCCTAACCACAAAATCCGCGACAATAAAACGCACAGAAACACAAGAAAAACACTGCACAAAAATTCCTAATGATTTCGTAGAACAGACAGCAACCTGCTTCGTTTTAAGAGCGAAGCTCTGTAGCAAATCGTCATTTTCCGTGTCCGCAGTTAAAAATACCAAGAAATTGCCGAGCGCGCGCACGTGAGGCCGGTCCTCGCGGCGACCGACCGTCAGTTAACAAAGCCAACAAGAGCGCCCGTGAGCGCGCCAACGTGACCTGCGTGCTTGCGGTGACAACCCAAGAAGTTAAAACTACGACACATGTTGGTCACGGGAAATATAGGAGATTGGCAGAGATTTCCACAAAAAAACACCCCAGCGTAATCGCAGCAACACTTTCACGATCGCAATTACTCGCTCGCTTGACTCGCTAGTTACGACTTCGGCGCACTTTGTCGCGCGAAGTCATTGCCACTTAGAGTGATTGGCCAAGTTTGGCAAAAAGAAGCTTCCAGCGCAATCGTGGCAACACTTCCGCTTATCACCATCCACTGCTCGTGTGACTGCATGGCTCCGCCCGCGTAGCTGTGCGTTCATCGATTCGCATGCGTCGTCATTCGTCCACGATCGTCCGACGCGCAATGAAGAGCCGCTCGTCTCGAGGCTCGTCGCGCTGGTGGTCGAGAACGGAAAACTAGCCCAGCGAGCTCAAAAGGAAACATGTGGTGAAAGGAAATAGTCCAAGAGACGCCGGTGGGCCCAAAACACCGAATCCGTTCAATGCAACCGGGCTACGGTGCCTGAGTGGTACCGGCAACGTCCAACCGATACCACTCGTCAGCAGCGGGAACACCCGTCGGTAACGGGAGGCGACGCTCGTTCAATCCTGAGAGGCTGAAACGCGCTAATGCACACACAATGTTTGATGATCACGATTATAACTTACAAAAATAAAAGATGCTAACACTTATACTAACAAGGATGAAGCAAAGGTCGTTGCCGCAACGAATAAACAAATCGGCTGCAATCGCGGACTTAAACCACGTGATGGTCATGAAGGTTGCGTTCAGTTTCGCTACCTTCAAATCGTACGCGTTAGTGTAAGCTTCCTTCATTTTTTTTTCACTGCGCTGACTCACGCATACATAATAACGATCACGGTGGCGTTCAACCATGCTGGCGGTACCACTCTCACGGTCAATTTTATTTTCTGAAGTCCAAATAAATCAGTCACTTTCTATTAAAGCCCTCTCAATTGGTACATCGTGTGTCATCGAGTGATACGTCTAATATTGAGAGTCACCTCGCGTACTAATCTAGAAAGAGAAGTGATTTCTTGCATCTAGCAAGACGAAAACAATGGTTTATACCGACAACACAAACAACGATCTCCGTCGCATACGCTGCATCACTTTGCCGGTTTGGGTCCACGGCACCGGCGCCAACAGGATGCAACACAGATTTAAATGGTTTATAAAACGCCAACATTTAACCTGTTTGGTCCCAGAATGTGGCATTATTTTAGGCTATTCTATTGCTTCTTCAATTGTTTTAGTCTTGTGGAAATTTTCAATTCTTCTATTATCTTCCTCATGGAGATAGGGTAACTGTTTACCAAGTACCATTCGAATACATACCGGCGGAGGGTTTGTAGGCAACATGTTCTGGCTAGTGCTTAACAAAGAATTTTCAGTATCACACGGCTCTGGCATTTCAATGGCCATAACATACAATCTAAAATTTCTTTCGCTTTATCGTGCCACTTTTCCTCTCGCATTAACTGTTTTGTGGGCGCTTCCCAGGCTTACAGCCTTTCCGCACAGGCCCGTATTGTTGATCCTTTGTATTTTTCAAACTCCAAAATCTGCAGTGTCGTTTTGAATTTGCGTATTTCATTGAAAAAACAACCCTATAGTTTTCTCTTCCTCAGGCACATCAACAGTAACAAATCTCTTAGTTCTTTTTCCAACTTTCTCTCTACAAGCTTGGTTTCCATTGAACGCTCGATAGCCATTGTTTTCACATCTTCTTTAAAACAGTCCCAACGCTCAATACCATTACTGTCGTCGGCTTTACCTAAATCACCATTCTTCGTGGCCACCATGTTAAGAAACGTCTTGTCAGTCAGTAGTTTGCAAATAAACTTTCAGTGTTCCAATTAAATTTAGCACGGCGTGGTTGTTTTCCCCCACCCACATACATAAAACGCAGTGGTAAGTAAAAGAAGCAGGTTCTTTCATATAATTGTTACAAACACGATGAAGTTGAAACAGCCCATAGAGTCAATTAGGGGCGGGCATGGCTTTTCACCTGACAGTGAGTGAATTTCATAGACTTTGGGATTTCGAGAGATGTGACGTCATCTAAACACAAATCATTTAAGGCGTCAATTAAAAAACACTGGCAAAGGGGTCATAAGGGTTGTTTTGATTTGATCCATCATCTGGGGTGGAAAAAAAACTGAAGGATTCCGTGAAACAAATCTCGCTGTGACACTCCAGCATATTAAACATTGTATAATAAAACATGCCTGTGCCTAAGTACAGTAGGCGCCGTAGATACAAACCGCCTTGTACGGCTGCTCCCACATGAAGTCGGAGCAAGAAAACGCCCCCCTGACCATGAAGTCACACTTCCTACGATACAGTTTTGGATCTTTTTTTACAAATATAAGACAAACCACCAGCTGTTCCAACCGCATGACTTACGCATACGTAATATGTTTGCAGAAACGGTTGCACCAGTGGCGTTTGTGTGTTCCTGTCCCTCAAACTTTGTCTCTTGACTGCAAGAACGTTAATTTTGCTTTTGCTCCATTAGATTGCTCAGCTGCATTTGTCGTTTCTTCGAGCCTACACCTCGGACATTAAGAGTTGCTATAATGGAGGGGCGTACAAACGAACATTGCTGAGTGCAAAGGGGTTCATACGCCCACAACCGTGCTTCCATTCGCAAAGCCATTACAATTCAATGGGTACGAGACGCTTACAGGGACACGTTTTCGCGTGTCAAAAACTTGCTTTCTGGTTGGCCGCATTCACCAATCGAAATCGAGGAATCCAGGTTTTTTGTAGACGGCTTCGCAGTTTCGACGGCTGTCCGGCACCCAGTCAATTATTTGGTAGTCAGCGTCAACCTGCCTGAGTGCTGGCTTGTGGTGTCGTCATCTCTCTCCATACCTGGTTGGTTATCGGCAGCATTCTTCATCCCGAGCAGGGGCGCTTGCCCAGAAAGTTTGCGCCTTCATTAGTTTTCGTAGTTTCCTTCTTTTCCTGGTAGTGCTATCCCTACCCCCTATCGCGCTTTCTAGGAGCGGGTATACTGTATTCGAGATGCCATTCAACTTGCCTTCGTCAAGTCCACACGTAGGAGCCAAAAACGCTGCCGCTGCTTTATCCTCGTCTTCGTCCAGGGCATCAGGGCTCACCTCAGGTTTTCCGGCCATCCTAGTGACGTTTGAATACAGCGTCGCACATTCCTGCGCCGACTGTCCGAAGGCTTTGCACTCAACACCTTGCGGGGCAAATTTCTTTTATTTTTCCGAGTGGGTGGAGTTTCTCGGAGTGAGCGGGCGCAGTCTTGTCTTGTTTTCTTGTTCCACGGGGGAAAAGGAAGGTTCAGGAGAGTCTCCCGTCCGCTTCAGTTGAGGAAGGGTGGAAGCCCAATAAGACTAGCACATCAATTGACAAGTGCGCCCTAGAAAAGCCCAGAATTCTGGAAAAAATAAAAAGACATGACAGAAAGAAGCAGAAAACGTACGCATAGAAAGAACATCGCACATCAAACAAAAAGAAAAAAGGACACTCCAAAATCATGGGCGACCTCCGGGGGGGGACCAAACACGCTACTTAGCCGATGGCCAGAAAACGGATTTAATACACGATTTACCCCGAAGGGGAGCAGCGAAGTGCTCTAAGGACTCTAATGATGGCAATGCCATTTAAACAGGAAAGAGAAAAAAATAGGAAACGAGCAACATTAAAAAAACGTGGAAGAAAAAAATATTAATAATGATCACACACATTCTCATTGAAAACCAGAGGCCAAAATAAAACCCAGGCATGGTTTGAGGAGAAGAAGACAGTGAGAGAGAATAAAAGAGTGAAAAATGAAGCAACCAGAGGCCAAAATAAAACGCAGGCATGGTTGAAAATGACCTAAATAATGACTAACATATTGCAAAATGACTAGCTATGGCTGAAAATAGAAGTTTAAAAAAGAGGAAAAAGTAAAATCATGTAAAATAGAACCTAACGACCAGCGGCCAAAATAAAACTCAGGCACGGTCGAGAGAGGACAATTAAAACTATATAAAGGACAAAAATAACAGAGAAATATCCAGAGGCTAAAAAAAAGAAAAAACCGTAGGCGTGGAAGGTCAGGGAGGTAAAACTGTCAAATTCTAAAAAAAAAAAACCTATCTAAACACATAAAAACCTAAAACGTCCTTTGAGTAAAAGATGAGGCGAGTGAAAGAACCATTCACGCACGCAATCATACACACATATATTCAATGAGGAAAAAAAGAAGGAATGGGTGATGCACAAGGCGGTGTACTCATATTTTCATGGCGTTACAATTTTAGAGAAGCGATTAAGACAAATGAGGCTGCCGACAAGAGCACGTGCGGCTAGCCAAGCAACGTCCGAATCTCGGAGCCCGATCTCCTTTGCCGCCCGCCTTGTGCTGGGACAGACGAGGCCGCGGGCGCCGAAAGCAAGACCAAGCACTTTAGTTGGCTTGGACATGACATGTAGAATCGGGTTGTACTTCCGGCGCTTTTTCTTGGTTTGCGTGCTCCGCGGCTCGACGCTGTTGTCCCATGGGATCGCCTACACCACCACGTACGTCTTGGATGGAAGTCAGGACTATGTCAGGCCTGTGCCTGACTCCCTCCCTATCTGTGATGCCTTTTTCCGTGGTGATTGTGGCTTCTGGATGGATGATTTGGAGTTTTGTGATGATGGCTTGCTCGATGAAATTGTGACGAACAATCCTGGGGCTGTGTATGGATGTGCATTTCTGAAGAATGTGAAAGGTTTCTCTCGTCGTGGTTACCGCAACGTCGGCAGAGCCTTGCCTTAGAACCTGGGCTCCCGATTGGAGAGACAGCGGGTGGTTTAGTCCGCAGTCGGAGGGACCTAATTCTATCACTGTCCCCATGAAGGAAGGCTGAGGCCGGAGCCACCTGCTTTCCCAGGGTATCCCAAGGTAGGCAAACAGGCTCTTGATTGTCGTAAGTGCGCATTCCATTCTCCCCAGGATTGCGCTCGTGATTCCTGAAGGGCTTTTTGAAAGCTCTCTACTCTCCGTGATGGAAGCGGGCAATTCTTAAAAATTCTTCCCTCCGCCCGATCACGTCTGCCAGGGCCCATCCGAGTACGGCATCCACAGCTGGGCAGCCAGGCGACGGATGGGCGCCAGGCTCTTGAACTGAACTTCCTGCGCCACCCGGCCCAGCTGTAGAATGCCTAGGCCCCCATTCTTGTTAGGCAGATGCATGAGTATGTCAGGGTATGAAATGGGGAGATGAAGAATGTTTTTTACTTCGATTCTAATGGCCTTACCTAGTTTAGGAGCGACCTGGTGAACTGAAGGGTGCTGGAGGTCGCGTTATAGCAATTTGGGCACCAATAGGGCAGATATACATGTCAATTTTTGAAAAGGTTTCAGTCGTGCCTTTTTGATGAGCTCCAATGGGCTGCTGATTAGCTGGACTGAAACCTGAGCGGGTTTATAATGAACAAACTACTCCTAGGTAACGTATTGGCTCTGTTTCGTCCGTTTTGGCTCGATCACTCCATCTCCAGCCTTAGCGGGGGAATAGAGTAATCGAACCACTTCGCCGAATGCGCATCGTACGACCAACCAAAATATTGGTTTTTTTTGATTTATTTTAGCCCTATGTTTTTAAAGTGCTTTTGGGCGACCTCCAGGTTCCTTATCAGTTCGCTGTAAGAGCTGCCATGAGGACCAGATTGTCCGCGTAAGCCATGGCTGCGATGCATGATTGTGGGAAGTGAACACCGAAGCCGGAGGAGTTCAGGCTGGTGAGAAGGGGATCAAGCGTCAAATTGAATAGAAAAGGCGACAATGGATCGCCCTGCTTGATCCCCCTCTCAACGAAAACTCGGACTCCATCCGACTTCCCCTTGTATGAAAAGGTGGTATACTGAGCCGAATATAGATCCTGCACCGCGCAAACGTAAGAATCCATGCGCCCCTCCCTCGACCAGAGCCGCAAACAAGGCCTTGTGGCTCACCGAGTCGAAAGCTTTTTGTAGGTCGAGGGAGGCTGCAAAGAATGGTTTGCGTTCTTGTTTACAATGGCGCATGATTCCCTGCAGTAATAGAGGTTGGGATTGTGCTGACCTGTCATCAGAAAAGCCGTTTTGCAGTGGTGAGAAAGAGTAGGATTCCTGTAGTCGGCTGAGGATGAGGCGGTGTGAAGAGGCGAACAATGACTGAACTGATTCGTGATCGGATGGAGTTCGGAAGGGGTTGAGACTGGAGACGTCTTCGGTATAAACACCGTGCGCGACTCCCTCAGTTCGTCGGGCATGTGGTGATGACTAAGCCAAATATTGAGGATAAAGGCTATAATGGCCGGGGGGATTTTCTTAAGTTCTTTTAAAGTTAAGCCGTTCCGGTCCTGGAGCCGAATCAGCACGCATTACACGGAAAGCCCACTCTACCTCCTCCTTGCTGAAAGGCGGGGCCTCATCAGTAGACTATTCCGGGGTGATGCTCAACGGTTCTCACTTCCTCCGAGGGTGCCGAAAAATCCGGTCATATACGGCGTGGATGTCCGCATGGGGGATCTCTCTGTTCTGGTTCGGATTGGCACCAGCGCAGGCCTCTAGCTCCTGGAGAAGAATTTTTGGGACCGAGGGCAAAGAGCCGTTGATGCCTCTCGGTATAAACGTTGTTTGAATGCCCTGGTACCTTCTCAGGTAGCCTGGTGCAAGGTCCTCCCTTGGAGGAGCCTTTCCATGTCTTGTTTTAAGCCTTACCCCGAAAATGCTCATATATAGTGCGGATGTCGTCCATACGTAAGTGGTGTCTGAGCCAAGTTGTGGGCCAGCCCAGGTGCCTCCAATCCATGTTCTGATAATAAGTTTCCACCTGGGCGGCCAGGATGAAGTGACTGTGAGTGGAAGTTGTATGGGGGCTCTGCCGCAGCCACAGTGCCAGAGGGGCCGGAGGCAGGAGACCTCCAACCCGAAGATGCCGGAGCGGCGAACCCTGCCGCAACCTCTCCCTCTCCCTCTCGACTACTAATTTGTAATCGTCCCTGTGACGGTGTGCCTTGATGGAGTCATGGCTCCTTTCAAGGTACTGGTCAGCGATAGCCCTATTCACAAATCTTTCTCCAGGAGGCAAGGACAACTCAATTTGGGCCACCAGGCGCATCTCCGCCTCGCTCCATCTGCCGTAGCTGCATACTTGATGTTTTTTGAGGGCTCGGCGGCGCGGCTCAGAGGCCTGAGGAATATTGTTAGCGGAAGGTAGTGAGCAGGCATTAATAGGCAATACCGGCCCGAGGTCCCAATCGTGAGGGAGCGGGCTGGCAGGAGCAGATGACCCAGCGGGCCCCTCCCCCGAGGGTGGCTCCGGTCCCGTTCTGGGAACCGCTTTTATCTTTTTAAGCCGCCTGTATTTCTCGAAAGTGGCAGCGCAGTCGTCGTCGCTGCTGTCAGAATTTTGTGAACAAGTTAACGACGCCCCTGGCCCCTTCGTCATCGGAGCCGCGCAACTAGTTTCTGCCGGGGTGCGAGGATGGCAAATCCCGCCGTGGCCGCACCACAAACTGGGTGGGAGCGCCCCGCATTGCGTCGCTGCCATGACAGCTGTGGTAGGCCCGGACGGCGTCCGTCCCCCGTACGCCGATTTCAGCTCCCATGGCCAAACATGCCCTGCGCCTGAGGGGGCGATCGTCCAGTCCGTCCTTCCTGAATTAGTCCATCTTACCGCTTGACCTTGGAAGTCATCTGACCGGGTGGTGTCATGTTGGATTGTCAAACCCTCCGCCCAAACCGTTTTGAAGATTCTGAGGAAGTGTGGACCCTGTCGGGCAGGGCATCAGAATCGGCCCTGAGGGCTGGGCTGGGGGTGGACAAATAGCGAACTGTCGGGAATTGGAAGGCGTTGCGGCCATCCCGGAGGGCCAAGTTGGAAGCCATACATGGAGGAGGTGCACCGTTTGTGTGGTCACTCAACTCTTTGCCTCCGACGTTACCACACCCGCTGCGCCTCCAGCTGCGCCTTCCCGTGTTGCCGAGGGTAGGTAAGAGGACCGGCTGTTCGACCCGGACCAGAGCGACAACCTCGACAGAGCGGGCCGGGGAGACGGTGTTGATAGCGAGGGGTTCGTCTAATTCGGGGGTGGGGAGGGGACCTACGGCTATCCCAGATACCGTGCTGCCCTGGGACCCATGGGTCCTCGCGGGCCTTCGGTTAGATGCTTGCGGTACCTGCCCGCTTCGGAGTGCAAATTTTATTTCAGCCTCCTGTGCGACTGTGCATATGGTTGGCATGTCGTAGGCTCGTGGCGCGGGGGGCCCAGTTACTTAGCAGGGACCACGAGGTTGTGAAATTCAGAGTCAGTCCAGTCGGTGCACTGTACTGAAGAAGGAGGGCCTGATGCGCTGCCGTCAGGTAAGTCTTTTAAGCCTGCCCCCGAGTCCCCCATACGTTTCGTTTCTTTAGTGCACGGCGTATGCTGGGCCGAAATGGAAGGTCGCGCCTGGAACTTGTAGTGGCGGCAAACGTTCCTGCGTTTTTGCAGCCACCCCTTTCCATAGGGGCGATTTCCGTGCAAGCCGGGTGAACTTCCCAAGCATTGTAGTCCCACACTAGGGCCGAGCGCCAGGCCGGGGAGTCGCTTGTACCTATTTTACCGGTAGGGTGCCCGGCGCCACCAAGGAACACGAATTCACATGGTGCCTTCCACAGCCACGATGGACGCTCAACTCGCAACCGCCTGTGGCAGGACAGGCTCTACGGATATTCCCCCTCCGACAACACCGCAGGCGTTGAAGCACAGGTCCAGGCACGACGAACACAACAGGATCACCGTAAAACCTGAACATGTGTGGCAGGTCGTCCGGCTGAGACCATCGCGAGAAGCCCTGCGAACGAGTTGTGTCGTTGACTCTGCGGCCTATAAGGCTGACGTCCAACAGTGTGGTCGCACATTTTTCAGATCGCTGAAGTCATCAAAGACTCTGCGTGAAACAGCACTTAGTGCGATTTTCTGTGACAACCCTGCTTGATGTGTTCGCTAACGACGCAAAAGTGCCCATTCACCTGCACTTCAACGCTGTCAACACACCGCTGCCGTGCCTCCCGTATTCGCAGCTTTATAAACCAGACGTGGCTGATTTGAAAAGAGCCAATATCTGTGATATCCTGAAGCACGCCCAACATAAGGAAGTGCTGGTGGAAGTCTCCTATTCTATAAGGTATTCCACAAAGATCAAAGTGAAGTACAACGCACGCCTTCACTGAGTTCTTCGAAAGAATCGTTGGAAGTAGGATCCTTTGCCGCGACGGCACACCAGTCACGCGGTCACGGCGGCCGGACATGGCCGCTGAAGCGCCTGGCTCAGAGCCAGCAATCCCACAACCACTTCAACCGGAGGCCGGAAGTGAAGTGAGCATTGTACAGCCCATGGCAAGAAGTGACTCCCTTACGTCCCCTTCTATCCCACATCAAATGAACAACCAGAAACTCTGCCATTTCACATTGTGTTCGCACGGACACATGACTACCCCACCCAGACCGTAACCTAGCAATCCTTCGACGTGAGAATAATCTCTCAAGGCACGGAACATTGCTGCGCGAAGTTGAGATACACTTATGGAAGCGTGTGCCACCTTGAGGCGTCGCACACGCTTCCTAACTGACTAGATGTGGTGGTATGGTTCATTTGTGGCAGATTAGCCGCAGGCGCTCCGGAAGTACGAAATGCCAGCGGCTAAGACCTTCGAGTGCAGATTAAAAGTCGAGTTACTCACGGGTAATCAGGCGCTGCCTCTAAAGGGTTAAATCAGTTAAATCCCTAGGTAGCGCAGACATAAGTGGTGGCCTGTTTATGCGTGTACCTTCAGGCAGTAGAGAGAGGAAGGACGGCGTGCTTGGGACGATTTAGGATTCATGCCCTCACTCATGACATGTCCGTTTCGATGGCGGGAGCCTTATACATGGACGTCAAACAGCCGACCCTCCTCGCCACCGGCGACGCCTATTTCGCAAGTTTCAATGCCAAACCCCTTGGCCCCATGCGGCCGACAAAGCCCTTCCCTTTTATTCTGGCAACTTGTCGACACAAGACAGAAAAAGAACCCAGCTTCCCTCGGGATTATTCTACGTACAGTGAAAACGGCACGCGTCCCTCGGGATGAAGACCCACCATCGCCGATCATTAGGCGCGACCATCGCGCGTGCGAATAGAGGCGTACGGGAGTGCGTGCGCTCGAGTGCAGAATTAAAAACAACAATGTGTGTGAAGGTGGTTAGACTGCGACGCTGTAAACGACCCCACAACGATTATCCATGCTGTGTCATTTGAATTCACACACGTGGCTCTACAAAGAGTGAAACCAGAGAATCTGCTCCGTTACCTGGATTCGGGAGGGAAGCCCGAACGCAGCAGTGTCGGCCGAAAAGAAACGGAGGGGATCGCCCCCGGAAGGGTGAGAAGGAGGGCGATACGCGCGGCTATGGCGCCATCTCTATCACTGCCTCCCCTTACTCTTGTTTAATGTGTCTCCTCAAAAGCACAATCCCCCCACCCAGACGCTCAATCCAAACCACCGTCTGTCTCCTCGTCTCTTAGTGGGGGCATAGCTTACTCGGGAAGACGATGGGCCCTCACTCCGCTGCTTGTTGGGCCGAGGTTTGATCCCTTGCGGTGCCAGTAGTTTGTGCAACCTGGGTTGAGCCAGTAGCCAGTAGCAGCTTGGGATGTTTTCTTTGTGCAGCCCATCCTCGCCTGGGAGTTTTCTGCTGACGCCAACACGAAAGCTTCCTTGGCTGGTTAGAGGTTTCTTCACAGTAAAACTGGTCTAACTTCGACGCTGATTGAACGCCCACACACATGCACTCCAGCACCACAGTTCCGGGCCGGTGTAGGCCGGCTCTAATATGTGCGTTCCAGTGGAGATGGTTTTCAATAGTTCTTGTATTTATCATTCTCGAACTTCATTTCTTAGCCAAGATTTGAAATGGAAGAACTTTGCTTATTGCATGTTGCAGACAAACGTGTTTTGTTGCGTGCTTTCCGTGGATTGCCACCAGCTTCGCACGTTATTCTTCTTCGCAGGGTGAATGGGCACAAATGTTTTGCTATCTGCCTCCATTTGAAAAACGGCCACACTTTTCGGGATTAAGATGCGTCTTTGGTTCCAGCAGCATAAATATACATACCACTACGAGCGTCAATCTTTTTGTGTTATTCTTTTCTGATGTTGCGGAGTGCAATAAAAACTGAAAGTCCTAAAATCTGTGAAAAAAGGAATTTGGGAAAGTTAAGAGGTAACCCAGAATTTCAGCGTTTTTATAAACCATTTTATGTTTGGAATAAAACCACAAGTCCACCATTTACTGGAGGCACAAAAGTACCCTAAAGGCACACACATTTTAGATCACTGTTTCTTAAATGACCCGAATTTACATTTTTGCTTTTGTATGTAACCACCCCGCAGCAAAAAGGCTGCAAGTGTTAGGGCCGCCTCTTGAGACTCCTAAAGAAAGTTTATGCATATTCTTTCAGAAGACACAAACGTAAAATAGGTCAGCAGGGACAGTATATATAAAACAAATCTTGGCGTTTAACGCGCCAACGTTACATCTGAGTTATGAGGCGGGCCATAGTTGTGTGCTTCCTAGGAATATTTCGCTAGACGTGCTCCAAAATATCGACACAAAGGCATTCTCAAATTTTGCCGCTATTTGAAAAGTGGCTGCCACGGTTGGGACTTCAACCTGCGTCCTTTGGTCTCAGCAGCACAATGCCTTAAACAGTAAGCCACTGCGAGGGACCTTAGTAAATTGAAGAACTGGGCTATGTAATGGCTTGAGATGATGAAATAGACCACTGGGCATGGAGAGGCTCGGCAGGACGCCTTTCCACAAAGGAATTCAGGGCCAGTAAGGGTTGAAAAACATCGTTCCTAATTCACTGCTAAGCAGAGGGGTCAGTTAAGATTACTCACATGATGTTGAAGAAATGCATCCGCCCTTTCTTTTACAAAGCTTGGTAACATGGCCATTGCAGCCGTCTGCAGCAGCTCTGGAAAAGAAAATGGCTGGACAAGTTAAAATTGGCGCGAGGACAATACGATAATGCTTGGGAGTGAAACCGTTGGTATTATCCACTTAACACAGTTGCACACGTCTCATGTTGAGGCAATGAGACATACATATGCGGTGCGATCTAGTAACTGTACTGACAAAGCTGAAAATATTTTCGATTACAAAAGTTGGAAGAATTTATTAACTGATACAAAAAATAACTACCTTAAGAAACTATGTGGCTAAACTGCATACTTTGACCCCAAAACTGCATCATATGAGTCGTCGGGCATAATAAAATTCGATACCCGCTATTGTTTCGGCTGAAGTTACAGATACAAAATGTATGTAGTGCTCATAAATTTTAATTTTTGAAATTTTCATTTAACTTTGTTATTCAATAGCACCACATTACCCTTCCCTCAACTCAATGGTTTACATTCTTGGATGAGAAAAGCATACGACTTTGCTCCTCCGTTAGTTTTCCAATGCCTACGTGAGCATTCTTTTTCTTTCGTACTGGGAACAACCATAATGTATTGAAGTTGTTAACAGGAGAGGAGTAGGCACACTTTCTGTGGCTTAGTTGCTGTGAGGAAGTTGCAAAGTTGACTTACAAATATTGATGCCTTACCAATAGCAATACCAGATCATAAAACGGATAGAAAACTTGACGCAGGAATCACTTGTAAATTTATTGACACTGCACCCACTTGCGAAGCTCTCCAATGGCACGAAAGCGAAAATTTCCTTCCGTCGTAGCATTGTCCACTGAAAATTCTTAACTCAAACTTGTTTCCCATCATGCTTCCACGGTCAAAGACTAAGTATTACTAATGAAGGCAATCAATGTGGTCATGAAAAGAAGGGACTACTTATGTCACTAAAGAACAGAGAGTATTCGGTTACAAAACTATCAATCTTGACAAAAAAGAAAAACATTCAGCACTAATATAAATGTAATGTACAGGTCTCATACTTTTCTGGATAGTATAAAATTATTTTTTGAAGTTGTTTAGCATCCTACATGACAATTGTGGCTGACCATACGTTTATCTCCATTCCCAAGCCCCTTTAGCACATGATTACTGCATATTCGCTCCTCTGGCTTAATCATCGGTGCAGCCACATTTCCTGAGGATAAAACACAGTTCGACCCAAGTAGATCAGGCTAAAACTTATCCTTCCACCTTTGCCCTACATATTCTTGCAACAAAAAGACGTCTGCCTTTTTTTCGGCAGTGTGTGGTTAAGAACGTGTCAGCAATACCAGGCTGTTGCTAGCTATTATCTTTTTGCTTGCATGGTCCGCTAAACTCAAAGCGCCCCAATTACGCCCTTTTAAATATTTCCCTACCGCCTCAAAAAGAGGCAGGAGAGGGGAATGCCTTCTGCAGACACTACTATTTGCGAATCGAAAGTTAGATCGTGTAGAGTAGCAAAACGTCTGGCAATATGCACAGAAAATGGTTACAGGCATTCAGAGAAAAAATTGCAGATCAGCCTTCACATAGGTCTGAAACTTCGACCTCCCTCAAAAAGTGAAGTATACATACGTTCCGTGATGTCGACATGCAGCAGCTACTTTTGCCTCTTTCTCCGGGGCTGCATGCACATTTTGCAACTGGAGCTTTTTTTAAAGTTGAGATAACTTTCTCTGCCATAGCAGGAATCACTTGCCAAAGCCGATCCACTGGGCATACAGTGGTCTACTGCTGGAACTCCTTGTGCAGCTGAAGAAAAACAATTCGCGATAAACTTTGTGGGTAATAACCATACACGCAACCTCTTGCACATCTCGAACAATTTAGAAATCCTAAAAATTTGGAATGTCTACTTTTGCAGTAAAGTTTGTGTGAAAGAGCCGTACCATCTCTTGAGGCTGAAAGCTATGGGTAATTGATTATTACTAAACATGACTGGAACACAGCAAGTACAATACAAAAAATGGTGCCCCCCTCCGTCTAACGGCCAGGATATTCGAACGCGAGGCTTTCCTCGTGACGGATTCTTTGGTTGTCCGGTCTGCCGATTGCTCCATTCGACATAGTTGAAACCAGTAATCGAATAGACGTCGGCTTATGATTCGTTTCCGGCCGCCGCAAGCATTTTTCCCTCATCCACGATCATCATCATCGTCGTCTGAGGGAAGTTTGGTTTTCTGCCGGGGCTTTTTCGCGTTGCAGGATGCATTACAGATTCTATGCGTTGCATACGTACTATAGATATCCACAAGACACAAAAAAGTGTGATTAGTATAATGCACTAATAAACAAAAAAGAGTTTTGAAAGAAACGTTAGTGGCCTTTTTATACTAGCTGTCTTGAAAACAGCTATAAGCAAGCCTGCGGCTTGAAACAAGTTAGCAAGCAGTCTGATATGTACTCTAAGTAAAAGGAATAGCATCTTTTGCTACGCTTCCTTTCGAATTTCAACACTGCCATGTGCTCTAGTGTTGGAAAGCAAGAATTTAAGCAAGGCTACTTGCATCCATTGGCCGTAAATCTCAGAGTTCAGTTTTACAGCAACTTAACTATAAACAAATGCGCAATGCTCCAAGTATTAACATTTAAGTAGGTAAGTAAGCCAGTTATTTACCATAGCATTGAAAGAAGGGGAAGGGAAGCGTAGCGGTCCACAACCGCGCTCGTTGCACAATAGTTTGCAGCAATCTAGCTGCGCCGATGCCTCTATGCCCGGGCCATGCAGTCACCTAGAACAACATAGTCATGCTTTGCTTTCCTCAGCTCCTTCGTTATAGATGATATATGGCCTTCCACACTCTCCCCATTTTCTGCCACACATGTCTGTATCCTGAAAACAAAATGCAATGAAAAGCACGTTTAGGGCTTTCACACATAAAATGGTTGTTGCACAACACCGCGTGCTGCTACCAATATACACAGCGGAAAGTCTTCATGCCTTTTTTTGGGATGGCATCCTATTTATTTATACTGGCTCTTTTTCTATGGCCACGGCTGTTGCTTGCGCTACTTGCGGAGCTCTCGCTCTGAGCACCAACTTCATCCTGTTCCCCGTTCTCGTTTTCGCTAGCTGGATTTTTGTTCTTCCATGTAGCTCTGCTATAGTGTGCCCTTAAGCACAGTGGCTGTTGCTAAGAATCCTGAAAATATAAACCATTTCCGGCATAATTACTCAAGTAAGCGAAGTTTAAAATTAACCAAAAATAATTAAGAAATGATGCACAACTTGTACATAACCAAGGTTTAGAACATATGCCAACCATCTCAGCAGCCAACCTTTTTTTCCCAAACGCTACCAAAGTGACGCTGAAAATCACAAGAAACGTCAAATGACCACATATAGAGGTATCGGCCTACAATTCACAGGCAGCTTCCTCACTGGCTATTTGTCTTGTCATTGAAAAGAACGCCTTCGGCGCACTGCACGTGCACTCCTACCCGCGCTCCCTGGAGGGTTGACTCGCTTAGATGAGGTCCTGCTCCAACGACTTCCCCTGGGGGTGCGCCACACGGAAGCTGTGACAAGGGACCTCGTCACCTGCACTACCAGGCCTAAGTTGACGTGCCCTTCTGCACCGCTCTTGTTGAGAAGGCTACAGAAAAGCACTTCATGCGGAGCTGCCCTGCCCTGCAAAAAAATCGCCTTGTGCACCTCTCCTCCTAAGGCCCGCGCCCCCGCAAGTCACTGGACTCCACCTCATGGAGACAGGGCTCCACACCACAGCCCACTTTGCCGGTTTCTTCAGGAATGCAGAGTTTAAATTGCGTATATAGTTTTTGTGATGCGGAATATCAAACTTCCTGAAAAAATGTCGTAGGAGCGGTTTCCATCTTAAAACAGAAAAAATAAGTCAAGTACAGTAGGGGTATCCACCTCAGCAACATGATATCCAATTGCCTTTCTCTCATCTTCATTTGCCCAGCACACCCAAGACGTTTGACTTTATGGTGGAGTGAATGAGAAGGAAGAATTGCCAAAAATTGTCACTTCCACCAGTAAAGAGATGACAGAATGTACGTCATGGTAACTGCAGTGAGCGGCACAGGAGAACGAACCTGCAGTTAACACAACACTTTTTTGTGAACACAAGTGGCTCCCTTAGTGACAAAAGCAGTAAAACATGATGTGGGGGTATTCGTAATTTAAATGAAATGTTTGAGGTCCTTCGTTTAGGATATAAACACCAGCAAATTGTTTTCGAACACATCGATATTTTACAAACTTTCCAAGCCTAGCAAACTCCAGTAAATCAGGCTGCACCGGTTTTAACGCAAAATGCCTTTTAGGGTGCCAATAGTTCGGGTTTATAGAGGTTGTATGCTTACATAGCCACTTCCTGTTTCGTCCTCGAGGTCTTCTGTCGTCTCACAAGGTCTCTGCATGCTTCTTCATATAGCCTCCCAGTGAATGTAATAAACAAATGTTAAGACAAATAAAAAAGTATAACTGGCAAGAACAGACGCACCTGCCAATCATGCAATGTCCACTTCCATTATTACCTCTTTCTTTACCACCTTCACTCAAATTTATAACCGTTGATGGATGCCGTATAGCACAACTTTCAACATGTAATCGTTTCTCCTGCACCTAACGTGCCCCAGTGGTTAGTCTATGCACTGCTTCAGTTCAGAATCAGTTTACACTTCCCTGCTCTGGCGACTCTTAGATGTTTAGAGGCTTGGTTTGCGGGCTGACGTACATTAGGCGTCAAAATTATCCGGGGCACGCGATCGCGTGGCAAAATGCATCGCCTCGACATCTGACGTTGCACGTTTGGTATCGAGACATCGATGTGCGCGTGCGCATTCAACGACGCTCGTTAGCCTGTCTTATCGTTCGCGTCAAGCAGCAACGCTGATCACATTCAGTGCTTCGCGCTAGGGGTCACTCTCTTTGCTCAACACGTCTTGCTCGCACGCCCTTTAGCGGCTGAGGCCGATGGTCAAGATGAGTTGCTCACTGTGCCCTGCTCTCATAGATGACTAATCTTTCCCGTCTCGTGGTGACGACATTGTATCTCACATATGCACTCCCACCTCGGTATTTCTAACATCGGAGCTGTTATAGGGCTGTGCTTGAACTACAGCCTGTCCGCGTATTGTGTTACGCTCCCTCCGGAGTTCCCAGCAACGCGTTTGTGTTCATATGTAAAGCCGAGTTTATGAACATCGGCGGAAGCTTGGTCTTCTTAATGCTGGCAATCCCGCACTGGCTGTTGCGCAGCGACGCATGGAAACCTACGGATGAAGTATGGTTAAAGAAAACCGCTTAAACTCAATTTTATTATTAATATCCAAAAACCAATTTCATAGCAATTTGCTGATAAGACGACTGTACCGGTATGCCGAGTTTCGTTCGCTTTCCTTGTAGTGAAGTTGTAAACGTTGGACAGATTTAGTTTCTTCGCAATGTATTGTAATCTACGAGGAGAGATCCCCGTGTATAGAAGAAAACTGCTTTAACTGCGGTTTTAGAGGAACTATAGTCTCAGAAAGTATGTTAAAATTAGTCTTTAAGGCGACTAACATTACGCACAAGAAAGAGGCCGAAGCTAAAAGAAATTTTGGCAAAGATAATTTACACCTCTTCGCTGGCTCAGCAGACATCGTAATCGGTGGAGCGAGATTTAATTATTTTTCTTGATACATGCAATTGGTTGTTCAATAAAATTCAGCACACCAAAAGAGAATGAAGCAAGAAATAACTGAAGCGAGAAATAATTGATGAAGGTATGATGACACCTCTCCTTGTACACGTTCTGGAAGAATTAAGAAAGGGGAAAAACATGGAGAAAAGATCGGCGTCGTCATTCAAAGCACCTGCGCAAGGCCACCAATGAAAAAGCACAGGTGAAGTATGCTGCTGTTCTCCTTCCCATTACCCAACTTGAGTAGTTGGTGAAGTGGCCGCCTGCGAAAATGATCTCGCTCATCCTTCTTGGCATTGACTCGTAAAGCGAAACCACAAACTCGTGGTTTCCGCAAAGACTTTTCCAGTCTTTCCGAATGGCGCTCCAAAGCTGCGTGCGCAGTGCCCCCTGACAATTTGCGTCTTAACATGTGCGACTTCGTGAGCCCCACACATTCTCGATGGGGTTCGCATCCTCACCATTCAGAGGCCACTGCAGAGTGCGTACGCCCACATCCTCCAGCAGGTTGGTCACCAGACGCGACATGTGCAAGGGGCTTTTGTCCTGCTGAAAAATAAAGCACCCGTCGGGAAAAGGCTCATCTAGCACGTAGGGAATCATAGTGTCCTGCAGCACTGCACTGTAGCAGGACGCCATTAAGCATCCCTGAATGTGTATAAAACGGCCTAGCCTGTCCCGGCTCATGGCTGTCCACACAGAGACTGCGTAGTGGCCGCTTGAAAGGACACTGTGTATATAGTCAGGGTTGTACCTGCAAATTTAGGGAGACCAGATTTACAGCTAAAATAAAAAAACAAATGTAGTGAACCCTATATAAAAGGCTAGGACACACGGTGTATATTATTTCATGTAGACAGCCTGAAAGCAGGCATTAGATATGATGCTAACAAGAAATTATTCATTCCAATTTATCTTTGACCATGAGTACTTAGTTCTAAAGTGGCATTACCGAAAAACATTCACCGAAGGAATTTCTAAAACTCCTTTCGAGCGTAAAGACACGAGACCTTTCACTATTTTCAAACAAGCAAACGATGCGAACTTGAGAAACTCAGAGCAGTGGATGTTACCTATAATTCAAGGGCCTCCATACCCTCCGCTGCCGATCCCACCGAGTACAAAAGGTGGAGTTGTGAGAAAAAACGACAGTGCCCCATTCTTCTTGGCCAAAATGATGGTACTGCTGTGCAAATTGCAGTCGCTGCTGGCATTTTCGCCCAGTCAGGAATTGCTTTTGTGCAGCCACACAGTTCGGAAACCCAGATTCCTTCGAACTCCAGCGTATTGTCGAAGTGGACACTTCCAGAGCCAACTGGTCATGGATTTCCCTCGCATTGAGAAAGGGGTCTACGACAACTGCCACAACAATGAGTTCGTTCTCGATATGTTGTGTTGAGCTTTGGTCGGCCAAGCCTCAGGAATCCGACATTCTTCCTTCGTCGCCAAAGGCACAAAATATTCGGCTCACATCAGTCTTCGATCGTCCTGTACGTTGGCTAATGACACTCTGCGGCAGCCCCTCCAACAAAAGTCTCGTGAGATAGCAATCTTCCAATAGAACACGTGGTGCCATTTTGTTATACTCTGCCCTCCAAACTAAAATACTGTTTGCGAGGAAGCAGCGGCCAATCGTAAGTTCGACCGCATGAAAAAGAAATAGCGTCACTGCTGCATCAGTGTCGCAGATTCTAAAACAACATGCTCACAATGCAGATAAATGTTCGTGTTTCGGACTGCCTTTGTCGCCAGTATTTTGTAGTTTTTGTTTCTTGTAGAGCACTTTACTGGGCGCTAGCCCTGATCTGTTGCCGCAAAAGAACAATCTTGACAGCCCGTCGGCTAAAGTGTAAAATCTGGTTGCGATAGTTTGAGAGCAATATGCTACAGTCTAGCTGCCACAATAATTATGTGGCGTTTTGCGTGGTATAGTGGAAGTAATATGGCCACGAGGCCGAAAAGACCTACAATAAATCATTCAATAATTACGCGCCTATTTATTCCATTCACAGCATATTTCTTCGAAAGACGACTGCCTCAGAAACCACCGCAGTGGGACACTATCACCTCTCCACCCCTACCACCTGCGATGTTCTTCCCTTCCACTCCTACTTTACTGAACGCAATGAACGTTTGGTCAGTTAAATTAGGGTTTTCCCCGTTAGGAAGTATCCCTACCCATTTTTTGGGAGCGCGCGGCTATTTCTTTTTGTTTCTTCACCTGTGTGCAAATTAAGCAGATGTTAGTTTTTGTTTTAATTATTGCTATTTTCTTACATTTCGGAAACATTATTTAACGCATTGATTTTTATTTGCTGTCATAAACACTGATGATGATGATGGTTAGATGTTAATGGCGAAAGGCCAACTGGTGCAAAGAGCGCCAAAACAATGGTTATATACGAGAGTTAAACCATAAACACTAAAATAGGTCAGAAAAAACACAAGTAAAATCAGAAAATGACAATGAGCATGGCTGGTGTATAGGGCCAGGGAGTGATCATGCTTGGTATGAAAGGAGGTCTAAAAACTTCACTTCTTCGAAATATTTGAAAACACACTTGATAGAAAAGGGATTGTCAAATAAGAACTGCGCTGTGTGTAGTGGGGCGTGTAACCGGTATAGTTGTGGGAAGTGTTTGTGTCGCGTTGTGTAAAGTGCTGTGCATTGAATGAGTATGTGAACTACGGATAGGGCCTCTCCGCATCTGCTGCACTGGGGTCTTCAAGATCCTGTGTGCAGATACGAGTGCGTTGCATAGGTGTGCCCTACCCGTAGCCTAGCCAAGGCGACTTTCGTGTGCCTGTTGCGTGTGTCAGGGGTGTATGGTCCCAAGCGTGGTTTTATAACCTGTAACTTGTTATCTCTCTGTTCACTCCAGTGTGTTTGCCATATTCTACGCAAGTGTTGTCTTATCTGTGGCTCGAGGTCTGTATATGGTACGGTTCTTATGTCTACAGTGTTCCTCAGTGCAGCAGCAGCGGCCCTCTCATCTGCGAACTCGTTCCGAGCGATCCCAGCATGTCTTGGGACCCAGAAGAGCAGCAGCTCATGCTTTTGCGCATACACAGACATGATAGTGTTGAATAGAAGAATAACTATGTAGTTTTTGTGTGGCTTGTGCGATGATAGTGCGCGAACAACACTCAAGGAATCTGTATAGATGATGGAATTGGGAATTTGATTTTCAAGAATATGTCTTACAATCACTAAAAGTACATACGCTTCTGCTCAAAAAATTGTTGTGTGCACGCTCATGATTCTGGCTGCATTTAAATTTGAACCATGAGCAGCGCAAAACACCATAGTGGAGGTTTTAGAAGCGTCACTGTAAACTTCTGCACGTGGGTATTTAAACGAACCGCTGAGACCCGAGGCTCGCTCTCTCACTCTAAGCGAGAAGGGCAGCGGAACGGATGGGCGATTTACAAACATCACAGATGTGAATGTATTGATCAAGACCGGATACAAAAGATGGTTGTTCAGCGATGAAATTTTAAAAGCACAAAGCAAGTCCATGTACGTCCGTTGCTTCTCAAGGGCCCACTTATTACACTCGACATACAAACTTTGGACCGGGCTAGTGCGAAAAGCACCTGAAGCAAGACGTTGCCCCAAGTGTAGCAGTGGGTCAAGCATTCGCAATGCTTTTGTGTCGCCTACCCATACACCACACTGCCATAGTCCAAGCGACACCCAACCAAAGCATTATACAAGCGCAGTAGGAGTTTTTTGTCAGCCACATACGATTGGTGGGAGAGAACCTTAATGATATTTAGTATTTGCAGACATTTATGCTTAAAATCCTTGATGTGTGGAAGGAAAGTAAGTTTGTGGTCAAACACAACATCTGGAAACTTATGCTCCTTGTTCAGAGGAAGCGACACACCGTTAGGAGTAATGTCTGGGTCCGGATGGACCCCACGCTTCCTGGAGAACACAACGGAAGAGCTTTTTGCAATATTTAGTCTAAAACCATACTTGTCTGCCCAGCCGGCAAGTTTCTTGACGCCAAGCTGGACTTGATGTTCGCAGACTGGACATGTTAAACGATTTAAAGGATATGTGCACGCCGTCTACATACAAGGAATAAGAGATTGTAGGTGGCAATGCCTATACAAGATAGTTCACCTTTACTATGAGGAGAGTGCAGCTCAACACGCCACCTTGCGGAACGCCATTTTCTTGAACGTAGACCTTTGAGAGTGCACGACCAACTCTCATTCAAAACGTTCCCTCCGACAAGTAACCTAGAAGGGTGTTTATCATGTTACCAGAAACACCGAATGACTTGAGGTCGCTAAGTATCCCATAATGCCAAGCGGTGTCGTACGCCTTCTCGAGGTGGAAAAACACAGTTAAACAATACCGTTTGTGCACGAAGGCATGATTTTTATATGTTTCAATCGCTATGAGTTGATCGTTCATGGATCTCCCCACCCTGAAGCCTGCCTGGCAGCTCTTGAGAAGGCCGTTGTAGTCAAGGAAGTACACTGGCCTGCGATTTATCATTTTCTCGAGAAGCTTGCACAGGCAGCTCGTCAGGGCTAAGGGACGGTAACTTGAGGGGGACGACGGGTCCTTCCCCTCTTTCAGGAAAGCTACAAATATAGCCTCCTTCCAAGAGTTTAGAATGTGCCTCGAAAGCCATATCTTATTATATAGGTAGAGCAGGAGAAGGCATGTCGCTCGCGGTTATTTATTTATTTATTTATTTGTCATAATGCCAATCCAATGAGGATTATCGGAAAAGGGCAATACAGTCAAATACATACATCAGTTTGTCAAACAAAAGAAACTGAATTGAGCATTGCTACATAACACACTTGAGTATTTTAAACCAGGGTATGCCGAATGCAACCAGTAGGCGAACATTTACACATTTCCCATGAGGTAGCTGAGTTCAACAACAAATTAAAAAAAACGTGTTAAATAAATAAAAGTATAAAAACTTCGCTACAGTGTTCAGGAAGCAATTCAAAACAGACGCATCTAACTTGTTTATGTTTGCTTTGAGTGTATTTCTACTAATTCCAAAAATTGATGTAGTGATGAACTGCTAGTGATCGATGCATCAAGGTTGTTCCACTCCCTTATGGCACGAGGGAAAAATGAGTATTTGAGCAATCGGTGCAAAATGGGGGTTCAGTTAGAGTTAATAGGTGCTTCTGACGTGTATCTCTGGTTTTGAAAGGGAGAAATATTTGGAAGTGTCGATATTTAGCTGGTTGAGGATAAACTGGTATATACGTTTTAGTCTAGCGGCTAGCGTTCAATTTTGAAGAGTGGGTAGGCCTGCGTTCCGTTGTAGTTCCGAGGGAGAGTCGGTTCTCTTATATGTATTAATGATCAATCTAATTGCTTTTCTTTGCATCCTCACCATTCGCATCCTCACCATTCAGAGGCCACCGCCGAGTGCGTACGCCCACATCCTCCAGCAGGTTGGTCACCAGACGCGACATGAGCAAGGGGCTTTTGCCCTGATGAAAAATAAAGCACCCGTCGGGAAAAGGCTCATCTAGCATGTAGGAAATCATAGTGTCCTGCAGCACTGCACTGTAGCAGGACGCCATTAAGCACCCCTGAATGTGTATAAAACGGCCTAGCCTGTCCCGGCTCATGGCTGTCCGCACAGAGACTGTACAGTGGCCGCTTGAAAGGACACTGTGTATATAGTCAGGGTTGTACCTGCAAATTTAGGGAGACCAGATTTACAGCTAAAATAAAAAAAAATGTAGTGAACCCCTATATAAAAGGCTAGGACACACGGTGTATATTATTTCATATAGACAGCCTGAAAGCAGGCATTAGATATGACGCTAACAAGAAATTATTCATTCCAATTTATCTTTGACCATGAGTACTTAGTTCTAAAGTGGCATTACCGAAAAAATTCACCTAATGAATTTCTAAAACTCCTTTCGAGCGTAAAGACACGAGACCTTTCACTATTTCCAAACAAGCAAACGATGCGAACTTGAGAAAGTCAGAGCAGTGGTTGTTACCTATAATTCAAGGGCCTCCTTACACGCCGCTGCCGATCTCACCGAGTACAAAAGGTGGAGTTGTGAGAAAAAACGACAGTGCCCCATTCTTCTTGGCCCCACTAATGGTAATGCTGTGCAAATTTCAGTTGCTGCTGGCATTGTCGCCCAGTCAGGAATTGCTTTTGTGCAGCCACAGAGTTCGGAAACCCAGCTTCCTTCGAACTCCAGCGTATTGTCGAAGTGGACACTTCCAGAGCCAACTGGTCATGGATTTCCCTCGCATTGAGAAAGGGGTCTACGACAACTGCCACAACAATGAGTTCGTTCTCGATATGTTGTGTTGAGCTTGGTCGGCCAAGCCTCAGGGAATCCGACATTCTTCCTTCATCGCCAAAGGCACAAAATATTCGGCTCACAGCGGTCTTCGATCGTCCTGTACGTTGGCTAATGACACTCTGCGGCAGTCCCAACAACAAAAGTCTCGTAATGAGCTAGCAGTCGTCCAATAGAACACGTGGTGCCATTTTGTTATACTCTGCCCTATAAACTAAAATGCTGTTGGCGAGGAAGCAGCGGCCAATCGTAAGTTCGACCGCATGAAAAGAAATAGCGTCACTGCTGCATCAGTGTCGCAGATTCTAAAACAACATCCTCACAATGCAGATAAATGTTCGTGTTTCGGACTGCCTTTGTCGCCAGTATTTTGTAGTTTTTGTTCCTTGTAGAGCACTTTACAGGGCGCTAGCCCTGATCTGTTGCCGCAATTGCTATTTTAGTTTGAAGTTGGTTGGTATACGGAAACCAGATGGCGCGCGCAATTCAAGGGCCGACCGGACAAATGTTTTATATTCTAACAACTTGATATGTGATGGGGCGGAACCGAGGCGTCTTTTGAGGGAGATGAGCCGCCGTAGGCGGAGGACATGACGTGCTTTACTTGGGCGTCCCACCTAAAGTCATGAGTACTGATTAGGCCAAGGTATTTGTGCTCTTTAACTCTAGACAGGGGGATATCATTTATATGGTATGTAAAGGTAGACGGCTGTTTTTTTCTAATAATGTAAAACCACACTTTTTTTCAAGTTTACCGCCATCTTGCAGTCTCTACACCATTGTGTCACTGTGCTCAAGCCTATATTTAACACTTTGTGATCTTAGGCTGAGTTTATCTCCCTATAAAGAATGCAGTCGTTTTTCAAAGAACCTGATGCTGGTTTTAATGTTTGTAGGCAGGACATTAAAGAATATTAGAAACAAGACTGGAGCCAGAACGCAGCATTTCGGGACACCAGACGTGACTTGAGTAGGCGCAGACATATCATTGTTGACTTGGACGAATTGTGAGCGGTTACTCAGGTAATCTCGTATCCAATTGATAATACGGCTAGCTCCCATGTAAAATTCAAGTTTACTAATTAATTTACTATGCGACACCTTGTCGAAAGAATTCGAGAAGTCTAAAAATATCACATCTACTTGTTTTTGATTATCGATGCTTTTAGATATGTCATGAGCTAATTCCAACAGTTGCGTAACCGTTGACAGTCCTTTGCAGAAGCCATGCTGGTAAGGTGATAAAATTGATTCGTTCTCAAGATAATTAATTGAGGATTGAGGAATATGTTTGAGGATTATATGCTCAAAAAGCTTGCTTACTGCACAAGTTAACGAGATCGGTCAGAAGTTTGTAAGGTCAGTTTTGCTTCCAGCTTTATGCAGGGGAACAATTTTCGCTAATTTCCATTCATTTGGTAATGTGCACGATGATAGCGAATAATTATATATTATGCATAGATAACGAGCTAAAACCTCTGCTTAACGATAAAGAAATATATTGGGAATATTGTCAGGTCTAGAGATTTCTTTGTATCTAAATTTATAACAAGTTCACTACACCACATTCTGTAGCTACAAGTGGGCCAAGGGGTTCTACCATACGACGATTTAAGGGCAAGACACTGTTGTCTTCAACTGTAAACACTGACGTGAAGTAGTTATTTAACGTATCTGCAGAGATTCGGTTACGTTCGCGTGAAGGTTGATTTTTGCTATGCTTGTTGGTGCTTAGATGGTTTCAGAACTTGCGTGTGGAATATTCAAGACACTTTGGCAATATTTCGGAGAAATATTTGGTTTTGGCTGCCTTATACTTGATCTCATATCTGCTATAGCACTGCTGAGGTTGCTTTTGGCAGAAGTTGTGGCCTTTGTTTTACAGATTTTCTAAAGCGCTTTACTTTCCTTTTTGCATGACCTACCTCGCGTGTGATCCACGGGTTATGTTTACGTGTCTTTTTTGGTTTTTTGAGGAACACAGATATGAATGCAATGAAAAGTGATAGCCTTGAATTCTTCCATAGGATATTAATGTCAGTGTTGTGATTTGATAGCTCTTTGAAAACAGGGAATTCTGAGTCAAGGTAGTCGATTATGCTGGCGTCATCTGCGCAACCTAAGGCAAAAAATTTGATTACACGCTGCGAATGAGCTGCTTTTTTAAAATAGGGACCGTGCACGAGACAATTTTATGATCAGATATACCGTCGAGTACTGTTGTTTTTGTTTGTTGGCTGGAAAGTGATCACTGAGTAATATGAGATCAAGTACGCTAGATGATGATCCTTCGATGCGTGTTTCTGGTGAACTGCTTGATAAAGATTAAAGCGGAACATTATGTCGAATACTGCCTCGGAAGAAGGGGACGAAACTTCTGAATTGGACCAGTCAACATCTGGCAGATTTAGGTCGCCTAATAAGATAAGCCTTCCGTTTTGCACATGACTTTGCAAATAGCTGTAGAGTATGTCCATGGCGTCACAGTTGGCTGTAGGGCTTCGGTAGACGCATCCTATCACTATGGATCATGCGCCAAATGGCAACTTGCAGAATACGGCCTCGACATTTTCAACTTGTGGAAGTACGCTAAAAGGTATGTCTTTTTTAATCACGATAGCTACACCCTCTCCACGCGTGGCCCGGTCCTTTCGTATGATAGTGTAGATCGGAGGGATTAGGTCGTCATCCGGTATGTCCGCATTAAGCCACATTTCTGTGACTGCTGGAAAGTTGGGTTCAAAACGTATAAGTAGGGATTCAATCGCATCGAGTTTGTTCAGCATACTACGGGCATTGACGATTAGAAAGTTTAGGTCGCGCGAGATTGCGCACGGCGAGGACGTAATACTAGACTGTTTTCGTTTTTTGGGGGGGTCAGGCTCGGGTGAGGTCTTTTTATGCAAACTTTATCGTTTTTTTCTTGATCCCAACAGAATACGTCATCGTTTATGCGTAGTTTGTCGTAAGCTAACTATACTTTGTCTCCGGCTTCTTTGTTTCATTTGGCACTATTCCAAATCTTCCGTCTAATTTCGCGTACTTCGGGTGAAAAATCTTAACTTATCGAATAATCCGATCCCTTGAGTTGGTGACAGTTTTTGAAGATCTTTGGTTTATCTCGTCCGTCAAGAAGCTTTAGTATTACCGGCCTCGTTTTGTTCGGCTGCGGTTTTCCTAGTCGGTGCACGCGCTCAATTGCTATTGGTGCCATCTTCAGGATACCTTTTACAATAGTTTTGTTGACGTGTTGCTCGATAGAGTCAGTTAATTTATTTTTTTGTTTCTGGAATTCCATACACAATCAGGTTAGATCTGCGAGAACAATTTTCCAGGTCATCTATTTTTAGTTCCAGATCTGCAACGGTTTTCTCTAAAAAGGCGACCTGTTCCGTGCAGTCTTTATTTCTGGTGTCTAGCGCAGACAGACATTCTAGCTTTTTGTCGATAGATGCAATGCGGCTCTTCTTGATTTCGGTTATGTCGACGGCAATTTGGTTAAGCTGTTTTACAATTTGAGAAAGATCAGGCCCCGGATTTGTTTTTACATCTCCGGACAATAGTAATAAGTCCTTCATAGAGAAAGCAATGTCACTAAAGAATGAACACAGCAGCCTTGGGCACGGCAGCACTACCAAGCAGCGGTTACTGCTGCGAAAACATTTTCCAAAGCGTTTTCTCAACTGCACGGATTATAATGCATTACCATCAAATGTTCTTCATGAAAAAGCTCCCCGCAAATTGAATTATAATGCCAGCTTTCCAGACGCGAAATGTCGTTTGCGGCGTGGTGGTATCAAGGACGCTCGTGTAGGTGGTGGTTTTTCAGTGTGATTCGTGTGTTTCCTAATGCCCTGTCGTAAGGAGTAGCCAGCATGATTCCAAATTCCGGACTGTGCTGTTCGAGCTTCAACCGTAAACCCCGAGTGGCCCGCACGACTAAAACAAGCGCTGGGTTTCTTTTATTTGCCGTTTCAGGGCCAAGGCTAGGGCAGTGTTTGAAAACTGTCTGACATCATGCGATGAATTCGCAAAGTTATCCATGATGAGGCTAACCGGTGCTGAATCTGTTGCACCGGCTTCATTTTAGGGGGGTATGGTGCAGTGTCGAATGCTCTCACCTTATTCCTCGTCACATGCTGGAAACGCTACATAGTGCTTGAAAGGATTACTAATTATGTGACCCGGCTTATTTTATGGATGCAACGAACCCGACTAGGCAACCAGATTCAAACGGGGCTTCTTCGGGTGTTTTGAGGTAGGCGCGTACATGCAATGCTGCTTGTATAATAATTGTGAGCATCCAACTCTCCAGTTCCCTTCGACTGTTTTATAACGTCCAAGCGTGTTTCGTGACAAGATACTAAAGCTTGACGTCGGGCCAAGTGGGTACAGAATTTGATTCCTTTAGAACAGCGCAGAGACGGAGAGGTATGGATTGACAATCTAGGGTGCTCTTGTTTGTCGTTTGTCTACGTACTTGGAGTAGTCAAAGTGTTTTTCATGATCTCGTACTGCTTAACAGTAACATCCCATTTATTCGATCCCAGTTAATTGGCAATTTCGGTCAATTCAGACGTAGCATGTAATCCCGTCCAAATTCTGCATTGTTCCTAAGTCGGGAACTCATTATTTGAACTGATTCAGTCACAATTCGATTATCTTGTACTCTTCATCGGATTCCGGTGAGGAAACAGCCGGACATTCTGCCGCGCCCGTGCTTCAGTTATTCGGATTCGCAGCAGAAATCAAAGGTGTACAGAAAAACTAGCAAAAAGTTCGCAACATAAACATTTTCTCGCCCATCACCTCCACGAAGCAAACGACAGCCACTGACCTAAAGACAAGTTTATGTGAGGCATTTGTTACTTATGACAGTATTTACGGTAATTCGGACAGTCCATTAATAAACACTCTCTCCGCTCCTCGTGAAATCTGTTAACGAAGTTTTACCGTAATTTCTGTTTTGTCAACCTAAAGAAAACACTTGAAAATCAGTGCTGAAACATTTGTAGCCCCCTGGTAGAATCTGTGTCGTTGCTGCCGCAGCTAATTCTATCGCGAATACACCTCGCCATCGGTTTCACCCAGACCCTTTGCGTAATCTCTCAGCGTCATTGAGAGATCAGGTGGAGGATGGTCATACACTCAACACACTAGAACATTGTCCGCAGAGCACCTCGCCGTCTCTCATACTCTTGAAGAAGCGTGCAGCAGGTCTTCGTGGCTTGGTAAAATTAGCGCTTTGTCTTACACACCACCACCACATGAAATATAGTCACTGCCTTGGGTGCACAAAGTTTCCTCGCTTGAGTCACGGTCGCTTACAGCATCGTAAAAATAAGGAAATCAGCGCACAGTGATGATACCGAGATAGCTCGAAGCACGCTGCGTTATACTAGCCGCTGTCCGCGAGTGTCGAACCGTACAAATGTACATGGGGCCACCACGCAGGTAGCGCCGTCGCGCGGTCGAGTAGCCACTATATAAAACCATACTGTAACCATGCTTCTCTCTTATTATAAATGCATATTATAAATGCAGAGAGTCTGCATGAAAGGAATGTAGAAGTAGTGCAGGTAACGAAATATATCCTGGTACTGAAGTGCCCTCCCCGAAGGAAAGTTATGCGCCCTGATACAAATTTACCCCCTTTCGTGGATCGGTTGCACCATATCAACGAGACATAAGTGTCTAGCAGCATTCTACACACCGCGATACTTTTACGCAATAGCTCTTTTCACTTGCACATAGATGGCACTTACAGGTACTGCGGTCCCCGCATGGGGCACCTTATGTATTCATGGTGACGGTACTGACGATACCGCGGACCCCGAGCCCCCAACATAAGCTGTGACCTACCGTGGTTATGTATTTTTAAGGTGAAGGGTAGAAGCCGTAAACGGTGGCCGTCGGAGCCTTGGTCAAGCTCCGGCCGATGGGCTCCCTGCCTGTCTACCAGGCAGGGAGCTCCGGGACCTCTTTGATTACCAGGGTAAGGTCAAAGGAGAAAGTACCCCCGTCTCCATGCTTTTCAATGTATCATATGAAATTTTCAACCCCCCCCCCCCCAGACTTGATCGGCCCCCGAAAAGGGGCCGCACCGAAGTTTCCTTTCCACCCCTACCAACTATCAACGTTCCGAAACATGACAACTATCCCCGTTTTTTGGTCTTTGAATCAATAGAAAAATCCAAACCCGTCTCCTCCCAATCTGTATTCCTCGTCTCCAAGTTCCTTGAAGGAATCATTGGCAAAACGTTCGAGGAAAAAAAACTACGAACAGGCGAAGTGTTGGTTGAAGTCAAGACGCGGCAGCAAGCCACAAATCTCCTGACCCAAACCCGCATGGCAGATCTGGACACCACTGTCACACCCCACCGCAGCCTCAACAGCTCGCAGGGGGTGATATCTCAGCCAGATCTGCTAAGTGAAACAGAGGCCGACCTTCT
This sequence comes from Haemaphysalis longicornis, assembly GCA_013339765.2. NCBI lineage: Eukaryota > Metazoa > Arthropoda > Arachnida > Ixodida > Ixodidae > Haemaphysalis > Haemaphysalis longicornis. Next base: position 180,588,407 of record CM023450.1, read on the forward strand.
GGACGGCCTGAAGGACCAGGGGGTAACAGCTGTCAGGAGAATCACCATCCGTCACGACAATGTAGAAATACCAACAAAGCACGTAATCTTAACATTCAGCAGTTCAAAACTTCCTGAGCACATCAATGCTGGTTTCATTAGGTGTGGTGTACGTCCATACATACCTAACCCGCGCCGCTGCTACAAGTGCCAGTGGTTCGGGCACGCTACGACTTCTTGCCGCGGCAAACAGACCTGCGCAAAATGCGCCGGACACGACCACCCCACTGAAAAGTGTGACTCCACCACCTTCACCTGCGCAAACTGTCAGGGGCCGCACGCGGCATGGTCCCGCAGCTGTGAGAAGTTTCGCCAGGAGAAGGAGATAATCCACGTAAAAGTAACCGAGAACATCTCCTTCCCCCAGGCGCGAAAGAGGTTCGCCTCTTTCCCCTTGGGGAGGTACGCCGACGCAGCTCGCCAGGGCGCGGAGCGGAGTCTTGTTTCGGCGGGGACCTAGTACCGCGAGTCGGACTTGGTCCCGCCTCTGCCCCCCCCCCCCCTGGGTTGCCTCCGGCGGCCCAACCCGCCACCGCACCGCCTCCTCAGTCAGCAGCGGCTGTGGTGGCATCCACGTCCGTTGGGGATGCTGCTGCACCCTCTGTGTCCTCCTCTCCACTGGCCCGAAGCACATGCGAGGGCCCGGAGGAGATGGAGCTGGAGGAAACCGCAGCAGTTCCCACCTCCGCCGCACCGCCTGTGCCACCCGGGGCGCTCCTGACGCCCTCGGCGGTCGCGGCCAAAACGAAGGGCACCGCAAAGGGTGCCAGGTCTGGGAGGTCCGGTGCGCCGGGTACCCCTTCCAAATCAGATGATGACTTGGATGTGGGACCCTTCCTGTCTGCTTTACAGCGGAAAAGGAGGGGGTCCCTCCATCTAAACCTCAAGAGGAGGTAAAGAAACCCCGTCCAAGAGTCCAAGCCCCGAAAGACCCTACATAAATAGTCACACTCCAGTAGCTCTAATACATCATAATGGGAAGAGAAAATATCGTTCAATGGAACTGCAGAGGCCTTCTAAAAAAATCTTGACGACGTGTATGAGATTCTGCCTGCTAATCAGCCAAGTGTAATGTGTGTTCAGGAAACACACCTGAATTCCAAGAACACAAATTTCTTGAAGAGTTACCTGGTATACAGAAAGGACAGGGTTGGCTGCACACACTCTTCTGGCGGTGTCGCCATAATCGCCCGCAAATCCTTAGCATGCCACCCTGTCACCTTGAACACTATCCTTGAGGCTGTAGCCATCCGCACAATAATATTTAATAGCTTGATAATGGTATGCTCCATTTACATCCCTCCTGATCTTGCACTTTTGAGCTCTGACTTTGAGGCACTGGTCGACCAGCTGCCCGAACCATACATCCTTACAGGCGACCTTAATGGTCACAACTCTCTTTCGGGCACTTCTCTCACGGATGCCCGAGGTGGCCTGATAGAGAAATTCCTTACATCTTCAGGAGCATGCCTTTTCAACAAGAAACAGCCTACATACCATAACACAGGTCACAACACATACATCTTGACTTGGCTATTGGTTCTGCAATTATCTTTACATGTCTTGAATGGGGTGTGGGCACGGACCCATATGGTAGTGACCATTTCACCACTTCATTAACGCATATAGGTACAGGCCCGAACGGTCCATCTTTCCATAAAAGGTTTAATGAAGCAAGAGCTAACTGGAATACATTTAAAGAGACATCCAAACTACACTACACGTCCATAACACTCCTACACGTTGAAGAAGCTACCCAACTGCTCACGGCGCACATCTCTCGACGCCGCCGAAAAGTCCATTCCCCACGCCTCTGGTGCCCCGCGCAACCAGCGGAGGCCGTGGTGGAATGAGGACTGTAGGCGGGCGCGAGAGGCCCAGAACAAGGCGTGGGGTATCCTTCGTCGGTACCCCACGTCGTGTAACCTCCTCTTGCTCACACGGGCCAAGGCGTTAGGAAAACGTGTGCGCCGTGTGGCAAAACGAGAGAGTTTGCGTACATTCACAACATCAATAAACTCGTACACAGACACACGAAAAGTATGGACACGAATACGCAAACTCAAGGGACAACATACACACAGCCTGCCTCTGGTCAGCACTACAGGGGACACACTCGAAGACCAGGCTGACACACTCGAACAACACTTCCAACACGTTTCCAGTTCAGCACACTACACAAACAATTTCATGAAACACAAACTCGTGGCCGAAAAGAAGCCTTTACATGACAATGAGAGGTCAGCCACTTCTTATAACTTGGAGTTCACGCTTCATGAGCTGAGGAGTGCTCTGAGCACGTGTAAACCCTCAGCTCCAGGCCCAGACAACATTACATATACAATGATACAGAACTTACACACACACACTCTTGTAACACTTCTTCACCTTTTCAACAAGATATGGCTTTCGGGGCACATTCCAAAGTCTTGGAGGGATGCCATAGTTGTAGCATTCTTGAAAGAAGGGAAGGACACTTCTTCTCCCGCTTGCTATCGACCCATTGCCCTGACCAGCTTCCTGTGCAAGCTTCTCGAGAAGATGATAAACCGGAGGCTCGTGTACTTTTTGGAGTATAACGGCCTTCTCGAGAGCTGCCAGGCAGGTTTCAGGGCAGGGAGATCCACAAGGCACTAGAGTCATATATTGAGGATGCCTTGATTCACAAACAGTTCTGTTTAACTGTGTTTTTCGACCTAGAAAAGGCCTATGACACCGCTTGGCGTTATGGGATCCTTACTGACCTGAAGTCATTCGGTGTTTCTGGTAATATGTTTAACACCCTTGCTAGCTATTTGTCGGAGAGAACCTTTCGCGTCAGAGTTGGTTCTGCACTGTCAAAGGTACACGTGCAAGAAAATGGCGTTCCGCAAGGCGGAGTTCTAAGCTGCACTCTCTTCATAGTAAAAATGAACTCCCTTGGGAAGGCACTGCCGCCTACAATTTCTTACTCCTTGTATGTAGATGACGTGCAGATATCTTTTAAATCATGTAATATGTCCATCTGCGAACGTCAAGTCCAGCTCGGCGTCAAGAAGCTTGCCGGCTGGGCAGACAAGAATGGTTTTAAATTGAAGCCTGTAAAAAGCTCCTGCGTTGTGTTCTCTAGGAAGCGCGGGGTCTATATAGACCCAGACATTACTCTTAACAGTGTGTCGATTCCTGTGAAGAAGAAACACAAATTTTAGGCATTTTATTCGACGAAAAGCTTACATTCATCCCGCATATCAGACAGCTCAAATGCAAATGCTTAAAAACAATGAATATTCTTAAAGTCCTCTCACATCAATCTTATGGGGCCGACAAACAACTCCTGCTGCGCCTTTACACGGCCTTGGTGGGGTCTCGGCTCGACTATGGCAGTGGCGTGTATGGGTCTGCTACAAAAACAGCACTGAAAATGCTCGACCCAGTGCTGCATCTTGGCCTTCGCCTCTCATGTGGCGCATTCCGCACTAGTCCTGTTGAAAGTTTTTAGGTCGAGTGCGACAAATGGTGCCTAGGGTATCAGCGGGAGTATGTTGACCTGTTGTATGCATCCAAGATCGTGTCTCTGACCAACCATCCTTTTAATCCCACCATGAACGATACATCAAATTTACAACTCTTTTTAAACAGGCCATCTACTCCCTTACCGTTCTCTCTCAGAGTTAGGAAGGAGGCTTCTGCACTCAATGTCCTCCTTTCAGACACGCACAAGACACCCATTCATAATTTCATCGCACCATGGCATCTTCGTTCTGTATCATGCGACCTGTCATTCACTCTTGTAGAAAAAAATAGGGTACCCAGAAATGCAATTCTGCAGCACTTCCTGTTCCTGTAGGACAAGTACAGGTGTGCAGAATTCTATAGCGACGCGTCGAAAACTGGTTCTAGAGTATCTTGTGCAGCGCACGGACCAAATTTTAGAGTAAGCAAAACAATAAATTTTCATAACAGTATTTACACGGCAGAAGCATATGGCATTTTACTCGTTTCAAACCACATCATCAAACATAAAATTGCCAAGTCCATTGTGTACACAGACTCTCAAAGCGTTGTACAGGCACTGTCAGGAAGGTCTTCTAAAAACTATGTGATAAATGCTCTTTTCAATGTACTAATGTCTGCATAAGCCTCAACTCTTGAAATAACTATGTGCTGGGTACGAGGGCATTATGGAATCCCTGGTAATGAGGCCGCCGACCAAATGGCTGGTGATGCTGCTCTCATGACTACAGTTGACATTACAACAGTACCTTACACCGGCCTAAAGACACACATCAGACGACAGCTTCGTAACACATGGCAATTACACTGGAGTCAACAAACAGACAACAAACTACATGTAATAAAACCACAACTGGGACGCTACATAACTGACTCACACAACAGATACACTGAAGTCGCCCTGGCTAGGCTGCGGATAGGCCACACACATGCGACGCACTCCCACCTGCTCACTGGAACTTCGGGACCCACGTGTAGCAGGTGTGGAAAGGGCCTATCCGTAGTCCCCGTACTAATCACATGCAAGGCACTTGACACAACACGACACAAACATTTCCCTGAACTATACAGACGACACATTTCTTTCCACCAATCATATTTTTTAGCCGACGAACCCATGTTTTCTAGTCAGCGTGTTTTTAAGTTTTTAGCTGAGGTGAACTTTGTGCAGCTGTTGTCATATCACGTGTAATCATCCTGGCCCTATACACCAGCCATCTCCATTGTCTTTTGTTTTGCATCACTTTTAATTTTAGTCACATGTTTTAGTATGTACGGTCTCATCACAATTCAGTAACTTCTTCTTTGGCGCTCTTTGCACATAGTCGGCCTTGCGCCAATAAAACTCAACTATCATCATCACCATCAGGTACTGCGGTGCGCTGTCCTTGATTTGTATTTTGTCTGGCTTCAAGTGCGTATTCGTCTGCAACATAAGCAAAGCGTTGGAAGTCATTCTACCACTTCTTACTAGTCATTGTTCCTTTCCCCATTCTCCTTCCTGCAGAGGAGCATGTCGACATATGCATGTTGGCAAACCTATCTGCACTTGCTTCTCTAATAAAGAGCTTCTCTCTCTCTATCTCCCCCACACACACGCGCACGTGCGCGCACACACCGGCACACGCACGCGCGCACACGCACACACGCATGCACGCACGCACTTACGCAGAAAAGTCGTACGTATGTTCATACGCTCATACGCGTACGTATGAACATACGCATTTGGGTGCAGTTTATACGCGTTCTTCTAATCCTTAGCATCAGCTTATTCGTCTTGGGCTGCGAAACAACAAGTCATTTTTATTACCCTATAGCTACATTTGCATCTCACCACACAGTACAGGCGCAGTGATGAAACACAGCTAGGACTACGAGCAGCAGACAACCCAAACAATAGCAGTTTACACGGAGATACCTGATTTCGAGGAAAGTGCGAATACAAAGAAGCCTAAACTTATGCGTTTCCAAAGTTTGACTGTTCACCTCCATCCGTTAAGGTACTTTCCGAACAATTTTGTGTCATCGCTTCGGCTGCAAATACTCGGTGGGAGCTGTTGTGGAGCCACTGAAGGCACATGAAAGACAAGAGCACAATTCTTAAACTGGTGCTGAGCAAGGTTACAGCCAATGAGGTTATCCTTTAATTTTCAGGAAAAGAGCATTACCCCCTTTGGTTGAAAAAATTGCTGTACTATACCCTATTTTATTCTAAGCTATCATACTGTTCTTTGGTGTGGTGTACCACGACCACTGATAATTACAATAGAGTTATTATATTGCAAATAAGGTACTCCGAATTTTTGAAAATTACCCCGGAATAATTCAGGATTGAAGAACCCATTATTTATTTTCCAAACACGGTTTGCTTAAAGCTACTCAAGTATATGATTATAAATTGGTACAGTAAAAGAAAAAAAAACCCTTTGTAACCTCTATACACCTCAGCCACCGAGTCTGTACTGCCTACGTGGTAGACTTAGAAAAACACCACGGATCCGTACTATTTATGGCAAACAACATACTGATTTCCTGATACCATGGCATTTAAACAAAATTGAGGAAAACTATGATTCTAGCAGACAGTTGTCTAACAAATTCATTAAAAGATTAGAACATTGTATTGAATACTCTTAGCCTGCCTGTTATTGCTATTTTTATGTCTGTAAATGTATTATTCTATTTGTTATATGTTTACTGTGTGTATAAAAGATGTACCTTCAACAATAATTTGTGTGTTTGCTAGCTACAAACTAGTTTATTGGATTTAAGGATTCTACAGCTGTACGAGAGAGCCTGTGAATATATGATTGATCCCCACTCTCCTCACCCTACTCATGCTGCGAGTATATTTTTGTGTGCATAAAATTGAATGTTATATTGTTGATTTCTGTACTGTTGGATTGCCCCGTGAAGCAAGAGCGTCTGTCAGGTTGTAGCCTTTAGCTCTTGCTTCACTTTCCATAATTGGAAATTGAATAAGCTTGAAACTGGAAACACACAAATTACAGCAGCTCGTGTACCACAATGCAGTAAAAGTAGGGGCTCATGTATTTACAATCCCGGACTCACCGCGAATACTTACCTCCCGCTGTCCTCACCTACGGAAACACGTGGTTGTGTCTCAGACAATCCGTGGTGTATCCGGGAATGACAGTTGATAAGAAAATGTGCTTTGTGCTTACGAGAAGGTTAACAGTGCACAAAGAGTGCTCAACTCACTACAAGCATTAGGGTTGGCACATCGGTCAACATTCCAGTACTTTTTAGGTGTCTAAACTCGCCGTTTTAACGACTCCGTGAATGTTGAGACGACGTTCTTGTCGTGAAAACCCCTCGAACATTAGGATGACACCTCCGAACTCTTACAGCATAACGAAACAGACGAACCACCGACGAATGCATGGGAAAGTATAGCGACTGCGGCTTGTTTGGCTTGCTCGTCCGTGCCGTGCAGCCCAAGCAGCAGTAGCTGAAGTTCCAGCGCGCTCCGTAGCTGGGGAGCTTCGTTTATTACCCTTGTTATAGCATCCCCAGTTTCCCCGACACGTTTGGTATTATTAAAAAACCGGATTGTTTTATTCCTAATCAAAATAATAAGGCGAGCTGGGTTATACTTGCATAACATCTTTCACTAACTGACGTGAGCTGCGCGGCAGCCATCGTCGCGTAGACAGCTTGTTGTGAGCGGGATATTTCGAAGTTCTGACAAATGCAGGTCCCGTTTCGTGCGTATCTTATGTTCCTCATTGCGTGAATGGACGCAACTGTGAACGTTACTTTGCTCCCAAGCCCGTGCCACTTGGACATGGAACAATGAATGTGAAGTATTGCCTAAGTTTGCAGGAGTGGGGAACCATATAGGTCTCATGCACAGTGCTGAGCCAAACTTTTGCGTGTTCTGTTTTATCGGCGGTTGCATAATTTCACAGACTTTTGCCGACAACGTAGGGCTCTCCCAACAACTTTTGCCGACAACATAGAACTCTACTTGTAGAAAGTGGCGGCAATGTGCTGACACAACTTCCCAAAACTGTAGCTGGCGGACTTTCATTGGAGCCTCCAAATTGGATTGAATTGGAGTAAACTTTATTTCTGCCTGCAGATCAGAGTTTTTGCGCGCCGTGACGCGGGCCCGGCGTCGTCCTAGGGGTTAGCCCTTACTCGGTTTGAGCCATCCGCTCGCCGTTGCCGGCTCGCGAGTGTAGTGTCTTTCGAATGCCCTCAGGACCTGCAGGACGGCCAAGAGTTGATGTTCGCGGTCGTAGGTCTTCGCGGTTTCTTCAAGCAGCAGCGGGATGGTTCTCGATGCCGCTTCCTCCGGTTGTTTTGAGCAGTCCCACAGTATATGGTACTGGTCGGCCGTCTCCCTTATGGCACACCTTGCATCTGTCGATCGGGTACGCTTCTGGGTACATTCCATGCGTCAAGGCCGCGGTTGGTAGCGACCCGGTCTGTTGCTGTCCTAAAAGTACGGCCTCCGACCTGCTCAGCCCCGGGTGCGGGGGTGGGAGAGCTCTGCGAGCCAGGCGGTAGGCCTTCGTGATCTCGCTGTAGTCCGTCATGAGGTCTTTGGCTCCGAACCACGCGGGACAGGTCGATCGCGGGAGCGCGGTTGGTTAGAGCTCATGCCGCCATGTGTGCCGTCTCATTGTGGTTCATGTTTCTAGACGACGCCCACTCACCCGCATGTGGCGGGAACCATTTGGTCCTCACTTTTTTTGCAATTTGACTCCGCACCGCACGCGCACGGCCTCTTCACAGATGCGTCCCTTGGCGTAGTTGCGCACCGCCGTTCTCGAATCGCTCAGCACCGTGCGGCAGTCGGTGTCGGCGACGGCCAGGGCGACGGCGACCTCCTCCGCGCATTCCGCCTTGGTGCATCTGACGCTCGCCAGCCGTCCTTCAAGGCACCTGTGGACGCTTCGATGACAGCCACGGCGAAAGCCTCTGGCTGATATTCCGCCGCGTCCACGTACCGCGCGTGTCCAGCATTGGCGTGTAGGTCGATGAGGGCCTTGGCTCTCGCATTCTTCTTCCCTTGCTGTATTTTGGGTTCATGTTTCTCGGTAAAGGGTCTACCCTGATCTTGCTCAGGATCTCGTCGGGGATGGAGATTTTGTTCATCTACTCGTCCTGAAGTCTAAGACCCAGGTCTTCGAGTATCTTCCCCCCGGCCTTGGTTGTTGACAGGCGCTCGAGCTAAGCAGTTCGTTGCTCCTCCGCGATCTCTTCAATGGTATTGTGTACTCGTAGCTTCAAGAATCGGGGCGTTCTCGTGGACTCGAACTCGCCGAGCGCCGTCTTGTATGCTTTTCCGGTGATGGCGTTGATCTTGTTCCGTTCGTGTTGCAGGCAGTTATGGTAGGCTGCTACGTACGCGATGTGACAGAAGACGAAGGACTGGACGAGCCTGATCAGGCTGTCATAGTTCATGCCGGTTTTGCGGGACGTGACCCATCTAACAAGACGCATCGCGTCGGCTGCCTTGGGGGTGAGACGCGTGACGGTCTTGCCGTTTCTTCTGTGCTTCTCTGATGACCATGCCCAGGACTGTGATCTTGCTGAATTCGGGGATCGTCTGCCCGGACCGCTATACGATTTTGATCTCGTGCCCTCGCTGGTGACTGTTTTTGGTGTTGCCTCTTCGTGGTGGTATTATCAGGAGCTCCGACTTGCCTTGGCGAGCAGACGAGGCTGGAGGCATCGAGGTGGTTTTCCATAGCGTTGACGGCCTCCTGCAGCTTGGCCTTGATCTGAGAGTCACTGCCGCCGGTCGTTCATATCGTTATGTCGTCGGCATAGATGGTGTGCCAGACCCCCACTTTCGCAAGCCTGTCGGCCACTCCTATCATTACGAAGTTGAACTGTAGCGGCGAGATCACGGATCCTTGCAGAGTGCCGGTGCTGCCGAGCTTCTTGTCTTGCAGTTGTATGTCGCTAGTTCGCAGCTCGGCGGTCCTGTCCATCAGGAAGTTCTTATGTAACTGTAACTCATTTCGCCCATGTTGAGTTTTGAGCCTTGGGACAGAATCGCTGAGTGTTTCACTTTATTGAAAGCACTCTGCAGGTTGAGCCCCAGGATGGTCTTGTTGTCTCGCAAGATGCCGGTGTCGTCCACGATTTCGTTCTTGAGCAGCAGCATCGCGTCTTGTGTGCTCAGGCGCTCTCTGAAGACAATCATCGTGGCCGGATACAGTCCTTCCCTCTCCAGGTAGTCCTGCCACCAGTTCATGAAAATCTCCTCCAGGACCTTGCCCACGCAAGACGTTAGCGAAATGGGCCGGAGGTTGTCCGTGCCGGGTGGCTTGCCCGGCTTGCCGATCAGGATGGTCTTGGCTTTCTTCCAATGCTGCGCCAGCGTCCCCGTTTCCCAGCATTTGTTGCAGTAGCCCGTAAGACTTTCGACGGATTTCTCCTCGAGGTTCGTGAGTGCCTTGTTGGTGATGCGGTCCGGTCTGGCCGCCGACCTGCTGTTGAGGTCTTTGCAGCGCCTTGTGAAGTTTTCTACGTCGATGTCTCTGTCGAGGTGCTCGTTGGGTAGCCCCCCGTACGGACCGTGCTGCTCCGTGGACATACTTGGTAGGTATCTGTCGCTGATGCGATTCATCACCTTGTCGGCTCCGTGTTTCGTGACTTCCCGATGTATGAGTTTCGCCAGTCAGTCCCTCTGGTGCGACTTAGTCTTAGTTTATACGAGCAGATTATTAAGCAAGCTCCATGTTTTCCCATTGTGCATCTGGCCATCGGCGGCGTTTCATATCTTGTTTCACTGCTGCGCGCACAGCGTGCGACAGTGTTCCTCGATTGTTTTGTTGAGTTCTGCGACTTTTTCCCGTAGCCTACGATTGAGAAGTTGCGTTTTTTCATCACTTGAGAATAGACTGCTTGGCCTCGATGAGGTGGGCCAGCCGGCTGTCCATTCTGCTCATTTCAAGGTCTGGTTTTCTGCTCTTGGTTGAGTTCCGAACGTCTTGTAGAACCTTGTTGGTTAACAATTCGATGTCGCCGATTTCGGTGTTTTGTTCTCCTCCTGATTTCTTGTGTCTCTGAAACCGGTCGTATCAATCCACTTATGTTTCCTGACATTATTACTGCTCTGCTCCGGTACGACAATTTCCACGATTTTGTGGTCGCTGCCGACATCCACACCGTGTTCCTCCACGTGAACGTGATCGGTTCATTGTTCTTGACGAACTTTTGGTCGGGGGTCGTATCTCAGGACGCGGAGTTACCCAGGGTCGTTGGATGAGCCGGGTCGGTTATGAGGACATAGCCGAGTTCCGCCGCGTCTGGGATTGTTTTCTCCCTTTCGCATTGCTGTTGACGTAGCCCCACGCCGTACCCATCGCGTCAAAGCCACCGCACGCAATCATGAAGAATAGATTTGAACTTCTGCAGTCTCTGCGAGGGATTGCTGTAGATGTTCAAAATGAAGGTGCTGCTTCTTCTTTGCTTGGTCGGTGTGACTTCGATGAGCTTATGTTCGACCTTGACGTTCCTTAACCAGTGTTTAACGAAGGTGAGTACCTTTCTGACGAGGGTTCACAGGCCTCTCACGTCTAGCGGCCCCACGTGCACCCTGTATCTCGGACGGGACGGCTTTTCCTTTACCGTTTCTTGAAGTAGAAGCACGTAGGATTTGCGCGGGGTGTGCACAATGTGTTGCTGGACCATTGCCCTCTTCTTGACGAAGCCGCGGCAGTTCCACGGCCACACTGTTATGCCTGTGGATTTGGTGGCCATGATTGGCCTTGTAAAAATTCTCCGGGTTGCGGCACTTGGTTTACTGGCTGCTGTAGGTGCGCGAACGTTGGTTGGCTTAGTATTACTTACAGGCTTCTACCCAGATTGTTGAGTGTGGTGATGTCCTCCCTTTGAAAGCCGTCTATGGCGTCCTTCAGTGACTCGATCATACCCTCCAGGCTGTTGAGTTTGGCCTTGACATTGTTGTTGCTGGCGCCAGGGCTGCAGTCGCTCACGTTGCTCTTGGTCTTGCGCAATTTGTTTTCAAACTGGAGCACACTTTCAGTAAAGTGACCAACACTTGTACAGTTAAAAGACTGATTTTACCTCACCTAGACCACACGTACTAGATTCAGCGAATTATGACCGTAGCCGGCCCACCTCCTGCACACAAGCAGAAATATCTCTGACAAGAAGACGCCGCCCTTCAAGGACAACAACCGGCTTTATTGAGCGTCTCGCAGACCACCCTCAGTCCGCCTCCATGACCGAACATGAAGAGGTGAAGACGAATTGCACGAGCCGCGCCCATACCCCAAGCATGCAGTGCAGGCCCAGCGCCACTATTGAATGTCACTTCTTTTTCCTCCAACAACCAAGTTCCAACAATATCTAAGGTAACAACGTCAAGTCACGGGTTCTAGCGCTTTCTGGAGCGAGTGAGGACCACTGCATGGTAGTTGAATGGAGGGTTGGGCTAGTTCTTAAAATTGCATTTTAAACATTCAGAAAGCGGTCGCCCTGTGTTTCCGTTGTTCATGTCGCGTTTTGTCAGTGTTGCGCATTCTGAAGGTTTCAAAATACATGGCAGTTCTTTTTGGCGTAGCTTAGCGGCATACCTTGCCAAAGCCTTTTCAAGGAGTTCGGACTTGTGTTTGAGCTAGCAATGAAAGCTTACGGAGCTGAAGTTGTGAACGCCATGATACCAGAGATTCCACCTGCGCTTGAGGATTAGCTGTTCATGTACGTCCCTGCATGGCATCTTCAAGGGCACTGATAATAAGCTCAAAGGAGAACAGGATACAAAAAGAACTTCTCTTTTGTAGCTCCTGAGCAAGTGGTGGTATGTCAGAATCACAAGTATCATTACGTACCCATATCGAAATTGCTGAATGCATTGTGCGAGAAACCTGATCTGTTGCACGTTTCACTGCAGCCCTGGCAGAGACAAACCGTGAACCTGCAGCGTACACAGATTGGTTGTCTGGTGTACAGAAGACATTCAAAAAACGTTGTATTACTAGACATCCCTCACATTGTCATTCTTTTGTTGTACACAGATGAGAGAGATGTTTAAACCATTTAGAGCCAGAATCGCAGCGCCCCGCTGTCACTGCGGGGAACCCCAGCCCTGCTCATTGGCAACCCGAAGCAGTAACCCTACGGTCAACTCGCTCTCATTCTCGCGGTATACCACAATGCAAGACCTAGCTTCCACGTGCATCCACGGGCGGCGCTGCATGTACCGGCGGCCACGCGCTCGCAGTGTCGGTTTCAGTCCGTGAGCACTGTACATCTTAACAAGTGGATCTGTCATTCAGTTTTTCATGCCAACTATGGTACTCTTGAATACATTGCTACCTCACTTGTTCGCACATGGTCAGGCAGCTAAAAATGGCGAATAGGTTTTTCGTATGCTTGGGCTGTGTCGAAATTCTCTACTTGTAAGAGCGCACTGATGAAAAAAATCTTAAACAGAAAGCCTAATGACAAAACCGTAACAAAAGCGGGAAGAAAAAAAATTACTGTAACTCTATTGATGACAGTGCATTTATGTTGTATGAACTGAAAAAGAACAGGCTGACTTCGTGGCACGCACATTTTATTTTAACGTTGTCTGTAAAATTTTTTGGAACTTAGTGATTGATTGCAGACAACTTATTCGTGGCATAAGGATTGTTAAGTACGCTGCTCAGCATGCCTCAACAGATGTTCAAAGGGCCAGCCACCATAAATTTCTGTTCGGTTAGATGCTTTGGTGAGGACAATAAACGTCATTTTTGTATGCCTTTACTCATGTGAGTGCTTAGCTTATTCAACAATTTTGACATGACCCATAACTCATTTGAGACTTACGTGCTACTCCCTGCTAGTGTTTTAAAAATGATGTGAGGTAACCGTTTATGTCTCGATGTTGTCAAATTTCTTATTGATTGTAAGCCTTCAGCTGCGTAATATCCAAAAAAGGGCGTTTTAGTTGCCGTCTACTACAGAAAAGGGCTGCCGCTGTAAACAATATATAACACATTTGAGTTCACATATTTAAACCCAGGCCTTCAGAGTAGGGCCTGAATGCGATACCAGTGCCCCATCCTCACACGTTGCCTACGGTGAAACAGATGCTGCAGTTGCTGTCATTCTTTTCTTTGTGGTGATTACGCGCTGAGGTGACTGGGGAATAACGGGGACCTTTGTTATAGAATAGTGCCTGTAGCATTACACGTCAACATCATTGCACATGAGTAGAATAGGTGAAAACTAACCATGTAGAACTCCCATTCTAAGGAGGGTGTGGCGTGTGTTACCAGACTGCATGAAGAAGTAATTCGCTTTAAACGATGAAGACATGAAAGCCAAGAACGCGCCACAAGTACGAATGTTGCAGTAGAGAAGCCGGTCGAACCAGCGTACTGCAAAAGACAGACGACAAAAGCACGAAAAAGAGACGCAAATACACCGAATTAGGATTCATTTGTAATATCGCCAAACTTTCATCTTCAAAGCATGTAATAATACTTAAGTGCCTTGAGCAATGTTTCGCATCATGTACTAGTGTGATCTCCAAACTATCCCCACTTATCTCGCCACACTCTGTACTTGTCTATTATCTTACACTCTTCACCATCACCACCACAATTTTTGTCATTTCTCTTGCGTGGTTCCTTTGTCAAACTACTTATCGCAACCATTGTTTCACTGGTCATCACTTGTCACCGCTGCATTTACCATGTTTATACCTTCAAACTCCTCATTTGCCTTCTAACCACTTTTCTCACAGTTCCCATATTTACATCACACGTTTTACCATTTTGCCACTGGTTGCCATTTTTGCCATTTTACATCACCATCTTCACTCACCTATACCATTCCCGGTCACCTTTATGGGTAGACCCGTTGTCTCAGCTTTTTGCGTAATCAGCATTTAGAGTACTCGTGACTGCCTCTAAATCTTGTTTCCTGGTAATCCTTGTTTCTCCTTCTTGCAACTCTCTTCCTTACACTCCTCATTAACTCTTAGCACACATGAAAGATGCACCCGGTGGTCAATTACATTTGGAGCCCTCCACTGTGGTGTGCCTCATAACGCAGGTGTAGCTCAAGCGTGTTGAACAACCAAAAATTGGCTTTGAAATTCTTCGTTTAACTAGTTTGACCATTCAGTTATCTATTCTGATATTTTCTTTAGCCAAAGCTTGGTCATTGTCAGGATTGTGCCTTTCGTTGCACTTGTTAGAATGTTAGCTGAATTCCTTAGCACATTTTTTTCTACTTAAAAGTTCTCCCTGTAACATGGCGACACTTGATCATCGTCTTCTGGTTTATTTCTCGAACTCATAATGTTCCTCCCTGCTGGTGTGTGAAACTTGTCGCCACATGTTTGGCTGTTCACATTACTCGACAAACTTATTATTAAACACGTTTCTACTCATCGCACTCATGCAGTATTGGTGTTCTATGTGCATAAAATGCATTCCTAAAAGAAAGCTTTTAAAGGCATTGCGACATAACAACTATACCAAGTTTGCATCATAACAGTTAAACTTTTTCTTCTTAATAGCACGTGCATGTGAAATATGCTTGGTATTGTACAGTGTGACTGATTTTTCAGGGGAAATAAAATAGTGCAAATGAATCTAATTTACAGCCAGATACATCACGAGTAAAAAAAACAACCCACACAGAAAAATTGGCCTACGATTTATTATAAAGCTTACCAAATAACTGCAATTATTCAATGCTTGTGGGTCGCACCAGCCAATAACAGTTTCGGCTGATGCCGAAATTCGCAGCATGCGTGCATTGTCTTTAGGTGTTCCTTTATTGGGGTGCAAAATGCATGAACGATGAGAAAATTTCACTACGCCATACTTTCATGCATAAAAGGCGCAGGAGTGTATGCATGCTCACACTTACAGCGATCGTTTCGGCTTATGCATGTGCGGTGTGCGCTCTTTTTGTGTACTGGAAACAAAAGATGTGTTTGCCCCAGGGAAGGAAGTGGGGGGGAGGGCCAGCGTTGGCGTGTGAAGATGCAGCTGTGTGATAAAGTCGCCTGATATATTGCCGCTGTGAGAGGCTTCACTAAATCCCTCCGACCTAACTAACGGTACCGAAAACATAGTTCGGAAATACGCACAAAAGGCCACCTGTTTGTAGCCTCCTTTCCCCTCATCCCTCCGTACACATCGGTGCAGACGTTACGACGACGAGGAGTTTACAGGCGGAAACCAAATGCAGCATGTGAAAAGCGCCCGCGCACGCACGCACGCACGCACGCACGCACACACACACACACACGCACGCACGCACACGCACACAGACAGAGGGAGAGAAAGACATCGCACAAGCAAATTTTGTAATGGCAAGACATGCGTGGACACGGAGCGTCTCATCTGCGTTCACGGTACTGTTCTCAAGGCAACTACTTATGTCTCGCACAACTGACGCGAGCGGCTTCTTGCAGTGGTTATGTTTTCATCGCCACAACAAGCAAAACATGTACGGACACCCCATCATTGTGAGGAGACTAACTGCATAGCGACAAGACCAACTTACAGTAGGTCCTTCAGTTACTTCCGCCGTCAGCGGGGGGGGGGGGGGGGAGGGGGAACACTTGGTCTATCTGGTTCGCACGCATAATTTTTTTCACAGTTCGTCCCAACCCGGACTAACAGTTGGTCACGGAGAAAAGCCCCCCGTTAGTCCTGGTTTTCGTCCTTTTTGCCAAAGATTACAGTTATGTGGGCGTGCTTAGAAGGGAAAGACACCGCCAACATTATTGCTCTAGAAGTTTTTTTCAAGATGAACAAGAAATCTTCGCTCACGTCGACGTTTGTGTTCATCCGGGAGACATTCACAGCTACTCAGAGAGCAGGAACGTGCGGTGGAAACGGGGGCGGCAGCGGCTTTCTGTTGTTTTAGCACCCTTTCGAACTACTGTGCTGGCAGACGCTCCTTCGAGTGTCGTTGTTAGTCCTCCAAGGGAACGACACGTGTCTGTCAATAGGGAGATAAACCCTTGAAGGACTCGACCATTATTCGAGTAGACAAGCATGTGGCTGTTGTTTTCCTTCCCTCGTCGTAGGCATCTCATTCTCTCTGTAACACCAACCCAAACCCAAACCGATCGACCATTGAGGGTAGCTGACCGGTCGCATTGACCCGTGGGACTTTCACGTTTATATCTCCCGCCAGCACAACGCGCATGTCATCGATAGTGGCATGAAGATAAGCTGTGCACGTTCCCCTGCTTCCCCCTTCAGCTAGTGAACGTCTAAACCGGGAACCGGTGATTATAGAGTTTCTTAGTAAGTATACTAGAGGGTAAATTGCACCTGCGAATCCATGTCGTCTTGGGGGTTAAGGGAATACGCCCCCCCCCCCTTTTGGCTTGGGCTTGACATGACAATTGAATTCTTAAGCGGTTTTGGGGATTTGATTTCTGCACTATCCATTAACACACCTACGAGCTACGAGGAAGCCAAAAATTCTCCGTGTTCTCTGGTAGCCATGTTCGGTGAAAAGGCAGGCAATGCATGATCGTACCAGACGTTGGCCATGCCGCCGACGAAAGACGTATGACTGAGCGAGTAAAAGGCCGCCGCGAAAGTTGTAGCTTACGAAACAAAAACGCAATTCGAGAAGACGAGATACGACAGATTCAGGCATCTGTATTTCTTTTTTCTTCAAGTAAGAACCATCTCGCTCAGCAACAAGTTTCGTTAAACTGTAGATGACGATCGGTACAGCGGTTCACCACGATGACGACGTTTTCATAAGCACGCTAAAAAGCTTTCCAAACTCTTCAAACAACGTATTATCAAAAATAATGGTAAAATAATAAAGTACAATTTCCTACAGAGTTTTCTTCAAAATATTAACATTGTTGTTAACTACCAGCTTGGCCTGCACAATAGTAGGCACAACCGTTTCTGCAAAAATACGCCTTACGTCCTTTTTCCTTAGCTTTTAACAGCCTGTTTTATTTTCCACTTATATAACACAACCTTGTTAGTACTTTTTGTGGCACTGTATTCGAATATACAGCCACTGAAGCGTTTCAATCCAAGCCAGTGATGACACTAAGGCGACTACACGACCTAATGGAGGTCCATAACTACACAGCCTACCTTGATGTGAGCCAAATAGACGATAGCGCCAGCTTCCTCTCCAGTGTATACTGTAAGAAACTCTATGCCGGTGATGGTTGCGCCAGGGGGATGAAACTCCACCGTTTTCCTGTCCCGTGACTGCAGCGATCCTAACGTTTGGGGGCTGTACTACATACGTGCATAAATGAACATTGTTGTTGCCTTTTATATTTATTAACAGGTTACATATTAATAACGGAGTTTTTAATATGCAAGTGAACTTAGAAGTTGCAGTTCGAGATTGCGAAAATACGAGCGCCACCCGGAGTGGAAAACGGGAACCGCGCCTTTATAATTTCGCACCGCTGAAAAGGGGCGTGTCTTGTCGCGAGCACATGTATGATACGGTCTCAGGTGTTCGAAAGGCCGCTTTTACCACCGTCAAGTTTCCTTCAACGAAATAGACGCATGCATGGATTCGCGCCGTCATCATAAATCCTGCTGTGCTGAGTGGTGCCGAAATTCTGCACGCCACACCGGCATAAAATTCTTTCGGATCCCGGCAGACGAAAGGTACGATGTGCATGCTGCTCGTTTTGATTTTCTACGCTTGCGCGGCATAGCAGGATGCGGTTGGTGCAGTAGCTATGTAATTTAATTGAGCATACACGCAAGCTAGTTATTTATTACTTTCCGGTTGCCTGTTTTGCGTGTTGAGTTATACATGACATGCGCGGAAGATCATCTGGCAATTAATCCAATGACTACATTAGGTACACACGTTGTTGGTTTCTAATTTACTGTATTTCGATTGTGTGTTTTGCATTTTGGCTCAAGTGAATTCAAGGTATGCAGAAAATTATATTTGTAGCACCCTATAAATAACTAATAGAACAGCGTGGCCTTATCCGGAATCTTTTTATTGCTTTCCATGGCCTGCGTTGAGTTTATTTTCGTAGCATGCGTTATTCTTGTTGTTGTCGTTATTATTATTATTATTAGCATCAGCAGCGTCAGCCTATATAATGTCTAACCTAGAGGAAGGCATCTCGAGGTCCATGACTCAAAGGGAGGGGTCCATAGCATGTGTGGTTAGCACTATGTTAATTAATTCATGACTTCATAAATTACTTACACATGTGAGTTTACATGGGCGCAATTTAAATTACTGCATCTAAATTGTGTGTTTAGCGTTTTGACTTTACATGAATCCACGGCATATAGCAGGAGTGATTGGTAGCAATTAATACTCAAACTAAGCAATTACTGCTTATGTTTGTAATAATAATCATAATTATAATAATTCGAATACTTATAATTTAAAAGTATTGGAATTCAATGCTTCAATTTTATGCTTTGGTTTTCAGCTTTAAGTAAAATTACAATAAATTCGCAAGGATGCAGGTACTACTATAAGCCGATAAATAATTGCAAAATGAAGGCATAACATATCCCAATCATTATATACAGGTTTACTCCAAGGCCCGAGAAACACTTGATGATTACGCAGTGCGGGAGAGTATATATGCATGAATAATCGTTTAGAAATTTTAATGTGGGATGACTGCTCTTGCCTCAAGAAATATATATTGAGTTAGAAGGAAAGCTCGGTCGTTGCCGCAGAACATTATGATCACACAAATAGAATTATGTATTCGCGTTTCTGAATAATAAAACCACGTTTTAATTTAAACGATCGATGTTCATGGTTCATGATTGATGTTGTCACAAGTCGTTCTTGTAGGAAAAATCAAATTGAGAAATGAAGATTTGAAATATATCAAATGAACGTTAATTTCGAAAACAGCTTTCACTCAAAACTATTTCATGTGCCCCCTGAAAATAGAAAGAAGCTAGCATCTATTATAACCGAAATACTACACATGCAAACGTTGGTGTTCCAGATCTCGCGTTCGGCTCCAGTATGCGAGAAGGCAGGACCTGGCTCATTTACCGCCTCGTCAGATCTACAGCAGCTACCGGCTGTGCTCTGGCCATATCACCAGCAGAGACTACGCGGACCCTGGACAGACAAGGCTTCTAAGATGTGCTGTGCCAACAGTTTCCATCTTTGGCGATGGGCAGACAGACATCGAGAGCCCAGGTGAGATTACTGTAAATTGAACATACAACAGCACAAACTTTATTACCTGCAACATATGTTTACAGAAATGTGCTTAATACACAATGTCTCCCTGCCCAAGTTATCATGGCGCAGAATTTTGGAGATTCTCCCGCAGATTACACCAACAATACCAATTCATGGTGCACAGAGCAACCATAAATTCGCCGGCATAATTTTGCTGCTAAATATAACTAGCTAGGTAAAAAATTAACCTTAAACTCAAACTAGTACATACCTAAACACTAAAAATATGTGAACAGTGATTTTTCCCTTATACAAGCCTTTTTAAAGGTCCTGAGCCCCATTTAAGTGGTGTAATAGTTTTTCGCATGAATGCTGTAGGTGTTAGATATAAAACTAATTAAGTATTTAATGTGACGCCTAATACCAGCTTTATGTATGTCACACTAAAATCTGTGCAATTTTACTCTTTTCACAGGCTTCCCTCGGCCTGCGAATACAACTACGATGCCTGCTCACAGCGAAGATGGCCAAGTTCAAGATGAGCCCACGTGTAAACAAATTGTTTTACTTTATGAGCTCTTTAAAAATCATCACTTAAATTGCTAATGCGTGTTTAGTAATGCAGTCTCATTTAGCACCTCCAGGGTTAATTTTAAGCCTACCAGGATCCCTGAGCGAACAAGAAGTATAAATCAGCTGACCTTAAACTAGTACAACACTACATACTGACAATATACAAGCCTTATGCCTTTTTAAATGCCATGAGCCACCTCTAAGCGGCGTGATAGTTTTTTGCATGACTGCTCGAAGTGTTATAAAAGAGATTATTTGTAATTGTTTGATGTTTCGCTTAATACCAATTTTAAGAACGTCACTCTAAAGTCTGTAATATTTTACACTCTTTTCACAGGCTCTCCTCGGCCCGCAAAAAAGACCAGGATGTCCGCTGACAGCGCCGATAAACAAGCTCAACAGACTAAGCCCTCATGTAAGCAAATTATTTTACTTTTTAAGCTTTTTAAAACCATTCCACATACATTTTGTCGTACCGTTAGCGTTTTAGTGTCACGAATCATTTGACAGATCTTAACATGCACTATTATGGGAGATCGGGAAGCTCGTACATTGCTAGAAGACGAGAACAAGAGCGATGAACTACCTAAAGGCTAGAGAAGACGAGCGCTTGTCTGATCCCTTTTTTGCTTGTTTGTTTACTAAATGCTATTATTTTCATTGAAAGAAAAGTCTATCAATTCGTTATTTTTTCTTAAACATACAATTTTCAACGCATAATCAATAATGTTGTTAAGAAGTAACATGCTAATGATTACTGATCGTTAGCCGGCACTTCTTGTTTTTCATTATGAAGATTTCTCTATACATATGCATTAGGTGTTTATATAGGCCAATAATAAGCTTAATACCCAGCAATGTGCTGATGAGAGGCCTGCTCCCAATGCCTCAAGTTTGAATAAGGGAAGCATCTAGAACTAAATATAAGCACGTGATTACTTCTATCACAGATAAATAAAATACTTTAATTGTAGAGGCGGCTTGAAGTTTTAGTGCGTTTAAAAATTATCGTGGCATTTCGGAAAGATACAGTAGGATTGAGCTTTTATTTGTAATTGTTTCAGGTTCCATGCCAGCGGGGCGGCAACACAAGACTTCTAGGTGCTCTGCCCGGACAGCCAGAAAAATCGACGAAAATTCTTTAGATTGCTTGAGGCGCAAGTGAAACGTAATGGTGTGAAACACAGAGGAAGGAGGTTATCGCCCGAGCACCGCCAGTTCGCTTTAAACTTGTACTTTCATGGTCCCAAAGCGTACAAACATTTCTCTACACTGCTTGACATGCCAACTGTGACGTCGCTAAAACAGTGGTTGTCAAATATTACAATGACTCCCGGAGTTATTCGAACCGTTATTGAAGCCCTCGAATAAGCTACTCGGGATTGGCCTTTAACGGATCGTGCGTGTACATTAATATTTGACGAAATGTCTTTGAAGGAAAATTTTCAGTACGATGCAAGGCATGACATTGTGACTAAATTTTCCGATAGTGGTACGCAAAGAACACCGGGCCGTGGCAAATTCAGCGCTCCTGATACTTGTTTCAGGCATTTCAAAAACGTGGATTCAACCTGTTGCTTACACAGTATCAAGGACCAAGGCGCCCGCAGATACTCTTCATAATTTAATCATAACGTTAATTAAGCAGCTGCAAGGAATCCAGTTGTTTGTGAAGGCGCTCATCTGTGAGCAGGGAGGGACAACGTCACCGTGGCAAATAAGCTAGGTGTGACGTCTGAAGAGCCATTTTTTGTGCTTGAAGGCCGTAAGATTTATTTCTTATATGACACGGCACACTTACTCAAATGCACAAGGAATAATCTTCGCGCACCTCACAAGATCCATGTCGGGCAAGAAATTGTTGATTGGGCTTTCATTACGCAACTATACGAAAGCTCGCATCCTCTCAAACTAAAATTGGCAAAGAAACTAACCGACAACCACACTTACCAGAAGCCTTTCAATAACATGAAATTTAAATATGCCAGCCAGGTGATGAGCGAATCGGTCTCAGTGGCCATTGACGTGTTCATTGCTCTTGGCGAGTTACCGGCACTCGCAAAACCGACAGCTGATTTTTTCGAGAAGATCGATAAGTTGTTCGACTGTCTCAACAGCTCTTCTGTGAAAAAAAACGGTGACAAGTTGCGTTATGCAATTTCGGAAGGGTCCGAACACCTAGCCTTTTTGCGGGAGTGCCTGTCATGGGTTGAAAGCTGGAAATTTGAAGGGTCTCGGCAACCACACACAGTTGAAGCATGGAAGGTCACCATAAAGGCTATCCTTCTCCTCTGGGACGACCTCTTTCAAGATTTTTGATTTTCGTATTCTGTTGACTCGCTGGTTACAGCAGGACCCCCTGGAGAATCTTTTCGGGTTGCTTAGGTTAAAGCATGGCTGCAATGATAATCCAAATGTGCTTCAGTTCACATCGGGTCTGAATCACATTTCTGTTGGCAAACTGGTTGCGCTTTTTTCCGAAGGAAACTGTGAACAGGATCGCAGCACTGTGTTGGCACAAATGTCAGAGCAACCTCCATCACTTGCTACTGCTTTTGATGCAGCATCAACAGTTGATATCCTTCCCCATGAGGAACAGCCAGCTAGCCATGATATAGTGGGAGATAACGTTCTCTACTATGTTGGGGGATATATTGTGCGGCAATTTTTGTTGTAGAGGCCTCCGTTCTGTGTGTGCAGCGCCCGTCTGAAGAATTTCGATCACCAGCTTAGTGCCTCATACCAATATTTTGCAATGTTGAAGGCAAATAAGATCTCCCCAGATTTATTTGGAAGTATTACAGTGCCTTCTGAAGATTGCTGTGAAGACCTTAAGGTCATAGAAGCTTGCTTTTTGGAGCATATTGGTGTTGTGGCGCACCTGCCTAACGTTAATCGAGTTTTGGCAAGCATTTTGCACGGTTATGTGAAAAGGCAAGAATTCTGCACTGAAGAGTGCAAGGAAGCCTTCGTGCACCATTTTGCGAGGATTCGCTTGTTGTGGCACATTCGTTTTGTTAATATTTTCTTGGCAAAACAACGCAGCAGAAAATCTGCTGCTGCACAGAAGATGCGGAAACTTTTGTAATTGTTAGTATTTCGTTTGTATAATGTGTCACAATTTTTTGCCTCGGAAGAGGGCATGTATGTGTGTACAAATTGTTTGCTTGTATTTGGTTTTATTCTTAAACAATGCAGATATGTCACGCTGAAGAATGCATAAACCCTTCGTGGTATTTTCCCAGGTCATCTTGTAGTGGCTTCAATATATTGTATATTTTTGCCTAAGTTTTTGTATGAAAATTGCTGCGGAATATAAAATTTGTCAATGTCCAACTCAGGTACCTTAGGATTCTTCTATCCACTTCCTAGAGCTCTTGTACGTCTTAAGTGTGCGGGTATGCCTCAATGTCTTGTCCCACTCACGGATGATTTTATATCGGAGTAAGTGCTGTGAACTTGTGTATAGGTTTTGCTGTTTTTCTTTTGTAAAAAGCCTTCGTAAATAATGTATATGCACTGGATTGATACCTAGTTATTTGCATGCCGGCATGTGGCGCACCTTTTTGCATGCGACTAAAATCGTAAAATATTCATGTTGTGTTTTTACTGTACGGTGGTACGTTTCTGCAATAAAACATTTACAAAAAATCTGCTCTTTGTTCTTGTCTAGTGTGTGTGTGTACAAGTACAGAAAAAGAAAGTCGTGCTTACAATAAGGGGTGCAGAAATAAGGGGGTTGCAAAAGTTAATAATCACAACGCAACAATTTCCCTTTTGATCATGTGGTGGGTTGTGCAACCGGAAGAAAGTCGCGCGCTCGCACATTGAATATCTTCCACTCGCTCAGTTTACCTTGCATGTGTATCCCAATTGAATTTGGCGCTGAATCGTCCCCCGCCCCGCTCGGCTTCTCAGTCCTCATAAAGATGGCGTTTCGCAGTGCGTGTCTGCAGCGCGCCGCCATGTTTTTAGTACCGCCCCCAAACACCAGGGGTTCATCCGGCGCTGCGAGCGGATATCGCGTCCCATGCATGGTATAGGAAGTTTCACTCCCCTGGTTGCGCTCTTAGACGTAAAATACACGGGCGAAAGGGTCGCGCGGAAGGCCTTTCAATTATGGGCTGACGTCAGCGTTCAAAGTGGGCACGTTGCTCTGGTAGCGCCTGATAAGGGCCCTACCGGCGTTATCAGTCGATTGCGCAGCTTGTGAAAGAGGCATCGGTGGTGGCAAGGGGAATAACAGTTGAGAAGCCGGTATCAGCGGTGGCGAGGCGGTGCGCCGCAACGGCGCCGAGTAAATCGCCTTCATTGGAAGGAAAACTGGTGGTGGTTTAATCATATACTGGGCCTGGTCGATTTACAGGCGTTCTGGCAGCTCGCGGGTTGCCATAACCTTGCTCTCGGGAAGGAAGTGGCGTAGTATTTACGTAGTTCAGGCGCCTCGGGAAACACCAGAAGCCAGGACAGAGAAATCCCAGCTGCGATGAGCGCTGCGTAGCACCTTTTTTTCGGTCGTCTGCTACAGTTTCAGCGGCAAGATATCGTACGACGCAAGTGCGCTCGCTGCTCTCCACGACGCTTTGTTTGCAGACCGCCGTCATCGTGACGATGAAGAGTACGATTGCGAAGCCGACGTTTTCAATGTGTGCGTCGTCCTCGCGATGGTCCAGCGGGAAGAATGGCACCGCGTACTCGTCTACGTGGAGAATGTTGTGCCGACCTACGTGGAGTTCGACATCAGGAGACTTTTTCGCCTGTCGCAGCGCACAGTGGCAGCCCTGGTCACCGAATTTCAACACTCCGAATTCCACCCCGAATGCGTGCTAGGACGCCCCAAAATTCCTGCCCGCGAAGACAGTTCTCATTGCCCTGTCTTACATCGGTACACAATGCACCATGTATATGACTGTGCATTTGGCGCAAGCGAGTCA
This sequence comes from Haemaphysalis longicornis, assembly GCA_013339765.2. Taxonomy (NCBI): domain Eukaryota; kingdom Metazoa; phylum Arthropoda; class Arachnida; order Ixodida; family Ixodidae; genus Haemaphysalis; species Haemaphysalis longicornis. Next base: position 180,613,591 of record CM023450.1, read on the forward strand.
TCTGTTCACGCCGCAGTCTACCCAGTCATCGGATTTTTTTATTTCTATCAGCGGACGGGAAATATTCTGACCCGACCGAGCTATGTTGGAGCTAAGCATGTGACCGTTTTATATTGTCGTTCGTCGAGGAAGCGCAGGACTCCCGGGCATGATCGGTGCGATTTATGGGTGCCGCATTTGTAGACCCTCGGAGTGCGAATGAAGTTACTACAATCGCAAGAAGTTTCACTCCATCGTACTCCAGGGTATCTGCAATGCGGGCATGGTTTTCATCGACGTGTTTGCCCGCTTTCCTGGCAGCGCCAACGACGCCAGAGTGCTGCGCGAGAGCTTTTTTTTCTTTCCAGAGGAATAAACGAAAACTTTCATTCATGACACACGCACAACCGATATACTAGCTTAGAACCCCTTAAACGAAGTAATAAACACAGACACGAATTATTAAACATCACGCTAAAACAACTCTTGAAGTTGCGCTCGTCCTGTTGTCTCCTCTTCGTGTCGTTCTTCTGCGCAAACCTCATGGCTTTTCAAGTATCAGACCAACTAGCCCGTCAACAAATCTTGCTGAACTTCATTTGTACTACAGCGGGTCCATCTTTCGGTGTTTCGCCTTTTTGTGTTCCATCGTGGTACCCTGCAGTGGAAACCTTGGTCAGTCGCATCATCACAAATTCCGTGCGTGCAAAAGCCATTTCCTACTGCCTCAAGAACGGGATAACACCGGTTAAAGTGAGTGCCCTTTTGGGGTTGTCAAACCTTCCGTTTGACAACCGGGTGTGTAAAATAATAAGGTGTAAAGCCGGTGTGCAAAATTACAAGGTCTGAAGTGTGGAGACATGTTCGCCTTCTTCAAGTCTGGCTGCGCATTGTGTGCTTCACTCGCTACTCTACTAGCCTAGGGGAGCATATGCTGCGTATAGAGCTGTGGAACATCAAGCTGTGGAACATCAAGCGCTGTGGAACATCACGCTAAAACAACTGTTGCAGTTGCGCTGGTCCTGTTGTCTCCTCTTTGTGTCGTCGTTCCGCGCAATCCTCATGGCTTTTCAAATATCAGACCAACTAGCCCGTCAGCAAATCTTGCTGAACTACCAACAAACATGCGGTTGAGCCTGTCCAGTTGGAATAGGCAGCAGGTGGCGAGGCAAGGCAGCGTGGGCTGGTGAAGGGCTAATAAATTGACTTGCTCCGCTCACAGACATTGGTGAAGCTCTTAGGCAAGCTCAGGTAAAATAAAGAACAGAAGGCTGAGCTCGTCACGTTTGCACACCGAGAAGAATGAAAAGTGCACTCCTTGAAATGTTCGTGTATAGTACAGTACGCATGTTAACTCTAGCAGCAGCTTTGCTCGTGCCAAAGTACACAATAGTTTTATGGTCTAAACTAAGTTGAGACCCGCCGCGGTGGCTCAGTGGCTAAGGCGTTGCGCTGCTGAGCACGAGGTCGCGGGTTCGATTCCCGGCAGCGGCGGCGGCTTTTGTGATGGAGGCAAAAGCAAAAACGCCCGTGTGTACGAGATTTCGGCGCAGGTTAAAGAACCCCAGGTGGTCAAAATTAATCCGCAGCCCTCCACTACGGCGCGCCTCATAGCCTGCGTTGCGTCGGCGCGTTAAACCCTACAATTAATCAATAAACTAAGTTTAGTGGTTGCCCTTGTCGCACGTTTGCCTGCAGCGGCCTTCTTGACACTTACATGTCAGGCTGCGGATTTCCTGATAGAACATCACACTCAAGTACTGATTGGGAGACTTGAAAATTGATGACCGACGCCCAGGGGCCGATTTTCTTCTCGTCTTTCTGCACACGCTGCCCATGGTGCCATCCCACCGGCTTGCATTGTAATGCGGGAAACTGTGGCAGACTGACTTTTTCTTTTGCAGTTCTTATGATACATTTTAATCTGTTGGTCGCACAGGCGGGAGTGGATACTCCTTGCAGCCATGGGTCGTAACCCCAGTACCTGGTGACCACGCAGCGAAGACTACAGCAGCCAGATTTAACACCGCTCATGCGTCGGTGCGGTACGTTGTGGAGCACTGCATAGGGCTGCTGAAAGGTAGGTTTCGGGGCCTGCAAAGGTACCGGACACCGCACTATGCACTCATCACGGCAGCGACCACTGTAGCAGCATGTGCAGTGCTCCACAACTGCTGATTCCACTATGAGTGCCCCGAAAACGACACCACTGGAGATGATGAGGAAGGCACCAACGATGAGGACAGCACCCATGATGAGAAAAACACCGATGACATATAAGTTGACAATGCTGAGGAACAAGGAGGGCCAGCAGGAATGGCACGACGTGGTAGGGAACAAAGGGGGCAGTTGCTCTGCAGATGTTGATGTAGCCACAGCTCGTCCTAGGCTCTTGGTGTGGCCGCTTCACCTTCGGCACGGTCAAGTGGTGCAGGGGAACGGTATTGGTGTGGCTGCTCCGTCTTCGGAATAGCCAAGTGGTGGTGGTGTTGGTGTTGCTGCTCCTTCTTCAGCACAGCCAAGTGGTGCTGGCGAACGGTGTTGCTGTGGCTGCTCCGTCTTCAGCCTGGTACTGGGGAACGCTGTTAGTGTGGCTCTCTGTCTTTGGCACGGCCAAGTGTTGGTGCCTTGGTCTGTGGGAGTTATCAAGTTCCGGTGGAATGACGTTGACTGTAGCGGCGTGCATCACTCAGTCTCCAGCTAAATGTACAAAAAATAACTGGTTAGACCCAAGAACGTTGATGTCATCAATTAGAGGCCAACTGCACTCAAATTTTCCTTGTCCAAATTTGATCGAAATAAGCCGTCTAAGCTCTTAAAATCAGCTTGGTAAAATTCTAAGCTTTGTAAGCACACAGCACACTAGGTACCGTAGTTCAAAATAGCCCTGAGCAGACGACGTTTGCATCTGGCGGAAAGTCGCCGAAACAAGTTCCGAGCGGCCTGCGACTGAGAATTGGGAACCTGTCCCGTGCAGCTCTCTGGCGACTTGCACAGCGCCCCGCCGGGCGCAGGGACGCGTTCACCCGCCGTTTCTCTGTACACCACCGCGCTGTACCGCCGTTGCCATCAGATGTTTCAAAGTAACCGCATAGGTAGCTATATCCGCCTTTTTTCAGTGCAATAACATTAGATTAGAAGCCTGCAAACTGTACGCGCGCTTGCGAACGTTCTTGAGCAGGCAAAAATCTTTTTACTTGAAAATGACATTTCTTTTAAAACAAATAGCGCGACACGAACGCTTGCCTTCCATTTGTCATTCCTATTGCGCTTATAGCAGAAAAAAAGGATATTTTATAAATCCTTCCCCGCAAACTTGCACAACACGAGCGCTTACTAACAACTGCATATAAAGTGCCAATACATTTGCTCATGAAAGTTTTGCAAGGAAGGCCTTCTTTTTGAAATCCAGCCATCTCTATCCCAGATTAAAACAAATACTTGAAGTTTTTTTTTACAGAGATTTTTTACATCGAAGGCCTTTACATCTAGAGTTGCGATTTCCCGCAAACGTTGTCTCCCCGTCTGTCCGATTTATTCACGCGACAAGTATAACGACGTTACTTTGTCAACATTAAATCTCCCGCGGTGATTTACGCCACACCCCTTTTGCCAGCCTCTTTTTCTTTCCGCCTTCTTGTCAATTGCGGGACAAAGATTTTCTAGCTTATTTTTGGCGGAGAAAACAACGTCAACATTAAATCTCCCGGCTATCTTTTTACCCTGTGCGAAAAGCGTGAATTTACGGAATAACCGCCTGCCTTATCCTTTGACTGAGTGCACCTTCCAGAATTTTTCAGTTTGAAAGCACCTTCCTAGCACAAATAAATGATCCGGGAACCAGCCTGCCGCATTAACAAATATGTGCACACAGAAGCCATCGTCTCAGGTTAATAGACTAAGGCAGGCTGGTTTCCCGGATCATTTTATTGAATGTGCTGCTAGGAAGGTGCCTAAAAATTCGAAGGTGCACTCAGTCAAAGGATAAGCCCCAGCGGTTTGCGGTTATTCATACAACGATCTTTCGCACAAAAAGATAGCCGGGAGATTTAATGTTGACGTTTTTTTAATTGCCAATTGACAGAAGGCGGAAAGAAAAGTAAGAAAAGGGTTAAATCACCGATTTGTTGAGTGCAGAAGTAACGTTCGCATTCCCTTGTCGTGCGATAAGAGCGCTAGAACGTTTAAGCATTGTAAAGGGCAAACCTTGAAAGTTCCGTAAAGTGTTTTAAAAAGAATGGTGATGACACACGTCTTTTCAGGTGAACTGCATTAGTAAAGAAGGACACATTTCATGTGTGCAACTGGCCTTTTTTGTATTTCTTCCAGTGTTAGTAAGTGCTCGTGTTGTGCCTATTTGTCCTGTCTAGTTTGCGCTGCTTAGAATGAATGTATACCAACTGGCCCAGTTCTCGACCTTGTTGCACTTTATAAATCCTTCCCCGCTTGCACTTCCGCGTCCAATATTTGCCTTTTTGGGAAGGCCTAACGCCATCTCTATCCCTTAGATTTTTTTTAAGTTTTACCCTAACTTTGTTGTACACGCGAGTATTTTTGTGCGACTTTTGCCTCACTCGCTAAGTGAACCAAAATCAGCCTTGCTCGTGGTAACAAATACATCCGCAAAATATCGGCCATCGTCTCAGAGAAGTACGAAACCTAACGAAACTGCTCCTCGCATAAACGATAAACATGCTTTTTTTAATTGCCAAATGAATTATTTACTTTCGTAGAGCGCTAGATTTAGTTTACTTGAATGTAAAGTGTTTTAAAAAGCACACGTCTTTGGTGAAATTAGTAAAGAAGGACACATATGTAACTTTTTTTGTATTTCAGTGCATATTTAGTGTGGATTGATCTTTTATATTTCGATTCTCGATGTGCAGCAAGCCTGGGCGATATTGAAGCTTTTGCATTGTATAGTAAAAATAGTGATTGATCTCCGACCGCCTGCGATTTATTCCCTTCAACGACAGCAATGTGAAAGCCGAGGCGCCGGCTAGCAAAACCTGCTTTTCGATATTGTACAAGCAAGTAGCTTTGTAAATCAGGGCCCGCTTTTTCACTCGCAATGCCAAGGATTGCTACAACAGCAGTTATTCTGATGGAACATTGAATGTCGTAGTGTCTTCTTCACTACGATTGATAGCACAGCGATGTCAGAATTGCACCTAACTACATTATTCTCGCCAACCGTTCCTAAGAGTTCTATGGAAGTAACAGTGCGAAACACGACGCTACCACGCACATTTTAAGGCGGCTCTGAGCGGCCGCCGGTTCCAGCGCGGCCGCTTCCGTTCCATCACGTACGCGACATCCGGCCGCCTGTAATGGCCGCCTTTTCTATTCAGTTTTGGTTCCCAAACCGCCAGTGTCGTGAGCCGTTTGCGTCGCTCGCGTTCATGTTTGAAACGTAGTATTTTGCATTTCGCACGCTTTTAAATGCAGAGCATTTCAGTAACTCACGATGTCACCCGCGTTGACGTCCGTAGTCGTAGTCCGCACCCCTCCCCCTACACTATATAAAAAAAATACTATCCGGCGCCTGGTTTCGATCCTTCGACCCTGTGTGCGGAACATAATGTACATGGTGCTCTACCCACTGCGCCACAAAGGCGACACAGAATGGGAGGCTACGAACGCACCTTATATCCTCGACTCATTCAAACTACGTCAAGAAGCTTCTGATACAACGCATTCACTACCACCAACTCCCCAAACACTAAACATTAACGCAATACACCCACCCCCTATGCGACGCATTTACTCGAGTCCCCCTCGCGGGGAAATGGGCGCAATTTTACGATAGTAAGCGAAATGAGTGACCGCCAAAAACAACGCGTTGGGGACTGCGCAGTAAGGTGCCGGCACGCGCGAGAACCGCTCGCGCTGTTCGTTCCAGGCAGGGGGCGCGCGAGCACTGCGAAGGCGGGAAATTTGAACTGCTTTGGGCAAACCTCCGTTCAATTCATCAAGAGCGAAGTGAGACAGGGAGGCGAAGAGCGTGATGGGTAGTAGCAGTAAGCGGATAACGGTGCCACAGGCCGTTATGGCGAATCACTGCTCTGCATTTACGACAGCTTTCACGTTGAGTGGAACGGCTTTAATTTTTGTGTGCTATTAGATGACATTATTTTTAAGTTGTCGAACATTTGAGTGCAGTTAATGCGACAGCAAGCACAGGTTTAATCAGCATGATCAGCTTTGCTATGTTATCTTGACTTTTGATAAAGGCGGACTATAAAATACCAATGTGTCGACATTTTGGGGCACATTCAAGTTCCCTACGTAGTCAAAAATAATCCCCAAACCCTTCGCTACTTTGCGCTTGATGGCCCAGATGTAGCTTGGCGCGTGCAACTCCTCTAATTGTTTAACTATGTGACATTTCTTTCCAAGGTGTGTAGTTTGTGATTCCCCTGCCTGTGTTGCATGTGAAAGGCAATAAATGGGATAGATGGTGCAATTTTGGCTACGATAGCTTTAGTTTTGAGGTAATGTCCAATGTGCCAGGTTTACGTATTGCACCACCTACAGCACTGCAGATAAAATGCAATAATATACTTCTAGGTTGAGGTTGCTGTGAACGCGGCAGTCTCTGCCGCAAAGTTCACATGTAAAATTTAGCAATGCATATTTACGTTTGTGCCTTACCTTTTCAGCACCATGTGCAGTAATGATGCACTATGGGCGGCACACTCACATTACATGGCTTTCACTTTTAGATATATTCCAGTTTTTCTTGAACGTGCTTCCAATGCATAGTTACAGATAAGTTTTCTTAAGTTTATGTAAATGCGCAGATGCTTTGTTTGCAGTATGCTAGCATCTGCAATGCAAAACATGATGGGCGAAGGTTCTTTCCACGCACTTTCCTACAAGTTGTAACTTTGCTTGGAACTGTTTGGCATGTCAGTGAAGTGCTATCCCACTACAGATAAGGACTTATCAAACGTCTATGAATTTGCTATGCCATTGAAATAGTTATCTCCCGTTAAGGCTAATGAAGTGCTTCATAACTGAGTTTATCTTAACGAGATTCTAGTATATTCTGCACAAAATGCATGCCTGAGAGCTGTTAGCAACCTGCACGCGTTGTCATGCCGTGATGGTTCACAAATCAATCGCCTAGCTACTTGTGGTCTTGCATTCATAATATCACCAATTTATAAATGTCCTAGGCAAGGCAGCACTCGTCCGTTTGCCTTAGCAATCACACAAGCACCTGTCTTACCATTGTGGGTGTTACTTGTTTGCGGTGGCTGATTGCGGTCTCCCAGCTCTTGCAGCATGATCAGCTGTGCTTGCGCATCAACCAGACGCTCTTGCGCTTCTGCCAGGCGCTCCTGACTACCAGCCAACAGCTGAATGGCGCGCATGAGCTGGTCACTCCGCACCGCCTCCTGTTCAGGAACACAAAAGAACAACTTAAAACAGAGGACAGGCATCAGAGTTCCGTTATTTTGAACATCAAAATTTCCTTGGGTGGCTCAGAGGAATTCGTCCATTTTTGTCCCATCGTTCGTTTTTATAAATAACGAAGCAAGAACAACGAAACTAGGACATGATTTTTTTTCTGTGCTATAATAAAAAGCACTTGCTTTTTCACAGTTTCAAAGCTCCAATTCTGCCATTAACCTGCAAGAAAATGAATTAGCACCCTGCGAGGCATTCTACTTTTGAAAATGATAAAAGGATTTTATTTCACACAGCACAATAAGCCGAACTGCGGAAAAGTGACGTGAAATTGCGTATTTTATGACCAGTACCTTTAGTGTCAGTGTGGCTGCCATTTGCTTTCCTGTCACATTTCTCTGTTTACGTGACACCTAAGGCCTGTTTATATTTGAAAAGTACAGTCAACACTTCTTGCTATGCCCAGTTGCGTCCTTGTGAACACAGCATGCAATTATTATAAATTGTTGTGGATGTAACCGTTTCAGGGTGCCGCTGAAGTGATGCCGTGCACTGCTCCTGGGCAGCAAGCCGCTGGCGCTCGATTGGAATAAAGTGCCGATGGTGTGCTGCCAAGGTGGTTGCAACATCGTGCAACCTCTTCAAGCGTGCTGTCCTAGCACCACCATGACGGTTCGCTACAGCCCGAGGAAGAGGTCTTCGGTGGCATTGTGGCGTGAGGCGCTGCGGTGGGGTGCGGAGCTATGGTGGCAACCCACGGTTTGGTGGAGTTTGTGGCGAGCGTGGTGATGTCTGCCTGCTGCTTTCTGGTGAACTTGATGCAGGCAGGGGCCACCGTGTCTGCTGGTGTTAGGTTGCTGCAGGCCTCCAAATTGAAAAAACCTCCGCATTTGTGGTCTGGTGTGTGTTACCAGAGTCATTCATGTAGTAAAATTCGTGAACACAGTTATCCCAATAATTGCTGAACACATGCTTGGGAACCCGTAAAAAAGTTGTTTTGAAAAGTTTCATCGCCCGCAAAAGTATGAAGTGTTCTTGGCTTTCACACGTTGCCTTACGTGATCTTTGGTTAGTTTTCATGGTTGCAAGTCGGCAAGTACTACTGCTGCAATTCTGTTGATTGAAAGGTTTTTCTTATGCCTTCCTGTGACGCATAGTCTTTCAATGGAGCTTTTCCTGTGTAAATTGAGGTGTCCCAAAGAGCATGAGTTAAGGACAGCCGGGCGCAATGTACGGAATAAGCGTAATATGTGAAAGGGCAATGTACGATAAGGATTAGGGCAGAGTACATACTGCCTTTGGATCACCCATAAGGACTGGCAATTTGTTTTGCGAAATCTAACTCGCATAAATGCATGGTCACTCTGTGCCGCTGCCTGTGAAACAGCACTGTCATCACTGATTAGATGTCTAGCACCAGAAAAACTGTTGTAACATGAAGCATTTAGCATGTTCCATTGGGGGTATTTCATACGTGAAACCCTCACCTGGCGACACTGGTAGGGAAAGAGGTTGGGCCACGCTTGGCACACAATCATGGTCAGCCAGCGCCTGGCACCCAGCCTGTGGGCACGCTTGGGGTGGCGGATGGACAGCTTTACAAAAACGTGACCTCAGTTAGGACATGTACTGTAATGTGTGACTAATCGAGACACTGATGTGTACCTCTCGTACCTGGTGGGTAGTCGGGTGATGAGCTGTCCGGAGCCGCGTTTTCACCCCGCAGCACTTGGGAGGAGCCCTGGGCTGCTGATACCCTGCCGAGCCTGCCTCGTATGGCCGCCTGCGGGTGAAAAAAGATTTGTGGTGTATGCTGCAAGCCTCGGCATTTTTATTAAGGCATGGGTGTCATGCTTACGCGAAGCGGGCACCTTTGATGCTTATCGGGTGATAGTTATGACAAATGTCTTAGTTTTCAGGCAAGTTGCTGCAGTAAACGCAGCAACTTCCCTGTTTCTTCCTTCCTACAACTTTGCCCATAACGTTCGCTCTTAAAGCACCGACGCGGGTTGGGGACATATGGTCAGACGGTACATCAAACAAAGCCTGCATTCACAAGTTCAGGTAAGGTACTGCGGTCAAAGGTGAGGACAACATGTTTGGTTCTGATTTCTTGATTTTCTTGACGCATAGCGATCCTCCTTATTGCAACGACGCCCTGGTCGCGCTGGCCCTCGAGGATGTGAGAGTCAGTTTCATTGCAGAGATCAGATTCGGATATGACACCATGCGATGTATTTAGCGTTCGGTGGGGAGTGACTTTGATTTTCAGGTCACCAATGAGGGTATGTTCGAGGAGCTTTTTGATTGTTCCGGGTTGTTTACTTCTACAAGGATTTCTCCAGAGGTCAGTTTCTTGACTTTGTAGTGTTTTCCTAGAGCACGTTCAAAGCAATTAGCTATTAAGAAAGCGGATGTAGATGTCACTGGCTTTGTATTGTCTTCGGATGCAATGATCAAGAAACGGGGAAAGTTGTCAGGTATATGAAATGATAAGGCAGGCAATGGGGGAAAGTTTCGTTTCGGTGCGGCCCCTTCTGGGGGCCTGATCAGTGGGTTTAGAAATTTTTGAAAGAACCATGCAGCATAGAAAAAAGCCGGGAACGGGGGTACTTCCTTCGCTCGGTTTACCCTGACGGCCAGAGATGGCCCGGAGCTCCCTGCCTGGTAAACAGGCACGGCTCCGATGGCCACCGTTTGTGGTTTCTACCCTTTAACCTAAAACTCCTAGCCACGGTGGGATACAGCGTGAGTATGGGGGCTCGGGGTCCGTGGTATCGCCAATACCGTGACCAAGATTACTCAAGGTACCCCGTGCGGGGCTGGTTAAAGTTTCATTTCGCTGGAGCGTGTACTGTGTGGTCTTCGTAAGCGATGCCGTACAAATTGCCGCACCGACTCGCGACTCAACTAGCAGGTATAAAGCTAAAAATATAATGTACACACAGCGTTCATTAAAAGTCACCTAGAGTCAAACTTCTTTTGTCCCTGGTTAGGCGGAACGTTCAATGCGAATTCTTAAAAAACTTGTAACTTTCGAAGGCTTATTCTGTTCACAAAGGGTAGGTTGTCCTATGAAACAGCTGTTCTGGTAAATAGCTGTCTTTTCATTGCTCGAATGATTGAAAGCCTTTTGGGACGGCTTTTTGTATCTGTGGCGGGTTCCGTGCTGGTATTAGAATTTCCATTTTAGATGTTCCTAAAACACTCTACAGTGAAGTGTCTGCTGCAGACCGAGTCAACGTTTCTTCAAAAGTTTGCATTGCAAAAGTTTGCAAAAGTTTGCATCGAGAGCTTGTATTGGACTTTGGGCTGCGGAAATACAGTAGATTTTCATTTCCGCACCTCGAAACCCCCTTACTCTAAATGAAACTTGTTAGACCCACCAGTGCCCTATACAAACTCGCGTTTTTATTGTTTACTTCGCCTCTATATAAATTTCACCATGGCGCCCTCTAGCTTAAATGGCGCCATCTATACGACTACCTCCTGCTCAATACTATATATATACGTGCGCAATAAATCGTGTTCGGATCTTTCAATATACCAGAGCAGCATGCCATCTTGTACGCAGCGACACTCTATCAGAGGCGCGAATCGAACCCGCCACATCACGCTCCGCAACACATCGCCGCAACCCACTACTCCACAACATAGGGCCCACAAGAGTGTTAAGTGAACCCCACAGGCCCTCTCCGAGGAAAAAGATGCATGCTTCGCCAATTCAGCTCGTGGAAGTCTACAAATAGAAAATGAATTAGCACCCACCACTCGCCGCGGGTGCGCCCCTAGTGATGCATATGACGACGATTACCATTACCGCAACTATACAAATAAGAACGATACTGAAACTTGAATATATGTCCGGCCATGATCACCCACAAAACCTCCGCCATTGAAGTGTTGCGCAAGAGTGCAAGCTACCCAGAATTTTTTCGTTCTTTTTGGAGGTTTTCTGTTCGCGTTGGACAACTGACGGCTCTGTCAAACAGCTCCGCTTTAAACAAATATTTTAAATCTGGAAATAATTATTTAAAAACGGTATTTCATGTTGACCAAAAGGAATTAAAAGTTTCCACACAACAAAAACAAACGCACATATTACATGCAAGAGAGACGGCAATTTTTTTAAAGAACCTAACCCGTTTTTACGTGAGCACTGCTAGCTACAACTCTCGCACTTTTGCCATATACAATAATATTATCCATATTTGAACAAGAAAGACGTCAAAGCAGTAGTGAAAACACTGCAACGCACGTGAAGAGCATTTTTTAAAGATGATTGGAAGCACAACACACTTTTGATTTATCCCCGTATTTGGAGCCCTCTGCAGTGCAAATAAAACTCTTAAGGAAATGCAGCTGGGCAGTGATGTTTCACCGTTGGCTCTTCAATATAGATGTGACCTGCTAGCAACGGAGTGTCCGGTGCTTAACTGTAGCGTTTGAAATAAAGTTGGGTTCCAGCACGCTTCTCGAAAGGGGGTAGGACTGCGCATGTTTGAAGAAGTGTGTTTGGATAGCCCGCGCAACTGAGTATAAGAATCACTGTGAAAATTGTGGCAACAATAGCGACCGAAGACCATCCCATGTTACTTTTAATCAAAATCGTGCCTCTTGGCACTGAGTAGGAGGTAGTACACTGAAATCAAACGCTCGAGGTCGACAGATGTTATTGGAGCATAATTTTACTTGGGAACATTCGATCGCCTAACCGACACTAGGATCCCTTACACAAGGACTCCTCACACTTCTTTCAGGACACAAAATCCCTCTTTCTTGTGTAGAGCCTCTTGTAATTTCGCACGTGCTTTTCGGTTCTTTGCCTTTTAGAAATGATGGCGATTCTTTGCTGCTTCCCACAGACCTTAGGGCATTGAATGTTGCCCGATAACGCCAATAACGACCTCACACTGCGCTCGAGAGTGACAGTTCAGCCTTCAGTTGAGTGACAGTTTTTCCTTTTTTTCCTTTGACTATATCTCAATGGAATGATTTGGCAGCCGACATCGTTTCGAATAGTGTTGTGACGTTCACTCGCGTGCTTAGTTAATTGTGATTCTTTAGTTGTATAAATGTTATACTGTTGTGTGCTCTCTTTTAGGTATTATAGTGTTTACTCGCGTGCTTAGTGAAGTGCGATGCTGTCGTTGTATAAATATTATTTTGTTGTGTGCTCCCTTCTAGTTATTATATATGGACAAAACAGTGACTGCGCTGGTGACTTTATTGCCATTTGTACTATGAAACCCACTCCCCTGCTGCAATGCCTCGGCGCTGCAGGGTAAGGTGTAGATAAAAAATAAATACATAGCATTGTTATAAGCGCCGATTTTGAAAATGGATATTTATAAACGTTTATTATATTTCACCACAAAACGCCGAGATTGTTGTTTATTGGCACTCTAAAACACCATTAAAACCCTTCTTATTAAAACCCGTAATTCACGCCTATAGTACAAAGTGGGCAGAGAACCGCAACAAGCAAAATAGGCGTTCCCTACAGTCCGGTCTCTAGTTAAAACGCTCCGCCAGTGGTGCCCTAAGATTTTCAGATGATTTTTATGGCCTATATACGTCAATGTTATTGGTGGGTATCTAGTAACCTACAAAACTTGAACCCGGTCTTCTTATTTGGTGATGAGGACGGTCTGTATGCGTAAAAAAGACAGGGGCAATACGTTTTGCCTACAGTTCGTACGTTTGCCTAAATACCATAAATAATAAGAGGGCCACCGTGTCTAAAAATCATATATATATGCACACCAAGGCCGTCACGTCCCGGCGCGGTCCTTTGTTTAAAACTCTGATATTGCATTCTCAATTTCACCCAGCGATATCGGCCCCTCTAACTCGCCTTTCGCCGGTTTGTATCATGTCGGCATGGCTGGAAGAAAATCCCGCTTAAACGCATTAGTTTTTGGAGCTGCGGGGATCAAAAAATGTGCAATGCGCTTGGAACGCCTTTTTTGTGACGGTACGCAAGCTTCGATGCAATATTTTCTCGATAACGTAGAGAGTGTTAGCCGACAGTTTTGGACAGTCCACTCCGGTATCGGCGGCACGTTCAGCGCAACCGGAGCCAATGCCGTTTTCGGCCAAGTGCGCCAGGCATGCGCAATGCTCTCCTGCTTGCTATCGCAGCGGAGAGGACCGTGAAAAACGATCAGCTAAACCTTTTGAAGCCTTTCTGTGCCGTGCTTCGTTTTTTCTCGCTCGGTTTGTTGGTGCTTCCTTGGACACAAACACTAAGGCCCTCGCCCTCGAGATTGCTCCCCGATATATTTCTGTATCACATGACTGCCATCGTACTGTAAATGGTTCCACCTTCTGATTCCGGCTACGCTTGCGTGCAGACACAGGATAGCGAGCTCCGTTCAACGGGGGTGTTTGGCTGGTTCTTTGCCCCGCCGTACGAGGTCTTCTCTTTTTGAAAATTCTGCGAAATTCGACAGTATCAAGTTTGACTGCCTCATTTGCCATACAGTCCATCTGTTCTCAACGCAGTTTTTTCTGCACGTGGACGTAAAAACCAGAGCATACAAGGTGAAATACTTCCGCGAGCCGTTGCGAGTCCCGATTTGCTGCAAGAGGTTGTGCCTTGGGCGCATACCAGGTGAACCACCTGTGGGCCGTGATGCTCAAGGATACCGAGGCAGCTGCTAAGATAGCTGCCGCTATGAACTTCAAGTGAAGGTGCGTAGCTGCCTAATCATCAACCCGCGAAGCCAGGACGTTCGACTAAAGCTGCTCTGGGTGCTTCGCAACGTCCGGAGGAGGAACTTCACGCCGCACTGGCGATTTGCGGGAGGGTCACTGAAGTGACCCGTGACCGTTGATGTGTTCCGAGCTGCACTTCGCAGCTCTTTACGACACGGCTGGTCTCACTACGACTGAAGGCAGCAGTGACCGTCGACATATGGTGCACCGGCTTCTCGTCGCTCTTGAGAGGCCCTTGTCGTTGTGCCCGCACGGATACCGCTATGTTTGCGTTGCCACCCTGGTGCCCACATTCGGCGGGAGTGCCTCGTCCCACGATGCGGGCGTTCTCGCCGCTTCGGCAACATGCGAGACTTAATGCGTCCGGGTTTGCGTGAAGGTTGGCGGACCAGTGAAAGGCGTCCACCAGTTTGACTATTTATTGGACGCTGAGGACGCACAGAACGCCTCGAAGGGAGCGAACGAACAGCTGGCACCCTCTGACCCTTCAATAGGTGTGGCACCTGAGCAGCGCACCAGATGCCAAGGAAGATACGTCCTCGAACCCCCAACAATCAAGGCAGCCTGACCGTCTCCGACAGCGCGGGTGCGGCCGAAGCTCTGCTTTCGTGGTCAGAGGACGCAACGAACGAACGGACGCAACGAACGAGAGAAAGTTGAGGTGGCAGGGATTTGTTATGGTTCTGCAAAGAGGGCAAGAGATGCCGTCGACAGAAAACAGGCTAGCACTGCCGAGCCGAGTGGTGCGAAACCGCCAACGAAGGCTCCGACGCATGCTCGACGGGCGTCGATGAAAGCGAAGCCTAACATCGACGTGGAACGGCTCAAGAAGCCGCCGGACCTTCAACGTGACGCCCTGTTTTCGTCCCTGCAATGTGAACAATGTTCCCTGATGTTCTCCGTGCAGTGCAGTGCAACGGACACCCGTCGTCGCCCAGTGCTGAGCAGCTACAACGGACAAGGGAACCACAACACACATGGAATGCCCACCGTCGTGACACGGGAGCCAAGGGTTCGTTGAAATGTTTTGTATTTTGCTCAGTGCGTGTTTAATTAGATATAATGGCTCTTTTAAATAGGCCACTTGGCATTCCTACGTTGAACGTAAGAGGGCTTGGTGCTAGGCACAAGCAACATCAGCAGCGAAGGGTTACTGACACAATAAAACAATATAATGGCCATTCAACAAACAAAAATATAAAGTGAAGGCAGTGCCGCAAGAATAGTACGCCCCTTCAGTGGTATCCCCGACTACCCTAACTTTCTATACCGCATCACACAATAACCAGCATATTAAGCATCTTACCTGTTGTTCAGCGGGATACACTGCCGCCGCGAGACCTCACAGCGTAACCTAGGGATCCCGCAGTCAGACTAAGGTCTCAAGTCGCGGAACCTTGCTTCGCGCACTTGGGGAACACACCTGGAAACGTCTGTGGTCTTGACTCGTGATAGTTCCACCAAAAAAGTTCTGTAAAAACTTCAGAAATGGAAGTGGCGCTCGACAACTGACGACGGCGGAAGCCATATTCTCATGGGCGAAAACCTCGTCCTGTTGTAGCAGCTGTACTGTATCCCTCGCGTTATTCCGGTTCCCCGCTGCATGTCTCGCAATGTTTCACGCTCGCACGCGTGCAATTATGACTTCGTGAACAGTGTCTCGACACCACGAAAGTGTAAAAATCAACAATGATGTGCTCGTGTGTCGCATTCGCCTGCGCTAATCGCGGTGAAATGAGGCTTGGGATCGCCCACCTTGGCCTCCGTCTGTTTCTAGCGTCGAGGTTGTTAAAGCGTTATAAGTGTGCACTTGCCCACTATTGGCGCAGACTGGTAGAGGTGGTATACTAACGAGATTCGTCGTCCCACCGGTCGTACACCACACCTGTTTCCTTTGGTTCCTTACGGCATTTTTTGCGCAGTAATGCGACTGTCTTCACAAGTGGTTGCAGTTGTCCTAAAAGCCGTTTGGCTGCTCCAAATCACGTGTTTGTATGCTCTATGTGCCGCAACTTGTCCTCCCTCACTGATTTAAATGCACAGTGTTTGCTGTGACAGTAACAGGCACACACCAAGGGAGTTCCTTCGACTATATCATTTGCACATCATTCGGCCCTACGTGCATACTCGCACGGTTTTTATTGCCGTTTAAGGGTAAAGAGGAAGTTAGCCCTGCCCCTTTGCTTAGGTTTGTACAAGTGTTTGATGCAATGCTATCCGGCGTTCTTCGTCCGCGTTGTTTTAATACTAACAGTGGGCTATTCGCATGCAAACGTACCCGGTTGGCGAGATTGTGAACACAATTCGTAACCTCCTGCGGCCAGTTTGACCCACTTTTAAAGTCCGGAACTGGCCTGAGTCCCCTTTATGAAGCCCGAGCTCGACCCAGGCGCGCAAAACCTGACCCGAGCATGTCTTAGGCTCGAGCCTTCATTAGTGAACCTGTCACGGCCCCGGCCCCGCGCTTTTAGACGCGGAAGAAAAGGTTTTGTGTATTTTTCGAATGTTTTCGTAGTGGGCAATCATACGTAGATTCTGGTCGCGTACGTTTCTTGCACCTTCTTTAGTTTAGGCCACATCGGGGTAATAATAGCTTGGGTTCTTACATCAGAGGCACCATCACATTTGATGACCAGATTCTTGGCAAATTCACGTAGTTGTCTCGGCCGCAAGTTATTATGCAAAGCTTTTTAGTACCATGTATTAGTACACAAGTCCGTACATCCTTTGTGTAAATTGTGTAGGCCACTCCAAAGCCTTTTTTGTAAGCCACTTTAAAGCCACCTGAACAACAATAATTTCAAAGTATAAGATTTGCCTTCAATGTGTCATTTATTTTATTACAGCCAAGAAAGGTGTTTCCTCATGCTTTACTGCAGAAAACGTTTCAGCCTCTCTGGATACGCACGCTTTTACATTTAATTTTTTGCGACCTGGGGTTTTCGGCTGGCCTATAGACTATACGTACAAAGACTATACGTGCATTGAAATGTTTTCTGCAGTGGTTCCTCACAGGTGCTGTTTTGGTATAGCACGCGATTTCGATTTCCGGTCATGGCAGCCGCATTTTGATGGGTGCTACAGGCAACACCTCTACTATCGTGATAAATTCGAAATACGAACAACGCAGCCCGTGGCCCTCACTACATGCTGCGCCTCCTGGCGAAATGTCGCGTATGCGCAGTGCTAACAAGTACAAGATACGAGACTTCGTGTCCAACCTTGATATGGAAAGACCGTCGTATCTCCATCGTCCGTTGGACGCTCAGCACGAAATAAAAAATAAAGGAATATAGCTGCGTGCGCTGTTTTCACTGATAGCAGCAAGAAAGTTAGATAACGCTTGCTTGAGCGGGCGCCGAACGCGGTGGGAAGACAAACTAATTAAAGCGGAGAATTGGGCGAGTTGGTTGCTGCTGACTAATGAGTTCATTATTCGGAAGACAGACAAAAACGCTCACATGTTGATCGATGGTTTTTCCCTATATATTTTATGTATAGTGTGTAGCCCCTCCTCCAGGGCCAAAGTACTGGCCTGCAGTATCGTTAAATAAAAAAATAATCACGTTAGCACATATACACAGGTCCACAGCTCCACGTTGTACCGAATATTCCTTCCCCGATACGGAATTCCTTGTTATGGTATCTTTGGTATGTCATATACCAAAATAAAAATGTTGGAGCAGTACATAAAATGCAATTACACTACATTGCCTATCCGACCTAGCGAAACACATTTATAAACCAATGGGTAAAACTAACATCAAGGCCCGCGTGGAAATAACGTCAGAACAATAATTTTAATGCTCTTTTCTACACTCACGCTGAAATAATAACGGCCGCGCCCATGAATGCAAGCCCGAGCCAGGCCCGGCCCAGGCCCACCGATAAATGTTGCGGGAGACACGGCTCGGGCTTTCTGGTCAACACGGGCCCGTGCAATGCTCTGATAGCAGGCTCCTGGCCTGCCAATGTACGCAATTAACGATGCTGTGAATGCAATAGATTGACCACCTGCTTGAAGTTCTATTATTTATAGCCGTCTACCAGCGTGCGAACGTGCGTGGTTAACGAGGTTGAGAAGGAAATTGTTAGACACGGAGATGTGACCGAAGGAACTATCGCGCTTTTGTGTCCATACATAAGATTCACATTTGCCGTTGTCGCAGGTTTTCTATATATAAAGCGCTTCCTTTTGTGCGAGAACGTGCTGTTAGGCGAAATAACTGCAAGCCGAGAGAGCGGCCGACTGTGTTAAATTCACTTTGAAGCGAAATTCATCAAATTTATCTGTTGCTTTGAAGTGCATCAAGAATATTGACTGTGTACCTCGAATAAACAAACTGTTTTAACGAGCTTCAGTGAGCGCCTTAGGCCTTTTGTAAAACACAGAGAAAAGCTAGAAATGGCTGAGATGAAATTGAAAGGAAATCGTAATGTTGGACATGGGGGCCTCCGGATCCGCTCCCACCTTCGACCCACCGTGCCAGTGGCAGTGACGGCTGTGACGTCAGTGGCAGTGACCGCTCACACAAAGGGCACCCGAATGGGTACCAAATCCCGCGGGCCCAGTTCGTCGGGCACCCCCAAGACGTCTGATGATGAGATGGACGTCGGCCCGTTCTTGCCTGCAACGTACCGCAAGGAGCAGCCTCTGACTTCCAAGACAAAAGAAAGGCCCAAAAAGCACCCTCTCAACGTAGAAGCCCCGAAACACAAAACATGAACACATATACACACAGACTCGAATGGCTCCTACATCTTTATAAGGGGAAGAGATAATATTATTCAATGAAACTGTAGAGGCCTCCTTAAAAATTTTGATGATGTATTAGAGATATTGCATGCGAACCAGCTCAGGGTGATCTGTTTTCAGGAAGCACATTTAAATTCTAGACACAGAAAATTCTTAAACAGCTACATGGTATTTAGAAAGGACAGGGATGTTTGTGTACGTCTTCAGGTAGTGTGGCCATCATTGCCCAGAAAACCTTAGCCTGTAATCCTATTCACCTGAACACTGTCCTTGAGACTTTCGCAATTTGCACAATTACATTCATCAGGTTACCCAGCCGCGGTGGCTCAGTGGCTAAGGCGTTGCGCTGCTGAGCACGAGGTCGTGGGTTTGATTCCCGGCCGCGACGGCCGCTTTTCTGATGGAGGCGAAAAGCAAAAACGCCCGTGTGTACGAGATTTCCGCGCACGTTAAAGATCCCCAGGTGGTCAAAATTAACCCGGAGCCCCACACTACGGCGCGCCTCATCGCCTGCGCTGCGTCGGCGCGTTAAAACCCTACAATCAATCAATCAACATTCATCAGGTTAATAACGGTATGCTCCCTCGACATTCGTCCCTGATCCCGGGCTATCGAGCTCAGAGTTTGAGTCTCTGAAAGACCATGTTACCGGAACGATGTCTTTTATTAGGGACCCTCAATGCTCATAACCTCCTCTGGGTTCTTTCCGCACGGATGTTCGAGGACGCCTCATTGAAAGGTTTTGAACATCATCGGAAGCATGCCTTTTTAACAAAAAAACCACCTACATACCGTAATCTAGACACAACACATATTCATACCTCCACTTCGCACTCGGTTCTGCAGTTCTCTTTACATCACTCGAGTGGGAGGTGGGCACCCACCCATATGGCAGCAACCACTTTCCGAACGTTTTCCGGAACGTTTCGGCAACATAGTTTCCCAACGAACACCCGGTGAAGCCGCCTTGAAAGCATTGACGACGAGTGTCGGCCAGCAATAATTTGAGTTCATCAACGCGTGGTGGAGGGGACGCTACTCTAATCTGCGGCCGTCACAGCAATGAAAGAAGTTGCTCGCGTTCTGACGGCGGTGTGTGAAACGTATGCTGGTGCTACTTCGGTTTCCATGACACCTCCCGCATCAACGTTTGTGCCCAACGAGATCATGTTGCATTCCAACGTACAGTTTGCATACAGAGACTTCATCACGCAAGAAGCAGTGTGGTTAACTAATGCGAGTGCCCCAATTGCACTTGCCCCTATCATGTGCGAAATTTTACGCATACTGAATCTGCGGTTGTCGTCGACGGAAGACTGGCGAGGCGAACGCGACGAGTTGTCCATGATTTACTGGGTCGGATGTCTCTTTTCCGTGTGTGTGTGTGTGTGTGTGCGCGCGGAATGCACGCGCGGAATTTTGTGGTTCGCTACATAACTCCGTTCATCATGCATACAGTAATCGCGAACACTGAGAAAATCTGACCAGTGCCGATTTGCCCTTCCGACTTTGACAAGCTGATATTGCCTTAAATCATGAGCATACTCAACACACTGTACGAATGCATTCGCATCGATGCGCGCTCGAGCGGCGGACAAGCCAGGCACGACGCATTTGGTCTGGCTGCATGTGCTCCGCAGTACTTGGATGCATATTATGTCCACGCGATGTGCAATGTCGGTCCCGCTCCTCTCTGCCGGGACCTCGAAGACTTCCTCATTGAAACCTGCATTCGTCCCCACTAAACACTGCGTCTGGTGAAAAATGCATACGACATAGTGAAGGATGTCAACGTAGCGTAGAAGAAAAGTGCTCGATAGGCGCAAATAGCAAAGGGAGACGATGGAGAAGATTTGTTGACATTCGACCCTCTGATCCACCTATTGCCCTTACTGAATGTTGTAATCGAAGTGACTACGTTTGTGGAAAATTGTATGTACGACGTGCACAGAAACGTTCGCTCCGTCTTCAACGCTAGAACATTGGCTCATTTATCTGAACAGTCGCGCTACATTATACAGCCATCCTCGTTCGGGTTACTAAATGCTACACCGGTGTCGTCGTCCATACGCCAAGCCGCTGGTAACGCGATGCATTCCAATTGAACGCCTATACCACAAGACTGGTGGGTGTGCTTCCTTATGTTTTGTGCATTTACAGCAGCAGACTGAGTGAATTTTTCCAGACGTACATTGGACGCACTAGCTACGTTGCCCTGTCCATGTCTAATCTCCCTCGACTATCGCAGCGACCAACGAACGCCACTGCCGCCGACAAAAACAGACACCATTACTCACAAGTGGACCCGACGACAGGAAAGCGGGCTCCCGTGGGTCTGATGGCGATTAGAGACTTTCTGACGTACGCAGCCAACGCTCCTACGTACAAGAAACACCGAGAAACGAACGTTGCACTCATGACTGCTGTGACGCGGTCGTACCTCACCGACCCTACGATGGATACCATGCTGGCTATTCTGAAAACGTGGCTGTATGCAGAGTGTGGCTTTACAATGTGTGACTTTCAATCCGACAGACTTCACGTCAAAGGTCTGTACAACAGGGCATCATCTCATAAACGTTGTCAAGCAGCTTGCGCGTCCTTTTCACTTTGTCGGTGTTCGATTCCAACCACAAGCACACACACATCACAATGACTGAAAGAACGAGGACTGAAGAGAGGAGAGCACTATCACAGGTCGCATCATGGATTCACGTGATTTCAGTATGGCTGGCATTTCGCTGTACGCATTCATCAACACATTTGGAGGGACTAACGTGCCGTACTTAGCGCTAACGTGCAATGGATACTCTATTGCTGGCTTTACCGCCCGCGAAGACGCCGCAACGGTCACAATCACATGGCTTTTACCTTAAGATGGTGGTAACTACAAGGAAGACGCACAACACGCTGCCTTTGTAAGGTGGATGACCGACGTCGTGGAGTCAGTCCTAAGAACGCACTTTAAGGCTGCCGCAGTCTCATTTGGCGGGCTAGGTACATTTATTTTCCAACATGCTGGGCGTTGGAGATCGGGAGGGCTGTAGCGCCAGGAATCTTGTGCCAGGTTATAGCACGGGGTGGAGGCCTACATGTAGGGAGCTTCCACTGGGAACTTCTTTCGGAAGAGCAGGTCCACCGGTACAGCAGCAGCCCTCAGGGTAGCCCTCTGTGCGTGAATAGAAAAAGAGAACAACAGCAAAAACCCACAAACCCAAAGTAGACAAACATAGAAACTACATGCAAACAAAAAAGCACAAACGACACAGAATCAGTTGGGCTGTAGTAATGGGGGCGACACACAACGCATCATTTGCAAGCGGCCAGCGTTACACAGAGCCTGTCTCTTACCCCACCACAAGACTTCCCAGAGTCGGAAAAAAATGTCTTGGATTTATCACGAAGGAAAAAGACCTGTCAGGAAGAAAACAAGGCACAGATAAAAAGAAAAAACACCCCACACAAGTATTGTGACGTGAAAGATGAGTGATTAAGTTAGTTATGAAGATAGCATAGTGTAAAGAGGAAAAAAACAAAAAAAAATCCGAAACAAAAAGCTGTTATTGTGATGAGGGTGGGAACGTGGTAAAAGCTGTAAGAGGTCGAAAGCGACCAGCCACAAAAAGTGACCGCCACTTGCTGATGGTCCCTAAAATTGTGAAATTGATGTAAATGCAGGATAGTATTGTGTAGAGAGGGAAAAAAAAGGCATTCATAACCACATCCGCACGCCAATTATCGTCACATATGCTCAACACAGCATTAAAAGATTCATTTACACTAAACTCACGCACTCGTTAAAAAACACTAAAAAATGCCAAAAAAGGGGCCTGACCGCAAAAGCGGCCGCTAAAAGCGGTGGATGACAATAAAGTAATGATAAACAGTGATTGAATAGGGAGAAGCTACCGTGCCTTTACAAGGAGTACTGCCAAGCTCCACACCTAAGCAGTGATTAATTTTGAAAATCAATTAGGGCAGCTTAGGCTGCCTACCATGGTCCGGGCCGCTAGCCAGCCCAAATAAGCATCGGTCAAACCGATTTCATGGGCAGCCTTCTTTGTGCCGGCACACACGAGCCCGCTCGCACCGAAAGTGAGCCCCGAGACCTTGACCGGCTTGGGACCAAGTACGGGGGCTAACGAAGCGTACTTGGTTCTCTTTCCGGCACTCACGTGTTCGAGGGAACCGATAGTCGCGTCCCAAGCTACAGCCACATCAATCACGTGGATCTGATCAGGCAGTTCGAGATAGATGTCTGGCCGAAGCCTTCCACCGTGTCGATCTGTGATGAGGCGTTCACTGGTGACGGTCCCGTCGGGGTGACGCTTTCGAAGCTTGTCAATGGCCTGTCCTTCAATAAAATTATGATGTGAGCAGCGCTGCGCCTGAACGAAGGTGCACTCTTGAAGGATGTGGACGACCGTCAACTCCTTCGTCGCGCCGCGCCTACACAGGCGCGAGCGAGGAACCGAGGCATGTCTGTTGGAGAGGGTACAAGTTGGGAACAGGTTGGTGCGAATGTGCAAGAGGCTTAATGAAATCCCCTGTCCCCCATGTACCTTGCACCTGGCCGGAGCCACCTGTTCCCCAACTTGTCCCTCTTAAAGGAGAAAAGACAAGTTTCGTACCGGGCCTTCCAAGGCATCTAGTGCTCCTATCGTGCCTCGTTCAGGGCCCTGTGGAGCTCGTCCGCATCCGTGATTCCCAAAGGCCCCCCCAGGCTTTCGCTCAAGGACACCCGGGTCTCGAGGAGCGGACCGTCGAGGATAGCATCCACAATTGGTGAGCCGAGGCGCTGGAGCCTAGCGAATGCCTTGAGCTGGCATTCCGCTGCGACCCTGGATAGCTCCAGTACCCCCAGGCCGCCTGCTCGATGTGGAAGATGAGCAATGACGTAGGGGAAACTGTGCGGCAAATGTACTATTTCCTTCACAATCTGTCGAGTCTCGAGGCCTATTTTTAACTACCGGTTAAACTGCAAGAGAAGCGGAGGCCGAGTACAGCAATTTAGTGATCAACAAAGTGGTGATGCAATAAACCCCCTGAGTGTGTTTTAAGTGCGCCCCAGTAAATAACTGCAATTGTTGCCTAATGAGATCCATTGAGACCCAAGGTGGTTTGTTTTACAAAGAACTCTACGCCCAAGTACATAATTGGCACATTCCGGGCAATAAGAGCCACTACTTTATCACCGAGCCGAAACTTCGGGATGTCGTAGTTGAGCCATTCTGCCCGGTCGGAATCGTAGGTCCAACCAAAATACATGGTTTTCTTCTTATTTAATGCAATCAAGATTTTGAAAGTGTTAGGCGGTCCCCAGATTCCTCTGCAGTTCCTCGAGAGTCGACCCCAACCGAATAATATATCTGTATAAGCCAGAGCCGCAACAGTTTTTCCTTGAAGATGGTAACCAATGCCCGACGAGTTCAGGAGTATGCAGAAGGGGATCACGACAAAGGTTGAACAAAACTGGAGACAGGGGGTCGCCCTGCTTCATCCCCCTCTGCACATAAACCATGACCCCGTCGGACACCCCGCGGTAGGCGAACCTTAGTGGCCTGTAGTGAATACTGGTCGCGGATAGTTGTCACATAGTCACCATGCGTCCTCCCTCCTCAAGGAATGAGAGAAGCGGATGGTCACTAACAGAATTGAAGGCCTTCCTTAAGTCGAGTGATGCGGCATAGAAGGCACGGTTGCGCCGCTTTGCGTCCCTCATTAAACCCAGTAGCAGTAGTAAATTAGACTGTGCAGGTCTGTTTATCGAGAAGCCGCTTTGCAACTCGTGGGAAGCATGTTCCTCCCGGAGCCGCCCCAGTAGCATGCGGGAGTATGTACGGACCAACAACGAGGAAATAGTAATAGGCCACAGCTCGGACGCAGAGGCTGCCTCAGCGGGCTTAGGGATAAAGACTGTGCGAGAGCTGCAAACTTAATCGGGGAGTGAGGCAAACGTGAGCAAATTAGGAAAAACGTGGACGAGAACATCCGCCGGTATTTTCCGCACCTCCCGCATCGTCAAACCACCGGGACCCGGTGCTGTGCTTGGCTGGCAGTTTTTTAAAGCCCAGACGTCCTCACTTTCTACGAACAAAGGAGCGTCCTCTCTGCGGGAGCCCGCCCGCACCCTCACACGTCGCACATAGGAGGAAGGGTTCGTAAGAATGATGTCAAATACCTCATGAATAGCCTCCAGAGATACCGGCCCCAATCCCCCGGACCCCGCCAGCAGTTCCTCTAGAAGCACATTAGACCCCATTGAATAGAGCCGCTGGTGCTCCTTGTACATATGACGCTTAAGGAGTGGGCGGGCTACTCCGGGACCATTGTTACGCGATCTCCTCCCTTTCTAGGGTTTTCCTGGGCCCTTCAACTTTACCCCAAAATGTCTGTAGATTTGGTGTAGCTCTTGCATTTGCAGCGACACCGACGCAAGTTTCTGGACTAAGCCAGGTAGCTCGATTTGTATTTTTGAACACCTCCTTTATGTTGCTAACAACCGGAACCGGGTCGGTTGTGGCCGGTTGGGTGTCGACCGTCACGGGGCTTTCCGTAACTGGCAATAAACGTGAAGTCTCACTGACTACGTCAACTCGTCCTGGTTCTTCCGCCAGTATTTTTCTGTACCGATCGAAGCGTCCTGTGCTCTTGATAGAATCGTAGCTGCGGGTGGCATAGAGCGGCTGTAGTGCTGCATTGACATTCTTTACATTTCTCGGCACCTGCAACTACGCCCTGGCCAATAGCAACAGCTGCTCGTCCGTCCATCTGGACATATGCACTCGCAGCCTCTTACCGCCCGGCCGCGCAAGCGTTGCCCTGACGCACACCATGAGGTCAAGATTCCCATAAATCTGGTAGAGGACTCACCCCCTGTTGGCGGGCTTGCGAACTCCAAGACGGTGCCTGGCGCCGCATCCGTCTCTCCTTGTGGAGGCGTAGACTAGCACGCAGGACTGCCTCACCCGGTTCACCATGACTCCCCCCGCATCGCCAGCGCCACTGGGTTCTGTCGCCCTTTCAGCGCCGGCATCCTCCCCGGAACCAAAGGCTCCGACGGCGAGGGGGATGGTCGCGCCGGCCGCAGGTGATCTAAGCGGTGGTGAGCCCCCTCCTGGACTTTGTCCTGCCGCAAGGCTCTCTGCAGGAGACGAGCGGGGCCCATCCCATGCGGAGTCCGGTGGGGTGCTCCCCAACCCCTTGTGGTGGGGCACCGGCTTATCCACCTCCTCTTCCATGTCATCATCGGATGACGAGCTCAGAAATGCCCGAGTTTGGACATGCCGCCAGGCCTTCTCCAGTTGGGCCGGGGCTCGTAGACAATATGCTGAGGTGGGGCTTTAAGGACGGGCTCTTTTTTAACAATTATGCCCGCGTTTCAGACTGCTAAGCCCTCACCTTGCCCCGGGATCTCAGCCGGTTGGTATTCGTTTTGGGACGTGCACCCCGCCCTGTCGTGGCAGCATCTGAAGAGCGGGTGGGGGGGGGGGGGGACCAGGCCGGCCAATTTTTGGGGACCGGAGCGTCTGGCGGTGGGGAGGAACTTCTGCGGTTCCTGGGGGTGTTTGTAGCCTCCTGCGCGCGCCGGCCACCGAGCTCTCCTGCTAGGGAGGATCTACGAGAAGAGTCACAGAGGACCCTCTCCGGCACCATCTTTAGCGTCTGGCGATAGAGCTTACTGCGGAGGACGCGATTTATGGCCTGGACAGAGCGGGTGGGGAAATGAGGCTTGGAGGTCTTTAATAGGTACCCGCGGGCCAACCTTCATGCGCAGAGACGCCAGCCTCTCAAGCTCCACCCCATCCCACCCAGCAGAGTACGATTCGCAAGTTACCTCCCAGGTTCGGCCTATCATCACGTACCCGCCCGCAACGCTGAGGAGCTTTTAGCAGACTCATTGTTTTCTGCCCTGGGTGTAAATGGTCCAGGGTCAGACCATGCCCCCCTCCCCCCAAGTTTCATTAGCGGCTCTCGCCGCTCTGCTCGAGCAGCGCGTGAAATGTGTAGAAACGCAACTAACAGTTGTGTACTCAAACTGGACGCAGCCTGAACAGCCCCACAGCACCATCTTTTCGTGGGCGTCCCTGTAGTGGTTAGTGAGAGCGATCATGGAGGATACCACGTAACCACACAGGGGGCACTTCTTGTCAGGTGGGTATGGGACGGTTAAGGTGCCAGAGCCCACCCGAGCACAGGAAGCCGAGGACGACTCTGTCGGAACGGCACCCTGTGCTTGGTGGGGCAGTCTCTGGCATTTAACAAAATGGGAGGCCATTACTCTCACCTTTTCTTTCTGAAGCCCACAGGTACTGCAGCTCCACCTCGCATCCAAATTGTGTACTCAACTGTAGTGCCTCGAGGAGAGCGGATCTAGATGTAGCGATGCCATTGCACCTGGTTACATTGCAGATCCCTTGGGGGGGTAGGAGACCAGGAACTCGTTGGTGGCCTTACTAGCAAAGTCCCAATATATGAACACAAACAAACGATTCGCCGAAATCAGCCGGAAACACAGACTGCCAAGGTACGCTAAATTAGCGCACTGGCAACTGTGCAGTGAAACTGAAATCAATTATTCCAGGTAATACGCCCCGCAAGCAAAGATACTCTGCACGAATAATGCGGGGTGGGGCCCTCCAGAGCCACACCACACCAAGCGGGTGTTCATTAAGTGCAAACTCCACCTCCCCCCAAAAAAAGAGGATAGGGGGGGGGGTCGAACCCAGTTACACAATACTAACAGCTCAGGGGCCTAATCTCCACCCCTTAGGGGTGTTTGAGACAAATTCCCTAATTCCTAAAACGCGCTAGCATCCTAACGAATGCAGATTGGTACCAGATTGCTGAGATTGGGACCGGATTGCGGAGGACCGGACCTGAGTGCTGCAGCCTTCCTGAAAGAACGCTGCAGCAATTAATCCCCCACAGAACCCTTAATTTCAATAATGAGGCGAAGATGAACTCATGCTTCTAACATTAGCACCGTCCGCGGCCAAGAGGGCACCCCGCCACGTCGTGGGAGCCCCTGGCGACACCCGCCCGGGGTCCGAAAACCCCGGAGGGGGCGGCAAAGCCCCCCTGATAACACGACAAAGGCGCCCTCGATGCCCCGGCCGAGGCCCAGCCCGAGGCCTTAAATCCCTAAATTAGAGCGAAACCAGTGAAGCCGCGCCTAGTGCGCGTGCGCCCCGAGAACCTGCGGCCTTAAACCGAGGCCGACATTACCCGCCCCATCAGCTCGCAACAAAGGGAAACGATAAAAATTAAGTGACAAAATTACCATAAAACGAAATAAAAACTGGCTGGCCGGCCGGAACGTGCTACGGGACGGCCCAAAAGGACACGGAAAGTATTTGGGAAGCGTAAAAAGGCCAATTGCAAAATAAAATACGGTAGTTTGAATATCCCGCCGCTGCCGCGAGCTTCTGGTACCGGCACAACGATGGCGCCACATGGGGGGAGCACGTTTCAAAACGTGCCCAAACACGCAAAAAAAGGCAGAAAAACACATGACGGCAGTACAGGAAGGAGGGAAGGAAAAAAAAAGCTATCGGGAAGGTAGATTAAGCAATGAAGATGGCAGCTACGTTAAATTAATCCTATCTCATGGAGCAAATAACTCTCAGTATTGGGAAAAGCTTTGACGACCTCGGGCTCACATTACGGGCGTCGGCGGGCGAGGGGGCCCCTTTGGGTGCTCCTACAGACATTCCTCTGGCGCCATGACATCCCAAAAGCCACTTCGATACGTGTATTACGCGAAACACCCGAACACACTTCCTGCACTGCGGAGGAGCAGCTCACACGTTCGTGCTTCCATCCGCAATTGCACAACTGACGCTTCCATTAAAAAGACGCTGATGACCAAGACGACGACGGCGAGGACGACTACAGGCTACGTCAACTCGCAATGTCGACTTTCTGCAGAGGAGAAGGAGGCAATGCCGACAGCGACATTGTCCTCGAGTTTGTCGACGATATCCATGACTACATGGGTTTTCCGGCGTGGCTTGAACGTGGTGGTCTACCAGTGGGCGTAACGTTGTTTCTGAAGTTACGTTTGAAGAAGGCAACAATGTCATTCATGCTGTTCAATATGCTGGATGCAATATTAGGTCTGGAGCATGTAGAGAAAATGCGGACCATATTGCTTGAATCGATGCGTGCAACGTCCGTTCTGGTATCGGCAACCTGTGCCAGTGACTCTGCTGTCGTAGACCCGCTACCGCACCTACTGTTATCTTGGCTCGTGGGCCGACCCATTAGATGCACTGAAAGCTACTGTGGAGACTGGCTCCTACAATGTGTACAACTTCGTTGATTACGTCATTTGTCTCAACGAATACACCGACAGTGTCGGATACGTCTGGCATGGTTGACTGAAGGTCCTCGCAATCTTGATCATTTGTACAGCAGCCGTGCCGACGAAAAGAATATAGTTATGATGGTGCGCCGTATGCTTACTTTGATGCAAACCATAGCCGTCAACTTGGCGTACTACTGCAGGTTAACTAACGACTTTGGCATTGGAAAGAACGGACCCATTGGCGTCGGCAGCGTCAGTGTTTTCCATTTCAGAATGTGACGTACCGCCTTTGCGGTCCTGGTATGCGCTCTACGTACGGAACATAAACTGCATCGCCGCCGACTGCAGACGGAGGACCTCAAGACGAGTTACCCGCACCCGCCTCATACCTTTTCTTCTTCGGTGTACGTTTAGGTGCTGCAACTACGCTGGTCATGCGAACAATAGTGACGGTGCTAAACAGAGAACAGCAACAACAACGTCAACTGGCTACTGTGAAATAAAATTTCGAGTGTGACAAAAGTAAATGCTGTCGTGTTTGTGTCATTTTAACGTTCAGTGAAGTGTGGAAAAGGGAAGAAGAAACACTATGGCGTCGATCGATAACAACTCTCATAATTATCGGTTTTCGTCCAACGTGCAAACGGTCGCGGATGTTCTCCGTATGACCGTGCTCAACACGCAGGTTCCTCCTAACTGTTTCCAGTGATCGAGTCCCCGCGTGCAACTGGCGGGGGGCCGGTGCGTCACTTTGCGCCGGATACGTAGACATACCGATTACAGTTTACGCAGCTTTTAATAAAGCTTTGCGCGCAGCTCGTAGCGCCCATAGCCAGCGACACTCGTTCTACTTGACATTCAACAAGGGGCATCGCCTATTGTGTCGTACCCGCACATTACTACACACGAGGTGCCTGCCGAGTTCCGCTCCAGACAACGTCATATACAACCCCATCACTGTCCAGCGTGTGTTCATTAGCCGTAGACTAACTGATCCAGAAAAGCGCACTGTCGCGCAAATCAAACGTGCGCGCATAGAAGCCGGGGATGTGGGGGCCGTACTACCAGACCGAGCGTATTACCAACGCATGATTGAAAATGGAATATATAACGTGGATGCATCGGCGCTCGCCTGTCTGCAGCAATTGATTTGAATGTCTCTGATGGTGGTGGCAAGGTCGGTGACGTACCCGGCTACTTCCAAACGCATCCCTGTTTTGCGGTTTGTCGTCCAAAATACGTTCTTCCAACTCGTGGCCGTTCCATTGGCGTCAGTGACTTCGAAACGTGCAGCCGCGTCAAGCCTCCTGGTGGCGTCGTTATAGGTCTAGATTCGTCTCTTAGTTTAGCCAATATTGTGCCTCGCCAAATGTCCACTGGCAGCACAGTCACGCGCTACGTATCTAACGGCGTGTAGGAGGAATAAACTTTATTGCAGTATGCAATTTACGGGTCTGTACACCCGTTCGTGTAATGCTGGATCTACGACCCGGATACAACACGCAGCCTACTATAGGTGGCATTATTCCTCCACACTTCTCAGACGCAGTTAACGCCATAGTGCAGGCGTGAATTCGCCAAAGCGAATCCATCAGGGGTGGCAATGGTGGCAACGTAACTGCAACCGAATCGGGCGTAGGCGGCGGAGGCAGTGGTAGTGGTGAAACTGAAACTGCAATTCAGAACGTAATTCGCGCAAGTTCAACACCCAGTGCCCCTCATAGGACAAACGATGCAATATCTCCGCGCTATGCCAGATAGCCCAGACAACGTGCGGGCAGCACGTTACTTCATGGCCGTTCTTGTCAACATCAGCTATTGGACCCTAATACAACGCCGTACGGCGCATACTCGCTGGGGATGCGATGCTTCCATTACAGCACCGTCATCCGCATAGGAGGCAAGTGGTAACTACTACAGACAGACTACAGGACTAACAGAGATACATAAAACATATTATATACAGTCTTTATTCGTACGCACTGCATGACGCGTTGCTCATCCGCTCTTTTTGGCGTGCGGACTTTAGTACGGCAAGTCGACGTGCAGTTGCCGACGGACGTGCTGTCGTCGTGTTCAATACCCCGCTCACTTGTGTCGCGTGGATTTCGGCTGGCACCTAGTTGTTCATCAAATACATGCTGGCTCCGGGTAATAAAAGGGGATCGTAAACACTGGCGATGACACTGCATTGTAGCACATCCGGCAAACCGTGGTGGCAGATGGCGTACCGTAGCCTCTTTCGCTGCATTTATTCAGTACAATGGTGCCGAGTGCACCGGGACACAACTCCGTGTGTTTCGAGGTTGCAGTTTGTAGTTTGAAAGCTACACATTCAATGGATAAAGAATATCCACAAAATTCCGGGCCACTTTCCCACCAACTATTACACGTCACAGTTTATCACTGGACACGGTAGATTGCCGTTTATTTTCATGGTTCGCCATTACAAATAATAACACATGTAAATGTTAACCTACCTGCGCGAGAGTTTTGACCACTATTTAAACGACTGCCCAATAACAAACACAAGAACAACATCTTGATATCCATAGAATTATCTCATAGAAAGAAACCAGAGCTAATACATACAAAACATAAACTTTAGAAGAAATGACAATACTATTTACCGTTAATATACAACAATAATACCCCCTCAAATATTTTGTCACAATTTCACACCACACGTAGAACACAAATTCAGCGACAAATAACGCGATAATAGCTTTTAGATCTTTTGTATTCATCATTGTTCTGTAGTGAGTCATTTTCTGCGTAATTATCTTGCTTAATTACCTTCTTACATTTTATTTATTCCTAAATCCAACATCAATTTTCAATGTATTTAATTTACCTGTTATATCTCGGTGGAACGGGAAGGCGTTCAGTTCATGAGCCCGTTTAATTAAAAAAGTTGCATTCGAACGTCAAACAGCGAACTTCTGTGTGCAGTGTGCGCTCAAACATCGATGTGAAACGCAAAGGCACATCGTACCTTTCTTGGACGCCGGGGTAGTGTGCACAAACACACGTTCATCTTCTAAGCCGAGCAAGTTCGCAGAGCACTACATACGTTGCCGTATGTAATGCGCGCAACGGCTGGAGCAACGTCTAGCGGCTTCACGAGAGCTTGCAAGTAACTCGCTCTATGTCATCTTCAGATGTCACCGTCTAAAGCCGTCAAAGACGAACTCGCCTGAAACTCAGACTCAAACAAGTTCAATTTTTTCATCAGCAAGTGGACAAATCTGCTCACGTTGTCTGACTCCTTGCAGTTGCGTCGCTCAGAGATGCTAAGGCACGGTTAGCCGATACGATGGCAGCGACAGAAACGGTGCCGCCACGACCTCCCCGCTTATTCTTTGTCCGGCGTTTGCGCGTCGTTCGCCCTTCGTCATGTAAAGTGAAAAACTTTTCGTACGTGGGGATTTGCTGTTTCGAGCAGCAACATTTGCGAGGTTGCCGTATCTGGTCGATACCACAACATCCAATAAAGTACTCCATCTCTGTCATTATCTCTTGCGTGGCAAGTTCGTTCGCATTTTCATCAGCAGCATGCTTTTTCGCCGCCGTTTCTTTTGCGTGAGAACTACTTTCGCCACCAGCCGCCCCCCCCCCCCCCCCACCACTGGACCCATCATTTCGCTGCTAGCCACCTCTCCGTCGTCTTCGTCATTGAATTGATACGTGGATACAGCTGCCCTAAGGATACTATCCACTCACAGGGTTCCCCCCCGGCATCTATGTTACGGTGTCGTGCTGCGGAAGAAGTTGGATGTAAATGCACGGGAACTCAACCGGGCACGGAGGAATTCTAAACACACAAATTTCTTAAATCGTACATGGTCTTCAGAAAGGACGAGGGATGGCTGCACACACACTCTCTTAGGAGTGTGGCCATAATCTGCCGGAAATCTATAGCATGCCACCCATGTCACTTTGAACACTCTCCTCTGAGGCTGTAGCAATTCGAACAATAATATTCAATAGACTGATAACGGTATGCTCCAATAATTTTCCTCCTATCATCAAATTTCGAGCTCTCTTACTTCAAGGGCGCGGTCGACAAGCTGCCCCGAACCATACATTCTAACAGGCGACTCTTTAATGCACACAATTCTCTTTGAGGGCTCTCTCGCACGGATGCCCCGAGGTCGCCTGATAGAAATTTCTTCCAACCTTCATGAGCATTGCCTCTTCAACAAAAATAAGCCCACATATGTTAATATAGGGCACAGCACACACAAAATACCTTGACTTGACTATTGGATCCACAGTTCTCTTTCCTCTTCTCGAGTGGGGTGTGCGCTCTGAACCATATCCTAGCTGACCCCTTCCATACCTCCATAAAATACATAGGTAAAAGCCCATGCCGTCCATTTTCCCCAGAACAGGTTCAACGAAGCAAGAGCAAACTGGAATACATCTACAGAGACATCGCAACTACATCACACAACCATACGACCCCTACACGTTGAAGAAGCTACCCACTAATCACGGCGCACGTCCTCGGACGCCGCCCGAAAAGTCCATTCCCCACGCATATGGTGACCGCGAACCAGAGGAGGCCGTGGTGGAATGAAGACTGTAGGCGGGCGCAAACGGCCCAGAACAAGGCGTGGGGTATCCTTCGCGGTACCCCACGTCGGGTAACCTTTTGTTCAATCGGGCCAAGGCATTCAGAAAACGTGTGCACCGTGAGGCAAAAACGAGAGAGTTGGCACACCTTCTTGACATTCATAAACTCTTACATAGACACACACAAAGTCTGGCACACGCATACGAAAAACTGGAAGGACAACAGACCCACAGCCTGCCCCTGGTTAGTACAACAGGGGGTAGACTGGAACACCAGGCTAACACACTTTTCACAACACATCGAACACGTGTTGAGTTCAGCACACTACACAAAGAATTTCATTAAACAGAAAACATCTGTAGAAAAGAAGTCCCTGCGTGATAACAAGTCGCACAGTTCTTACAATTCTCCTTTTTGAATTTATGACCTGAAGGGGGCCCTGACCACATGTAAGCCTTCTGCTCCATGTGCACACAAAATCACATACACCGTGATACAACACCTACACGCAGACACCCTTGAAACACTTCTACATCTATACAATAAAATATGGCTTTCCGGGCAGAATCCACGCTCTTGGAGGGAGGCCATAGCAGTGGCTTTCCTGGAAGAAGGGAAGGACCCTTCCCCTCCGTCCAGTTACCAGCCCATTGCTTTGACAATCTGTCTGTGCAAGCTCTTCGAGAAGATGATAAACAGGAGACTCGTGTACTTCTTAGAGTGCAAGGGTCTTCATGAGGATGCCAGGAAGGATTCAGGGCAGGGCTATCTACCAGCGACCAAGTCGTTGCATTATTCATATAATAAAGATGGCTTCCTTCACAAGTAGTACTATATGACAGAATGTTTTGATCTTGAAAAGGCTTATGATACTGTTTGGCGGTATGGTATCCTCAGGATTTGAAGTCCTTTGTCATGTCGGGTAACAGGATGAACACGCGCGCCAGTTACATGTCTGAAAGAACGTTTCGCGTGCTAGTTGGAACTGCACTTTTTAGGGGTTCTGTGCTGGAAAATGGCGTGCCACAAGGGGGAGTTCTGCGTTGCACTCTCTTTTTTATAAAAATGAATTCAATCAGAAAGGCATTGTCAGCATCCATTTCCTCCTAAATTTATCTAGACGACGTAAATTATTCTTTAAGTCTTTTTAACCTGTCTATCTGCGAGTGCCAAGTCTAGCTTGGTGTTAACAAGCTAGCTGTATGGGCCGATAGAAACGGTTTAAGGTTAATCCAGGAAAGTGTACTTGTGTTTTGTTTTGGAAAAGACGTGGCATTCGGCCGGATCCAGACATCAAACTCAGTGGTGTGGTCAATTCTAGTCAGAAATAAACACAAGTTTTTAGGTGCAGTCCTTCACGAAAAGCTCACATTCACTCCACATATAAAAAAACCTAACCAATTCTTTAGGGCTATGACTATACTCAAGGTTTTCTCCCCCACTTCATTAGGTGCTCACAAACAACTTCTTTTACATGTTTTTACTAACCTGATAGGTTTACGATTGGACTATGGAAATGTTGTTTATGCGTCAGCAAGTACCCCTCAAAATGCTGGACCCAGTGCTTCATCCAGGGCTTCGCCTAGCATGTGGCACCTTCCGCACTATACCGGTCAAACGCCTCTATGTGGAGTGTTATAAATGGAACCTACAACGTCTGCGAGCATATACAGATCTCCTTTATGCTTTTAAAATTTCATCCAGGCCACACCATCCTTTTAAATTAGGTTTTTATGGTACATTCATGACTGAACTCCGGCTAAATCGACCATCGTTCTCTGCACCCTTCTCTTAGAGCGTTAGAGAGGAATTGTCTGGGCTTTCTCTCTTCTTTTTACATACCATCCAATCTTCTGTATTATAGCACCATGACATCTCCGCCCTGTATTATGCGAAACATCTTTAACACATATAGATAAAAACCGAGCTCCCAGATGTGAAATTCTGCAGCACTTCTTGTATTTGCAGCAGAAGTATCAGTCTTCTTAATTTTATACGGACGCCTCTAAAACTCCCAGCTCTGTGTCCTCCGCTTCGCATGGACCCGGCAATAATGTCACTAAAACTCTGAATAGCAATACTAGTATCTGTACGGCAGAGGTTTATGGTGTACTTTTTGCAGTTAATCATATACTTCAAAGCCACATCCCACAATTCAATATCTATACAGATTCTCTCAGTGTTGTGGAGGCATTGTCGCCAACAAAGTCTTCCAAAACCATGTTGTGAATCTTATCGTCAAGAGTATTTTATCTGTATAAGTCTACAAATGTGAACTGGTCCTTTGCGGTGTCCCTGGCCACTGTGGTATAGCCGGGAACAAAGCCGAGGATCAAATGGCTGCTGCTTCTACTCACTTGAATACTGTAGACATAACCACATTACCCTACACTGACGTGAAGCCACACATCAGACAACTTTGCAAAACATGGAAAATACACTGGAGTGAACAAACAGATACGTTACACGTAATAAAACCAGACTTTGGACCATACCCCACCGACGAACGTAATAGGTACACAGAAGTCACTTTGGCTAGATTACGGATAGGGCACACACATGCAACACACTCCACACTTCTCACCGCATCTCTAAGACCTCTGTGCAGCAGGTGCGGAGAGGCCCTATCCGTGATCCACACCTTAATACAATGCAAGGCACTATAAACAACACGACGCAAACACTTCTCACAATTATACAGACAACACATTTCACTCCACCCAGCGTTGCTTTTGGGTGACGATGCCATGGTCCCTGTCAAATGTGTTCTTAACTATTTGTCAGATATAAAGATCTTAAACCTCATTTCATATCATGTGTAATCAAAAAGGGCTCTATACACCAGGAATCACCATTGCCTTTTATTGATTTAACCATTGGTCTGTCTTACACGATTCAACACCCACATTTTGTGGTGACCATTTTTTTTTTGGAGCTCTTTGCCCTAGCTGGCCTTGCGCCAAAAACACCCAACAATTATCTCCACTCTTGCTCAAGCTGCCGGACACGCTGTCACCTAGGCAAATCGTCACTGCTGTCCCTCCTGCGCTTTTCCGAGGCCTACTTTGGTTCATAGCCCCCATGTCATGCGGTTGGCTTAAGGCCCAACCACATGCGCGCGTAAAATCGACGTACTCGCGCAACGACGTACTCGCAGAACGACGTACGCCTGTGGCGACATACGCCGCTGCCTTTACGCCGATCGACGACGCCGGGGAGGGCGAGTTAGCACATATTGCCGCAACGCGTGCGTAAACCAATGCGGCGAAGAGTGTGGCTCGACTACTCCGGACTCAGCTTTGTGGCGACCAGTTCAACTACATTTAACCCAACAAAAACAAATAATGCCTATTCTCGCAAACGTACATATATATATAGCACAGAAACACCTAAAACAGTTCTTGGGACATTAAAAACGTTAAGGATTAGTATGCGTACTTGGCAGGCACAAAACCAACCGCTACATTTGGCGTAAACTGCCTTGCTCCAATAGTTGCTCGTTGCTTCGCGTGTTTTGTCCGGTTATTTGGTATCCGTATTTTACAAATTACTTCGTTTTATCGCATGATTAGTAGTGAAGTTAGCTTATTTATCAATTTGCTGTCTTTTTATGCGACCTGACCGGTGATAACATCACCGCCAGAGGTCTACGTCAACACCATGCGCCCGAAAGTTTGTGTCGATGTCTGGTGGGCTCTGACTTGGGGCGTAACAAGCACGTACCAATGCATTCGGCGTACGCCGGAGTACGCGGGTTCCTTCCGCGCTTACGCCGGTTTACGTCGTTGCGCGAAAACGTCGGTTTTACGCGTGCATGTGGCTGGGCCGTTACGGTTGCCGTCATCCCGTTAACAAAACTTGTTGCTGAGCTAGTTGGTACATATTTTAAGGAAGACGAAAACGTGGCGCAACCTAGACGTGGACGAAAGAAACGAGGTAAGACATATACAGGCGTCATACCGTTGTTTTTGGAGCCGTCATTGGTGACTGCTACTGGCGCTGCTGCTGCAGCGACCGCTGACGTTTACGGGTGGGTCTCAGGAAGGCCAGTGTCTTTGTGTACTTTCTTGCTCCTCCCTTCTGCCATGATAATTATTTGGGGCTTCTCCAGTGCGGGTTTCTTCGATGCACCCTCCAAGTTGTTTTTCTCAACGGCCGAATTTGCAGTCACATCCGCCTCCTCTTCGTCCATCAGGTGCTCGCTCCGGTCTGCATCCGCACCAAGGCCGATAGCTCGCGCGTAGGTCCGGATGCATTCCGCCCTGTCATGACCAAACGCATGGCACTCGGTGCATCTGGGCACTCTGCATTCTCGCCAGATATTCCAGGCTGTATGACAACGCAGGCATACCGTGGCCCTACCTGGAACCACTACGAGGGCCTTGCCTTTTCCCAGCGGTACCTGGTGAGGCAGTGAGCCCGGGACGACACCCACCCTGAGCAAAAGCCGGAACACAAGAGTCGTTGAATCGGCGTCCTCTGAATCCGCCGCTCTCCAGTGGTCACTTGCAACATCTTTCACTTCGCCATATATAGCGAACTCCCGCCGAATTGCTTCGTTGGAGACATCAAAAGAAATCCAATGCTGCTTCACTCGCAGCTCCTGCTTGTTTGGGTCGACGACCAAACAGGTACGCCCTTTCACGTCCAGCTTTCTTTCTTCTAGAAGCTTCTTGTTTTCCTCGTCGCTGCGCAAGTTGACGAGCCAAACGTGTGACATCTGATAAGCTCCGATGCCGCCCACTTCTTGGATAACGCCCAAGTCTTTCAGCGGTTGCCGAAAATAGTCGATTCTCTACGGGCCGCAAGTATTATCGCAGTGTACACAACTGCTCGACTCATTGCTTCTCCTGATGGCACTGGTGGCAAAACAATCCTGTAATACTTTGGCAGAGAAAAAGTTGGGCAACCACGAGTGGCATCGGCCGCTATCGCTGCTCCTTCGGAGCCAACCCTTCTGCGTCTACACTTAACGGAAACCGGAAGCATAATGAGCATGGTCTGGCCGATGGCGAAAATCAAAGCCTTACATGCCAGTCTATACCGCATCACACCAAAAACCATCATCTCTACCATTTCACCTGTTGTTCGGCAGGACACACGGCCGCCCGAAGACATCCCTCCATATCCTAGTGACCCCGGGACGTCGCACGAAGCCCTCAAGTCGCTGAACGTTGCTGCGCACACTTGGGGAACACTTTTGGAAACGTACAGTCTTTGTCCAAATTTTGTGGGCTACGGCGACCGTGGCCGGAGAAGGCGCGCGGCCGAGAAAGGGGCGCTGCGCTTGCCGCTGTCGGCTGGTTCAATGGCTAAAGAGAGCGAGGGGAACCTTTGCTCTTGCTTTTGTTGTGTGACCGGAGCGACAAGTGCTGCGCAATGTGTCTGCGCTGAAGCGAAGTGCGCCTGCTCTGAGAAACCGGCCCCGCTCCACTTATCGCGCCAGCCATACTACGAAGGAAGCGCGAAAGTTCCCCTCATCCTCTTTAGCCGCGTAACCAGCCGACGGCTGCAAGCGCAGCGCCCCTGCTCGGCCCCGCGCCTGCTCCGGCCACAGTCGCCGTGGCCCATAAAATTTTGACAAAGACTGTACGTGGCCTTGAGTCGTTGTGGTCAGGCTGGCGAAACCATGGGTAATGTTTCGTTTGTCGCAGATTTGGCGCAGGTGCTCCGGAATTGCAAAATGCCTGTTTCTATGACCTCGAGGGGCTGATAGAAAGCCGAGGCGGACACGGGTAATTCGGAGCGGCCAACGAAGGTTGAAATCAGCTAAATCGCGCGCTGCACTGGCTGCACTGGGGCTGCACCATGATGCATCATCGAGTTGTCCTCCCGCTACTGCCAGGGGGCAAACGACACTTTGTGGAAAAAAATACATAAAAACAACTCTTTGAACGCAAATTAGTACGGAAAGTTTAAAACGCAAAAGAGGATACCATCGGCACTCGGTGTTCCCAGGTGGTCTCCCTCCTATGTACTGACACAGCCCAATGCTGCTTTGCTTCGATGATCGGACGAGAACCGCCGTATTCAGCATGGTATGGCCGATTTTTTTCCTTTATTGCCATACAAAGCATAACAAAACTATACCAACACGCACTGAAGCAGGTATTATATGGAGAGCCAGTGCAGTGTAATCTTAATCAGTTCACGAAACAACAACACTTCGTCCCTCTTTTCCCTCTCCCTCACTTCACGTATTCTCGTTGTACTTTCAACAAAGTACTGTTGGACAGACGGTGCCCTAGGGTCGCTGTTAAGTGCGCAGCGTCGACTAAATCTAAACACCCTACTACTCCTCTAAGAAAGTCGGCGCTCGCATCCCGACACTTTATCACCCCTAGACGGTCTTCGGTTTCCCACACACAGTTAAAATCCCCCGACCAAATAACTTCTTTGTCACACCCTATAAGAAGCTCAATGTCACGAAAAAAACCCGCCCGCACCTTCCCACGGGGGGAACTCGAGTAAATGCGTCGCAGAGTGGGGGGGGGTATCGCGTGAATGTTGCGTAATTGGGTATGTTTTGGGAATGCCTAATTGTTATTTCGTCTTTATTATTCTTATTTATTGAATGAGGGAGAAGCGAAGGCAAGGAGTGTAAAGTTAAAGTCTGTCTTTATTGCTTGATGCCGTCGTATTGGACGGAGCGTATGACTGCTTTGTGGTCGCTAAAGTGCACTGTCAAGGGGTCTTTGAGGAGCGGTCGTGCGATTGCGTAACTGGTGAAGACGTTGCTTCCATCGCATCTACTCGAGTCAAGCAAAGCGTCAAGTCAAGCGAAAGCCAAGCAAAGACGCCCTTGACTGAATTCCGAACGCGCGCTCCGCCGCTTATATACACACCGCCCGCGTTCGAGGGAGAGGAGTACGGGGGAGAGACGCGCATGCGCACACTTCCGTACACAAGCGCGCGAACTTTCCACGCACCCACCACGCCGTTATCACGAGTACACGCCCTGCCGCCGTTACTGTTGAGCGCGACACAGCACACGGGTAGCTACGACGCATGCGCGCACAGACGCGCTCCCCCCGCACCGCCGCAGCTGTTGTTGAGAGCGACGGAGCGCACGGGGTACACGCGCTCCTCCCGCACCGCCGCACCTGTTGTTGAGAGCGAGGAGGGTACGGGGGAGAGACGCGCACCTGCGCCTCGACGCGACGCGCATGCGGAGTGAGCGTGTGGACGGCGCCGCCATCAACGACGGAGGACCAGGCTAGCCTAAGAAATGCTCCGCATTAAAAGTCCAACCTCTCTTTGACCTTCATAGAATAATGTACACAGAAAATACAAAAGCTTCATGCGACTCCCGAAAGGTCACACACAACAAATCATCCTTTCTGACACAGAACACTCTCAATCACGGTTAAAGGCGAAGCGGTTAAGTATACTGCCGGCGCTGCCGCTGTCTAGCCCAGTGACGACGGAGACCAGGTCCGACGGTTTTATACTTTTCCTTGATGACGTAACAGAATGATGACCGTCGATGATTGGCTGGTCAAGGTGGTCTTGCGCATGTAACACCGGTCAAGCAGCTGCAGGGCACACCACGGTAAGCACACGCGCGCGTGACAGAGCACTCCCTGTGGTAACGGTTGATGCTGAGCGTGACGTTCCCACAGAACGATAACGCAGCGGTGGTCGGCACATGCTCGAAGCAGGTTGATACACAGGAGTCTTGATTCAGGGTCGTCAGGAATCCGAAAACCTGCAGAATAAAGGCGAAGCGGTTAAGCATATTGCCGGCGCTGCCGCTGCCGCTGCCTATCCCACTAAAGACGGAGACCAGGTCCGGGAGTTTTATACTTTTCTTTGATGACTTTTCCTTGAACATGGCCGTAGACATGCCGTTTCTGCGGCGCCTGCCAATATAAACATCCTCGAAGTAGTAGGCTACCGACGCAGCCTCTGTAGGGAAAACTTGTAGCAAGTCCTCGAAGGCATCAGGGATATCAGCTATCGGCAAGAATGCGAGAGCCGGCAGCATTCTCATCTGGAAGTGGACAGTGGTACAATAAACTCCTGAATCATTTCCCGATAACGTTACTGAAGCAAAAGGAATAACACTTTGTACCTTGACTGCAAACTCTTCGTCCGTGTAGTAGCGATCTTGATGGCCGGAAGACCAAACCTTCCGGTATACTGATTGAGATAAATGAAAAAAGCATCCTTGGATCCTTGCTCTAGGAACAGTCGCACCAATCACGTTGATAGCCGCAATCTCAAAGTCCGTGTGGACCACTTCTACGTGGTTTGTACCCATGCAGGCCAACAGGATATCCAAAAACCTAGCCAAATCAAAACAATATAATCACTTCACATCAGACAGAACGAACAAGAGACCTCTCCGGAAGTGGACTTCAGCAATTACCGTTTGTAGGTTGCCTCAGACTTGCTGGAGAGTAGGCCGTAGGCCAAGGGCACCACAATGCCGTTGATGGCCGCATGCAGAGTGTACAGCTGGTAAAATTGATCGGGGTGACTTTAAAGGTTCCGTCAGCAAACCATTAAGTTGCTTCAGATAAGCACTTTAATTTTTGCTGAGTGGCAAAAATTAGAAGTCGTTCGCTGTCACCCGCACCGCTGTCGTATAAGAGGAATGCGTCTCCTTTGGCTGTGACCTAAATAAAATTGAAAATTGAAATTAAGTACTACTTACAGGAAATCTATTTTATGATAAAAACCAAATGAACATGCAGTAAAGTGTATAAGCTACGAAACAAGCAAAGTATTAAAACTTCTTATGCTCTAGTCACACATTGCAGAAGTTTTGCGCAGGCACATAGTGTGCTTCTAGACAACACCTGTTCGAGGAAGATCAACCACAAAACCCGATATAAAGACGTAACACAGATTCCCGGCGTTTGTGGGCGAGGCATAGGCTTGATCAGAGCAACCCCCAAAAACCCTTTAAGATAACAAGGAGAAAAAAGGGCGAACGGCAAACTGCGGGCGGCATAGGTCGTCGCAGTTGGAAAAACGCCACCACAATTTTATGTTCGCCACGTAAAAGTTTGCGAGCTTCTACTGTACCTTAAACTCTGGAGGGAGTTGTATGTCAGCCCTGCAGGAAGGCACGCTGTAAACGAAATTCGCACGTTGCCTCTGCTTTCGGATTGTGCGTTGAAGCGTGAACACAGCAGGCAACTGGCATGCGGTATCGTCAGTGACAGATGTAGCGGCATCTCGAAATATTTGATGTGGGGGCGATCGGCCTTTTACTGCAAAACAAAAATAAAGAGCAGGCGCAGTTATTACTTCTTCAAAGATAAAAAAAATACAGGATCACTTTCAGAGCACTTACCTGCCTTCCTCTTCATCTCATGTCGAACTCGCAGAACGTTC
Organism: Haemaphysalis longicornis; assembly: GCA_013339765.2. Taxonomy (NCBI): domain Eukaryota; kingdom Metazoa; phylum Arthropoda; class Arachnida; order Ixodida; family Ixodidae; genus Haemaphysalis; species Haemaphysalis longicornis. Next base: position 180,656,695 of record CM023450.1, read on the forward strand.
AATTCACTTGGGTCTCCCGCATGAGTATGTTCGCTAGAAAAGGCTAGGATCCGACTTGTGGCGAGATCAGTCGTGACTTTCGCTTTACAAAGGCCTCTTTGCCGGCAGGTCCAAAACAGCGTAGATTCATTGACTTTGATACGAGTATATGAATACCCATCATGTAAAAGCATCGCACCCCCTCTCGTAGTGCCTATTACTTGCTCGCTACATCCGAAGTAATGACACTCCCAGACGAAATTTCCAAGGACGAGAAAGTCGGTGGGTGGTATACCACTTTCCTTATTACGGAACCACTTAGAACCAGACGCCTGGCCTGTCTTCCAAGAACTTTGTTGGGCTACGTCCCTGTCTCACTTTTCTGTCTTGGGTTGTTGAACTCGTATCTATAATCTTGTCCGAACACGTCACCCTACTTGCCCATTCTGGCTTGCATTCTTTGTTGAGCTTTGCTAGATGCACGGCCCAAAGTACAAAAAACACTAACTAAACCTGTGCCTCGCTTCTCTATTTTGAGTCCAAAAAGAACACGTGAGCATTGATTTTGTGCACCAGTGACAAACTGGCCTATGACGAATGATCCTATGTGACCAAACGGCCTATTACGCACCGGGCTATGACGAATGATCCTATGTTACCAAACGGCCTATTACGAACCGGCCTATGACGAAACGCCATGTGACGAACGGGCCATATCCCGGTTTTCTGGCCTTTCCGCGCGGATTTTGACGAACTATTTACCGAAACACATGCTTTCACTGGCTTTTTCAGCGTTATCAGCGTAGCGCATAATAATAGATGGTAATAGACGAAAAATGGACATGGCAAATAATAATAAATTTGGACATTCATTTCACAAAACAGCAATGGGAGCGTTGTGCCTTAGTAAAAATTTCGAACACGTTGATTGATCGTATTTCCTTTCCCGCCCCCTCCCCCTCCGCCTGCCGGTAGGGTGGGCGGTGGAGAGGAGGGAGGAGCACTGTGTGGCACGGCGTAACTGTAGTGTGTTATACGGCTAGCGCGCTGCTACTTGAGCGGCACAGGTAGCGCCTCCTGGCAGCCGCGGCGGCATATTTTGCTCGTACTGGGCCGGCGCGGTCAGCCGCCCCCAGCGGCGGAGGTATCACAGAACGGCGCCTTTACAGGCGAAAAATAAGCAATTCTGCCTACTTTTATGTTTGCCGATGGCTGGACAGTTACAAAAACTAGTCTGCGACATCGCCGAAGAATACATTATGTTGGTTTTTATGCGAATGTGATTAAGGAGAGCGCGGGCTGCGCTCCGAGAAGCCATTTGATCACCTTAACGCTTGGTTCTAGCATTTCTTCAATAGCGTCTGTCGGAGCATATGTTGGCTCTACAGTTTTGTGGCTGCCCTCGCACGCAGGAACGTCAGCAAAACCGAATTTCACATCCCCAATTTGTGCGGGCACCTTTTTCGGGTGACGTGTACACTAATTTCGATGTTCGACCGTTTCAATAGCGCGCGTCTGGCTAACATTTATATCAGCGTTTTATTTGCTGCTGTGTGACCTGCGTTGGACGCACAGATGGCTTATCCCACGCACACAGCAACTTCGTGGACAATTTCTGCTCGGCTGTCGTGGCTACTGATGTAAAATCGCCGTCGCCGTGTGTTAGCCCCAGCCACGCCAGACAGCCTTACAGCAGCTTCCTCGAAAAAAAAAAGCGCTTTGGGTTTGCCGACGAGCACAGAAACGAAGCAAGGGGTTATTTATGTACGTGAAATTGAATTTTTTTGAATTGAATTGAATTTATTGATCGAGCGTGTACATGAAACGTGAATGGGTACAGATGCACTCGGAGGTCCCAAGGTAAGAACCGCAGGCGGGACATCCCATGATGATTGTAAAAAAAGAGCAATCATCAAGCAACACTAGAATACAATGTCAGGAAATAAACACTTAGCATAAAACAGAGAAAGATGAATACAAAAGCCAAAGAAAACCAAAGAAAAAATATTACACTAAGAAGCAGGAACACTAAAAAACAAAGAATACAACTCCAATCTATTCAAAAAGGAGATATGAACAAAGGCATGATACTACACTTACAATTCAATCAAACAGAAGGGCCTAACAAGAAAATCTTTAATTTGGATTTAAAAACGCAAAGTGAATTACAAGATTTAATATCAGAGGTTAGTGAATTCCAGAGCGAAATGGCGGAGAATTGAATCGTTTGTCTGCCGTAGTTAGTGTGTATACACGGAAGTAACAGATTCTGGCGTGAAGCAAAGCGCGTTGAATTGAGATTATAAGTGATGCGTCGAGGGAGAATATCTACAGCAAGGTGATCGTGCAAAATTTTAAAAAAGATAATACCAATGCTGTACCGATACAGATGATGAACGGGCAAAACACGGAGCTGATAGAACAGCGGGGAAGATTCTGCTTGTCGATGGGAAAATGTAATGATGCGTAACGCTTGTTTCTGCAGTGTTATTAATGGTGCGATGTGGGTATGATAAGTACCACCCCAGGAAGAAATGCAGTAATTTAGGTGACTGTGGACAAAAGCGTAATACAAAGTTACAAGAGTTTGCAAGTTGAAGTATGGTCTAGCTTTAATCAAAACTCTTATACCGAACATAACTTTCTTTGAAATGAAGATTACGTGCTCATGAAATTTAAGGTGAGAATCGACTATTACGCCAAGAAAATTAGTGCTACGACGAAGTTCAATTTTATCACCTGAAATATACAGGGAAGGGATGGCGGAAATTTTTCTTTGAGGGGAACTAAAAAGCAGAAAGCAAGTTTTAAGAACGTTAATAGATAACTTGTTGAGGAGACACCATCGCTCGAGGGAAAACAGGTCAGCTTGGAGCATTTGGGTTAAGGTACATATGTTTTGATGGGAGTTAAAGATGGTTGTGTCGTCAGCATACAGTATGCATTGTGAAGAGGTTAAACAGCGAGGAAGATCATTAATGTAAATTAAAAAGAGCAGTGGGCCCAAGATTGAGCCTTGTGGAACGCCTCTGTTAACTGTGACCGGGGGTGATGTTGCTGTGGAAACTGAAACTATTTGTTGCCTATTTAAAAGAAAGCTGCGTAACAAAGTAAGAGCAGGACCTGTAATGCCATAACGCTCAAGTTTAATGAAAAGAATGTCATGGTCAATGGTGTCAAATGCTTTCGAGAAATCTATGAAAACAGCAGCAGCAACGTCGCCGCGATCAATGAAAGATTGAATTTTATCTATTAGACATGCAGTCGCAATGTTAGTAGATAGGGCAGCACGAAAACCAAACTGAGAGGGGTGAGTAAGTTGAATTTTTTAAGGTAGCGGGAAAGACGGGTCTCAATAAGTTTTTCTAGCACCTTATCTAAGAAGGAAAGAATAGAAATGGGTCGATACTTATCCATACAGCGCGCGTCACCATTTTTGAGTACAGGAACAATTTTTGCTATTTTCAAGGCCTGAGGAAATGATCCGGTTTTAAAAATTAAGTTGAATATATAACAAAGAATTGGCGCAGCAAGTCGACGTACAAGTTTCAAATGGAACCCATGAATACCATCTAAGCCAGGCCCGGTAGTCTTTAACCTGCAATGGTAGCTTCGATTTCATCAGAACAAGTAGGATAAAGAAAAAAAAACATTGGGGGCAACGCAAAAGGTCAGAAGAATAAGGGCACGAGGGAAGTTGTGAGCATATAGCCGAAAAATGATTGCTAAAAGCATTAGCAATATCTGCAGGTTCAGTAAATGATGACTCGTCCTGAGCAATGGATTTAATGGGCTTATGCTGAGTAGCGTTATTCAAGAATTCCTTAACTAACTTCCATTTTTTCTTTATGCTGTTACCACACCTATTGAATTCGTTGTCGTAGTAGTGGCGCTTGGCGGCTTTAAGAAGCGAGCACAGAACTTGAGAGTAGCGTTTATAACGTGCTCGGAGGTTAGAATTGAGAGGTTTACGCTTCATCTTTTTATATAGGTTATCTTTTTTTACGCAAGGCAAGAAGAAGGGAATTTGAAAGCCAAGGACACCGAGGGGCAGTGTAACGCCTATTGGAAGTTTTTATGTTGTGCAGTCATCGACAGAATTGATCATTGCATCAGAAAATTGCTGTAAAGCGTATCAGGATTAGAGACATTGAATATGCTGGACCAGTCTATTTTGATACAAGGTTCAAAAATTTTTCACGATCAAAGATAGAATGGTTGAAGGTTTCAGTTTTGTTTTTTCCTGCTTGTGAACGTAAAAAAACACGGGGAAGTGAACGGTAATATCACAATCGATAGTGCCTGCTTCCGTTGGAGAATCGTGATTAGAAAAATATGGTCAAGGAGGGAATGGGAAGAATGATCTACAACACGTGTAGGCGTATTTATGAGTGACTCATAACCGTAGCTACAAAAGGCACTTGTATAGTACGTCGAAGTGATAGGATTCGCAGAATCAAGAAAGATTGATGTTAAAGTCACCCATAATGAACACATTTTTGTTTCGAAAGACAGCTTATCAAGCACAAGAAAAAGCGCATCGCAGAAATCAGCTGCATTCGATGAAGGAGAGCGGTAAACAGCGTCAAGGACTGTCCTTTTTACATTTGAAGAATCAATGGATCCAGTTCAACCCAAACAGATTCGCATTTGGGAACATTTATGTTTAAATCTTTGCGTCGACAATATGAGAGCTGGTTTGAACGAAAATGGCAGAGCCCCCGTAAGGGCTACCACTACGATGATCGTATTCGCAAACCATAGTCGGCAAAGCCATAAATATCGCGATCTTCACAAGAAAGCCAGGTTTCAGAAAAGCAGATGATGGAGATGATGGTTCAAAGTATGAAGTAGTGCAGAAATCTTGTTACAGTTCCTTTTAAGGCTACGAGCGTTGAAATGAATTGCGCTGAAAATTCGCGTTACCTAAACCTTTAGCTACCTTTGCTGGTGAAGCACAATTCATAATAAAAGAAGAGAGAAAGCTATAAAGCCCAGAAAAGCGGCCTACACCTCAAAAATTGCAGGTCGTGGTCAGTCAGTATCAACAAAATTCGAGAAATTTAGAGATTTGTACGTCTGTATGGATTTCTATGCCGCTTCTGTTTAACTTGAGGCTTTTAATTGCCGCGAGATTGGTGCTTGTCTGAATTTTTCGTAATTTTGTTTTCTGTTCTGGTTTGTGTTATTTTGGAACGAATAAACAGGTGATTGCGGCGGCTTGGTTTTCTTTTTGTTCCATTAGTTCATTTCTAGCTCTATTGGTATTTCTAGTTTTTCTTATACAAATAACATAGGTTTACGTTATTATACGACAAGTGTTTTAATAATTATGCCCTTTGGTGCGAATGCAAGGCGTTTGGGATTTGGTGCGTATTAATAATTTTTTGTGTTCTTCGGGTTGCATTTCCGGGTTCTTTATAATTTTGTTTTATTAATCGTATGATTGTTGTGAATAGGCAGGCTTCTCGATATAGCAAGTTCATTTTTATTCTTTTTCCCTGTATGTATTTTTAACTTCACTATATAAATGGTCTACAGTTACACGATTACGCCGCGTTAACTTCGATCTCCTATTGTGCGTTATTGTGCCAATGCCAGGCATTGAAAAGATTGGGCTCTGGGGTATTACCAAAAAAATGCTGTCGGAGTAAAATTTACATTACATATTTTTTGCTTACTCAAAGCTGCGCTTGCATTTTAAACTATTCATTTTAATCACACCATGTTCCAGGGCTGTATGGAGGGCCCTGTTTCGGCCTGAATTTCTGGGTTGATGCCGAAGACATGGTTGCTGGAGTCTGGTTCCTTTTTTTTCGCAGGTGAAGTAGCCTTCATTTTTTTAGTATTTTTCAGGGCTTCCTATTTATTCGAAGCCGCCGAACAGTTCACGCACAGCTCGTTTCGCGTAGTCACGCTGGCCATGCGCACGGGATACGCGGACTGGCAAAGCACGTTACGAGCAAAAGATGCGGCGCGGATCGACAGGGGGTGCCGCTGGTTCAAATTCAGTGGCGCCACCACACCAGCGCACGAGGCCTATAACCCTGATCGGGATGGAAAGCGGCGGGGGGAGGGCTAAGCTTTTTTTCAGAAATGTATGCACGCAGCATCCCCCCTCCCCGCACTTTCGCCACTGCTGCTCCTCTTCAGATTAAGGGAGTTAAATCTATTTGAACAATAATTTCCCTACAGTGTGGCCATGTGCGACATATTTTGAAGTGGGAACAGGCCAACTCGTCCTAGGAAAACTGGTCATAGGGAAGCTGAAAAGAAAAAC
>CM023450.1:180663053-180792632 GCA_013339765.2 Haemaphysalis longicornis
AAGTAAGCGTCAGGTCACTCCACCGGACTTTCCATCTTGCCGAAGCGCTTTGCATGCAGCACCATCTGCGATGCCACTAAGGGCAGTGGTTCCTGCGTCCATGCGTTCCTTCAGTTTGCACAGGTTGCTGTAAGGGCATCTTTCGTCTGCGCCACGATGTGCCGCAACTGTTCTTTCAGATCCATAATCAAAAAAGGCAGCCCTTCTTCTTCACCTCGGCGATCGTGGAAGTTGTCTTGCACAGCTCCCATCGTAAGCTTCCCCCCCTGCTCGGCTCGAGCAGCGAGGTGCATGCATCACAGTAGTAATAGCTCTTCGTCATTCCTTTACACTTTGGCGCCCACAGCTTTCGGAGCAAGTACTTTGTGCCTGGTAAGCTCGTTTCATAGCACCAAATAGTGTTCTCTTCAGTCGTTCAAGGAGGTCGACTCGACTGCATCCAGTGAGGGTCAGCGCCACCACGAATGCCATGATCCAAAACGATTGCCGCGGCAACAGTCGTTCCGGATCCAGGTAATGTTTGGTTGCCGAAATTGCTGCACCTCTGAGAGAGAGTTGTGGAAATGAAGAAAATCATTCGATCTCATCAAAGAACGAGTTAAATTTCTTATCAGAACTTTGCCGCGCTGAGAGCTTCCACCACTTATGTCTTGGTCTCAAATGGATGGAAGAGTTTCGAAAAAAAAAGCGTCGTCAGTCACTGCTCAGCTTCCTCGTCACTTTCACTTCTTCTCTGCGGTGGCAGCGCCGTTCGAGGCGTCGCTGGCGTTGTCAACATATTCGGCTTCGTGGGCACAGCACGCGGGATCACTGCAATCAACTGAGTTGAGCAGTTCGTCCGCCGTTGAAAATGAATTTCTTGGCTGTTCCTGTGCTACACCAAGGTGAAGATCTGGCACCGAGTTGGGCGTAGCCGAGGTAGCTCCAGTTGACAGTCGCTTGTCGTTATACCACCGCGTCGACCGAGGAACTACAAAAGGTTCGTCGGTGTTTAAGTAGACTTTCCGGCGCTTTTTCTCCGTCTCCTGACTCATGACGTTTATACTGAGCTGTAAGCAATGTATAATGACATTATACTGCCCAGCGGATGAGTGATTAGAGAAACAAGCGCGTTTTCGACAGTGGATTGATGTGGATTTACCCTCTGTACTTTGGCCTGATTTGGGTGAAATCAGAAAGAAGCGGAAAGCTTTTACGTATTTTTGGACAAAAACTGCCCAATTATACTTCGTAAAATAAATTAAGAGACATTATAAAGAAACAATAGTTTCGCAAAACATTGTGAATATTCTCAGGGTTATTTACGAGCAAGACGACGAGGGATAAATCAAACCAAGCCAATCCGCAGCAGTAGTCATTTCCCGTGTGGGCCTTTGTTGTGTGCATGCCTGCGGGATTTTGCGGCGGTGTGCGGTGTGCGGTGCAGCACGTTTCTATGGCTCCAACAGTACCAACTTTCGCCTATGTCGCGTATAAGGACGGCCACAAAGCTATTGTGGCCGTTTCTCTGATAAGAAATTACGCGCCGTCGTCCTTAACGGACGTACAAAAGGACAAAGACGCGTATTGGCGCTCCCGGGAATCCGAGGACGAGGGTTTTTACCCTGCCGACGTTCTGGAACTCGGAGGTAAGTTTTTATTTCACCACATAGTTCATAGTAATGTTGTCCGTATGGGATGTTATGACAAGTGGCAAATGTGGCGGCACACTTCGTTTGGCGTGTAGCCAAACGTAAAAGCTTGGAAACAGAGCATCAGTTTTGTAAAATTGAGAACGTTTGCGCGGAAGGCGTGCCATTCTGTAGTGTTTTCTTGTCCTGCAATTCAACGAAGCATTGTTGCATTGTATACCTGTCGCGTTTGCAATAACGCTGTGTATGAAGGTACAGTCGCCCAAATGTTATAACTAGCGTGCGAGAGCGACGACTGTTTGCGCGCGAGCGACATATGACGGGCCAAGTTGCAAAGTGGTTGAGGCTAAGCGCATGCTCAGAATGCGGGTTCCGCTGGGCTCGTCGTCTGCACGCTGTTCCTTCTTAGATTGTCACCCCATACAACTGCGCTGCAAGTGATCAGGCAGCGTGACTAAGCGAATTATTTGCTCGTATTTTATGTTCCGAAGTTTAACGGTGCCTGCCAGGACAAATCGCGCAAATGAAATCTTAAGATACAAAGAACACGCCCAATCATGAAGTAAGCCGACGAACATATACTCATTTGCTAGTTCCTCATGCAAACGCTTTTTTTATGTGACAAAGGTCAGTTATCAACCGTGTGTGCTGCAAATGTTGAAATGTTGCTGCACACTTCAAAGGGTAATTTTTAAAACTCATTGATGGCCAACTTCTGTCACTTTTATTGCATAATACCAGTGTCAGCAATTGTGCACCTCACTTGCAGTCACCCAGACCGACCTTGTGAAGCGGCTAGCGAAGCGCCGTATACCAGTGCCTGACAACATTTTTGAAGGCGTGTATGCAACGGAGGTGATGAAGAAGGTAAGAACTTGATTTTCGCTGCCGAGCAAGTAGTCAAAGGTTTTGGGAATGGTTGTTTCTGCTTTTTGGATGTTTTATGTTGTCTTCCCACAATTCTTGAGGAAAGCAGTAGTGACATATCTGTCGGTTTGAATAAGCACTCCCGCTCATGCAACTTTTCTCATGACAGAAGCACAGGTGACTTCTGCTAACTGCATCTGCCCAAGTAGCAGCCCTTCTAGAGGCATTACTCAACAGGGCTGTGGTGGCTTACTGTTTATAATTTTGCCTCAAGAGTTCACAAGTTCCAAAACAAACCAAGTTAAGTGAGTTAAAAGTTGTAGCTGCAGTCACTTTTTTAAGCAAATAAAAGCTAATAACACTGCGAAAGGTGGGATCTCAGCCGAAATTAGAAGTTCTTTCAGCTGCTAGTGTGCTTTTTGAATAAGTCTATGCATAAAAGAAGTAGTGTTATAATGAACATCAGCAAAATAAAATCACAGGGTGGAAAAAGCGGTTGAGAAAACAGTTCTGCTGTAAAAATTTAAACAAAAATTCAGGGAAGCTTGCACTACCACACAATTGAATGGCAAAGCTGCTGTAGGTGAGCATTGCCGGACACATGTATGCTAATTTCTAGTATCATTGTTTATTTGTGTAGTTGTGGTGCTAGTAATTGTCGTCATATGCGTCGAATAGGTCGTCGTCTTCTTCGCGGCGAGTGGTGGATGCAAAGTCATCCTCAGCATTGTAGACTTCCACCAGCTCTTTGTCATTGAATCGCGGGGGTGGTGGCGGGATCTGTAAGTCGTCTCGGGTGGGATTGGGCCCGTCTTAGCCATGTCTCCCGTTATCCATGATGGCTGCTAGAGATTGCGGCCGCAGTGACCTCTCCCAAGCTGGCTGTCTTTTCACATTTAGCATCAGCGCTGGAGTTTTGTTTTTTTACATGCGCGGCAGCACTTGACGACAGTGCTGCTGTTTTCTGTTTGTTTGTTTTGTAAGCTACTCGGTGGTGGCCGTGATGCTCTCGCTTGGTATTTTCCTGGCGTTTTTTTCCCCTACAACACCAAACTTACAGCTTGTACAACAGCTCCACTGTTAAAATTCACACAATATCAATCGCTAATATAGATGGAACATCTGTAGCGGCACTATGAAGTTAGGTGTGTTGTGTTGTTTCAGGCTATTTCTGCAAAAGATGCGGCTGCAAAGGTGCGAGCTGCAAACAAAAAAAAATGCAGCGGCTGAGGCAGAACAGCACCTCCTCCTCCGACGACGACAGCGTGGTGCCCAGGGCGCTTCTACTGGACGAGCAGCAGAAAAGTGCTGCTCTGCGACGCAAGCTCGCCACAGTACGGCAAGAGTACCACGAGCTGCAGGTGCGCCACAACAGCCTGCAGGACCGACATTCTAAATTAGAATATGTCCTTCTGCACAAGCTCGGTAAGTGGCAGCCATACTTCTAATAGAGGCTTGCAGGGGCCGTTTTGTCAGATGAGTGCAAAAAAAATAAAAAAGCAGTGGCTTTCCACTCATAAAGACGACCAGTGAAGCTGCGGTGCGTAATGTCTGAGCAAATAATTGTCATACACTTTGTTTCCGAATAGTTCCGGTAGGATAATGTCCATGCTTAACTGCGCAACAGGCAATGTGGCAAAGCCAGCTAATACAGATGAAGCTTACACCGGTCTCATTAATGTCGGCTTCACCTCTAAACACAAATGCATTGCTAGGCAGACATTTTTACAGAGGGTTTGTAAGCACTTGTCAAAATATAAAAGGCGTAGGACTATCTTTATTTGTATTTATGCTGTACTGCGAGCTTCTTTTTATGGCACAGAAACCTCCCCCAGAGGGAGTGTGACATGATACCAGCAGATACTGTGGCAAGGGCGACCCCCATAACACCTCTTCTGTTAAAAACTTCTGTATGCCGAGATTGTAGCCCAAGTGCTTTCTCGGGTGGGCTAAATGGACCTTTTCCACAACTTTTATCTGCCCAAGCACTTGGTATGTTTACTGTCCAGGTTCTTCTGCAGTTTTTCCATGCAGCACTTTCTTAGATATTATAGGTACCGGGCAGCTGGACAGGTGGCACCACCACTCGGCGCTCCCCTCGTTAGTGGAATGAACTGGTCCATTCGACTACGCAGCCTTCCGTTGTTTTTGCCGTGTTTGCTTCGTTTCTTGGAATGTTTGGGGGTGTTGTGAGCAGATATGTATGGTGAAACGAAGTCTAGACAGATGTGTTGGGTTTTTAGATGCACTAATGACTGCGTAAACTTGTCGGACGCTTCTAAGGTTGGATATGGCTACGTTAACATGAGTGCTTCTTGCAGTGTCTGTGCTTGGCTCCGCCCGATTTTGAGTGCGAATATAACTATTAGTATTAATATTCATTTTTTCTTACATCACTAAAGGCTACGTAAACTTGTTGGGCGCTTCAAGGGTTGGGGTATACGTGCTGCATTGACATGCGTGCTTTTTGCAGCGCTCTCTGCCCGATCTGAGTAGAAATATAGCTAATAGTATTGGTATTCATTTCTGCCACTTTAAAGTTTCCACATGAGCCTTATAATGGTGGGGTACCTCGATACGTATGGTTTGAAGAGAAAGGAACTTGCGTATGAGTTCGATTACCGGTGTTGCCGTGGGAACGTCGCGGCAGTTTACACTTTCTGTAACCGTGAGCTTTGATCCTTAGGTTTTTGTGAGTGACCACACGGGAGCCTAATAGCCGAAGAGGGAACTCCCATGTTTGTAGTGGTCATATTACCAAGAGCCAAAGTAATTCAAACACCAGAACAGCCCAAAGCTAAAATCTTCCCTCATCCGCTGCCATTTTTTCCCCCTGCATGGAATAAAGGCTGGCACTGATAGTATTTTTTGCCCCTGTATATGTGCAGTTAGAATTTGTGCAGTGAGAGACAACTGCCTGATTTTGTGTTTGGAGCTAGAATGGTATATACTGAACTTACCTTAACTGTAAATATATTAGTGGGACAGCACGATGGTGTTCAAGTGTTGCAAGGAATTTCAGTGCCAGTAGTAACGAATTTTTTTTGTGAATTTGTGCAGGGGTATCTGCCGACTTCCGGGAAGCCCAAGCTGTTGTACCTGGTGTAAGCATATTTCTGTTTCTAAGCAGATTTCGCTGTGACATTTTCAATGCACGCCAGGCCTTCACCTTTAATATTTTGGGTGTTCTTTGTCTTGCTTTTTTAGCCCTATTGCACTAAAGCAGTAACCACACACATCTTTATGGCCTGTGTGTTTGTGTTGTGACGTGACTGATGAGGATAGGGACAACCACCAACATCGAGGTGTGCGAAAATGCATGCACTGCTTCGCACTTGACGGGACCGCCTTGTTTGAAATGGCCCCATTATACTACTCAAATGGCGTGTTGAGTTTTCAACACTATTGTTGTAACGCGAATAGGCGTCCACTTTTCATTTTAGCGCAGAGCAACATTACCTGCAATAACTCAGCTTTTTACTGAAACACAGCAGCATTGGTGCATTCTCAGTGCATGTTGGCAGCCAATCCAGAGAGAAAAGTCTGCCTCCAGCTGGTAGAGTTTCATCATGTGCACGTTTCTGTTGGATGCTTTGAAATGAGAGAAGGGTATGCACTCAATAAACCTTGTCTAACAGTGCAATTATGCTTGCTTATCACAGGAATCTGAGAGAGGGGACAACGGCAGCAGCACTGCTGGATGCTCCAGCGGCTGTCACGGGTCTCTGGGCCTTGTGAGCGACAGCACTGATTTACCGCAGCTGGTAAGCAGCTTGGAGTGCACATCCAAGTATCTGGCATTGCTAGGTCTTGCAGAACCTGCTGCGTTTCACCTTGCGCATCACATCTGGCCAGTGCGAGGTGTCGAATAAGCTTGAAATTTGGCGCACAAGTGTGTGCATGTGCCTGCTGCTAATCATCAATCTGTGTTTCCCCATTATATCTTATATGTTACTTCTTTATATTGCTGTTCTCTTGTCCAGCAATTAACTAGTCCTGTTTACTTTTTGATATTGCCATTCTTGACTTATACCCTAGTTACACGGGTGCAGTTAACCACGGTTAGACAAAACCACAGTTTGCTGCGTTACATGACAGACGAGACTTCGGTTACCCCGCTAACCATAGTTAACGCAAACTGAGCTTGGCCACCTCAGTTGGGTCACGCAGTGCTCAAAATCGCACCAGTCAGTCCGGACGCAAGTGGCGGCACATCAGCGGAGGCGAAAAAAAAATCACCTGGCGTTCGGAGGAGACGAAGGTCTCAATAGCGGCGCCCCAAAGCTTGCCCCCCAAGAGGCGCTTGCATTCTTTGCATCGCTCTCGCAATCAGCACGACTGCCCGTCAGCAGCGGCTCGTTTCCCAATCCACCCGATCAACTACGACAAAAGCCGTGCTAAATTTGTAATTTCGCGCGTCTTCTGCGTAAAAAAAATAGATAAAGCAGGCAATCACTGAAAGCGTTTTCACCACTCGGAGACAATCGGGGCGCGCACCGTTGGCCGTGCCTGCAACACACCGGCGCGCCTGCCTGCACGGCACTGCAAGTGCTCGAACCGGCCCAGACCACGGGGCACTAACAGCTTATCGCCGCTCTTCGAAATCAATCTGATGACGGAAAAGAACTTCCACATGCGAGAAAGTGGATGTTAGTGCGGTGAAAAATGGTGCTATGAATTGTAATTCGCAGTTGTAGAGGGTAGCGGCCGGTCAATATCTACCGCGATGCTAAGCCTAAAGTTCCAGCACCGGCAGACCTGAGCAAACCCAGCCGGTTGCGAGCTGTTGGGGAAGCTCCTCGCCGCGCGCGAGTGCGTTGCGTTTGGGTCTGAAGCGGCTGCTTTAGCGATATTTCCTTTTGTCTACATTGCTTCTCTTTTGTTTTTAATCATGCAGTTAAAAGTGTCGTAATTTATTTTTGTTACGCTCACAACCAAGTGACCGCGGTCACCACACTTGGACTTTCGCGTGTAACAGCCAAAACCACAGTTTGTGATAACCGCGGTTAAAGTTTAATAACCAAGTTAAACTTAACTGCAGTTACTTCCGCCGTGTAACTAGGGTATTATCTGACTTCCTCCAACAGCCAGAAAACAGAGGTGATGGCGCCCATCTGCCACCACACCCACCATGCTCTGCCACCCCCCCCCCCCCGCACCCACCACAAAGACGACCCTTCAAGGCCATGCATCTTCGAGTGCTCTGCACGACGGAGAGGTATGCAAATGCAATATCAATTACCAAAGTGTTTTGCTACCCAGCCCACTATTACATTACTGTGCTTTGGATGTACTCAAAAAATGCGCATTTAAATAGTGCACTGCCTTAAGTGTTAATTGTTGTTCGACGGTTCATAAATATTTTTCGGGTGTGGGTTATTATGTGAACCTTTTTTGTGTGTGCTGCTAAGTTTGCACGGCTGATGCTTTGCAGGCAAGTTCCAGGCGACTACACAACTCCGGAAAAACCAATAAAAAGGAAGCCAAAGCCCTTTTGCAGCCATGTTGCCTCGAAATTCAACCGTAAGAGCTGCCTGGGCTTGTTTATGGCATTATGAGCCAAATACTGTCAAGAAAAAAATTCAGTTTGGTTCACTGACATATATGTTTCCTCTTTCAAACTGGCTCGAGTACACAGGCGGAATGTGCACTAGATGTGCAATTTTCGATAGTAAGATATTAATTTTATAGCTTTAGTAATATAAGGCAAAACTTGGCAACACTATGTGAATCTTTAAAACAAGCGCGGAAGGACGGTTGCTAGTAGCAACCGTCCTTCCGCGCTAGTAGCGCGTTGTCCTGTGTATATCTTTTCTTAGTCAACATCCTTTTGCACCCGTTTTCAAGATGAATGAACACCAACTTGCCAACTTTCCATCCTGTTAAACTATGTGAATGTAATGCAATAATTTATTTTAGCAGAAGCTATACCCAGCCTGTGTGCAGCAATAGAGTTCTAGTGTACTGACCCTGTCGTTACCATTCTTCCATGGCATGCCGCTCATGGCTGCACATAGAACTCTTTCAGTCAAGTGAAACAAAAAGTTGTTTTATAGCACTCCCGAGTGCCATTCCATGCGTATGATGTGACAGCTGGTGGATGTCTGCAAGGGCAAGGCTTGCATCGGCATCAGCAGCCCACGGTTGTGGCTTAGTTGTAATGTCATCAGTGATCACACTTCCTGCCTTTTCACTTTAAAAATTGAACTTCCTCAACGGTCCAATCGTCTCGAGGCCTTAGATTAAAATAACTTATAATTTACTGATATTTTATACTTTTAACTTCCGGTTACTGAACGTTATTTCTCCATAGGATTGCATGCAGAGCTGACGGGATCCTCACTTCATTTCTAATTAAGAATTCCAATTAAGGGACTACATATTATTACAAGGCGCGGCATGCAGCATCTTTTTATGCCGTGCTGCTGTGAGATGAATAGTGTGCACTTCAGATTTGAGCGGGGAGCTTTCGCTGCCCAAATTGACATTGTTGTGCGGTGTGAAAAGTTGTTTCCATTTCTGGTTTTACTAAGAATGCACTTGTGTGTTCATGTAACTCACAAGTGTCATTATTCATTTACAACGTCAGTAGCAAACAAGCACTAAGCTTGTCTTAACACTTTGAGTGTTCTTTGCTTTTGGCAAAAAAAACGATAGTTTTATGCATTTAGTGTGAAATCATTCATCAATGAAATAAATTATGAAGGGGCTGCTGTTTTTTTTTCTTCCAATTTGTACTTGTCGTGCCACGTGTCCTCCTCGAAATTCCAGCCTGGTGTGCTTTTCATAGTAGTTGTTTCTCTCCGTATAATCATAATTGTTTGCGCTGATGTTGACAAACGCAGGATGATATGGACCCAGCCAGCACATGCGCAGCCAGCACAACCCAAACCCCTGGCATTCTGGCGAGAGTTGGCGACCAGGTATGATTATGTTTTGCGCGTTTCAACTAGTCTACCATTATATAAACGAGTGTTTGTGTCACGATGCCAGTGAACTCCAGAAAGTGGTGGTGTGATTGCAGTTCAATCTAATGCTCTTTTTTCACAAGACCTAGATTTTTGTTGCCTGCATAGTGCAATACCTTAAAGTATGTTGTGTTCATGGTTGTTACGTGACCGTGTGCGCCTTTCTTAATTCTCTTGACTTCAGGTCATACCAAATTACCATATTATTTCGATTCTAAGCAGCCCTTTTTTCCACAATCGCGATGCCCAAAGTGTGGGGTGTTTAGGTTCGAAAAACCTTAATTTGTTTGTAGCCTGTTGAGTTATCTCGGAAGTGGCAGAGAGTTACACTAGTCTAAACCTGCCAAAGCTTAGTGCAAGTGGTATCAGTCCCTCTGCTCTTATTTTTAATATCCGAATAGTTTTAATGTTATTTTCAGTAATGTCCGTGTGCTGGACATTGGAAAGAGAAACAAAAAAAATCGATAGTACGCACAACATACAGACTTAGGTTGTGTCACTTGCAATTATTTTTGGAAAAAACTGTCTTGATTCCTCTGTCATAGAAATCGGTAAAACACGAAAGTGAAATGTGCAGTGAAATCTGCATGCAGCAAAAGGAGCATGATTATCGGCTCTCTTGTGGGTGTGCTTGGTGAGTTATGTCCTGCTAGCGGGTCGCTTCAGGAAAAGTGCGAACATTTGGTCCTGCTCTGTGGCGTGTATGGCAGATGGTTGCGTTGCGACAAGTTTAGCTGTGTAATTGTTCCTTTTTAAAATTGTTAGGTGGCACTGCAATGTAGTAGGCTCGTACTGCTAAACTCACTTCATAGCATGACGGCGGCTTGGTGAAAGCTTGCTGGGCACAATTCTAGCGCATCGTACCTTATTCCTGCAAGCAGGGCTACCATAGCGAGTTAGAACATGATAATAAACTGCAAATGAAAGTTCTGACTGATAAGTGAGGATCAAAACGTCAACATGCATCCACCACAGAGTTTGGTTTATAACACCAAGTGGATTTTTTCACGTTGCTTGCCTTCAATAGTGTTCTCGTCATAGTCATTGACATGGTATTTTACATCACATGGAGGCTAATTGGGGCCTTTATTGATGTCAAACCACCAGAGTTCTTCCAGAGAACCATCCAAAATAGCAAAATTTGAAATAGAGATTGGGCTTCACCGCAAGGCATGGGCACCACGTGTGCTAACATTTTCTTTGACATCTGACAGATTGTACCGCGCAACTCAATTGTTTTTCTAGGGCGTGTTTTTGAAATGGCTAACTATAAAATGTGTATTTTTTCCACTACTGGTGGTTTAATATACACAACTTCATATTCTTTTTCTTCGACGCCTCGACAAAAATTTCAAATCTGATCATTTTTTTCGCGATCATATTTATGGAAACATTAATAAACTGGTGTGGAACATTGTGAAAGCGCGTGGGAATCATCTGCATTTATGTCACTGAATTGTGTGCCTTAGCAATAGTATAGCACAGAAATAATGTTTTGTTAGACCCCTCAAAATTGGTCAATTTCCCACACTAACGAAATAGTTAACCCGACTGACTGCCGCTATGGCATTCCTGGAACGCATGCAAAGGGAATGAAGAGGAGTGAGAAAGCAGACAGAGATCTCATTGAAGTGTGTTGTTTCCTTCGCGTTTGGGGCGTTCCAATTTCCAGAGACTATAGTGGGCATTGGAACTCTACTTGGTCAACATTTCTTGGTAAACTTTTTTTGCCGTAACAGAAGCGGACAGGCTATATCCTAGTCCAAAGGAATTTGGCAAGTAATGAGTAATTTCCATAAAATTACTGGCCTGAAGTAATTTATTACATTAATAAATTACCAACACTCATAAGTAATTCATTACAGCAAAAAGTAATTTAATTAGTGGTAATTTCATTACTGCCGATGAAAATTGCTTGTAAAGGATAACTGCATCAATTACTTTATTTGGGCTGGCCACTGTTACTTTTATTCCTTTCCTTTCATTATCTGTGTATTCTTTGCAAACCAAAATATTTTGTCCTGCAGGTTCACCTTGGCAACGATGTCTTTATGTCCGCCGAGCGGTGGGAATAGCTGCTGTCGAGGAAGAAGGACTCGTCGTTCGTCAAGGAGCTGACGAAGGCGGTTTGGGGGATGGCGAACCTTCGTGGCCGCAGCGTGACGGGTGCACCGTGCCGCCGGTTCCTCAACAGCAAGGACCCGGGGACGGTGCCCAAGAAGCGTGCCCTCACACCGAGGAAGCTGCACGCTGTTGCTAGTGAGTTGTCTTTGCTGGGATATTTGTTTTGCTCAGTGCATATTAGCAGTTTTGACCTCATTGCATTTAAGCTTACCAAATTAAGGTGAACATGGTGGACTTTCAGGTGCATTCGACCACTTCATAGGTCAAGCGGACATCAACGTGCCTGCAAAAACCCGACGCTTGAAGATGAACAGGTTTATTGCAGAGATGCTTAAGACTTGAAGTGAAGTGCATCTCTGCAATAAACCTGTTCATCTTTCAGCTCTGCATGTGTGGCTTTGTACTCAAGTATGTACACAAATATGTGGCAATCAATGCCTTAAAACGCTGAAACACCACTGTCTCCTTGCCAAAGAGAAAGCCGGTATACGCGGCAAGGACATTCACCACAGCAGATATTTGTGTTCCACACGTGTAAAACAAGCGAAACAAAAGTTATCTGAGCTTTTTATATGGGCATGTAAAATATATGGGTCTGTGACCCCATATGAAATCCCTATATGAAAGAAGCCCTATATGTTTCCCCCATATCCCCGTATCCCCATATACCCATATCCAATAATGCCATATATATGGGCCCCATAAGATCCCATATATATGGTTTTTTGGTAGGGTTTCGCCGCAGAAATAAAGGTTGACTGGGTCGCGCTGACGTGGCGTTTCTTTTGTTTTCTTCGAACACGATGTAACTTCGTGTAGCCACAAACGTTAGCGCAGTGTATTCTCAGGTTGTTTAAATCCACCCTTTAGGGCTTCAACTTGACGACCAAAGAACCACCTTATAACCACAATAAGTTCTTTGACCTATTACTGACATGCACCCCGAGCACTTGTGTTGGAAATGCTCGCCTCGCAATAAGAACCGACTGCCTTTCAAGTTGGCCCATTCAAAAACCATCAAATGAGGCATCGCCATATCGGCTCTCCGGAACGCCCTCAACAGATCCTGCTGGCATCAGATGGGGTCTGGCATTTAGGAATAACTTGAATGGCTGACAAAGCGAGGATTCACCACTCCCGTGCTGTTCGGTATACCGTAAACCCTCGTGAAGAAACTGCGAAGGCGAAAACCAGTGGAAGAGCGTAAGGAGCTGGAACGAAAGATGGAACTGTTGTTCAATATATTCACTGTGTTTGCCACAAACTGAAGACGATTGCCGCTAGAGTTGGAGTCACTGTGGTGTTCGGCACCCCAACAAATTAGGTGGTCTGTGCAGCATAGTAAAGTCTGAAAAAACATCCACGAAAGTTTGAACCCAGGCGCACGCATAGCGATTCATGATTTCCTCCTCGGGGGTAGTGTACGCCGTACCGCTGTCTTGCGGTAAGTCATACACAGGCCAAACAGGTCGAACCTGCACGACCGGCTACCGGAGCACGCCTGCAACCCAAAAACAGCAAAAGGCAGTAATCTAGCCCTTCACTGTGCGAAGTGTGGATGCAAGCCCAGACACACGTGCTTAAAAGATATAATGAGCAACGCCACACGGAAATTTTTGACGCCCACATCAACCATACACGAAATGACAATTCCGTCAGCATGGCGTCAATTGGCTTCTATATAAAGCAGCAGGATTACCCAAGTCATAAATCGTAATCTTTTTGCATGTGCATTTTTTATAGAAATAAGCCCTTACCTTCGCAAGTTTATGTTTGTGCGTGTTTTACGATTTTATATCTGAGAATAAATTTTCAGGGGCGGCGAAATAAAGCCTTGTTAGTCAGCATCCAGTCTCGTCTCGCCTCCTCTGTGTCCTGTCCTAGTGCTGTTATGAAACTAAACTGTTAATGGTACATAACGAGGAATCTTTAGTGTCATCGTTGTCCGTCAGCCATAACACGCAATTCTGACAAGCCAACTAGGCTTTATGACTCGAATTTGAATGCGAATATCTAAGAAAAGTATGCACTAAGTTCGTCTTCAAAGATTACTGTGCGGAGCTCCACGTACTCCGTCAAGTTAAATGACGCTATACTTACAAACGCTCAGAAACGTCGGCGGCGGTCACTACACTGCTACAGGGAACAGTTGTAACTCGTAAAGTGCTTTTTTCAATAAACATTCCAAATGAAATTACACTAAGGCTGACTCATCGAACAACTACTCAGTCGCTGGGAGCATTATCTCAGTCGCCCTCATGGAAAGTTAGCAGTTGCAGTTTTAATGCAAGAACATGAAGGTTATGCTTACGAACCCCTTCGAGCGACCTCACCAGGTTCACCGCAACGAGTGTGAAATTGAATTACACCATCAAGATGGCTGTCTGCTATGCAATAATTCCACGTTTCATCTATTACACAAAAGAACGTTTAATGCCGAGTAGAAATGATCGTGTTTGATTTCTAGAGCGTATTAGGTTAATGATTTTCTAAAAACGAAAAAATCGTAAGTTGTTTTTGTATATCCTACATTGCAATAGTTTCAGTGAAAAAAGTAACAACTAAAACGATGTGGGTACGTCAGCTCCGATTGATTCATTCATGTCACGGATGAATTTGTGGGCCTCCATTTTTTTCTTTTGGTTTTCATATTTTTGAAGCACGTATTAAATGCTCGAAAAGCAAGATATAGTGTGTTTTACCTGACCAATCACCCATGTGGTATTTTGTTTTGCGGCTGTTGAATTTATGGGAACTATACGAACTACCGCAAGCACGCACACACACCGGCACGTTGATCATGAATAAGCGGTTGGATTCGGTGGGTGTCCTTTGCGAAAATATAAGTTGTATAACAAGGTGTGATGTGAACAGTTCTGTGATTTGGTGACGGGGCGTCAGGGGTTGTGCAGCTAAACAGCATAGGATTCATTCTAATGTAATGAGAAGCCTATATTATTATGGGGACAAGGTTTCTCTACGGCAGGTGCAGATGCATCAAAACAAGCAAAATACCCCGTACACCATCCTAAGCCAAGAGAAAAGACCCACACTGGTTAGCCGTTAAGCTCGGATGTATTTACTGCATTGTTTTTCTCGCGGCGACCGAATGGTACCGAAGCATATAAAAGTGTACGAGCTCAACGGCGCTACAGCATCCTATGTGTGACATCGTAGCACCCTTGACTTATATAAGGTGAGTCCCCACGTTTTTAGGTACAGGGTCGTGCGCAGCAGTTTCCCTAACTAGGCGGCATGGATCCCCTGGCGCTCATGTATGAAAGCAAGTGACAGTGGCATGCATGCAATAGTGGCTGGTTCCTGCTGTGTTGGCGGTATCGAGAGAGGTGCCGCGCAGCCAGATTTCGCACCGATTAGTTTTGGTCACCGCTCCCGTGGTCCGTCAACTTCACCTCACGAGCGTACATTTCGGTGAAGACCACAGTGCCTTCCTTTCGAGTTGTGTTATGACCGCGACCAGGAAGGCTTTTCCATCGTTTGGGTACCCTGGCTTAAATTCGTTGTGGCGAAGTACCATTATTTCGAGCCTGACGCGAAGCTAGCCATGTGCTGCAGTTAACATATGCTGTCATTTTGTTTCCGTGGTGACCGCGCCAACATGATAACAGCAGCCTTCTTTTATAGTTTCTAATGTGAACTAAAGAGCTCCAGTACACCCCACAATTTTGATTTGGTATTGTTTTCCGATGCACCGAGGGCGCCGTTGTCCCCTTTCCTCGCAATAATAAAATGAGCTGGCTGTGCTCTGCATTTCCACAACAGACGTATTTGCGATTTGTGCGGAGGAAACCGGCTCATCCTCCCGAGTTGCGGCGTAACAGATTTAGGATTACCTTCTTGTTGCAGGATAGCACGCATTGCTTAAGCACCAGCAACAAGGCAGGTGAATCATTTCTTGGTCAGCCATTCAATTTAATCAGAAATGCCAGACCCCATCTGATGCCAGCAGGATCTGTTGAGGGCGTTACGGAGAGCCGATATGGCGATGCCTCTTTTGATGATTTTTGAATGGGCCGACTTGAAAGGCAGTCGGCTCTTAGAGCGAGGTGAGCATTTCAAACACAATTTCTCGGGTTGCGATATCAGAAATAGGTCAAGGAACCTAATGTGGTCATCAGATAGTTCTTCGGGCGTCAAGTTGAAGCCCTGAATGGTGTCATGAACCACCTGAGAATGCACTAGACTAATTTTGGTGACTACGCGAAGTTGCATCGCGGTCGAAGAAAACAGAAAAATTGTCCACGCATCGAAAAACACGCCCAGTACGACTAACGATGAGGCTTTCGGCAAGTTTCCTCTCGTAGCGGGCAAGTAATATTCGTGCCGCCTCCTTTGTGTCATGTACTAGCGCCGTTAATAAACTAAGTATGTTCGAACAAGCCCGTATTAAAACCGTCTTTCACCACTAACAGCTTTCCGTGAAGTTTTGTTGCCTTAAAGTGAGGCCTCAAATATTTTATTTTGAAGTGGCGCGGCAGGGACATATTCCGGATATGATTAGTGTTTGCACACAAACATCTTACTATGCCCAGCACACCGTCCATGGCCAAGCGCACGCAGCATGTACACTTATCGACGTTTCGGGTTATTATCGTAAAGCCTGCGACGCACCATGTAATGCATTATTTTAATTTGGATGGTGGTGATTTGTAAATTGGTAGCGCTCGCTGAAACCACTGATATAACTTCTGGCGTATTATTGGACAGAAACGTGCATGTAAGGGGAATGATGTGATCCTCTTGTGTCTTCTGCACAAACGCTGCCATGAGTGGTGCACGAAGCGAGGCTTTATATTACAATGCTTCCGGGAAAAGATGTTCCGTAAAGCAAAATCTGCCGAGCACCCGGAGATCAAGAACTTCGGTGAGCCAAATAATTCAGGCTTTCCGCGTTGAATGTGGACGGGTGGAGGATCCGAATCGTAGTGAAGGGCCAAGGGCTCCGGAAGAAGAGGAGGACAGAATAATCGTTGCTTTATTGACTGTGAGGTTAAACGCGCCGACGATACTCAGGCGCGGAGGCGCGCCGTAGTGTAGGGCTCCGGATTAATTTTGACCATTTGGGGATCTTTAGAGTGCGCCGAAATCTCGAACACACGGGCATTTTAGGTTGTCACCTTCACGAGAAGAGCGGCAGCCGTGTCCGCGCATCGATACCCGCGTCCCTTCGCTCAACAATTATCGTTGCTGCTTCTGTTGGGGATTTATTTATAGCAGTGCAGGGATAGATGGCGTAGCTCCACTTCGATATTTCACAAACCACTGTTTCAAGGAGACTGCAGGAGGCTGGCCGAAAATGCTGTGTGACCGCACAAAAGCCCCACCTCACGGAGTCCCAGCGGAAACAGAGAGTGAAGTTTGCCACACGTGTGGAAAACTGAACTGCCTGGGAGAGAAAACATGTCATTTTCACCGATCATTACACCTGTTCGACTTCAGCTAAGCAGAAGCGGAACGTTTGCCGTCCTTCTATTTCTAATACATTAGCGTTTATAAAATATCTCTCTGTTGAAACCTTTTACAACTCGTCTGATTACAATACAATTCCGCTTGTTAACTTACCATCCGGTTCAGTAACTTGTTATCAGTGCAGTTTATTGCAATAAATAATGGGGATACTTTATTCTTATATCTAGTGCGCTGCGATATATTTGGTTACTTGGGTGAGAACATATGGTCTCACGCAACACAGCTGCCCGATTTTTACGACTCTAGAAGTCAACATTCGATGGCAATGACTCGAGCTATGATGATTGTGCGCCACGGTATTAGTCTTTTTTCCACAACGTAGATGAGTTGCACTTTTCTAGGTAGATACTTGCCGGCATACACACAAAAGGTCCTGTGGTAACTGTGCAGTGCGTATCTGTTGAGCCAAACGCAAGGATTTTCTGAGTCCCCTTGTAAGCATAGACGGGCGCTTCGATGCGTCCGATTACTGCGGCATCATCGACGACGTGCTTCTTCTGTACATCTACCATGGCTCATTCAAGGGTGGGTGCTCCCTGCGGCATCATGCCCGCTGCCTCATCCATAAGGCTCACCCAGCATTTGGATGATAGAAAAGTGCGCCAGGTGGCTTGGCCACTGCATGGCGCAGACCTAAAACCCATAAAAAATGTTTGGGGTCTCATAAATCCCACCTAGCTGGCCATAACAATGCCACCACAACAGCAGACGTTTTGTGTGAGGCCGTAAACAAAGATTGGGAGTGCCTCCAGGGTATCGCCGATGTGGTGGCCACCATGTACGAGCCCATACAAGGTCACCTTCATGGTGTAATTGCTGTTGACGGAACTACACCGGGCATTCATGTCGCAATTCATCTAATTAGAAAGCTATGCCCATTGCTGTTGCTTTAATGCGGAAGTTATAAGCAGTATTTCTACTACTTCATTTAGTAGAAAAGCCATTACCTCTACATTTTGAGTTTTACAAATAGACAAGTGAAATGTACGAACCCGCTGTTATGTTGGAGTGCCTCACTTAAATCATAAAAATCGTCAGCAGCTCATTTATTAGTGACGTTTGTCTTCTTGGGTTTCTTTGCTTCTTAGCTTTTATGCCGGCTGGGCTGATGTGCTTTGGGGGTAGTGGAGCACGCGTGGCGGAATGCTTTTAAAGACGACAGTCTTTCTTGGGCTACTAAAACGCAGAAATTGTGCTGTGTCTGTCTCTCTCTCTGTCTGTCTGCGATTCAATTCAGCCACCCGGCCAAAGTGAAACAAAATCTGTGCAATAGTCTTATATACTCTCAGCCAAATGTAAACCTCCAAGTCCGGAGTTAGAGATCATACTTTTGAACACTGTTGACCAAGAACAATACATTACGCTTTTATAAGGCAGAAAGTCAATACAAAAGTGATATTTGCAGTGTTCCTTTATTAAAAAATGTATGGATGCTTGGTTTTTGCGATAGCAAAGAAACACTACATCCACGGCACAAAACAGTCGCCGGTTGTGGCCAGCGCTACCTCCTGGCGGCATTTGAGAAACCAAACGGCAATAGCAATGAAAGGGTTCCACTAGATAGTATGCACTTTCCGCTTGGAACACTCGTGCAGTAGGGCATCCTGGTTCTGTTGATGCTGTAGTAGGGTGCCTCACTTAACTTGCGTCTCCGCCCTACGGCAGCGCGGGCATCGAGACACCTGATTTTTAACATTCAAGTGCGGTAAACCTAAATTTACTTGAGCCAACATCTACTGTGTTATCTTGGGAGGAACGATACGGGAAAGAAGCAGCATGAGAGGTGAGCGGGAAGGAAAAGTCAGGTCTTTACTTGCAATGGTGCCAGTTCACTATCGTCTTTCGGAGAGATTTGCAAAAAAGGAGCAGATACGTGGTCCATTTTTGCTTTCCGTTGTTTCTCGGAGAGCCTGGATGTCACGTATTATGCCCGGAACAGGCGGAGGTGCGCGGGCTAAGTGGATAAAATTTTTCCAGTGCTTTTTCGTCGATTGAGTGGCAAATTTTTTGTTCCGTGTTGGGGACGTGACGACAAATGTTTTTTTAGGGGTTTATAAGGGTGACGGTAGATGGAAGCTATCTGTAAAAGCACGAGAACGTGGATATTAGTCGAAACATCAGGAGGTTTGAACGGGGTGAACGCGAATGTCTCTCCACAGGGCTTGTGGTGGTAAAACTAGCCGATTTTCAATTCGTCAGGCGTCTACGGATGTCGCCACGACCGCAGAGATATGTTGCCGAGGGAGGGAGTGATGGCTGTTTTGTAGTGCCTGCACAACCCATCTTCTTATACTTCCGGGACGGGGTATCAAAGAAGAGAATCTCCTGTGCGGACCTTAATTTTAGGCGTGAATTGGGTGACTGGGGATTTATACGGAGCACCCGAGGCTTTATTGTTTACCGCTGCAAGTTTCTCCGTTAAAATTTGTTGTGTTGTTGTTTGTTCAGTAGCGTGTTTTAAAGCAAAGCTTTCTACCTCTAACAGCCAACGCTGCTATAGAGGAGTGCGGGACAATAAACTCCCACCGCTGCGGAGAAGGAACGGGGTGCATAGGCTTTCACGCACAGAGCCCACTGTAGATGGCGCGGAAAATTTCCCTAGCGTTCTCCGCGTGGAGGTGCCTGCGTGCAGGCGGGCCCGTCGGCAGTACGGCGTTGTCACCTCCTTTAGCGATGGTTGTTTTCGGCCTGTTTTGGTGAAGCTTCGCGTCTAGGGCGCGCTTCCTTCGCACGGCTTGATGAACTTGTTCGACAGCACCTCCAGGCCAACCCGGACACGACGGAATTGTGGTCGTACGGCAAAGATACGTTAAAGAGTGCTTTGCAGGGTGGTCAAACACAATGTAGAGACCCCATACAAGCTTCTGGCCTATAGAAAAACGCTGCATTTTTCCGCACTGTTTGCCATTAATGGGGTTCCGTTTTCGAAATTGGTGAATACCAATTCGGTGGCGTTTTAAGAGGTATAAAAATTGGCGAAAGAAGCAACTGGTTCTGATAAATAGCAGTTATAAAAGTTCCCTCACCTTTCCCGCATTTGTCAAACTCACTGAACTAAGTAGTTTTAATCGGCTGAATTGAGAATCCCTAAGCTCACATGCCGCATTTGTTGTCTGCGCTTGTGTCGCGCGTTGTTGTAGCCATGAGCTAGCACTTCAGGATGGCTAGGTTCCGCTGTGTCACCCTTCGGAAGAAGCTGCTCTCCGTTTTCTTTCTGCTGACGCACTGGCTGGTTCCAGCGGTGGCGTTCGCCGCTGTAGTTGGGCCGTGGCCGACGCTGCTGCTGCGTTCGGGACACCACCCCGCGAACTCCAGGTAACGGCCTGCTGAAGCTCTTGTTTCACTCTTGGTAGAGCCACGTGTGTAAATTCAAGTGACGTCGGATGGGCAATCGTTGTGGCGGTCGTTTGAAGCTTCGCTTTCCAACCACCGCCACAGCGTGGATCTGAGTCAATTTGTTTGACAAACAGCTTGCTGTTTGCACGTGAGGGTGACAGGGCTGGGTCACATGGCTATTGGTATACGCAGCAACAACTGACTGTCTATGTGGTCGATCAGTGGCCCAGTATCGATTAATTGATAGGTCCTCCTCAATCTCTGTTGCGACGTCTCTTTGGGATGCGGGATATGTGTAAGAAACGTGATGTGTTTGGCTTTTTGAACGAGGGAAGTAAAGGTGTCGGCAGGGCGTGGGATTTGCCCGACCTCTCATTTTCTTATGCCAGCGGCACTTGACGGTTGGTGTGCCCAGGAACCCTACTGGGCTTGCACATGTGGTGGGGCACCCGACGATGAAGCATGGTTATACGTGACGTATGGTCAGACATCCAAAGTCGTTCACGCACGTATTAAATACCATTCGTTTTTGTGCGGCGTTCTGGCATTATTCAAACGTTGTTCATAAAAGCCAGCTGTAAAATTTGCGCTATTCGGAGACGTTATTCCAGCACGTCATGCGGCAAATCATCCTTTTTTCTTTGTCGGCAAGCTTTTGAAAAAACAAAGAATTTGGAAGTGTCCCGGAGGGTCCCCACCGACGCCGAATTGGCCTCACAGACCCCTTTCTGTCTGCGGTTTCCCATCTGAGAGTGACTGTCCTGTGCAATGCTTTGCAAATATTAGGGGTAAATAAACTGCGGTTTTTTGGAGTATGCCGTTGTTTGTTTGTCGCACGCCGTTAATAATGAGCTGGCAATCTTTTTAACATCCATCATCGACTCATAGATCAACCTTTATCTCATCCTTCAATTTTAACGCTTGTCATAAAATATCGCAACAACTGCCAATCCTGTTTTCAAGTGCATTTAAATCTAATTCAAGAATATAGTGTGCATGAACTTTGGTAGTCGCTGGGCAATCACTGCCCGGTTTAGTGGTATCTCATATCGCAAAGTAGTTTTTGAACCCTGCGAGAATGGGTGTTAGGCGGCACAGCAGCATATCAGAACCTTGGCATGTAAACTCAGCATGAATAATTTTTCATCTTGGCTTACATTACTAATGCGCTATAATTTGCAACTATCTTCAAACCCGTGCAAATATGCTGTTTTATCTTATTTGTTCCGACCTTATAGTGATTTTAGACTATTTATTTTCTGCTTCAATATATGACGTGGAGGAGTTGCACTACAAAAGCTGAACGCACGAGATAATCACCAGCGCGGCAGCTCTTCGAACGGAGCAGCGTTACCGCCGATTGCGCCAGCGTGCCGTTTCCAGAGAAGATGCGTTTACCACCAGACAGCAAAAGGGCACTGAGGTCCCCGGTTGTGCTGCTAAACACCAGGACGCGTGTTCGATTGCCGCCGTGGGTGTCGCTTTTCTGATGGAGCTAAAAGCATAAACGCTGTGTGCGCGAGATTTCGGGGCTCGTTAAAGATTCCCAGGTGGTCAAATTATTCCGGCGCCCTCCACTACGGCGCGCCACGTTGCCTGCGTTGCATCTTCGTGTTAAGCCCTTCAATTTATCCATCAATAAATCAAACGATCAATTTTCCATAAGCATCCGTGAATGAAGGAATATGATCGCAAACCAGTTCTCTCGGCGGCCCGCACACCTTCCGCTTCCGGCGGACCGGCGTTACCTTCGTGCAATGGGCTGTTAATCGCTCGGCGCGGTGTGCTCCACTGCCTAGTTGAAGAGCATTTTCTACCTCGGGCTAAAGTTGTGAGGGCTTTTCAGCTGCTATAGCCCATTCTTCGATGTCTTTCAAGGAACTGACTCCGTTTTGGTCTGTGCTGTGCGGTCGTGGGAACACCCAGGAAAAACGAAACGCCGGCAGCATACGCGCACGACATGCATAGTGGCGAAAATGTTGTGCGGTTGCATGTTTATGCTTCTTCTCCTACCCATAGACACCGAGTTGAGACATGGTGTAAATCTTGGATAAACCGCCACAACTTTGTACCGACGACAAAATGTCGTGTCGGACTGTCGTGTCGACGGCAGCGAATGGAGCGATATGGCCTTTTACACAGAAGGCTGTGACAGTTAGGGCGACAAAGCGGGGCCCCTTTAGATTTAGAAATAACTTGACCCCTAACAATATAACACTATAATGATCTCTGTATCCCTGTAGTGAATATAAATGACGTACGCTTTTGTGTCAATACAACCAATTGGTGTTAGAAACAATGTCAATGTCATCCAATCTACAACGCCTAAAAATTATGAAAGTTTACTTACATTTTTAGGCGAACGCATTACGTTGCGATACGATATAACAGCAACAATTTCCCTATCGCCAACTGCTGGTCGATAGTAGAACAAGCACAATGTGGAAGCGCAGCTCGAGATATGCGAAGGTTTTATTTCGAGAATAGCTCAACCTGGACGCAACGCGAAAAAAAACGTTTCCCTTCGTTTTGCGTTGTCACGGAACCTAACCTACTACCATTACAAAAGAGGCGTTGCTGACCGCGTAAAACATTCACAGTACAAGCAGGTGGTCGACAAAGATCGCCTCGGAGCGACAGTGCGCAAGCACAATCATAACTTTGGAATAGTATTTTGACTGGTTGTGCGGTTGTGTCAATTTTCTTATCAGTTATTTCATACTCATCAGCAAGCGTCATATAGCGTCATCAGCAAGCGTTCAGTATAGGATCATACTGTATTGCGATGTCAACACCGTGGTAATCATTCCGTCGAGAGCCCATTGCGACCACGGGTCAGCGAGATACAGCAGCGCTCGCTCCGCATTAGTCTTTTCTGCTTCGGTAGACAAGCCTAATCGCCTAACATCACAACCAAGGCGGCATTGAAAATAAGTATTTATTTCCCGATATCAATTTTGTACCAGTCGGCACCATAGCGGCAGAGTTGGCATCATGAACAACGGAGTGCCGACGGCCGCACCACCACTGCTACCACAGCTCGCGACATTGCCCATGCTAGCCGCTAACTAGGAGCTCAAATCCACTCTTGGGTTCTTCCGCATGTAATAAAAGAAAATATAACACGCACACAAGTACTGCAACCGCTAACGTAACACGAAACCACTACGGCTCGTTGAGTAACGCAAGGATACCGATCATACGCACGGGAGAAACAGAGACTTTAACTGCCCAGCATGACAGTTGCGGCTGTGGCTTCATAAAGGGCGCTACCATCTGGCCAAAACAAGCAAAATTGCGACGCGAATGTCTATAAAGGAAAATGGGGTATATATACATGGTGTGTCAGGGAAGCCCAAGTAATAATATAAAATATAATTTCGGAGGTAAAGTTCTTTTTCTTTGGCGAATTGATGTGGGGCCAATGGGCGCAATAAAACGAGTTCTAATAGCTGTTTAAAGCAAGAATTATTAATAGTTGTTAAGTAGCGTTCTTCTTAGTGCAGCTGGGCGTGTTAGTCGAATGTGTAAATTGTAGAGGATCATCAGTCATCCTGATATCGAACGTGATATTTGCGAAAATGGCATTGCCCGAGCCCTTATGTGCTGTGTACTTTAGTTTTCCAGACGCGCGTTACTAGAACTCGGCGGCCGCAGAGCGCCGGTCCCTCAGAGCACGCCGCAATACGTCCCCTTCCAGGCAAGATAAAGGCACGGTCGGGCTAAACCGGAGGTGTTCTTCCGCACTATCCCGGCCGTCCTCTTGTAGCGCGCGTCCGGAGAACTGAAATACAATATTTCTGCTTTCAGGTATTTCTGTTTGCTTTATGAATGCGTTAGAAATCAGTCTAGGCTGCCTTGGCGAAAATAAGCTTTTTTGTTCTGTATTGTTGATGCCTAGTGATGTATCTTGTTTTCTTGTTTTTTAACCACCTCTATGGAGTTTTGGCTTAATCTGCAATGAATGGTCATCATTGCGCCATGTCTATGTTTCTATGTCCAATTGATTTGTGTATAAACCTACATTATATTTTTGCTTATTTACTCTGATTGCCCATGTTTTGCCAGTTTTATGTACTTTAACAAGAGGTCCCACCACAGTGATAAACTATGGGACCTCTTTCCTTACCAATTATGTACTGTAATATTTCCACAGTTCCTAATAAACTTCGAACCACCGCGGTGGCTCAGTGGCTAAGACGTTGCGCTACTGAGCACGACGTCGCGGTTCGGGCCGCCGGCCGCTGGGATGGACGAAATGAAGGCCGAAATGGAGGCGAAAGCAACGCCAGTGTATACGAGATTTCGGCGCACGTTAAAGATCCCCGGTGGTCAAAATAATCCGGAGCCCTCCACTACGGCGCTCCTCCTCGCCTGTGCTGCGTCGGCGCGTTAAAACCCTACAATCAATCAATTATTAAACTTAAACTTCAAACTTCAAACTCAGTCCATAGATCTCCGGGAAATTACGTTTTCACAAACCTATATATTGAATGCCTGCCCAGGGCATGGCGTCACGGTATAAACAAAACTACTAGCGGAATGGTTTATTTACATAGGCGAACTTGTGCCCACAAGCAGAGCTGTGAACCTCTAGCCTTTGCCGAACTCCGGATTTCCTTCTCTTCTTCTCCGGGTCTCTTTCTTCAGTCGTGTCGTCTCCAGATCAGCGGCTATCCCCAAGGGGTATGTGGATTGAATGCCTGCCCAGGGCATGGCGTCAAACTCATTACCAGCCGTGGCAATATATCTGCATAAATGTGTTGTTTGGCGTGTGTGTGTGTGTATTGTGGTGTAGATTGGAATTCCTGCCTAAGCCCTATCCGGAGACTTACAGGACTCGGAAATCCTCGGGTGTGTTGGGTAGGGGTATGTGCCAGCGCTGGTTTAGGCGGAAGCCCCATTGGCATCGCTTGTTATTTGGCGAAAGCGCGTGTGAAAAGGACTTGGACAGCTTACGTAGCCCCACTACTACTCCGTTCTCTGAGCTGCCCTGAAATTTGGTCTAAACTGCCTCGCACCATACAGTTAAGTTGAAAAATGCTCCCCGCCGTGCCTGGAGACATGCTATGAGAAACCCCGCCGCCTTCCCAGACGCCCACCCCAAATAAGGATTCACCCGACCATCGTGACATCATGACCGAGGCCTCATGGCCAAATTTGGAGCTCCTGTGTAGCTTCCTGGAGTCACCAGACATCACCCCATCCCACTGGCAACGGGTCATAGACCAAAAGTTGGTTTTACAGCTCCTAGACCGGTTCGACAGCGAGGACGCGGGGGAGTCCTGTCTCCTCAAGACCCTACTGCAACGCATGTACCGCAAGTTTCCAGGCCTAAGGGCGGACATTAGGAAGCACATTAACAAGGTATTTCAAAGCTTCATTTACGAGACGGAGAAATTTAACGGAGTCGCCAAACTTCTCAAAATCCTGATCTCCATCATCAACAGGATCGTGCTGCCCCTAAGGACCTAGCACAAGCAGCTCCTCGTCAAGGTGCTCCTCCCGCAGTACAAGCCGGAATGCTCGGACCCTAACAAAGCGCAGCGGAAATACTGTCGTATTAAGTTCATTGGAAAAGTTGGTGCGTTTTCTGAACAAGAAGTGAAGGGAGAAGAAAAGTTCTGGCCAAAGATCTGCACTGAAAACTAACTCTTGTTTGGCCTGGAGATTGGGGACATCCTATACATAACAGAGCCGACGCAGTTCGCCTAGATCGAGGTCGTGCTCTTCAAGGAAATAACCCAGTGCCTCTGACCCCCACACCATCATGTTGTGGAGCGGGCGCTAAACTTGTGGAAAAACGACTGCATCCTGAGCCTTATCGAAAAGAACAACCAGACGGTGATTGCGCTGATGTTACCCGCGCTGTACCGCGCTCCTGAGTAGCAACGGGACCAGACAGCCATATCACTGATCTGCAACGCACTCAAGAGATTTAAGGAGATGAACTTTAAGCTCTTTGACGGGCTCGCCTCCACCTACAAGAGCAAGCGGGAGAAGGAGAAAAAGCGTGAAAAAGTGCGGGATGAGCTAAGGAAGAAGCTGTCTCAGTTTGATCTAGAACACAAATCTCGACGAGCGGGTAACGCCGAGGCGGGTGGCGTTTCATTGGTAGCGGGCCTCTCCTTGAAATGAACAGTATTTACTCGTTACAAAATAGGTGATTGGAGATTCTTGTTAAGATTTTGTACGTTGATGTGGCTACCGCTGCATGTAGAAAAATATCGGCACTCCTAAAGGTTGCATCTAGAGCGGCCCACTGCCTCTTCAGCGGCCTTCGTACTAGTGGTAAATGTGGACTTGTGTCCTTTTCCACTGAATGTTTTTTGGCGTATCCTAAAAAAAGGTCAAGGTACAGTTTTTTGAATGAATAAAAGAGCCTACTTTTCTGCCCTCAGGACGACATGTGTTATGGGTATATTGTATGCGCTTCACTATGAAATCCTCGGCCGCCGTATGCATGCAGTAGTGCGTTGGCTTGGGAGAAAGCATGGGCTCAAATTTGCCCCATTTCATCTTCGGTGAACTGAATATATCAGTGACATGTATAAAGTAATCCTTCGTTATTTCGAAGTAACATCCGCTGCAAATTTCTATATAGGCGGAGTTTCGGGTAAGCGGAATGCCGAACATCTGTGGCCAGGTCACTGGTATTGGAAGTAGTGTTGGTAGTAAAAGCTCAAATGCAAAGGGGAGCTTTCGTAATAAAATAATTTGCAGAAACAACACATTGTCAATATTACACAAGAACGAACTGCGTCATGCTCGCCGATTTCGCGTTCTCATCTGGTCCAGAAAAGCGTCCTCTAGCTGCTAAATGCATCGCACTATTCGTAGGTCACTACTGCTACGTTCGTTTTTGTAGATTGATTGATTGATTGAATGGTTGATTGACTGTAGGGTTCAACGCGCCGACGCTTCACCGGCGAAGAGGGGGGCCGTATTGCAGGGCTCCGGATTGATTTTGAACACCTGAGGATCTTTAACGTGCGCTGAAATCCAGAACAAATGGGCGTTTTTGCCACTTCGACCCCTGAATTCCGGCCCG
Organism: Haemaphysalis longicornis; assembly: GCA_013339765.2. Classification (NCBI taxonomy): domain Eukaryota; kingdom Metazoa; phylum Arthropoda; class Arachnida; order Ixodida; family Ixodidae; genus Haemaphysalis; species Haemaphysalis longicornis. The sequence continues at coordinate 180,690,521 of CM023450.1, forward strand.
CCGTCCCCACATAGCAACATGCGGGTGCTCCTCGTCTTGTGAAGCAGTGCCAGGAATCGTAGAAGGGCTAGAGTACTGTTTCAAAGCTGAGATCCGCTCTATTGACAACACAAATAGGCATGGCACATACCCACGTGGGGGATTTGCCAGGCTCCACCCGCTTAAAGGAGTACATTTCTGCGCTCTAGCAATGATCTGTGAACATCCACTCTCTTTCGCGAGAACCGCGCAAATGTGCATTCGCACTGAAATTTTTTTCTTCTCGCCTCCCTCCATTCTTCCTTGTGAAGCAGGCGGAGTACGATGTTTCTACCATTGTAGGCACTTATTGAGGCTCCTGGTCATCTGCATGATCAACTTCCACAGCAATGTCAATGATTTAGCCATCGGGCAGCGTTACCCTAACGTCGACATCGGCTACATACACCGCGTACTCCTGGAACATTTGCCGTTCACGACCGCATTCGGAGCGTGGTGGGACCTAAGCGTTCCAACTGAAACCTTATCAGCTGCCTGCGGCTGGGCTTTTCTGGTGTGCTGTCTGTCAACATTTGGAGGTATTCGTGGTTCCCCGAAGAAACGCTTCCAGTTAAAATGGGGCAAATACATTGCACCTAAGAGAAGGTAATGCACGGCGAGAAAAATGGCCTATTTGACAGGCATTTAGAGATATCCGAGTTTGGGTTAGCGGGGGGCTACTATATACACAGAACTTAAATACCCTCAGTCTAACAACGACGAGAGTTGAAACGCAAAAATTTCTTGCTTGCGAAAATAAACTGGCGAAGTTCCAAAGACGCTGGAAAGAAAGCGTGAGTGATCAAAGTGTAAACTCCCTGCGAGCATGCGATTAGGAACAATGACCTGGTTGTTTGTTTTGATAACGCAAAGCCATGCGTGAGGCTCACCAGTGTTTTGTTATTTTGCCAGTGTAAGCGGTGTAAGTGCTACATTTCATTAGTTTCAAGGTTTGTCAAATGCAATAGAATAGCTCAAAGAACAAAAATAGAATTTGTAAAGAAACGGCACAGGGAGTATGTTTGAGTAATAACACTCACTGCCTTGCGCTCGCTCTTTTGCCAGGAAGCACACCCCTGGTCTGGCAACCATTCAGGTACGCAAGCCGAATTGCTACCACTCTCGTCATAGCCATATTGAACATCAGTCGAGGATAGACCCCTGGGGCACGCCCCTATTCAAGGAATAGGTACTGTGGGTCCATCCCGGTGCCGATGCTGCGAGTTCTACTGGTCGTTGGGTTAGGAAGTTCCAGATCCAATTTTCAGCACATTGGCTGGGGTAAGCCTGGGCGAACTGTTCTAGTATTGCTTCATACGCCTTTTGCATATGAATCTCACGTACATAATGGGGAAGGTCCACCGCTCCTTTACGTTTATAACACGTCTGAGTAGCCACAAGGCGTCATATGTTGCAAAATGAGTTTTAAAGCTGGTCTGTGAGAGATGGAACCACGGCTGGACCTATTATAAGTGATTCTCCTTTCGATTGGAAATCATGCCCTCTATTGGGTTGCATAGCGTCCACGTCAATGTAATAGGCATTATATTGGCTAGCTTGGATGAGTCTGTATTAGGAACTTGGTATGGGAGTGACTAACGTGACTTTGATATCCAAAGGAACCTCTCCTCGTTCCCAGTGTGTATTTGCGAGTTCTAAAAGACGCTCCTGTGTTACTTCGTCAAAAGCTGCGCAAATGCTGCGATGTAATGCCGTCGTGTACTGGAACCGACTTAGATCAGACCTGAGAAAGCGCATCCTGCAATTCTCTCAGTGAAAACCGGCCGTCCAGCTCCTGGCGCACACTGGGCCATAAGATAGATGGCAGCGGAGGAGGGGCGTAAGGGATGCAGAAGGGGAGAACGTCTTTTTGATATCTGCCACTACCCGCTACGTTGAGGCTGTGAAAATAGGGGTATTGAAGAGCCGATTTTAAAGACGATGGTCTTTCTTGGGCTACTTAGAGAAATTTTGGTCTGTCTCTCTGTCTGTCTGTGACTCGATTCAGCCAGCCGGCCAAAGTGAAACGAAGTCTGTGCAATAGTCGTCTATACGCACAGCCAAATCTAAAAGTCTAAGTTCGGTTTATATGTTCATACTTGTCAACATTGTTGAACATAAACAAATATGAGGCAGCAAATTAATATACCAGAGATATTTAGTGTTTTTTCATAAAAACATTCGTACTTGTTTGATTTTTGCGAAATTAAATACGGCCACTATATACACAGAACTTAAATACCCTCACTAACAACGCCGCCTGAAAAACGTTGTCGAAGGCCCCTGGGGCAAAGAGCGGCGAGAAAGCGTAGGAGGAAAGAAAGGGCAAATAACAGCCTTGTTGTGTGACTTTGCCTGCCAGGAGTGTGAAAGGTAGGGGATTGAGAGTGCCGAGCGGGAGGGTGGCAGTGCGGTTTCGCAGGAACGCGGAGGCAATTGATAGGTCGGTTGAAAGAATGGCTAACCGAGACGGTGGGAGAGTATCGAGGATCCTGCCATACACCCCGCTCTTTTACCGGGAAGCACCCCTGGCAACCTCAACGCAAGCCGAATTGCTAACTCTCGTCAAGCCATATTGAACAAGCGGCCGCTTCCCCTATCCCGGCTGTGGTCCACCCGCCGATCTGCGAGTTATGGTCGTTGGGTTAAAGTTCCAGATCCAATTTTCCACTTGGCTGGGGTAAGCCTGGGCGAACTGTTCTAGTTCCATACGCCTTTTGCTGAATCTCACGTACATAATGGGGAAGGTCCACGCTCCTCTTAAACACGCCGGCCTGCCCCGCCAACAGACAAAATCCTTTAGGGCTGTGAAGATGGAACCTCTCCATTATCTGACCCCGATTGTTGCCCTTATAGGCGCCCACGTCAATGCGCGCATGAACCCGGGCACTTCCCTCGCCTAGCTTGAACCAAATAACTCCCCCGCCCAGACCCAGCAGCCCTCTCTCGTCCCCATAAAACTCCCCTCTCCCACCCCACGTAACTCCCGCCTCCCCGAAAGCCCATCCCACAATTCCCTCAGCAAACAGCGCGTATCCTCCGGCGCACTACAGGCAGATACGCAACGGACATCATAGCCTATGCATTTTCCCTTCTCTCTTTCAACCCGCCTGCCCCCAGTCACATAGGTATAAAGACATAGACATGGTCTTCTCCTGCCCACAAGCATCCCCACCCCTCCCCTTCCCAGGAGCAGTGGGGAGTCCGAGCTGAACTCCGCACCGGAGAGCCAGGTCGCCCTGGTGCGGCGCGCACGGGAGGCAGCCCGGACAAGAGCCCTTGGACTAAGGCTAACCCGCATCGCCTTATACTCCCATCCTTAAGTTTTTTCAAATAAAACGGTTTTTGCCAAAAAACCACACTTTCGCCTGCTGTGTACTAAGCCGCCACCGATGCAGCTTTGCCTTTTAAAATCAAGGCAACAGTTATGAGGTTCCACTTGATAGGTTCGGTTCTGCTTGAACGAATGGGACTAGCAGGGTTTTATAAACGATGAAGTAGGATGCTCTATTCCCGCGCCTCTACGCTATACCAGCGCTGGCAGAGGAACGGCATGGACATAAAACGCGGTAAATTCAAATATACTTACGGAAACCTTTACCATGTTTGCCTTGGCAGGAGCTCGGTGCAACGGGGGCAGGAGCTCGATCCAAGAGGAACAACATAAGGGTGAGCGGGAACGCGAAGGAGGAATTTACTTTGAAAATGAGAAAAAGACTATCGCCTTTTTGCGACGTTTCCAACGAAAGGAGCAGATGCGCGGCCAAATGTTTAAATTTGCCACTTCCTGCCAATTTGTGGTACATTCCCCATAGTTTGGCTAGGCCGCACTGTTGGCTAATTTGAGAGCACAAGCTGTGTCATTGCACATTTGGAAGAGCCTATTCATAGGCCTGTATAATTTTGTAGTGTTGTCTGGCTTTTACCACATGTCAACATTTTTCAGTTTCAAATGTCGCTCTTTGTAGTAGTGGCCGCCTTGCACCACAGGTTGGCTGAATTTTTGTGTGGGGCCTGTGAGCTGTCGTCTCATTCGACTTCGTTCCTGGCCTGCAGCGCTGCCAGTTGCAATGTAGAATGAATTCCTACATAGTAGTAATGTTGCTGACTTGCACGCTCTGCCGGAAACACTTCTAATCTATAATTTTCAGTGTCCGTTTGTTCCTGTTTTCCTGCGGTCGTATTTAGGTCGGAAAATGGTCGCTGCCCCCGGAAGTATCGCATATGCTCCAACCCGGGCCGCACAGGACTGTTCGGCCTAAATCAAGCCGGTGTATTTTGGCCAGTGATTTTCTGTCCAGCCTTTTTCCGGCAGCCATGTTCGGCCCGTGTCCAAATGTGGGCCTTTTGGCCGTTAACGGCCGCACTCCCATGGCTGTCCAACGGCCAGTGTCCGTCGGCCAGTCGACCGGCTTATGTTCATACGGCCAGATTCCAGCCGTAGGGCTTCGGTCATTCCAAAGCCACCCGAGTACGGCCGAAGTTAGGCCACCGGAGGACAGCTGAGATGCGGTCGTCGGACTCCAGCCGGACTCAAGCTGCCAGAAATACGACCGTGCTACCGGCATTGGAGTTCAGCAGTGCCGCAGTGATCATTGAGGCCAGTCTATCTATCGTAGCTGAACTGCAATTCTCGAAAGCATACATGGCAAATGCACGACTCCAATACAAAACGCTCCCTTCATGCCGAAGTTTCGCTATAGCGCCAAGCATCGTAGACCTAAAGGCAGGTGTCCCCTGCAACTTTAAAAAATTTTTTATTCTCGTCGTCATTTTAGGAGAAGCTGTATAAGATGTATGTTTATACTTTCAATGTTCTCTTGACCCTTCTTTTCCGTTTTTGTATTTTCTGATGATCTTTGTGTACGGTATTATAACGACTAAACGGGTCAACTCCACAAAATATGCAGTGTTATGCAGATGAGGCGTTCCACGTTTGGTCTGTTTTCTAGACTACTTGTTTTCGCCCTTCTTTTCCGGGCTTTCTGTTTATCGTCCAGGTTTGTGAGAAGGTGCATAGGAAAAATATTTGTGGGAACGTCACAAAACACATATTTCGAAATTTTGCGTTTTTTTACTATTTACGTCAAGCTTCGTTGACCACTTTACGTCGTACGACCTCAAATTGAAACTGTAGGCCAAGGTCTGGCGCGTACACGTCAGCTGCTGCTCTTCTAGCAAAGCGATACGCACGCATAGAGTAAGGCGTAGCTGCAATTGGGCTCTCGGCAGAATGCTTGCTGCGTGAGGGTGCGTCGCTAGGGCTCTGCACAGCCCCAGGATGACTTGAAAGAGCGGACCTGGGCCGAAGTGCTTATTGGTAGGCCCGGAATCAATGCCGCAGTCCCGGTCTTTTTTCGGACTCGAAGCCGTGGACCCGTGACGGGTTCGGCATCGACGCCCTGTGCCCTGGCTAGGTTTGGCTCGACCGAACTCAGGATGACTCATAGAGGGCTTTACGGAGGCCTTCGAGTACACACGAAGTGATATACCGCATGTTCCCAGCTGCGTTGAAGCTCTAGCTAATGCAATACTGCCACTCTCAATACAATATTACTGAAGTGTTAGCAATAGCGGGTAATAAACAAATAGAACAAATTTCTTTCAGCGTGTAATCCCGGGCCTGGTGACGGACATGCGCGACTTCTTACGATGGGACCAGGCTATGTTCTGCGGGCTTGGGTCCAGGTTCGGGATTCATAAAGCGGGATTGGGCCCGGCCTTCAAATCAAGCCTATCCAGTGGTCAATGATTTGCTGCCGGAGTGTCCACACAGCAAGATTCGGTTCCCTTGTGCGCACAAGGCAGGAGTTTTCTTTTGGCAACCGGCGCCATCTACTGCTTTGCTTGGTACACTCATATTCTTCAATGCAATGCTGAAAGGAACTAACTGTTTTTCTTCAGTAGCCTAAATGAGAGAATTGTCGGTTCTCAACCGAAGGCTCTAGGTTCTAGCCCAGCTGGCACCTATATTTGTTTTTCTTTATTGTAAAAAAAGTTCTCTTAGTTAAACTGCGCGCATTCTTTTTCGTAAATAAAAGTTGTTGGTTATCTTCTGGGCCGGTTTACGAGGGGGGGGCGACATCTCAACACGCTTAATTAGAGCTCTGCATCGCACCGAAATTACGCGACACGTACAGTCATGAAGAAATAAAATGCGGACACGCAGATGTGATACAGAACACGCAATTTTGAAAGATTCACTACGTGGAGGTCAAAAAAGGGCGGGATATTTGTGTATTTGGAACGTCACATCTCTCAGATCTCTTTTCATAATTAATCCACGCGTTATTTTCACGCGCATAGACAAAAATCATCCCGCTATTCTTCTGTTCTGGTTCTCGTTTTCCTGTTCGTGTTTCATTTGTCCACGACTGTACCTCTTTGGGAAAGGAATATCTTTACCGTCCATGTTGCGTCCTGGGGCATCCACCACTGAACAAATGAATAAACCAGTTCTAAAGCGCAAGCCGTAGGAAAGTCGGGCACAGGGTGTCTGCGTTCGATCCGAGAATCGTGTGTGTGCGTAATCTTTGTGTGTGCACACTGAAGCAACGTTCAGCCGGTTGCCTCAGTGTGAAAAAAAAGCCGTAGTGCTCTCGACACGTCATTTGTATATTTTTACATAGGTGAGTGACCAGTAAACCATTTCAAGCGCGCTTCTTGACCAGGCAGTATGGCGTCAAACCCTCGACAACATACCGAAGTGCTGCTTACCCAATGAGTAGCCTATACACAAACCGGTCACGATTTACAAGCAGAAAGTTCTGGTACTTTCACGCAATATTTTGTGGCGTGCGGAATCACACCCGCTTCTCTTTTCTATTCTTGCAGTTATTTGTTCCCAGGAATAGTCTATTAAACTCACTTAGGTGACCTGTGAGCGATCTGCGCGGTTGTTACTAAAAGAGAAAAAGTGTTAATAGAATAATAGAAAAAAACAAGAAAAGACGCACACAGAACAAAATTAGGCTAGTAAAAGACACTTCCTGTGATCATAAATATTTTAATAAATAAGGAAAAAGGGACAAATTGTTTGGTATGCTTCAATTAAAAATGCGTCACTTTGCTTGTATAAACATTGATGGGACCAAGAGCATGGTGCGGGAAAGCAATTCAGGATCTTTGTGCTGCATCCTTTTTCTGTGCGAATGCAATGAATAGCTGCTCAAGATTGGTGTCTTGAACCAAGACATGGCTGAAATGGAACTTCTTATCAAGCTCATCGATATTTGAAAATATGTTGCTCCAGGGCATCGTGTCCTTGATGTGGAAGTCCAGCACGTTCTGCAAGAGATAAAAAGAAATCCGCGCTGTTTCTCTTTCTGCCAATCCTTGTCAGTTATACATGCTTATACAGGCACGTCAACGTGATTGACCGACCTCACAGGTTCACCGACTCTTCATCGCGTTTGTAAAATCACTAAGCCAAGAAATTGCATTCTTTAATAGTCTTCTTACTTGGTGTAGACACACATGAAATCGGGCTTTTCCTAAAGTTAAGCTTTACAGCTCGCAACATAGATTGTAAATTCACAAGCTTGGATCTGCAGATTCCAGAAAAAAAAGAAAAGGAGCTCATACTATGGGGTAAGACTTGCACGTTAAGAAGCTGTAGCACAACCTTAACGACCATCGCAACGGCTGAATTCCACGATTGAAGCCGGGTTGTTTTTCGTTCGCTGCAGCAGTAGCCTATACTTCATCTCTGTTGCTATAACGGCAAAGAAGAAGCAACTAGAAGAAGCAAAGCGAATGATCGGAACGCAAAGACTCAGCCTAGGTGCACGTACGTGCCACATGTACCCTATCAGGTGTCTGTGTCGAGAAGAAAATTATCACGTAAAAAAAACGCCTCTTCCGGGCGGCAAAGAAATCTCCTTCTCCCTCTAAATGGGAAAAACATCTTCACAGCTTATACGAATACACTGCAATGCTCAGGCGCTCTAAAAAGAATACTTCCACAATGACCTCTGGGATATCCTACGCACAAAACCGAAGAAGTTCTGGAGATTACTTGGCACGAAAAACGCCCACTCCAACAGCATCCCTCTCGTTGACTCGGACGGCTCGCCAACCCCGCAGGATCAGTGTCCTAATGTCCTTAACTCCTATTTCACATGTGTATTCACTTGTGAACCTAGCCACAATACCCCTACTTTACGACGCCGGACTATAGCGAGATGCCTCCCATTGAAATAACTACCGAGGGTATCATAAAACTCACCAACAACCTGCAGTCCTCTAGTGCTCTTGGTCCAGACAATATTCCAGCAAAGATATTAAAGGCTACCAACACAGCATCGAGCCGCTTTCTCCAAATTATTTTCACCCAGTCCATTTCTGAAGGCACCATTCCCGACGATTGGAAACTGAGCAAAGTTACACCAGTCTTCAAATCCGGCCATAAATCCGACCCATCCAACTATCGCCCCATCGCGCTAACGTGCATCACATGCGAGCTACTAGAGCACATAATTTATTCCCATACCTCTGCTCACCTGGACAATAACAATTTCTTCGTTCACAACCAGCACGGGTTCCGCCGGGGTTTTTCATGTGAAACCCAGCTTTTCCAGCTCACTACAGACCCCTACCTCAATCTAGATTCTTCTTTTCAAACAGAGATGCCATCTTTATTGACTTTTCCAAAGCTTTTGATCGTGTCCCTCACCAAAGACTCATTAGTAAACTCTCTTTGCTTTGCCTGCACCCGCTGATATTATCGTGGATTAGATGCTTTTTAACAGATCGCTCCCAGTTCACCACCGTCGCCGGACGTCAGTCGCGCACAACCACGGTAACGTCTGGGGTATCGCAAGGCTGAGTCCTCGGCGCCCTTTTATGTTTAATCTCCATTAATGATTTACTGTCAGGCATCTCCTCCTCCATCCGCTTTTCGCTAGACGACTGTGTTCTGTACAGGAAAATTTCAAGTAAAAACGATCACCTCCTTCTCCAAAACGACCTAATCCACTTAGAAAACTGGTGCTCGCTATGGATGATGCAACTAAACGTTTCAAAGTGCAAATTTATGCACGTCACCCGCAAACACTCTCCCGATCGCTTTACATACTCGGTTACCTCAACTGACTTATCACGGGTGGAGAACTACCAGTACCTCGGTGTCCTTTTAAACAGCAAACTAACCTGGTCTGACCACATCCAAAAACGTGCAGCCGATGCCTCTAAGATCCCCGGGTACATCCAAAGATCGCTATCATGCTCACCTGCTTGAGTCCGCCAATTGGCATACACTACCTTTGTACGCGCAAAGCTTGATTACGCCTCAGCAATTTGGAACCCCTATCAAACGATTTGATAAATTATCTTGAGTCTACTCCAAATCGTGCAGCCCGTTTTATTTCTTCTACGTACGGCTTTCCTTCAAGCACCTCATCTATAAAGTCGTCCCTCGGTCTCCCCACACTTGTTTCTAGGCGGAAAATAGCAAGGCTCTGTCTTTTTCATAAACTGTATTATACATTTACCGACATACACACTTGATTATTGCTACCCCCCCCCCCCCCCTGCGCACCTCACGCCGCCTGCATAACTCAATGAGCAAGCAGCGCCTGTATGGCTCCACAAATGCGTTCAAGAAATATTTTCTTCCTATCGCCATAGAGGAGTGGAATAACCTGCCTGAATCTATAGCAACTGAACGCGACCCTACCAAATTGAAGAGGTCATTAACAGTACACGCATACAACTAGACCCTAGGTCTGAACAGCATGTAGTACGACCACACCCAGATGTTAGTGTATAGTTTCCATGTATGGTCTTCTCCTTGCTCTTTTTTATCGATGTTACCTCATGCGCTAATCTGATTCTTGTTGACACATCCTCCTCCTATTGGCGCCCCATGTGTCGTGTCCTCCTTATTTCCTCTTGTGACTACATGTGCTCAAACTACTGAAGGGATCACTACAAGCCTGTTGTGCGCCAACTTTGCTTGTGTGCCCTCCATACTTCTGGCTCACCTTTTCATGAATGATGTTAAATCTGTTGTATTTTCTCCCTCGTTTATTTTTCTTAAGCCATTGTTACCCCATTGTTACCTCGTATTATTTTTCTTAAGCCATTGTTACCCCATGCAGTCAAACGGCTGCTGGGATGAGTCCCTTCTTGTTTCTCCCCCCAAACGGCTTTCCCTGCTTTACATGTTGCCCGATCTTTCTCTTTGGTGTTCCATTTGTTTTTCCTCCTGTCTTGTTTTTTTTTCTTTGTTTCTCCGAACATGTATACGCTTTCATCTTTTTCGCTACCCCCCATTTGTGCAATCCTCCTGTTATTTCTGTGGTCATGTTTATGCAATCTTATTGTTCTTGCTGTTGTGTTTACGGGGCTTTGATATTGCCCCTGTGTTTTCCCCTTGTTTTATCATGACCATCGGAAGCTCTCGTTTCTGCCCCCCCTCCTTATGTAATGCCCAAGACAGGGCATTTAGGGGAATTAAATGATGATTGATGATGGTCGTAGACGAGTGGGTAAGGACGACTAGCTCTAATTCTCTTGATTTAGCTGACACACGCTCGAATCGCGCCGACTGCTGGTCATTTCTTTTCTTCATGCTGTTATACTGAGTAGTGTGAAACACCGGAATCAAAGAATTGCTGAAGGGCTTCGCTGTTAAAAAATGTAGAGCGGAGTGTTCGTGAAGGCAAGTCTTATCGCGTCGGATCGCTTTCGTTTCCGAAGACCTTAGGGAGACCTTTTTGTGAGGCAGTTACACATAAAGGCAACCCAAAAGAACAATTTAAATAACCATCGAAGAATTTCAGTGATATCAATGTTCGCAAAGATCGCAGAACGCTTATTAAACGAACGACTAATTGTGCCATTCCCTAATGCAACATTATAAGAGATGAGCAATGATTCCAAAAACGACAAATCCACGAAGGCGGAGCTTCCTGGAATAAAAGAACACATGCTTGAAAATATTGAGCTAAAAGTATTCACACTGGGCATATTTCTCGATTAGGAAAAAGCATTTTATAGCATCCAACACGACGTGCCTTTAAAAAACTGTTAGTTTACGTTGTTACAGGTATAGCATTGTTACTGATTCATATTTACTTAACGTCGTGGTTACGGTATGCAAAAATTGGCGGCGATATACCGGACACCAAGTACATTTATTGTGCAGTTGTTGTAGAATCGATTTTCGATCCAGTCCTGGTCTTTTATTTAATGATGGCATTTGAAATCTGCAGGTCACAGCAATTTATTACACGCTGATTTTACAAGCGTGTTTTTCTCGGGCAGGCATATTTATCTCCCCTTAAAAAATGAATAATTCTTTGGTACAACTAGGTGTTTGGCTCAGATAAATTGCTTTGAAGTTGAATGTAGACAAAACGGTATATCTGCTATACAGGCCAAAAGAAAAACTTCCTACAAACCGTAGGTGGGGGATTATTGACATCAATATTACTACAGTCTGAAACAATTCGCTCTCTTAGGGTAACACTACGCTGGGTAACACAACCTGTGGTACCCTCACGGGTGACATCACTCGTAACATTACATTAAAATCTATCATGGTCCACACACGTAGCTTTTCTTAAAACCAAACTTTTTCTAGCTGTTAGCACACTAAACCGGCAACGATGCTACGTGCCTCCCAGTGTAAAATTTGAAGTTTATTGCGCGCGTTTACATTCACGGCTGCACTTGTTCTTCCTAGTATGGCTTATGGCAAAGCAAACAAAACTAATTATAGTGCACCACTTCAAAAACGCGGAATAGCGGCTATTCCAAAGCTAAAGGGTTAGGAAAGATTGTGCAACATGTACAACAGGAAAGATGTAGTTCGAAATTACGAAAGATTACTGGTAGAGCAACTTTACAACAAAAAAATCTCTAGAAGTACTGCGCCAGAACAATTAAAACAATATATAGTCTTATTGAATCAGCATATTCATAGTGGTCCATAGAAATTAGAATGTGCTTGATCGAAATGTGCCGCTGTCGCACAGGGTATGACGACTGAAGGGCAACATTACAGATCCCTCAGCTTCGAAATCAATAGCTTCGTATTCCAGATCTAATTGAATGCCGTAGCTGAGACAAAGGGTATAAAATATTAAAAGAAACAAATGGTTCATGCAAATGACAATTTGCCGTGACAGGAGCTGTGAACGCCGTTATTTTTGGCCAATGCCCAGTGCATGAATGATGTGTACATTCTGGGACTTTTGGTTTTTCAGTTTTGCGTGTAATGCGATCAGATGTGTGTTTATTATTTTGTTCTGGTGTTATTACGCCAGTGAACTCCTTTTGATATTTTTCAGCGAACCTATGCCGGTCAACTTTAGTCGTTTTTTTGTCATTTTTCTCCGTAAGTCTGTGCTGAAAAAAAATGTCGTTTCTTTCGTTCTGCGTTTCCCTGATAGCGGCGGGTGGCATGACTCCGTCACGCATATTTTATTTTGGTTTTGGCCATGCCATCCAAGAAAGTCTGTATTGAATTCTTTTGAAATATAGGGACGCAACTACAACAACAGCGGCCGGAGCGCAACTGTGGCAAGTGTGACGACTACGCCACGTGATCCGCTGTGACTAAGCTTTGCAGCTGCGTCCCTCAGAGCATCGCCACCGCGGTAACGCGTGGCAAGGGAGGGGGAAGGTTAACAGCTGCTTCGCCGGAGCTTGGTCACTCGCTCTCGCATGAAATGTGCGATGGCTATACGGTCACTGTGTTTGCATCGGCGCAAGTCACTGCTCTTGGAAAATCAAACAAGACAGACCTCTCGTACGGCATAAGTATGCTTGCAAGTCTTAAACCTGAGCTATTTTCTACTGGGGAAGTCAAGGTATTGTTTTTTGAATTACGGTAACAATAAAAAAATGGAGGACGCATGCTAACTACCTCCCGTGTGGTAGCAAACAGCTATAGTTCACGGTCGGTATTGATGGAGAAATAGCAGCCGAAATCAAGGGGCTTCAATTATCACACGCAGGGAGTGTTCCAGACTGCTTTTGTTTTGTTGGAGTGGGTATCGCGAAAATAGGAGATCATTCAACGATTCAATTTGGAGGAAAACGCCCTCAAACAACAAGGACGAAGAAAGATGCAAAGCAAGGCGCTGTTTCTTTCGTCCATGTTGCTTGACCGATTTTGCAACCAAGATGACTTCATACCAACAGTTCCGATTTGCTATTCGTTGTCATTTATGAAATTTGGTGTCAGGTTAGCCGGAAGGACGTCAAATAGAATATATCCTTTGTTGTGAAATTGCCTGCTGTCCCGTTGTTGACCGGCCCGGCCTATTTTGTAAATAGTGGGACGGTTTCCATACACGGTCATTTTATTGCATTTTACGGGTCAACTTAACGAGGACAAATATATGTCCTGTAACACACGCTTTAAATAATACACACAGCGCAAAGACAACCGAAAAAGTAAAGGAACTCGGGAGAGAGCGCTCTTTGAAACGATCGGAGAGCGGAAGAACAAGACACAAGGAAGCGACCACCATGAGTGCGTGAGGGAACGGGAAGCATTGCCTTTTGCTGAGTATGACAAGTAAAACTAGCAACAATGACCCGCTACGCTCTATACCAAAGGCTATTTAAAAGTGTAACGGTACTTTTCAAGTGAAAAAGCTGCTTAAGGGCTACGAAAAAGCAATTTATAAGCACACAAACTATCTACAAAAGATTATACTGCATGCGAAGTTAATGACACTGCATGCGAAAAACTTAAGACTGCACCGGTTCAGTGTTGTAAGTGGTGTTCAGAATTTTACAAGTGATTGATATCTGCTTTCGCTGGAGAACAATGAAAAACTATTTTCGTTTAGTAGAGAGTAACGCAGGGGTTTTTAGTAAACAGTTATGAGCCCTCTGAGGCGGACATGTTGCCAGCGAAATTTAGACAAGGGAATCGGGGAATAGGGGTTTCAGGGTGATCAGAAAAGTTTTCCCTGGCTGTTTGATGGTGTACAATAGCCCTCCTGCATAATATTTACAACCGTATCTATATTCACTGCCCATTCATAAGCCGCCAGAGGAGGCTGTCTCTATTTTCCTAGGGTCATCATGACAGGGCGCCCACAAGATTCAGACGATGTTCTGAAGGTGAAGGATGCTTTTTATTCCTTGTGTCTTCCGAGCCCTTTAACTATCTCATAACTAATGACGACATTCTAGAAACATGCGCAATGATCTGTGACAGTTTTCCTGTAGTTGTATGTACAAAAGTGATACGTTATGAATAATATCACCCCCGAACCCCTAGAGAATGATACGGTACAGTTCTGCCCCTGTAGTGGGTGTTAGTTGCTGTCGCGAGCGAGTTTTTATTTGCTTTAGGTAACCGTCGTGTGCGACTGCGAAGTTTGCGAAGATCACCGATGCGAAATCTTGCTCACGATTTTCCTGGGAAATCTCTCCTCAAGAAGTAGAATGGCTACGTAGAGCCTAACTGGCGTGATGACTACCCACTACCAAAACGCCGTATAACATTCACTGCCTATGGCCGAAGAAAACAGAGCCGAAAGAAGCAACAGGTGCTCTATGTGCGGAGGGACGACTGGAGAGAGATGAAGCTGGTAATAGTCGGCCTTCTTTTTTCCACAAATAGTCTTTCTTGTGGGCGCGTCCATAATGGAGTTCATTACAGGGGTGTTATATCCTTCCTCCAATATTACGCTGTGGATAGGGCACGCGAGAGCAATTCGTCGCTACGCCAATACTAAGGACACGCATTTACTAGTGCATTTGTGAACCGCGCAGGCCATTCAGTCCTTTGCAGACCAAATCCAGACCTTTGTTTCTGAAGATTGAAATTTTCGGCAGTCGTTATAACAGAATGGCCACACAGCTCTTGGGAACTTTTTATATTCAGAATAAATGGTACGGTGCGTCAGCGACACATCGTTGCTTCTGCATACCACTCAATGGGATTTTCCCGAAGCTTACTTTGAGTATAGCTGTCTTACCGGTCGATGGCGATGTCTAAAATAGTATTGTGCTTTCAAACGAATACATTCCTAACTAGTCTAAATAACTATCATTTTGCTAGGTGGGCATGCACCCTTTCAAACCGTTTTAGGCATAAAAACGTCTTTATGTTTGTGAGTAGAGATACTCATACAAAAATCACAGACTTTCCACACTGGGATAGCGAAATCCAGCAATTTATTTGTCTGGTTGACTCTTCTTTGTTCGTGTTTACCTGCAAATGCGCTTTACTCTGTTGTGCTTTAAAAATCGCGGCCCCATCCCTACGTCACAGGCTAAGGACACAACCGTGTGGTTTGGTAGCGATAATTGCGTGTTATTATGGAGCGACAACGTATATCCCAGCTCCGTACAGATAGATGAGTTCGTGGCATTGCACTATAGCAGTGGGGTAGATGGGTGCCTCGCATGGCGAGCAGTATACACGAATCGGGAAAGAAGCGGCAGTGGTGGAGGGGAATATAAGGTGGAGCAGGGAACTATACCCTCTCTGTAAGGGGCCACCCTTCACAGTGCAATACACAATATGCGGAAAGGAGCTTTTAAATACCAACCTTACATTTATTTCCATAAAGCGGGTTTCAACTTCCAGCAGAAAGGCATTACTGAGACATTCTTCGAGGGGAAACCGTACGACATCCCACAGCAAAATAAGGACTCCCTGAGGCCTTTTTTTACAAATTCTTCTTTGCACTTAAAACTCGCCGCTAAGTGAAATTCAGTCGCGCCCTTGCGTTTCTCTCTATAGACCCCTCAAGATACTGCAGCTATATAGAGGAGCTCTACCAAGCCCAGGAGTTGCTGTGAACTACCGACGAGCAGTGTAGGCCGCCAGCAAGAATACATTGTAACGCCCACGTGGTGGCGTACCAAGCCCCAAGTCTTCGTTCCACATAGGTATGACAACTCGGGGATTAGATAAATACAGCTTCGTTGTAATATTGGAGAACACATTTACGAGCGCAGATTTTCTCTTCTAAGATTTTCAGAAGTCGAGGGCAATCTTACATTAAACCAAGGGGCTACAAGACATTTCTTCGTCAATGTTTACTTATGAATTATCAGGCGTGTACTAGAGTTCCTCTATAGATACCGCAGGAAGTTGGAGCTATGTCGAGAAAAACTAGGCCGCACTAAGTGGAACCGTCACCTACTTACAAACCGTTTAGATCACAGCAAAAGTAATGGGTAATGCCTACAAGTTTGCGAACCAATTCCCCAGTATTCGTTTTACACGGGTGCGATACTTGGCGTTGTTGCCTAAACTTCTGAAACCTAAGTTTGCAAAAGCTCTTATCGAAGATACAACTTTGCTGTATTATTCAGAAAGACTCTTCAGAAGTTTAGGTATATTCTTTTTAACGATGGCCAGAAATGGAGATAATTGTGTACTAATGCGTATGAGTCTTACACCAAGGTTCTTGTTTGTACTTTTGTGGCCATATTTGGGTATGGGGGGCCAAGTACGTTGGGTGAGAGTAACGTTTACAGTTTTTTCTGCAATATACACGCTCTCAATTTTAGCGGTGATTTGACCTTAACTTCACTGGTATATATTCTTCTGCAGATGCAAGAAGTAATGTATGGTTGGGGCTTTTCGTAGTTGTGATGTTCGTTTGTCGGTGTTTCTTTCCGGGGGTATTTATATTTGTCTTCATTTCGTGAGGGTGTTGTTGTCAGTATATGTCTTTATTTCGTTAGTCATCTTTTATAGGGCATGTTTTTTATTGCCGTTGCAGCATCGACCTTCCCGTCGTTGTCGGTGCCAGCCTGTGTATCTGTGCCGGGCGTGCGAGCCCAAATCAAGGTCAAACCAATCTCAAGAAACATGCACCCGACCATCGACGCGAGGAGAGAGGTACGCGTACAGTTACACTCGCCGAACTACCCACCAGACAAACACATCGTGTATGTGGATGCGCAACGGTATCTCAACACTGCGTCCTTCACAATCTCAGGCACCGCCTCCAGCACAGAACCGCAGCCAACAATCACAGCCTCCATCTTTACGGCAAACTCCAACGCAGCAGAAGAAACAGCCCTGTCTCTCGCCATAACCAAGACACGAAAGTCAAACGTCGCCCTATGATATTTAGAGCAGGTGCTAAGAAACTATGAGAATGGCAACACCTCAGCTTAGGCGCTAAAACTCCTCCTATGAAGACCCCCGACAAGCCGGTGATGCCGCTGTGGGCACCGACTCACACTGGCGTGGGAACCAACAAGGTGGCTAAGCAGCAGGCCCGAGCAACAATACCCCCCACGAGCACTTGGTATTACGCACGGGACACTCGTTATGAGGTGCGCCATCACCACATACCGTGACATTACTCAACATTACCGCCTCAGCCGCCGGATACTACCCCACCTAACGCCGAATTTTCCATGGAAGCACGGATGTGGCGCAGTCTTCAAAACCACTGCTTCCCCCATCGCACGCAACTGCAGCACGCCCACCTACACCTCTTCCTCTCCGCTGGGTGTCAGAGACGCCGCAACCTCGACATGCTCTACCAGTCTTTGTGCGAGTGCCCCGCAGACCCTCACCCTTCTCCCCCCCACCTACTGGTTGCAGCCCTTGGGTACCTCTTGCCTCGTGGTTCAACAGGCCCTGTCGCAACGGGCGCTACAGGTCGCTTCGGCCATTTCGTCTGCGGCTACCCCCCGCCCACATGAACCCGGTGTCTCACTAAATAAGTGTTTTTCTCCCTCTCTCGCTATTGCTCTATTCTTGTCTTTCCAAATTTTCTCACCCCCCACCATCTTCAATTGCGCTATTATCATACGAATAAATTTGTTAATGCCGCCAACGTTATGCGGGTTTCTTCACATGGATGGGTGAAGATGGTCGCTCCAATTTTCCAAATTTCATCTCGTCCTTCCGTCATTGCTTGCTGGAATATTTTTATTTTGGTTTCGGTTTCTTCGGAGATATCAATGATGCACATCTTTTATTTCGAGCATTTATTTTGATAACATTTTTATTTTGCTAAACTCGAAGTGATGCTTTCGGTCGTATCGTGGACGTTTACTCTAACTGCTGTGGTGGTTTTCCAAAAACAGGCGGTTTCGATTTCTGGCCACGGCAGCCGCATTTCTGATAGAGTCTAAAAGCAAAAATGCCTGTGAGTTTGATGTTTTGGCGCACGGTATACACCCCCAGGTGGCCAAAAATAAGCTATGGCGTGCATCAAAACCTGTGTAGATCTGGGGCATTATACCCCACAATCAATGAAATCAAATCAATGTCGTGCAGAAATTTTTTGAAGTGTTGTAGAGACAATTGTGATGCAGCCCATGTGTTGGACGCCGGAATGGGTAGGGCGTCTTAGCCTGGTTCAGGATTCTCTCCTCTTGTTGCGCTTTTTTTACATCTTGTAGCACACTTAGTATCAGCTGCAAGGCACACTTGAAAGCTTGCCCTTTCGGGGAGGAAGATTACTCAACCTTAGTGCCAAAATTAATATATTCTAATGTGTGCGGAGGGCATTGTTTACTGACGATCGCATTTGGTACAGGTTCAGAGCTGATGCACTCTTTAGTTACAACAAGCATCGTACATGACTCCATGACAATTTCTTTCACGTTGTGCTCTGTAAAGCTCGGCATGGTGACCAGGAGTCAGCTGAGACACCCTTACATATGTTATTAGCAAAAAATGTGACCTTGAATGCTATCGTACCTTGTCATTAAAGTATTTGTGCGGGGATGAAAGTGGTCGCTATCTTTATCCACGAAAAGCACCCGCCTGTAACGGTCGGCTACTTTGGGACGCTGTAGGAACGTGATAGCTTCCTTACATGTGTTGCGGTTATTATAGAAAACCAGGTAGCAATACCTGGTTTCTCTAGTTGGTCTTCGTACTCTTCTCGTCTCAGCCTATTCGAGCCGGTGCCGATGCGGCGCTGGTTTGTGAGCTTTTTCGCGCAATTCTGGTCGGTTTTCTCCTACATCGTCTTTAGGGCCACCCCTCTAATTCCCATTGTTGTAGCTTTTGAGCGCGAGCATGACGAAGCAGCCACGAGCTCAGCCGCCACATACATGAATTATTACGAAGTCAACTAGGCGAGGCATCGAGATGGCTAGTGATAATGATAGTCTGTATATACTGTAAATTTATTTGCTTTTAGTTCGGTGAAGGCCTCCTCCCTTGCTACATGGAAATTCTTCCACATGGTGTGAAAAAAAGGAGTTTCAATCAACAAGATGAGGTGAGCCATCAAGCGGAATTCAATTCCTCTTAAGGCATCGAACCAGGCGGACTGGCTTCTACTTTCGCAGAAAAGATTCCTTGAAATTAACTACAAGCTTATCCGCGGCATAAACCCGCTCTAAAAGAATCCAGATACGTCGATGCCGTGGATTCCTTGGCCAGATTACGGCACCGCGCCGACCGACATCCTGGAATCCACTAGAAGCTGAGCGCCCTTGCTTGCCGAACCCTGCTGGGGTTCGGCAAGCGTGGGGAGGGGAACGTGGGGAAGGGAACAGAACCCTTGAACCTGGAATTACTTCAAAGACGTCGATGGGCATTCCAGTGACCGCTCTTTGACTCCGAAGATCTCAAACCAAGATTGGCTCAGTACCGACAGCATGCACCTTTCCGAATGACTTGACTGAGGATTCGCAAGACACATGCCGGACAACTTTACCTCCTTCATTCAGAGCTTAAAACGTCATTACACTGCATTCACAGTGTCTGTAACGAAGAGAAATTCATAGGGGTTCCCTGGCTACCTCAGTCGATCTCATCAGCACCACAAAAGAATACCGTGAATGACGACGACGGTCCGGCTTCGGAAGGCATCACCGGTAAATCCTAGCTACAGAAGTGGTAGAGACCTTCCTTGTGAACCGAAGGTATGTACGTGCAGTCTGTATAAAGGAAGACATTCAAAAGATAGATGTGAATATAGACGCAGGTGGGATACAGACAACAGTTCAGGCAAGTACCCTGGACAATAAGGAGTCATCACACTTCGGAAGCAGTGACCATGTTCTGAAGATGTGGCTGTGACAGGAGTGCTTATGCGGCCTAAGGCGCACGACCGAGATAAAAGTGCAGAATCTACGCCAAATGATGGCAGTACCACACGGTGTAAACTGTGTGAACGCTCTGCCCGTAAAACTCGGACGCCTTGACGACCTGCATTTTTACGTCGGTGTGGACACTGCAAACGACCACATATCCTCTTTTCTACGAACGAGGATAGATCAACAAGCTGCCTACATCAAGAGGACGTCCATGATTATCATCGTGTTTAAACATGTTTCGAAAAACGTGGTGATTGTGGTGGTTCTACTCACTTTGGAGAGGATGCAAGGATTCTAGGTTCCAACCAGCCCGCCAGATAAAATGGCCAAGCGGTCGTGAAGCCACATCTTCAGTGAGCACCTGATCTGAACAACACCGAAAGATATCGGGCTACAACACAGAAGGATATCAGACAGAGGGTAGAAAAAGGCGATGTCTAGAAAACAGGGAAAGCCTTAGATAACAAAGGATAACTTGAGACACCCGCTGCACATGAACCGTGGACTATCCTCGTATGGACCCAGGACTCGGGCATACAAAATGCCCTAACATTGACTCGTAGTGCCTGCATCGATTTAGTTATTACTGCTTGCGCGAATTCTGGTCGTACGGGATAGTGGTGAAACTTTCGGAGAGGACCATAATGAAGAGGCATGAGCTCAAAAGGCTCATATAGGAATGACGACGACGACGACTAGGCGAGGCATCAGAATGGCTGCTAAGAACAGTTCTCCGTAAATAGTGTAAACGTGTCTGCTTTCCTATCGATGATGGCCTCCTAGTTTGTCTCCCTGGACGTTTTTCTCCACCCATCATTCTTCCCTACCACGCCACAGGTGGTCGTCGTTGCGGATGAAGAGGTGCTTCGCAAGTGCCTCCATCTCTTGCGCCCGCTTTCTGTCATCTCCTCCTCTGTAAAAAAAGCCTTCAGCAACGTTCCAAGAATCACGGCTAGGGGTAACCGCAAGAGATTCAACCTGCAGTGGGGATACATGCCATTTCACCAACCTAGGGGTTTGTTGCTTGAGTTGGCTTGATGTAAGTTACTGCGGAGATTGTAGTGACCCCGCGTTCTCATGGTAGGAAGGTGCATCTGAGTTCGTGTGCCAGATGCATAGGGCATAGTCGTCTTCTAGGTGGGGGACGGTGGCCACTGTTTAGGCGTTGTTGGGCTAGGCGAGGAACCAGTTACGCAGTTGGCACTCCATGTTAAACCACCGCTTCGCCAAGTAAAAAAGACGAAGGACGTGACGGACAAGGATAGGTGGTACTTTTACCTAAATTTAGTATCAAGAATATGCGTATTGTACTGAGGAATAGGTGAGACCACTCACCAACGAGCCGGTATGGCCTCTCGTCAATCACTGTCACCACCTGCCCTCACGAACCGTCGCTAGCAGTCACCGCGAGACAGAAGAGGGTGAAGACTAGTCTATCCGATATTACCTAGTCAACTCATTCCAGTGTCTGCGCTTCGCTACGAATCAACCCCCGTGCAATTAGTGGGGGGTGCGGGTCCATCGGGAAACCTGGAGCTTCGCAACCTTTGGCTGCTCACCACAATGTACCAGGAAGCAGTCCAACAGCCTACTCCTAAGGGGCAGCAGCCACCTATAAGCTGCCCTGGAAATATACCCCAGCCTGAGCCTGTTACGCACAGCGGGAGAGGCCATGATGACGTGGAAGACTGGCTTTCTTCCCACGAGGAAACCATCACGCAGTGGTGGGACAATTCCCCTAAATTAAAGAGCTTGGGCTATCTTTTCAGGCAAGTTGTCGAGGCTTGCTACCACAACCATAGAGTAGAGATGACTACTTGGGCTCCATTCTAGGAAAGGTTTACGAATGTTGTCGACAAACCCGTGGCGCGCAAGCTTTTGCAGAACAGCATTTACCGGTACGGTCTCCGGATACCGGGGCGGGCGTCACAACCTGCATTCAACATGTATTGGTCCTGTGCAAGGGTATGGACGGCGCTATCGTGGAAATATAGGACGTAATGCATATCCCCAAAGGTATCGGCGATGGCGCATTGCAGACCCTATTTTCAAAGGACGCTGAACCATTAGTAACGCCTTAAAGCTCTCTCAGTTACAATGCGCAGCTCAACCAAAGAACGTCGAATGGTCGTCAACTCGTCCAGAATAAGCCGCTTGCTTGTTTAGCCATTGACCTCCAGGATCCATCTGCGTTGCTCTGGATAAGGGAGATTGTTCGCAGAGAGGTTGCTGGTCAAGGTCGCCACGCCACTTAAACTGCTATTTTGGAGTCGAGGCCTGTTCTTTAGTCTATTCTTTGGCATGTTGTCCAAGTAAAAGTGGCGGAGGTACTGGCTTCTTTTGTCCAACAAACTATAGTGGCTGCTCTGATTACTTACGCCGAAGTCGTGGGACGGCTTACGCAAACGAGGACGTCACTCCAAGAGGACATCAACGAGGATCTACGGCTCCACCAAGACCTCTTCTGCAGGGCTATGGTTTAAACTCAATACCGAAGGCAGGGCGTACTCCGGACAACGGCGCGGTTTGCGTTTTGTGTAACTACCCAGAACATATCACCCGTTATTGTCGTCGACGCGTACTGTCTCCCAACGGTCATCCAAGGGGATACTGCTATAGGCCTCACGGCGGGCATACGTATGGTTTCTCTCAGATGCGACCCAAATGGCACGTGACCCGTCATATGCACCTCCGGTTCCGACTGCTTGCCTCCCACCGACCGTCGCTCTACGTCTCCACGCCGCCACTTGCTGTCGCCGATGTGTTGCCGTTCCACCGCTTCCATACAGTACAAGTGAGAACCACAGTTGCGGAGGCAAGAACTGCGTCACCGTCGAAATTTCCAAGCCCGCGTCTGTCTCCCGCAAATGTTATTGATGAGGCAGTCAAAGGTGTCGCCACTGTTGAGTTTGTCGATGCTGGAGCAGCAGTTCCTCTTATTTGAGCCGATCTATGTCGCAAAGTTAGTAAAGTCATGATGCCTCTCTCTGGACTATCATTAGGAACCGCCGGCTCCCGACCCGTTCTTTCTTTTACTGATTGCAGCCGGTCGCAACACACCGTAGGACTGTCTAAAGTCCAAGACTTGAGGAAAGCTCGGTCACGAGACAGAAAAGTAAAGTTTGCAGATGAGAAGGTGGCTGCTTGTGCACTGGTCGAGCGTTTACCTCTGGTCATCGCTCCGCGAGACCCCAGCGGTCGCAGAAGCCCGGCCGCCAGTCCGAGAACAAGGGCCATCACATGAGGCATGCACATCTCACCTCTCTCTTCGTAGGGATGCCTGTTGTCAAAAGACGGGTACTCGAGGAAAGTGGAATCGTGCTACGGGACTCGAGAAGCAACACGCGATCGTACGAAGATCCTTGGTTCCGGACGACTCCCTCCGAGGGAAGACCTGCCAAGTGCTTGTGATGGACTAATCAGTCAAAACCGTACAGGCGGTGACTATCCAAGTTAACACGCCGTATTTAACCGCTAAAAAAAGTGCTGCCTGCATGGATTAGCCCATGTACGATCTTCTCTTACGCAATATCGCTGGTGTGCAGGGGCGTCTCACTCAAAGTCTTAAACGGGGTACATAGGAACCCGATCCGATGTCCCTGCAGGGGAAGCTAATTCAGACAAGAAATGCCCGTTCAAAGGCAACCCAATTTTACATCCTGCCACCGCCGCAACGAAGTCTAAGCGTGGGCCCTTTAGAGTGGCACCCATGGGGTGCTTTGGCGTCCTCAAGGAAGAAGTCAGGGAGGAACAGCGCAAGGACTATGCCTGGAAAGGTTGCTTGCGCTAAACAAGCAATACTTTTTCTCCGGAAAAGGCAACCGTTGGACGTTCCTTCATGACGGCAATATTTTGTACCGTCAATACGACCTCGCCACGGGCCAGACATTCGAACAACTGGTGCTCCCCAAACATTACCAGAAGCAAGTTCTTGGATTGGCCCATGAGGATGTTAGAGGCGGTCACCTGGGGGTACGGAGAACAACGCGCGTTCTGGAAGAATTCTAATCGCTGGGGTGCGACGTGACATCAAACGCTTTATAAGACCTGGCGACGTCTATCAGTGAACTCTACTAGCGAGCAAAAGTCCTGGACTTTTCACCAGACAGGGGATAGCGACGCCCTCCGGAATGTCCCTTACAGTAACAGTAGCTTCCGCCGACACCACATCGGTCAACATTTAATAATTAGGGGGTGTTTGTACATGCGTAGCATGGATAGTTGCAAATGCTGCATGAATGCAAGTTACTGCCGTTCATAAGCACGTGAATAGTTTTTCGCGGACGTGTTTGGTTTATATTTGCATTTAGGAGATTTGTGGTTCACCTGTTCGTGTGCGTTCACTGAATAAGCTTGACCTAGGAGTATACTTGGGACTTTTGCCTACGAAACTTGTGATTGCCGTGAGTGAAATACTAGTGACTTTTTCTATTTAGAGACCTGTGGAAACAACATTGTCCTTTGCTGTGCGGTGCTCAGTACTCTACAAACTCCCCTACCTTCTGGAGTGATGGGGAGGGCAAGTGAATAGCTCTGCATGACAGAATTTTAAAAAGGGGTGGCCATTGAGATGATGTGGCCGAAAGGCGAAGTCAAGCAGCAAGACCACGGGCAATCCCCAACGGGGTATGTTCCGGAGAACCAGAAGCCGAGGAAGAAGACCTGCGAGTGCAGCCGGCGCAAGGTCTGCTGTGGAACAGTTGTGACTGAGCACTCCCAGCAGTAAAGACGCCAGTGCCTTGTGGGAGGACCAGTTCGACATTTCCCTTTGTTTCCGGTGTGGGCGTGGCCGCACTTCTAGTCTTCCTGCGCCCTGCGGTCGCTGAAGGCACCGGGCTACGAGCAAGAACCCGGGCCCACATCATTCCTGCCGACGAGAACGATAACTACGCCTCCAATGCTGGTGTCTTTCATTTAAGACACGAATCACTTCCTATCTGATATAGCCGATCTTAACATTCCTCATGGTTCGCTTCTTGTAACCCTTGATGTGGCGTCGCTTTACACTAACATCCCACACGAAGACGGTATAAAGACTGTTTTTCACTTATTTGAACGCTCAGATGATGACAAGCCGATTGAAAGTTCCACTCCAGCAACCATGCTCAAAATATAACTTGAAATACACAATTTTCTATTCTCCAATGAGCACTACCTTCAAGTAAGTGGAACTTCTATGGGCACAAGAATGGGCCCTAATTATGCAAATATCTTTATGGGAGTCCTAGAAGACAAAGTTCTTGCTGACTGCTCCCTTCAACCATTTTTACAAGCGTTTTATCGATGATGTCTTCTTTAATTTGTCAACAGGTGGAATCGGAGCTTTATTCCTTTATCGCTGATTTCAATAACGCCCACACGTATATTAACTTCTTGCACAATATTTCATAATCTACAATTGAATTTCTCGACGTAACCGTGTCCCTAGTTAATGGAAAATTGTCGACTAAGCTCTATAGAAAGCCCACTGACAGGCATCAGTATCTGATCTTCGAAAGCTGCCATGTTAAACACAATAAATTTAGTATACCATACAGCCAAGCTCTTCGTTTCAAAAGAATATGCTCTGAGCAATCAGATTGTGTTGATAACTGCGGCAAGCTCCGGCAATCTCTAACCAAGCAAAAACTACCCTAAAGAAATAATTAACGATGCGCTGAAGCGCGCGGATTCTCAAAACGCTTCTCGAACCACAGAATAACACATCGGCTTATTGACAAACTAATCTCGTAGTTACCCACTCTGCGTCTGCGCCGAAAGTCACAGCTGTTTTAAAGAAGCGTCATAATATCCTTGTGCAGAGCCAGTGACTGAGAAGCAGTTTTAAAAGCCTCCGCGCGTAGTCTATCGCCGTTCAAAAAACCTACGGGACATTCTAACCTCTACCTTGATCGCATCGCGATGTTCGAAAGGATGTTCCCCTTGCCAAAAAGCTTGTTGCAAAGTGTGCGCTACGGCTAGGGCGGTACGGCGGGGCCTCTTGACGGCGTGTTGGAGCAGGGCGGGGTCGACGAACAGCCGCGGAGTATGTCATAGCTTGTGGCTCTCGGGGTACCTCGGATGGCGTAGAAGTTCCCAAGGCTTGTTGCACTTCTTCTCTAATCACTTCGGTGAGGGAAGCGACTTGGGGCTGCGGCGGCGTTGGGAGAAGTTTCCGCAGCTCCTCTCGCACTATTTCGCGGATAGTCTCGCGTAGGCTGTCGGCCGGGATCCGCGTGCTGCCAAAGTCGTTCGCATTGGCCGCGCCAACAAAGTTCCGGTTATACTGCTTAGCACGCATTTCGAGAGCTTTGTCAAAGGTGCTGGCTTCGGTCACGAATTCGGCGACGGTTTTAGGCGGATTTCGGACAAGTCCAGCAAACAGTTCCTCCTTCACTCCGCACATTAAGAAGCGCAACTTCTTTTCTTCCGTCATTTCGGGGTCCGCGCGGCGAAATAGCTGCTTCATCTCCTCAACGAAGATCACGACAGCCTTCGTTGGGTGTTGCGTGCGCTTTCCAACAAAAGGGCGGCTCTTTCTTTCCGCACGACGGTAGTGAAGGTCTTAGTGAACTCGCTTTTGTAACTTAGCCCAGTTTGTCAAGGAGCTCTCGTGGTTCTCGAACCAAAGTGCGAGCCGAATCTTCCAAGTAAAAGAAAACATGCCGGAACGTTTTCTGCGTCGTCCCACCTGTTGAATTTCCGGACGCGCTCCAGTTTCTCCAGCCATTCTTCTGGGTCTCTGCGGGGGCTCCTCGGAATGATGGCGGTTCCGTGGCTGCTGCAGAACGACGGGAGGATTGGCGTGGTTGGCCATGGTGCTGGTTGCGACGTCTTTCTTCTTCTTCGCTTCTCGGTAGTAGACCGAACTCGGGTGGTGAATCTTGCAGGCGGAGGCTGGCTCTTGTTGGACTGGCTTGGCGGCTTCCAGAGGTTGTAGTGGGCATAAGGGTGCGTACTCAGCACCTCCACAGATGTCACGAAGCCAAGGACGACGCAGTGTTTGGAAAGAAACAAGTTTATCGGAGCGAACTTGTGCTCCCCCGAACAACTGAAAAGAATACAGAGGCGCCGAAGCAGCGGTCAACAAAGTGACGTACGTGCGTCGGCGAGCGTCGCAGAATCGAATGCCGCGGTGTCTGCTGTGCACGCTTTTATCTTTCGGCGCGAGAGTTTCTGGAACCGTCGATTCGCAACCAGAACATTGTAGATCACAGAAGATTATTCTGGGCTACCGCCGTTAGGGAGAAACACTCTGCTTATCTTCATGAGATAGCCCGTGCGGCATAAAAATAAAGAATGGAACACGCGCTTCGCTTGGGACACAGATAACAGAGCCGGGCGCGGCCGGGCATTAAAAACAAACAATAAATAAGCAAACCCGTACATGGTTCGCGGCAATATGAACACGTCACTAACAGTAAACAGCACAGCTTCCCACTTTCCCTAAATATTAAAGGCGATTTTAATTGCGATACGTCGAATGTAGTATACCTCCTAGAATGCTCAGTCTGCGCACTCCAGTATATCGGCCAAACAGAGACGTCTTTCAGGCTCCGCTTTATTAACCATCGGGCGCACGTATGTTCCTCTCCAGGGCTTCCTTTGTTAAAGCATGTAAATATTCCCGGTAACTCTTTCGAAAAAATTAGGGCTACTATACGGGAATTAGGTTTCCGTTGGCATCACGAAAGGGAAGTACGTGATTCTTTTTAATTCACAAAATTATTACAGTTAAACGCGGTATCAATGAAAGTGTAGGAAAGTTAACGTGCCTCTTGCCCTGATATGTCGGCGTCATTGCATTATTCCTTTTGGAACCGTAGAAGCAGAGCCACCAAATTTAATGCGGCTTTACCGATTTCTTTGATTGCACTTACGGAACCGTTATGATGTTTCCAGTAATGATGACATCTTTGCTTTTTTATATCTCTATACCGCTCCTGATGTGTTGCGTGTAAAGTCCTAAGCTGCAATCCCCGAACGTTATCATTCTGTTTCAAAGGCCAGGTGTTAATCCCCCTTGACCCCATCCCATATTCCGTGCAAGCTCTGTATTTGAAAACTTCATGTTAATTACACGTGTTACATACACCACGTGTGCTCTTCTTATTCTGTTATTGTTATTTTTTTCCTGTGTGTGATTTGTATCTGTAAAGTGGCAAGACTACTTGTCAGCCTTTATCATTTCGTGCCGACACATTGCGCACGCTCAATTACCGAAGTTTACTCTGACAAAGACCGGACCCTGGTCGAAACGTTAGTTCAATCATCGTTTTCATATGTGTGTCTACTCCTACCCTCTCGTGTATTTTTGAAACCGAATCCTGAAACCGAATCCTGGAACCTCCCCTTTGCTTTCCGAGGTTTTCTTGATTGCCAAACCTTATTTTCTGTCTTATTTTCACCAAGCCCCTCATTACGCATTTTCTGATTCGCTATATTATATATATATATATATAATATAATTATATATAATATATATATAAATAATATGATATATAATAATACCGTAGGAGAAAAAATATTAGTGAGCAGAACACAAAAGTAAGGAATTGAAAATAAATCATAAAGTTTATGACGATTAGAATTGGACTCCACTTAGCGCAGGAGTCCCGGGGATCTGAAAGAGTAATACTTTTAGAGGATTTTTCTTGCCTTCTCGCAGTGGTCTCTGTTTAACATACTTATATAATATATATATATATATAATATATATATATATAATAATATATAGCTATATGAAGGAGAAGGCAATAGTGGCAGGGGGCGACAGAAAGTAAGGTTGGAAGATGAGATCAAGAAGTTTGTGCGGATAAATTGGTCGCACTTAGCGCAGGACCGGGGTAATTGGAGAATAATTCGAGAGGATTTTTCGTTGCCCCGCAGTGGCCGAACATACGCTGGTGATGATGATGATATATGTATAAGATGCAGTCCTTATTGCCAGTGCTATTCGGCTACTTGAAGGAGCAGTGCGCCAAATAAGGTGATTGCCATTTTTGTATGATAGAGAAATAAAGAAATCTAAATCGAGAAAAAATCCACCGTGACCGGAAGTCGTGAAAACGCACGCACAATATTTCTCGACTTTGATTTCTTTTTTTTTTGTATCCTGCAAAAATGACAATCACCGCATTCGGCGCTATAAGGCCTCTTCAAGTAGCCGAATAGCACTGGCAATAAGGACCCCAACTTTGATAAGTGTACTTACTGAATCCCTCTATCCCATATATAGCTCGTTTTATTATATATATCTATATATATATCTATATATATATATTACTATATATATATCTATATATATATATATATATATATATATATATATATAAACACGCACACAAAGGTAAGGATAAAAGTTACGTCACTGTTCAGAACAAAAGAACGCGCCCGGTAATACCAGCCCGTATCATGTGCGTTCTCAGAAGAATGCCCGATACGTTGCGCTATAGGAGAGGAGGTCATGCTCATGTAATCACCATCAGGCTACGTCTCCAGCACCTAGACAATCTCCCGTGTCCGCTTATCAGTGTCTCAAATCGACAGAGCATACACGTATTGCACTGCACTGCATTCGTGGCAATGAAGTGCCACATTCTGGGCCTGCCTGTATTCTATTTTCATGTTCACGGGAGCGATTGGCAAGGCGGCGAAATATTTTGCCAACATAGGACCTATCCCAGAAAAAAGAAAATTTGGAGGCGGCCCCTTCTATGCTACGGGCGTACTAGTTTTGGTCTTTGACGATGCGTGTTTTAATATTACAAGAGACATGTTTTGCTCCAACGCCTCTACAGTCTATCAGGCGCAGATGTACTGGCCTTCGTGCCTGCCCTTTGACCATGTAAGAGCTGGCCTTCTAGTGTGGACGCACGTATAAAGAGCGAGTGTTATCGAATGCGTGTTTGTGTATTGATCAGTAAATTATTGCACTTTTTCTGTTTATGTTAGTGTGCTTCTAGATTTGTGTGCTTCTTCTCGATAATAAAAGAAGTAGCGCCCATCCTATTCTGTCATTTCATTAGTTTGTTTTGCTGTTCTAAATAGCGGGCTGTTCGCGCTTCAGGGAAATTCACAAATTTTTTCCTGGTTGCCTTTAGCTTATGATTGCTTTTAGCTCATTGTCATTTTTTCTTGCTCTTTTTTTGCGATACACTAGGCAAAAACAAGGAGGAATGGCAGCTGAAGAATCCTAAGAGGCACTGGAAAGGTGCCCACCTACACAATTAGTGCTTCAGTCACTACAGCCCGAAGCCGAAAGTCTGTTCAGAGTGGGGTTGCGCGGACAGTCGATATTCAGGATAAAGGCTCCGTGTCACAAATGGCCAATGGGATAATTCCGCCAAACACTGGTAGAGCTATGCGATGTGCCGGCCACACGCATGGCGCTCATGATTACGGCCACGTGGCTGTGTCCACCAGTAAGCATAACACTATGGCCAGTATGCATAAGTTCATTGTTGGCGCTTTAAATTGTAGGTGGATAACATAAACATTCACATTTTAAGCCTCACGCGAGTCTTAGGTCTTGTAGAAACGCGTTTTGCTATTTGGCCATGGTGGGAAAGCACAAAACCAGCCGTAGTGGGGGAGAAGGGCGGAAGGGTGTTTAACCGTGTCTACACTGTTCAGCAACCGAGATGGCATTGTTCAAAAGTTTATTGGGATTCAATAAACGAGTAGTAGGTGTGGGGCTGGACAGGAATATCCTGAAACGGGAGACAGTTTTGCTGCTTTCATACTCGTGCGGAGATACAGAAAAGGCCACTTACATCTTTGGCGCTTAGGACAGTTATTCCCGGGAAGAGTTTCTCCACCGCCGCCTCAAGTTCCTTGCTCCGATTCCCTGCAGCCGGACCTCCTTCACCACTCTCGGAGGATGCACCAGGCGGCGGTAGGACGAGCTGCATGGTGTACCCCTTGCCGAACTTGTCCTTCAGGTGCTGCAAGGTGCCCACGCATGTCATCTGGCCAGCCACCATGATGCACAGGCGGTCGCAGGCTGCTTCGCACTCCTCCATGCTGCAGTGAGGGCGCAGAAAGAATGAAGAAAAAGAACACCCAAACAGAAATTTCATGGGACGGCGCGAAGTTTTTCATGTATAAAAAGTTACATCATTTTGTCGTTTTAGTGCTAGGAAATGCAAGTTCGGCTTTGTAAGTAAGTGCATGACATGACTAGAGCTATAATATAAGAATTTGTAAATGACGAAATCTCCAAAATTAGGCCGACCACACAATGTCACTGTTAACCTGAGTCAGCTCTTGATAGCCGATGCGGCGTATCCCAGGAAACTCCTATTTTGGGCATACTATTTGATCCACGCCACGCGCCATTTATGGTTTTTTGTGGAGAAAATTTCTATCGTATTAGGGGCGCAAACATCAGAGGAACAAATGTCCCTGAGACATTAAACGCATGTCTGCTGGGTAACAAACTGATTTCCGACGGAGTGATTCGGTCTACTTCTTCTACCGATAGAAAACTAGGATCAACTGCTGACTTAATTTTTACCCTTACAGAGATTCAACAATGGAAAGGTGAACTTAGAAATGTTTGAACTTGCTCTTACTGATCATAGTGAACATCAATCATTCGATTGCAATGAGCGTGGAATCGTAGAAAAGAACTTCCAATCAAATCACGTTGCGGTAAGGAAGGCATGGTATAAAATCACGATGTCAGCGGCAGTGCCTAGATAAGGAATCTAGGCAGTTTCACTACTTTTACGAAAACACTCCCACGAACTTTTTTGGTTGCCACATACGTATCCTGCCGTTCATGCATGATGTTGTACCAGCGGAAAATTCCGCCACGGAAAAAATACCCTAAAGGCAGTTATCGTTGCGCTTGCTGCTGACCGCGGGCTTTCTGGAGACACATCAAAGCTCAACGAGTGCATAAATTGTATTTTTATGGCACATGCTCTGGTGTGTACAAAATGATTGAATCTCTGCCTTAGCCCTCACATACAATTCACCACTTATGTCTTTATGGACGCCGAATTATGCGTACTGGCACGTTATGAAGCTTGTCTCGACGTTTAAGGGTGGGGTGGCAACTTGGGACAGCAACATGGACAGGGGACGCAACATGCAGCACCTGACACCTGTCCTGAAAGACGTGAAAACATGGGAACGACGCGAATTACGATGGCGTATAGAATGAAAAGGTGTGTCGGAGAGGTAAATAGGCGAAGCATTCAGTAACAAGTTTAAAGCATAAAAGTTAAGCGCGACACAAAGAAGGAGGGACCTAAACATTTGAAAAAAAAAGTTTTTGTGGCTGGTTTTTTTAGGAACTAAACAAAGTAAATTCAAAACTTGTCGTATATTTCTTAATGGCGTTTTGAGTAACAAACGCCTAGGACACTTCTCCCAACTATAATAAACTGTGTGGTATGACATAATTTATCGTACAGCTTGGCGGCTCAATGAAGTTGACAGACCGTAAAAATGCAGGGACCAATGACAGAGCCAATAAATGTGGCGATGAGCTCAGGGTATAAAAATATTTCCGAGCCACATAGAGAACTCCTGATAAGGTATAAAAGCGAGGTGAATGGGCCCAAAAATACAGCGTGTTTTCGCGTGATCAAAACGCTTGTCAGTAAACTCGAAACCCAAATGCCTTCGTGAAGGGAAGAGTGATTACCCAGTGGCTCTGTACTGCGCTTGTTCAGCGAGGAGAACAAGACACCAATAGGGGAGGAAAAGGTGTGGATTAGGAGCTAATGAAACCAGGTCAGAAACGGAGAATTCTAGGCACCACGAACACGCTGATTCCCAATCAAGTGTTCAGAATTGGCCATTACCTTAGAGCGAATTGAATGAAGCGACAAGCGACCCGTACCACCCTAAAAATCTTGGTGCCACTGGCGCTTGGTATCAAAAATAGCAAAAGTGGAAAATAAAGAAAGGAGATAGATAATTACATATATGCAGAAAGCTAAGATACTAAAGGCTTTGTAACGATACGACACTTGTTAGTGGATACTAACCTATTTGATTCCACTAACCAGTTTGAAACATAGCAGCGTTCTAGGTCGTATTATAGCCGTCTATGCGTTGGACTGGCGTTCGGTTGCTATGCTTTACATGCAATCTTTTATTCCCCAAGAGCCTGCATCAGCTTTTTGTTTTTTTTTTCAAAGTACAACTCATGTACGAGAAATGTCGACGGAAGTCAAAGATTTGCAGGCTCCTAAATTTAGTCCTTGGTTTATTACAGTGTGGCACACGCCATGTTTTAGGCGTAGAAATGGGCTGAACAAACGCACAACAGAAAATACATGTTTAATAATTGTAGGGACTGACACGCGGGAATAACAGTTGTTCCAGTTTAACAGGAAAGGGCAGCAATTATGCAAGGTAATAAACAAAAAATGCAAGAGGGAAGAGGCAACAGCCACTTTCCTGCACTGAGGGACCAGACTGCGCGACTGGCGCCTCCTTTCAAGCTGTTGCGAACATATTAGAGGCAGCAATTATCTCCCACGAATGTCTCAACTGCGCATGAAACATTTTGCGGGAGACCTACTCGCACTCGATTTACAGCCTCTGATGATGATGATAAAGCCCTAATGGCTCGAATGAGGTTGTCTGCCACTTTTAATAAAACCTGATAAACGCAAGTCCGATAGGTTTCTGCAAACGGGGTTAGTAGCCACATAGTGGTTCTCGGCATGGTGGAGTTTTTGTGGGACCTCTGGTGTGGTTAGATCGCATTGCCTAAATGGTGACAGGATGTGAGCGCAGTCTTTACACTTTGTTGAGTAAATCTGAAGAGACGTCAGTGACGACATTATGGAGCGATGAATTTAACATTGGTCAACATTCGTAAATACTTTTGGCAGAAACACCCTTTATGCCGGAAGTAAGTCAGTTACCAGAGGTTAGACATTTGAAATAAACTCCGGGGCGCACAGATATCTCGTGTATCTTTGAACTTGAAGTTATTATTATAGCGGTAGCTAAAAGAAGCGCGATGTCGTCCTGTCGAAGAGCCTGCAGGCATGAAGTGTACAGAATCAGGTCTTACTGGTGTGAGGTGAGCACCATGGGAATCTTAGTGTCTCGGCGTATCCGGTCCATGTTCTTCTGGATCTTGGTCCTCGCTACTACGTCGACGCCAGCGTACGGCTCGTCGAAGAACACAACCCTGGGGTTGCCCAGGATTGCCACGGCCATGGTGAGCTTGCGCTTGTTTCCCCCGCTGGTCGTTCAAATGAGTGAAAAAGAACACAAGACTTTTACTTTGCCCACTACGGACACCAGTGGTATCTTCTTATAAGATATTTCTCCTGTCGAAACCTTACGTTCGGTTGCCGCTGTTTCCACAGCTTCCTATTTTCAAGTGAAGGCACGTTGACTTTGGAGCTATAGGCCACTCACAACGCTGGTTTTTTTTTCCTTAAAAGGAGCCAATTTTTTTTTGTTTAAAAATTATTACATTTCATCGCCCTAAGACCCAGTAGGTGCTACTACTAGGGGCCGCCATACGCTATTACATCATTATTAGATGCAAAGCATCTCTTAGTCGACGCTCCGTCGTCCGGCGTCCGCACCTTTCCCACTCGTTTCCCCTCTCCACGCCAGCTGTGACAACGCCGCTCTCCTCCTCGCCACTCCTTCTCGCCGCTCGGCTTGTCTCTTGCCTCCGAAGACAAGGCTGCACAGAGGAGAGCTCGCGACGCCGAACGTAAACGGCACCGTCGAGCAGCGGATTCCTCGCTTCCAGAACGCGAAGCCGCTTTGAAACACCACCGGCGAGTAGCTGATCCAGATGGCATTCGGCAACGTGACAGCGCTTCGAAACGCCAGCGTCGAACAGCTGATTCCTCACTTTGAGAACGAGAAGCCACAAATCGTCCCCACTATTCGATAAATAAAGAAGGGGTTTAATACGCTACTACACCTGTCTTTACTCTAACAACGAATTACACGCTACTACTCCACGGCTTTGCATCCCCTCAGGGTTCCCACGTGGGAAGATGGTGTAATTTTTATTTATTTATTTATTTAAACAAACTGTCTACCCTTATTTGAAGGTCTTACAGGGAGGAAAAACTTTGGACAAAAACACACACCAATTCACTTAACTATAACGAAATAAAAACAAAAAAATCACACACAGATCAAAGAACACCATCGATATCCGCACATAAGAAATTGCATGGTTGAGGTGCCATGAATATAGACCATCAATGAGTTTAAAGAAAGATGATTTCAAGGAACATAAGTATCAAGAAAGGTTTCAGACGCTTTACCATCGGTACGTTCAGCAATTTGTGCAGATGGATTATTCCAGTTTTTCATGGCATCGGGAAAAAAACGAATAACGAATCATGTTTGTACGGACGGCATGAGGTCGGATTGCTGCATTATGATTTAACCGCTTCTTATGTCTACCAGGTGCTCGCATGTACGTTATTATCAATGTTTGTATGGCTATGAAGAACTTGAAATAATGATTTTATCCTGTTCCTCTATCGCCTAGCTGCTAAAAATTCCAGATTGCACGTGATTTGCATGCCGGTAAGTGAATCAGTTTTTTTGAATTTTGAACACATGAATCTTGTCGCGAGTGTTTGAATTCTCTCAAGTTCAGCTTTCCGACCTTTCTGATGGGCACTACAAACTACGTCACCGTATTCCAGAACAGGGCGAATAAATGTTTCGTATGCCATTAGCTTGACGTCTTTCGTGGCAATTCGCAGATTTAGTCGAAGGAAACACCTTTTTATACGCTACCGAGCACACAGTTTCAATGTGGCAGCACCAGTCGAGGTCATCAGCGATCACTACACCGAGGTATCTGAAACTAGTGACCTTTTTCAAAATAACATTTCCGATGTTATGCTATAAGGACAAAACACTTTTCACTCTGGCAATCCGTGCAAATGTGGCTTTGGTATAATTAATTTCCATTTCCTATTTTTGACACCAAGCATAAGTACCCTCGAGATAAGGGTTAATTTTGATCTGGTCATCTTCACTGGCAACTTGGAATAAAGTCAGCAGTCTTCTGCAAATAACTTCAACAGCACTGGCGGCTGAAGTACTGTAGTAATATCGTTAATATAAAGCGAAAACGATAACGGGCCGAGTACCGACCCTTGAGGTACCCCAGAAAGTACATCCAAGAAACTCGATACCGAATTACTAACACCTGCAACCTGCTTCCGGTCTGTTAAATATGGTAGTATTCATTCTAAAACATTAGCGATACCAACTTGACAAAGTTGATGAAGCAGTTTGCTATAAGGCACCTTGTCGAATGCTTTCCTAAAATCAACGCAGATCACGTCTCTCTGCCGCTGCTCGTCTAGGGCTACCAAAAAGCCGTGGACCGTTTCGACTAGTTGCGTAAATGCCGAGAGGCCACGACTAAAGCCATATTGGTTTGCATAAAGTAACTTATTTGTTTCCAGAAACTCCAGAATATGTTTCGCGATTACATGTTTCATGAGCTTGCAGCAGACAGATTTCAAGGAAACAGGGCGATAGTTGTTCAGAAACAGGCGATTTCCGCTTTTCAACACGGGAATAAGAGCAGGGCAAAGCCAATCTTCCGGAAGAGAATGAGACCGCAAAGATTTTTCCAATTTAATTACTAGATAGAACTGCATCAACTGGGCGTATTGTTTTAGAAATGCTGTTGGTATCTGGTAAGGGTGACTCGATTTTATTGAATTAAGGTTCACTAGCTGCTGAAACACACCTTCCTGGTTAAAGGAATGGAGCTCTTTGGGATATGCGCATTAATGGCTTTTCATGTCGGCGACGTCACACTGCGTGCTTCGGGCAAACATTGAGTGGAAAAACTCGTTGAAATCATCTGCTGTCTGTCGCGCGTCTGTCACAACGTTGCCAGCTATAGTTATCTGGTATATTTTTACTTTCTGTGCTCACAAAAAACGTCCAAGTGTTTGTGGAAAGGTTCTAATGAAGTTGCCGAGAGTGTCATCGAAAAACTTGGTTTTTTATTCTGATAACGCCATGTTGTGACTCCTACGTATCTGTGCGAATTTATTTACGTTCTTTGGATGTTTGCGCAAGCTCTTTATTTTTCGTTTCGAGGGAATATTCTCTGGAGTTATCCATGAATTTCGCTCCTTTTTTTATAACGACTTGGATCAGATCTAGTAATGCAAGTTGCAATATTGCATTTAAATCTCTGCCAAATTTCGACAACTAACTCGGACCGCGATGAGATTTCATTGTCGTGGAATTATTGCTCTAGGTAAGTCCAAAACAGAATTACTATCCGCTCATCATCATTGAAGATTGAAGTATCATCATTATAGCGGTGCTCCTTACTCAGATAAGTGGGGAAATATATCGGCCGTTTGCTGATATTGCCAAGGGCTGCCTTCTGCTGAACACCCGAGCCAATTCACAGAGGAGGCCATTTTTCTACAACTCATGCCGGGTAAAACAAAAATAAACAAGAAAGCGTGAACGCGGATGCTCTAAAAATGTCCTGAATGCCAAGCAGTTTTAGGGGATTATAAAAAATCAACGCTTCGCGCCCAAAATGGCTTCAATTAAAGTCAGGCGACTACGCCTACGCCCAGCGCACCGGTTTTATAAGATGCCCAGTGACGGTTTGAGCTCTAATAGCCACCATCAGTAGCCCTCATGTGGGCTGGTAGCAACGTGGGCAAGGCATTTTACAAAGAACAGGGATGGTATGTTTGTATGCATTCAGGAATTGGATAACGGACACAGTGTTGGCGCCTTTTTCCCACTGACAAACCTGTAGACGCCGCAGTTCTTCTTGGCGTGTTTCTCGAGGTCGGTGAGGGCAATAGCGCTCTCTACGGCGTCCTTGATCTTAGCCTCTGGAACGCCGCGCAGCCGAGCGTACATCCAGAGGCACTCATACGCGTTCAGTCGATCCAGAAGGCCGGAAACTTGGGGACAGTATCCGATGAAGGACTGCCACTGCACACAAGATGCGGCGAATAATCGAGAACTCTTAGTTGAGTACTCTTAGTTATTAATAACTAAAGCTGGCATTTCTCCCTCCTGTTTCCGTTTCAGTTGTGTAACAGTAGGTGTGAGGGCGTTAACGGCTTGTTTTAGGCACCCTCACACTGGCAACAGTAGCTTTTACGTCTCCAAGCCATGGGCGACTCCGACAACATTCTTTTCTGGCGGAAGAAGCTGCTTTGGACTTTTATGGATTGTGAGCGATGGCGCAAGAAATAGTTTTAAATGCTCGAGCAACCGGCGTAGGTGCCTACACTGGCCTCCCCGATCCCCTGGAGGCGGCCGCGAGTTGAACACCTACTGAAACGAAAGACGCTATTTTAAATATCACCCAAGCGCGGGCGCCGTTCAAGTGGGCGCCTTAACCTTACACGTGTGGCATTTAAAGCCATGTAATATGATCTTCCTTCGTGTGAACACTCTTCTTAGCAGCCGGATTAAGTAGCCGTCTTTTCCCGCGCTCTCCCTGGCCGAAACCTCACGAAACAGGCAGGTACACACGCTTTACGGATTGTGGAAACGGTTCGTGGCGAACGCAGTAGCAGAACTTCGGATCGGTTGGATAACAAACTGAAATTAGTATCTAACAGGCTAAAAGGTTCGAACTCCGCACGTGCACGTTTAGCGATACGAACATCCGCGCATGAAGAATGGGAGATCGGAATCTTAGGTGGGTCGGTTAACTAAGTGCACAGCATCTTTTTGTTTCGCCGCTTCCTGTAGTGGATGTTGCTTGCAGAAGCTCAGGCGTTCACCGTCGTTGGTTATTGACCTCGTTGATTGCGCGCGAATGGTTTTCTAAACGAAACTAAAAAAATGATATCTGGCTGAAGAGTGAGGGAAGTAGCTTGCATCGCAATGTATTATGCTGTACTATATTGCCACGAACCAACCATTGGGTTCGTTTACTGATGTGTTAGGTTTTTTATGGTAGGTGACATTACTCGGCCGGCAAACCTTGCAGTTGGCGGCTTGCTCGGCTGGGCTGGCTTGTCGGCTTCCAGATGGCGTAGGGAGCTCAAAGAGGGCGGAGCTCGCACCTCCTCCAGATGTCATGTAGCCCAGGACGACACAGGTTTTCTTCGAACAAGGATGCTTATTGGAGCGAACGTTTGCTCCTAGCAATTCCAAGAATAGACACGCGGCGAAGCAGCAGTCAAAGTAAATGGTTGCAGTTGGATGTCGGCGAGTGGAATGATACGGCGTCTGCTCGGCGAGCATTTATCTGTCGGCGTGGTTCTTTCCCGAACCGTCGCATTAAGTTGAGAACACTGGAGAGCACATAATATTATTTCAGTCGGGTAACGACAGGGCAAACCACTCGCCCTATCAAATGAGACAACCCTTGCGGCATAACAAAGAAAACGGAGCTCGCACTTCTCTTGGCACACAGATAACATAGCCGTCGGTGGCCGGCGCTAAACAAAAAAAACATGAGTAAACAAACCCAATGCGTGGTTCGCGGTCAAGGATAGTTGGTCGCTGCGGCAATATACATGTTCAAATCTCATGACGTAGGGAACGGACCCGGAAAATTCATACCTACCTTTTCGGAGGGCCTACATGGGATTTTTCCCTAAGTCACAAGCCGAGAACACGTCGATTGCCTTAGCGACCGACTACATGACGCGCTACACAGAGACTGCCTTTCTTCCGAGGGAGTAGCTAGGTTCATCAACGAAGTTGTTGTGCGACATGGAGCCCCTCAAGTACTAATGAAGGACCGCGCAACGGTTTTTACTGCGGAGCTGATGCAACAAATCTTACGCTGCAGTAACGCTAATAACCGAAGAACGACGGTGTACCACCCTGAAACGAAGAGACTAACGGAACGTCTGAACCAGGTGATCGCTGAAAGGCTACGCACGTCGACGTTGAACATAAGACCTGGAACAACGTCCTGTCGTATGTCACGTTCGCGTAGAACATTGCTATACAGGAATGTACGCAAAGGAAAACGTTCGAGCTTTTCTACGGAGGACAGCCGAGTACGATGCATGACGCCATGCTACCGCACACACCAGACGACGAGGTCAACGCCGAGGTACAAGGGTAACTTCAGCGTGCCGCGGAAGCCCAGAACCGTGCTCGAGTTCGTACAATGGATCAGCAGCTGGCGGACGCTAGAACCTTCCGACGCCGAGACGCTGATTGACACAGGAGCTTGTTTAGGTTTGGACTAACATCAGGGCGCGCGAACTCAGGGAGAAGCTTCTGCGACGGTATTTCGCATCCTACCGGATTCTAGGACGTGTTGGCAACTTGCGTACGAGGCGATTCCCGGCGGTGATTCCGGCACATTGTCACAATCCACACGTTACGAAAACGTCTACGTGGTTCGCCCCTAGTCAATACACTCTTAGAGGTGAGTAATGCCGCGAACCAACCATTGGGTTTTTTCCTTATGTGTCTTCTTTTACCTCAGGGCTGCACCCGGCTGTGTTATCTGTGTGCCAGGCAAAGCGCGTGCTCCATTCTGCCTTTGTTATGCCGCAAAGGTGATCTTATTTGACAGGGAGAATGTTTTGCCTTTGAAGTTAATCTACTAGAATTATTTGGGCTCTCTAGCGTTCCCGATGTAATTCGAACGTTCGAGAAACAATCACGCCTGAAGATAAATGCTCACCTAGCAGACCACGGGACAGTTGATTGGAAGACGCACGCCTGCGCAGGTTACCTTGACTGCTGCTTCCCAAATTGTATATTCTTTGGGCTGTAATAGACGCACAAATTCGCTTCAATAAATGTACTTTCCGCGAAAAAAGCTGTGTCGTTCTTGGCTAGGTGACAAAATGCTTTAAATACGGTGAGGCAGCGGAACATTCTGATTTGCATTTATTTCACGTCCTCAAAGACTTAGGAACTGGGCATTCTAGAAAAAAAAAACAAGTATGCACACTTTTCGAATGAGCTCCAGCCATTCACAATTTTGTTTCCTCATAAGCGTACTTCCCTAAAGCGTGTCGGCGTCGACACCTGCTTCCGCGTTTCTGGCATTTTTTACCTTAATAAACAACTGCTAGTTGAGAGAATGGTGTTTTAATATTCTTCGCACTCTAGTCTACCGATACAGGCGAACTTGTTTCCATATTTTTGGGTCCCTTTAGGCGTCTCTCCTGTATTTTCGGTGGTGAAGTGGCGCCAACCCCGCCTTACGGTCCTTCTGGCTTGTTTTTAGCGTCATTTTCCAAACTAAATGACCACATAAATATAAATTTTTCCCGCATCCATTGGTCCGTATATCCATCTACCCATCGATCCACCCATTCATTCATTCATTCATTCATTCATTCATTCATTCATTCATTCATTCATTCATCATCATCATCTATCCCCGTTCTCGCCATCCATCTGTCTATCTGTCGCCCTGTCCATCCGTCCGTCGACTCAGCCACCAGGCCAGAAAGTAAAGAATACATGAATGAGAGGTTAATACAGAGAAACAATTTCAGTAACTAGAAATATGGGACAACACTTGATACTCGTAAACATTGTCCAGCACAAAAAAACGAGGAAATCACGCAAAAAACTAGCTACACAAAAGGGCACCCTTTTTTCGACGAACTACTACAAACAGCTACGCCCTTGCGCTGTAGCATTGTGGAATGATGCCGTGCTACAGCATGCCACCCACTCGTCCAATGAATGCACGTCGTTTTGAGGGGGCCCGCAAAAGCCCGTGTCGAAGGGTGGCTGGCAGTCGGTCTGTGGCCATGTCCCGTGTGCGCATAAAAGGGTAAATAAAATTATTAGCGACGTTAAAGCAGTTTATTCGTTGGCTCCGCGTAAATCAGCGTCGAGAGCACGACCGAAACATTCCGAAGACGGTACACATGCAATGGCACGAGGCGACTAGGGTCGGTTATTTCATACTGCGGCGGCCCGTCTAAAACATCGCCGAGAGCAGCGGGCTCTATGCACTTGACACGGCCAAGGGATTCGCCATGGAACAAGAAACAAGCACTGGCCCTAGGATTAGAAACACACAGGGTGGCTCGCCCAATGCATAGAGTTAGCGCAGTGAAAAGCGCATATAAAGGCCGGAGTTGGCAGAACATGTGCGATGGCATAAAAACTGCATTGTCTTCAGTACGAAGATTGTAGATAGGTGGCGGAGCACGAAGCACTAGTCATGTGTCCTGCGACGTAAAGTGTTAAAGCAGGCTGGTGGCAAAGATGCGGGTGTAAATAACTAAACTTCGACACGGGAGCAGGCTATGATGACATGGAGACTCGAAGGGTAATACCGCGGAAGATATTTTGTGAGGGAAGAAAGAAGAAGCAATCAGATCACAGATATAGACATATCTTTTATGAACACCCGGGTTGTGGACGAACGTACCAGTTCGAGCCGATGTGCTGAAGCGGTACGTAGGGAGCGGGGACAATGCGCTGTCCACATTTTTCAGTAGCGGCTTTTATGTACGGGCACGACAAACGGCGGCTACAGTGAAGGCAAGTGCGTGGATGGCGATACCGTCTATGATGATGTCGATGACAATCATTAGTTAATAGGTATGGCTTGGACAGTTCGATGATGGTTCAGCTCTTGCCTCTGACCATGCGGTGCCTAGTTTTATGCGTTAGGAATGGAGGGACTGCTACCCATTAGCAGCAACAAACGCCGCCTTTCGTACTGCGGACGAGGGTCGGTGGTATCACGTAGACCGCCAAGGTAAAAGGCGCGGGAAAACTACTTGGTGCGTCTTGATTCTGCTGACAAGAAACACACGACGTGTTTTAAAAGAATATTTTTCCCTGCAATCAACAACACGCGGTAACAGTAAAGCACCACATGCCCGCGCATTCCATGAGAAATGCAAATGGGGCAGTCCTCCTGCATACACGAAGCATTAGTTCCATGTCGAGCTTTAAGCCTTGTCAGCGGCTGTGTCTGCACCACCAACGGAATCGGCTAGAAGCTTGCGTACCACGGTCCTCCACAGCCTGGAACCTCCTGGAAGCTTGGGTACCGACGTTCTCCAACAGCCTCAGCGTGCTGTCGTGGAATGACCTAGACGATCTGTGACAGCGGGTCTTGCTACCGTTACTTAGTAGGCTAGAGGCCAGGCAAAGTTTGCGCTATGCGTAACGTCCAAATAGATATGAGTAAAGGCCACACGTTTTTTGTTCCACGATTTCGGCGCCGCTAAGAGAAGCGGGTCAAGGAGCGTGATGGTAAGACCATGAAGATGAAGGCTTTAAATCTTGAAGTTTTAGCATGACTGCTGGGCCGTGATCCTAAGCTCTCTTCCTTACGAAGCTTTTTCAATTCCAGGGTTAGCAAAAATCTCCAAAAAGGCCCACTTGAATAATAACTGTGCCTACATGGCATTTTCAAGGTTCGCGGTATCAGAGATTCTTGACACGCTTGAGATAAAATACCACGTTTCTCATTTTCTTCTTGTCACGCCTGCTGTTACAAGTGCTTAATTTTT
The DNA here is from genome assembly GCA_013339765.2 of Haemaphysalis longicornis. Lineage (NCBI taxonomy): Eukaryota > Metazoa > Arthropoda > Arachnida > Ixodida > Ixodidae > Haemaphysalis > Haemaphysalis longicornis. The sequence goes on from CM023450.1 coordinate 180,733,960, forward strand.
GTTGCAAAGCAAGCCGGTGTCCGATGTCTTTCTTATCCGTGCGATTGAAGACAGCTGGATCCTACTGGCAAATTGTGGTCCCCAAAGTAGGCGCATGCTTCCATTTGAACTCACGTGGAGGTGGCAAGAATATCGGAAAGATCCGTTTGCGGAGTTCCAGCATCGAGAGGCCAGAATCGCTTCGAACTCCACAAATTCAAATGAGTGGTACTGCGTCGAGAAAAGCAGACCAGAGGCTGTAATGGCGGAATAAGTTGGAGCAGGATCCAAGCGGCGTGTGACGCCATATGTAGCTGGCACTGCTGCTGACCACTCTTCGTCCTCGTCCTCACAGCTGCTCGTGCAGGTGGCAATAACGATGCCGGTTCCGCAGCTACACACTCCCAAGCACACGGGCACACGCAGACGCACACACGCACTCGCAAACACGCACGCCCACGCGCACACACGCGCACACACACGCACATACACACACGCGCACGCACGCGCACGCACATGCACATACACACACACGCAGACGCACGCACACACACGCACACGTACGTGCATGCACACGCACACACACGCACACGAGTGCGGGCAGACGCGCATACGCACACACGCACACACGCGCGCACACACACACACACGTACGCACCGGCACATGCTCACGCACACACACTCACACACACCACACACGCACGCGCGCACACACACAAACACACACACACACACATAACACAACACACACATACACAACACAAACACACACGCACTCGCACACACGCGCGCAAATATAAATATAAAGATGAAGGTCTGGGAGTGTGCGCGCTCGTGTGTGCTGATGTGCGTATTTATATATATATATATATATATATTATATTATATATATATATATATATAGAGAGAGAGAGAGAGAGAGAGAGAGAGAGAGAGACAGAGAGAGATCATGAGGGTTCGATGTGCCAGTATCAAAATAGTGAGAGAAGTCGACTGACACGTTTCCCGTTGTTAGAAACTCCTTCTTCAGGGCTGTATTTTAAGTGCTCACATTTTACCTTTATACAAAAACGTCTACGCGGGAGGGTCATTCCCCTCATTCCTCCGTGAGAGGTCGCGGGTGAGGGGTGTTTCAAACAGTTAGAGCAAGTGAGGCATTCCGATTGGCTAGAAAGATGGAAGGTGAGGGAAGGGGAAAGAACACGGACGAAATCGCAGCAAGAAAAGACGTTAATAAGAAGTACACCAGGAAACACAAAATCAATACCGAGACCGAGTCCTGCGTGATTCGTAAAGGATGTAAAAATAGTCAGCGGGAAAAGAAAATGGACTAAAAAGGGGGTGAAGGGAGACGGACATAGGATGGCGGCACAGGAATAGATCTTCGACTCGGTCAAACTGCAAGGCCGCATGCTTGCACGGCCCACCCAGTCGACGAATGGTGCCCGCGCCATAATCCGGATTTGCTGTCCCATTTTTGTTCTGTTTCATTCCCGGTTAAGCCTACAGCTTTTCTCGTCTTGACCCCACTTCGACGAAACCGAAGGGTGCAGCGAAGCTTTGCCTTGGGGCCATCGAGCCTTGGGGCAAGTAACACTGGGATGTGGGTACGTTTGCGGCGGCATTCTTTGGCTGTTTGTCGGTGGTACGGTGGTCATAATTCAGGCCACTCTGCGTCGGGGGGCCAGGGAGGTGGGCTCACAGCTGTTCAAGGTCACTAATCAGACAGGTAATGGTTGCCGAACGGGCGTGAGGGCGGTTCTATCGCATTTGTTTTGATTGGCTTGGTGACTGAAACAGGGTTTCCTTTTTTTCTAGTTCTATACACGATCCCGGTGTCCCCTCAACCCCTCTTCCGCCCACATGGCCACGATATTTTCGCCTATGGCGCAGATTTCAGCCTCAAGAATGAGAGCCGGCCAAGATTGTCAGTGATGCCATGTGTGAATGCCTGGAATTTATGTATAAAGCAGGACTCCCTCTGCTAGCGTTTAGAGAAGAGTGGAACCACGACTGCAGGATAGTAATGGTGACACGACTGCAGGATAGCGTGCGTGTAGGTTTGGAGAATGGTTGATCCGGCTATGAGGTGGCGTTTCTCACTTGCTCAAACTGTTTTAAACACCTCTCACTCGCGACCTCTCCCGGAGAAACGAGGGGCATGACCCTCCCTCAAAGACATTTTTGTATAAAGACAAAATATGAGCAAATAGAATACAGCCCTGAAGATTTCTAACTCCGAAACTGTTGGCAACAGTTTCAGTCCATGTGTCAGTCGACTCCTTTCACACTATACATACACACACACACACCCATACATATATGTGTATATATATATATATATATATATATATATATATATATATATATATATATATATATATATATATATATATATTGTGTGTGTGTGTGTGTGTATAGTGAAGAGAAAAGGCTCATGACTATCAGGTTAACTGTACGATACAGAAGTCAAATTGAAAAGCATAACAATATTTATTCTAACGTTTCAACCGGGGGCCGGTATTTTTCAAAGATACAAATAGTGCATATCATTTGGGCGTAAATACATTTTAGTGTTGTGCGGGGCGAGAAGATCTATCAAGCAAAACGTAGGCTCTACGCTACGCAGAAGCATGCGAAGCTCCAGAAAGTGGGGAGGAGGCGTGTGAGTAGTTCTTGGTGACAGAGGGGAAGGGGTGTGTAATCAAGACAGGGGAGGCTATAGGAAAACAGGAAAGTGTGCATGACACTGAAGTCACCGCTGAATAGCAAGAAAGTAAGAGAATAAAGAGGGGCTCGTTTCCTGCTCGTTTCTTAACTAGAAATTGACCGGTTAGAGGAACAGTTTCGGAGAGCTCAGAGTTAATTACGGGCACCTAGTGCGAGCGTTAATACAAACACACACGCAAAAAAAAAAACAAGAAACAAAAGGAAGAAAAGAAGGAAGGAAGAGGGGAATTGAGGCAAGAGAGGGTTTCTTTTAGCGGGAGGGGCGCGTGAACCGCAGTGGGGGAATGCGGGACTGAAAGAGGTTCGAAGAACGCCCCAAACAGCAAGTGGTTTCACATAAAGTGGAATCGGGGAAACATTTTCCTGCGTAGAACGTGACAGCCGTCCACGAGGCGGACGCAGAAAGGCAATGTCATTCAAAGCAAGGACAATAATATCCAAAGTAAAGCTAATTTAGGCTATATCACATAAATACCCAAAATTAAGTGGACATAATGCGAAGTAACACATACAAAAAGGGTGATATACCGTTCCACATGAAGTTCTCGAAGAGCATTCATGAAAGATCATCTTCTACATAGCAATTTTTCAGTGCAAAGGGACACAAAATAATATTAAACACATTTATAGCAAGGGGTTCAATGGTGAAATCTATGTACATTCGTGTCTACACGGTACGGCAACAATACACAAGCAGTACACTGACACAGTACAAAGTAAATTACGTATACAGTACAATACACAAAGATTTGAAAAAAAGAGAGAAAAGAAGAAGTAAAAACGCTTTTCTTTCAGAACAAAGTTTCTCAGTTGCTCGCTGCATCAGCCTTCTCTGGTGCCTGATTGGGCAAGTAAGACAATCCGCCTGTGTTTTTATTTATGCCGCTCAAGACGGTGTTAACCTTGTATATAAGGTACGATTCACGGGCTTCACGGTCATAATGCGTTTTGAAAAAGGACTGAAGCACCGTGGCTGGGAATGCATGGAAGGGGTGGCCTAGATTATTTACATGTTTAGATAGGGGAAGGTGTCGGAGGGACTTTATGTGTGCTCGGTGGTTGTCGATTCTCATTCTAAACGGATTCTCAGTTTGACCAACGTACTGGGCGTGGCATATGGTGCATTCAAGAAGGTAGAGAATGTTTGCGCTACCACAGTCAAACTTTCCTCTTCTCTGGAAAGAGAATAAAGACGTGGTGCTGGTGGTGACAGATGCTTTAGTCATCATGGGGCACAGTTTGCACCTAGGCTTAATGCAGGGTCCGCTGCCTGTGAAACGGGGTGTGCTGACCCTGGATGACGTTGCAATATTTCTGGTGTTCCTCGCACGTCGGTACATGACGCGGGGAGGCTCAGGGAAAACACTTCGCAACCTCTCGTATTGAAGTAAAATGTTGTGGTGCTTTCTTAGCATGCAGCTAAAGTTGTAGAATGAAGCGGCATATGTTAGAATAAGGTTGGGAATTGTATTCGTAGATTTGGCTTTTTAGTTATTGATCAGGTGGCGGCGGTCCTGTTTGTCAGACGTCTTAATGGCATCACTGAAGACAGACGGTGGGTATTGTTGTCGTGTTGGGTCATAATTAGTTATTGACAGTTGGATGGAAAATCAGCTAGGTCAGAGCATATCCTCCTAAAACGCAGAGACTGACTGTATGGTATGCCGAGTTTACAGTGTTTAACGTGGTTGCTTTTGACATGCAAGTATTGATGTCGTTCTGTTGGCTTCCTGTACACTGAGGTCACACGCTTGTTGTCCGATATTCTCACTGTAACATCCTATTTTGTTCCCATCGAGGTCCCATCGATTGCACGTAGTGCTGATTGTCGAACTCAAAGTTGTTCAGCTCCAAGACAAGCTTTAGAAGCACGCCGAGAGTTTCACCATCAATTGCATTGTCCTGGGAAGCATAATCGTACGCTTGGTTTACAGATCGGATGCCGTCCGAATGTGCAATATTTGTATTTAGCGGGGCGACGTCGAGAGTGACTAGGAGGCTATCTTCGGTATAATTGGGTCCATTACACCAGCTAGAAAATGGTTTGTATCCTTCACATACGAACGTAGTGATGGGAGGAATGTCTTTGATTAAGCTATTGATAAACCTAGAGATCATTTCTGCTACCGTCGCTATACCGGAGATGATTTGTCTGCCTGGATTTCCTGTTTTATGTATTTTAGGCAACATATAAAATCGTCCTGGAGCTAGACTCAAAACTTGAAGTGAGTACGGCTTCTTGGGCAAGTTGGTGTAGCGATCTTGACGAATTCATAGCGCAAAAAGAACGAGGACAGAGAGAGAACACACAACACAGCTGCAGTTTTTTGCGGACTTTTTTGTCTTTGACGAGCGCCATCAGTGTCTTCCTTACCTTGTTCCTAAATTGGGGAGTCTGATAGGTGTTGGTTTGTTTATAGAAAGAAGTATCGCTGAGCTGTCTTTCTGCCTCAGTGATGTAGTCCTGCTTATTCATAAAAACAATTGCGCCACCTTTGTGGGCGGGTTTGATTGTGATGTTGGAGCTCCCGCTTAAACCTTTTAATGCCTTTTCCTCGTTCTGTGAGAGATTTTTGTGATGCGGTAATCGATGTTTACATTAAGTGAGAATGTCACATTGTACTGCATTGATCTAGATGTCTAAGCATTTGTCTCTTTGTGGGGGAGGAGCCCAATGGCGTAGTTATGGCAGCCTAGTCTTGTGATTTGCCATAGTAATGATTTGCCATAGTAGTGATTCGCTAGCCCAAGCGTTCGGGAGAAGTTCTCTAGACCCTTATAGAGTTGGAATTCGTCTAGTGTGCCAGATGCAGGGCAAAAATTGAAACCTCTTCATAGCACGCGTGCTTCGTCATCATTGATGGGGGTGTCGGAAAGGTTTACTATGATGCACACTTGGAGCTGTGAGGTGTTCAGGTCAGGAACATTTTCAGGGCTTGCATGGGAAGGAAAAAAAGACTTCTCTACTTTTTCAACAGAGGAAGTTATGGTGTCACGAAGCAGCTTTTTCTGTTTTGTTAGCATTACTTGGCGCTCTTTGTTTTCTGCAAACACTTTTAAAAGATTAATTTCATGGGACGTCAAGTCTACGTTGTCAGTAAGTTTCCGTTCCTCACTGATGATGTGCTCTAGTTGTGAGTTATCGTGGTCAATAACAATATTCAAAAGTTGCTTGGATGCTTCATGTAGGCATAGCGCCGACCTAGCCTTAAGCTCTTGGGACATGAATTGTCCTTGCATTGAATGACCTCGCCTTTCTGCGTCCGCCTCGTGGACAGCTGTCACGTTTTACGCAGGAAGCGTTTTCGCGAGTTCACTTTATGTGAAACCACGTGCTGTTTGGGGCGGTCTTCGAACCTCTTTCATCCCTACATTCCCCCGCTGCGGTTACCGAGCCCCTCCCGCTAAAAAACCCCCTCTGTTGCCTCAATACCACTCTGCGTTCCTTCCTTCCTTTTTCTCTTTATTTTGTTTTTTTGCGGGCGCGCTCGCGTGTGTGTGAGTGTGTGTGTGTTAACGATTGCACAAGGCGTCCGTAATTAACTCTGGGCTCCCGCACCTTTGTCTCCTAACCAGTCAATTTCCAGTCAAGAAACGAGCACGAAACGAGCCCCTCCTGAGTCCCTCACTTTTTTGCTTTGTAGCGGTGACTTCAATGCTATGCACACTTTCCTGTCATCCTATAGCCTCGCCTGTCTTGATTACTCCCCCTTTCCCCTCTATTCCCCGCACTACTCCAACGACTCCGCCCCCTCTTTCTGGGGCTTCGCATGCTAATGTGTCGCGTAGAGCCTACGTTTTGCTTGATACATCTCGCCCCACCCACAACTGAAATTTATTTTACCCCAAATGATCTGCACTATTGGTTTCTTTGAAAAAGACCGGCCCCCGGTCGGAACGTTAGAATAAATATTTTGTTTTTCAATTTGACTTCTATATCGTATATATCATCATCGCCAGCCTATCTACACCCACTGGAGGGCAAAGGCTTCTCCCATTAATCTACAATTACCCCGGTACAGTGCCAACTGTGACCAATTTGTCCCTGCAAACTTCTTGATCTCATCTTCCCTGCCGCCCCCTGCTAGCTTGCCTTCTCTACGGATCCACTCTGTTACCCTTAATGACCAACGGTTATCTTGTCTGCGCATTACATGACCTGCTCACGTGCATTTCTTCTTAATTTCCACCAGTATGTATTCAACACGCGTTTGTCCCCTGACCCATTCCGCTCTCTTCCTGTCCCTTAACGTTACACCTACCATTTTCCGCTCCATTGCTCTCTGAGTAGTTCTCAATTTAAGTTGAACCCTCTTAGTGAGCCTCCAAGTTTCTGCCCCGTAGGTGAGTACCGGTAAGATGCAGCTGTTATACACTTTCGTCTCCAGGGACAATAGTAGGCTGCTATTCATTATCTGAGAATGTCTACCATGTGCACTCCACCCCATTCGGATCCTTCTAATTATCTCTGCCTCACGGTTGGGATCCGGGGTCACAACTTGGCGTAAGTAGCTATATTCTTTTACCACTTCCACTACTTCGCCCCCTATCCCAAAATGTTGTGCTGTCCAGAGGTTATTGATCATTACTTTAGTTTTCTGCATATTAATTTTTAGGTCCTTGTTTTACTCCGTTCGTCTAGTGCGAAAAGGATGCTTTGCAATTCGTCAGCCGAGTTACTTAGCAAGGAAACGTTATCAGCAAATCTGAGGTTACTGAGGTATTCTCTATTAACCCTTACTCCCACCTGTTCCCAATCCACCGTTCTGAATACTTCTTGCAAACATGCTGTGAATAACATTGCAGAGATTGCGTCTTCTTGCCTGACGCCCTTCCTTATAGGTATTTTACTGTTCTCCTTATGGAGGATGATGGTAGCTGTGGACCCATTGTAGATATCCTCTAGTATTTTTACATAATGCTCATCTGCTCCCTGGTTCTGTAATGCCTGAATAACTGCTACGGTTTCGACCGAGTCGAATGCTTTCTCATAATCTATGAAGGCTATATATAGGGGTTCAGCATACTCAGTGCACTTCTCTGTCACCCGATTGATCGTGTGAAAATGGTCTATTGTTAATACCCATTATAGAACCCTGCTTGTTCTTGAGGTTGACTGAAATCTAGGGTGGCAGAAATTTTGTTAGTTATTACCTTGGTAAGCACCTTGTAGACGAGTGACAGTAGGCTGATCGGCCTGTAATATTTCAGGTCCTTCATGTCACCTTTCTTATGGATTAGGATAATGTTCGCGTTCTTCCGAGATTCCGGTACGCTTGCGGCAAGTAGGCATTGCGTATACAGGTTTGCCAGTTTTTTCAAGTACAATTTCTCCTCCATCCTTCAAGAGGTCTGCTGTTATCTGATCCTCACCAGGTGCTTTCCCCCGTTTATTTTTTTCAAAGCCTTCTTTAGTTCTTCGGTCGTTACTGATGGGATGTCTATCTCCTATGAACTACTTTCACGTTCGGCATTATCCAGGATGTCCTGGCTACTGTACAGATGCTTATAGTACTCATTGGCCACTGTGACTATGTTATCTCTATTTGTGATGACACTGCCTTGCTTGTCTTGAGGTGCATGCATCTGATTTTTCGCCATGCCAAGACGCCTCTTTACTGCTTTCAGGCTGCCTCCGTTCTTTACAGCGGATTCGATCCTCTCCGTATTATACTTCCGTATGTCAGCTGTCCTGCACTTATTGATTACTTAGAAAGCATCGTTAGTTCTATTCTGTCAGCTGGGGTGGAGATTGCCATGGCTTTCCATTTCCAAATTAGATCTTTTGTCTCCTGGGAAAGTTTACCAGTATCCTGTCTAGCCATCGTGCCCCCCGACCTCTACTGCACACTCCGTGATAATGCGTGTAAGGTTGTCGCTGGCTTCCTGTATCGTAAGCTCGGCTTCCTCGGTAAGAGCTGAGTATCGGTTCTGCAGCGCGATCCTGAATTGTTCTACTTTACGCCTTACTGTTAGCTTATTAATCGGCTTATTTCGTACTAGCTTGTTACGGTCCCTCCTCGAATCTAGCTTAATTCGAGATCTTACCAAACGATGGTCACTACACCTTACCCTTCCGAGCACTTCCACATCCTTCGCAATGCCAGGGTTATCGCAGAATAAGAAGTCTATTTCATTTTTATGGTCCGCATTCGGGCTCCTCCACGTCCTTTTCGGACTATCCCGTTTATAGAAGAAGGTATTAATTATGCTTAGGTTATTCTGTTCTGCAAACTCAACTAGTAGGTCTCCCCTGCTAATTCTACATCCTAGACCATAGTTCCCAACTGCCTTGTTTACAGCCTGATGCTTGGCTACTATAGCATTGAGATCTCCCACAACTACGGTATACTGTGTTTTTACTTTAGCCATTGCCGATTCCACATCTTCATAGAAGTGTTCCACTACCTCTTCGTCATGGCTGGATGTGGGGGCAAAGCTCTGTACCACTTTGAGCTTGTACCTCCTATTGAGCCTAATAACAAGGCCTGCTGCCCTTTCGTTAATGCTATAGTATTCCTCTATGTTGCCAGCTATGCTTTTATTGACTAGACATCCTACGCCCAGTTCTCTTCTGTCCTCTAGTTCACGGTAAAATAGAACGTGTCCATTTTTCAGCACCGTAATGGATTCACATGTTATCCTACCCTCACTAAGCCCTATGATATTCCATTTGATGCCCTTTAATTCCTCGAACAACACCTCTAGACTCGCTTCACTAGACCAGGTTCTCGTGTTAAACGTTGCCAGGTTCAGATCCCAATGGTGGCCTGTCCGGGCCCAGGTATTCGTAGCACCCTCGGCTGCGTCACAGGTCTGCCCGCCGCCGTGGTCAGTTGCTTCGCAGCCACTAGAGACTGAGGGCCGTGGGTTAAGTGGCGTATTAATGGGAGGTTGTGGCCGTTACTATACCAGGGTGGGCAATCCTTCTCTGGTGAGGGAGTGCGTTACCGACAATGGTCGCCGATGTCAGGCCGAAACCCAAGCCCCAACTGCAATTCCAGAATGGCGATGGCTTTTCTCTTTTTTTTTGGGGGGGGGGGGGGGTTGGAATAGTCCGGCACCGGGATTCGAACCACTGTCTTCCTAGACGCGAGACGGAAAATCAAAAGTTGCCCGGCGCACATATCGTAATAAAACATGCAGCTTATTTCCTTCCAACGTGGAGACTGAGCCGGGACCCCGAAGTCTGCGTGAACGCGAATGCGCTTGTGCTTTCTAAATTGGCTTTTAAATACACCTCAGAAGATTAACCACTCGAGACGTTTTGGAATTAAAATTTTTTCGCTGAGGGGCAAGTGGCCTAATAACAAAGAGAAAAATAAAAAGTTCCCGGCGGCACATACCGTAACCTTGTTCTCTAAACACGCAGCGTATTATCTTCACGCGGCGGAGAATGCATGAGCTGTGTCCTGGGCGTCTGTGCGAACGCGAAATCGCACGTGCCTTCTGAGTTGGCTTTTAAATACACGTCAGGGGATTAACGCGCTCGAGAAGTTTCGGGATTAGAATTCCTTGGCTGAAGGGCAAGTGGCCTACTAAGAGAGAGAAAAATAAAAAGTTGGCTGAGGGCACATACCTTAACCTTGTTCTCTAAACACGCAGCGTATTATCTTCACGCCGCTTAGACTGCATGAGCTGGGTCCTGGGCGTCTGTGCGAACGCGAATGCGCACGTTTCTTCTGAGTTGACTTTTAAATTCACGTCAGGGGATGAACGTGCTCGAGAAGTTTCGGGATTAGAATTTCTTCGCTGAGGGGCAAGTGGCCCAATAACAAAGATAAAAATAAAAAGTTGCCCGGGTGCACATACCATAACCTTGTTCTCTAAACACGCAGCGTATTATCTTCACGAGGCGGAGACTGCATGAGCTGGGTCCCGAGCATCTGTGCGAACGCGAGTGCGCACATGCCTTCTGAGTTGGCTTTTAAATACACGTGAGGAGATTAACGCGCTCGAGAAGTTTCCGGATTAGAATACCTTTGCTGAGGGGCAAGTGGCCTACTAAGAGAGAGAAAAAGGAAAAGTTGCCCGGGGGCACATACCGTAACCTTGTTCTCTAAACACGGAGCGTATTATCTCCGCTCTTTCGCTCTTTCGTTTCGCTCTTTATTCGCTCTTTATTGCCGCAAATTCGGCTTTTGACGTAGTTTTATGACATCGGTGAAAGCTGCGGCTTGCGTAAGAAACGCCTTATCCCGTTCACTTCTACGCGTAGGGTATACTGCTCGCGTAGAGCGTATCATTTCCTTTTTCGTCTCAGGCGGTAGGCATAAAGCCAGACATTGAAGTGTTACCGGTGGGAAAAATTTTCCTTGCAGTGCATTGTCTGCGCACTGAATGTGACTTACCTTCTTGCGATTGGCAGAGAGGCACGCGTCCTTCATGAAAGCGTCTCCCGCGGTTGCCGACAGCAGACCCGTGAGCATCTGAAAGGTGGTGCTCTTCCCCGCGCCATTCACACCCAAGAGGCCGAAGCACTCTCCGCACCGCAAGACCAGGCTGATGCCGCGGACAGCCCGAAAGCTGCCGAATGACTTCTGGAGGTCACAGGCCACGACGGCGTAGCCCTCGTCCTCCATTGTCGCGGCCTTGTCCGTGGAGTTGTATTTCCGCGCCAGCTCCTTCTCGGCTTCGACGTCGGCGTCTAAGGTATCATCTTGCCATGTACCCCCTGGGCTCGTTTAAACGTGAAGCCTATGTCACAGCACATCAATGTTACCAGCGAAGGTGAAACTTCATGTAGGATCGGCAAAGGTGCCTATCACTCCCAAGTCAACAACGCCATCACCGGTTGCCGTTTGCCAGACTCTCCTCTCAGTTTCGCGTTTCGATATTTTGTTAGGTATATTCAAAGTAGCTACGCATTCCGACTATCATAAGAGCGACAATCGAATGAAGACCTAATAGCGCTGTAAGTTCACGTTCTCACACCATTCAAAAGCCAATAGTTTCCAATTTCTGCCACACACTACCCGTAAATCCCACGCCGGCACTCTCTTCCAGAGCCAGATCTTTTACAGCACAGACGGCAAGAAGCATACCAGACAAGAATGACACTACACGATTGCTTTTGTTGTGGGGATGTATTCTGGTACTCGAAAATGACGTCATATCGTCAGGGTGCCTATAAGACAGTGTTATTATACACTTCAGAAAACCTAAAGAGCATTATACGACTTTGTGTCCGTTTAGGGTATCAGATGAGTGGTGGCATGCCCCTATTTTTGCAAATTCTTGACACCTATTCCCAAAGAGCAGCGGACTGGGGACAAATCAAGCAGAAAAGTTTTCAATTTAGCCTAAAGTCAGTGGTATGGTATTAACACGACTACAGGAGGCTTTGAATTTACTCTAGCTTCATTGTAACCGGTGGCATAAAACAGTTCAAAAGTCGATTGAGATCCCGATCCTACGACACACAAAGGCTGACACATTTCGTCCTGTGCTCGCCGTTCGCATCAATGCATTCAAGGACTGCATATTTTGGCTATCGAAGTGATCTATTGATCTTGCCATGCGATTCATTAATCGTCTAGTCGCCTTCAATTGAGAGCAAAAAGGCTGTTAAAGTGATAAGGCAGCATGTGGCCTTGCATCTATAGTGAATATCGTCGATGCTGCGTCATGGCTGTCATTGGTTATCCCGTCTTCGGCGAGCATGAACTTACCAAACAGCACCGAGTAGCAGCGAAGATCATTGAAATCGCCCACTTTTGGGAAAGCTGGATTTTGGTCTTAGGCAACGATAGGGCAGTTGCATTGTGAGAAGTCGGCGCGCATTGTGAGGCCCCAAGAGGCAAACGATTTAGTGAATAAATGTCTCGTCGCAATCGTTTGGTGGCCTGAAGAGAAGTAGCACGTTTGAGTGGCCGTCACCACGAATTTATTTTTGTTTTTGACTGGGCAATGAAAAGAGGACGTTAAGTCAGTACATTGCAACGATTGTGACTTCTCTGTGAAGCAGTGTCAATGTTAATGCTTGGACGATCTTTTCTTAAAGCATGGCTCGTTTGTGGTTGTTCTGAACTAGCTGATAGGTCCCCAGAAGTGCTTTAGATATCTGTGTGACATACATCAAATATCCTAAAGAAAATATTCTCAATTTATTTCCCCTCTATCTAGCTCATACTGGATGAAAGCTGAAGCTGATTAACCGTTGAGAGTGCCTACTGTACCGTTTGTGGATGGAAGGTTTTGAGGAGTAGATTTCTAATATCGACCAAGGGTGCCAAATTATTCGCCCTCTGGCTTAACGAAAAAAGGGTGCATTTCAGTGCACACTGTATCAAGCGACGAGACCTGGTAAAGTTGAAAGTTTGTGTTTAATTCATTTATTCTTTCTTGGGGTTTATAAAAGCAATTATTCTCAATTTTTACGTCTCCAGAAATTCAAAGGGGCCGTGCAGACAAACTTCAAGTTTGTTTTATTTGAAAGATTTTGTCTTTTATAATGCCCCAAGCGGTTGCCCCGCAACATACTGCCCGACACTATTCGCTGGAAAATTTATTCATTTAGATTAAATTTTTGATTCTCCCGCCAAATCGTGCATTTTTGGGACGTCTGGTTCGAAGTCAAAAGAGAGGGTATTTAAGCGAACTTCTAGCGCCTTGCTTACCGTCGGTCTTCTCAGATGGCACTACCATACCAGCCATGTGCGGTTGTCTGCCGTTTCTTTGCTTATGCTCATGGCTTGTTTTCATTACGGTATAATCATTCTGTAAAACATGGGGCGTAATCGAAAAAAATTCCCCCGCATTTCCTCGAAGGGGAGTATGAGGAAGTGCGAAGCACGGGGTGATGCTATGAGGGGGAGTTTGTTGAAGTTTGGTGGCATTTTGCCCGTTAGTTACATTAACACCCCCTCGTGATCACGTTCGGCTTAACACGCCTCGTTTGTCCCTCTGCGGAAATCTTGGTGAATTAACGTGTATGTTCGAGAGGAGGAGCGCACCGCACCGCAGCTGCGAAGCGCCGACCGGAGTGAAGGGAGAGGAGGCGCAGTCACGTGAGAGAATGCAGAACTAGCGGGTTTGTAGTATCACGTGTACACCACGCAGTTATCAAGCCGCTATAACGCCGCTGAGTCGCCAACGCACGCCGCTGACGACGTAGTTTGAATGCGTTAAAGATATAAGGCGCGTTACTAACACTGATATCAACGTCGCGTCCGTGGCTTAGTCGGTAGAGCGTCGCGCTGCGGCCGCAAAGTCCGCAGATCGAAACCTGGCGCCGGATGCTGTTTTTTTTATATAGTGTAGTGGCCTGCCTGGCGCACCGAGAGAGGGTGTTGCTAGCTGGAGAGTAGTAAAGGGGCTTTAGGAGAGTAGGCGAGGGGGGAGACGAGGCGCTATGCGAGCGCGACGATTCAGGCTCGCTTAAGAAGTGCATTCGCACTTATTCCTGGCCAATCTCCCACGTGGGTATGTGCCATGTCAGCGGCCAGGCAGCGCGCGCCCATCTCCCCCCGTTGCTAAGGAAGACGAAAAGCGCGCGCACCCGCAGCTGTTGCTATGCGGACGGCGGAAGGTTCGGGGTCGCTTATAAAGTGCCTTCGCACTTAAAACAGGGCCATGTAATATAACGTCGTTTACGCCAATCGAACAGTGTCATGTAAGGCATCACCAAAGCGGAGTGTGTGTAGCCTAAATAAGCACAGTGCGCCCAGTACCAACAGCAGTGCGCATCAGTACTTCTATTTTTACGTGTATTTTCGTAACTTCCATTGTTTACCCCACCATTCTTACTGCTTTAAAAAGAATAGGCATTACATTTAGGTGCAAATAGATCAATCGGCATGCTTATAAGCCCTGACTAACCTGCGTTTTCTTTTGCCGGTCTTAGCTAATCGCACGTCTGGCCATATAACATCATAGGTTCTGTTGCAGGAAATCAGCTAGTCGCTCGCATGGCCATTGCAATTATTCCTAATTATACAGCTAATTTGAGCGAAGTGTTCGTTAAAAGCGGTGTCAGTACGCTTCTAACGAGGCAATCTTTTGAATGAACCAAACTTGTTTTTTGATGCATGGCCAATTTATTCAAAGGTTTTTTAAAAGACTAAGTTGTTTTTTACAGTGTTCTCCCCAAATTTCCAAACGGGAAAGCGAAGCACTGTTAGGATAGCCTGGCATCTCTCTTTTAGATCCGGGGGAGAACTCAAAGAAAATAATGAGCATTAGGGCGGTGGCCTTTTCGGATATTTCTGATTTGTAGGTGAGACAAGTAAGTTTGGACGTGAAATGTGTAGTCCGCTTGTTTGCCTTAGAGCTCAAAAAGCGCGTGATTATGGGGGCAGGACTTCTGGTCTCTTCAGTGTAATGCATTTGCGTTTGTTGCGAGTATCGCCCGGAGCGGCACTTTGGTGTTTTCAGTCTGTTGTAAGGCTGCTAGGGACGGGTGCACGTCGATGTGTGTTTGTGTGATTTTATGCGATCTGGTGTGTGTTGGTGTCTGCATGAATTCTGAGCGTAATGTCTTTGATGGGTCAGGATGCTGTCTGCTTACTCTCTCGTTATATGGTCTTTTGGCCACTACCATCTTTTCTGCGCTCGCACCACATGTATTATTCTTAGCGGCCCGTAGTTATTCACTCTTGTTGGATAAACAAGTGAACTTGCTGGACACGTCTCTTTTTCTAAACAACGGTAAACTTACACCACACTTTTATAAAATGAACCCACAGGCAGCACATGAACTCACAGGCAGCAAAAAACATGTTGTTAAGACATACCAGATCAGAACACATTACCCGCCGCGGTGGCTCAGTGGCTAAGGCGTTGCGCTGCTAAACACGAGGTCGCAGGTTCGATTCCCGGCCGTGGCGGCCGCTTTTCTGATGGAGGCGAAAAGCAAAAACGCCCGTGTGTACGAGATTTCGGCGCACGTTAAAGATCCCCAGGTGGTCCAAATTAATCCGGAGCCCTCCACTACGGCGCGCCTCATCGCCTGCGTTGCGTCGGCGCGTTAAACCCTACAATCAGAATCCGATCAAGAACACCATGATGTGTTGACAGTGACTTGTTTAAAATATCTCTACGAACCGACGCCCACCTCACAAAGCAGAATTCGCCCAGTAAGCTGCCTAGAGATGGCTTACCAAGTTGAATTCAGGCTAGAAATGGACGAAGTGTTGAAGCAACACCGCCAAACGTAAACCCAGGCCGCCGATCCTCACAGCCAACTTCTCATACGCGCTTTCTAACAAACAGCATCCTGAGGATACACTTCCCCATTTTATCCTGTAATTACTGACTTGAAAAGTAGTTCCCGGAAGCTCAGAGTCGCATGCGGACGAAATAGGAACTAAAGGATATTTTGGTGCCTGCCAAAGCTGGCCCTTCTCAGCCAATATGTTCCTAAGAAAAATTTGTTTCACGTTCAACTCTTCAAACAATTCTGTATACGCTAAAATTCTCATTCTGTCACAAGCAGTACATCCTGTGCTTAAAAGAACCAGCGAAAGGGGCAGAGGCACGTGAAAAAAGGTAAAAAACACATCACTGGGCTAACAACTGGTTTTTTGCCGGAAGCTCTGTCATTGATATGTTTTCCCCGCTAATGCTCAAACTTTGGCCAACGTGAAGATATGAACCTACTTAGATAAAACTGATATATTTATCGCTTAGGACCTCGGAAGGATCGTTGACACATGTCTGCTTGTTTTTGCTTATTAAAATGCCTCTAGCAGCTCTCGTTCACGGATTGCCTGGTACCAATCTCAAATGCTGGTGAGGTGAAAGTGGGGAATAGAGACCTGCAAGGTTTTTACGTGTAAAGCAATCTTGCTTGCGGCAACCAAGCCCAAAATTGTCTTGTATTGACACAGCCGAATTTTGCGGCACCTGGTCCTCTGTTCGATATTTTATCTTTGTCCGCTGGACAGTAAGGTTGAATGAACCACACCCACTGCAATCACAGTGAACTGCCTGCTGGTTTTGTCTCGCAAGGGTCGACTTTCCGTGGGGCACCACAAACGGGAAACCTTACGGGGGGCAGAAATACCGTAGTTAACCCGAACCTTTCGGTCATTTTTTCTGCGCGGGTAAAGTCGTTTCGAAGTAGGTGATCACTTCGTTTATGTCCAACCTCAGCAGGGCTACTAGACGTTTCCGGAAGTTTGATCGCTTTCAGTCCAAATACTCACTTACCGCCAGCAAAAGAAGAGATAGAAACCCATACTCTTACAACACCAACTTCATCACATGAAGTTGCATCACATGCGGGCAACTTTTTTTAGAGCGTTCAGAAAGCCCAAATTTGGTATGCCGTGCTCTACCATCTTCTAGTGTTGTGAATCAAACAGCGAAAGCGCATCAGGGGATATTTCTAGCAAGTGTTGGTCGGGCAGGAAGGCAATTTCTAATTTTAAAATTTAATAGTCATGTCCATTGGAACCTCCGGTGTAAAAACCAAGTTCTTGAAACACGAGCTAGAAGGGTTTAAGATCTAATCCCCTGCACGAGGGATCTGTTCCCTTTGTTTCAACTGTGAGATTTATAAAACAATCAAACCTTTCCAAAAAACTCAAAGAGCATGGAAGAATTGAAGTGAAACCGCTAGCCCAGAGTCAAACTGCGCAGAAAATATAATATTATGAACAGGCACAGCACAGACGCCAATGTGTATACCTCGGTTTTGAACACAGAACTCGTCATCCTGGTGCACGATCATGGAATTCAAGTACACTTCTGAAAGCTCATTGAAAGAATCCTGAGTGACGCGGGACCTATTCTGAAAGAAATCACCTTGGTTGTTCAATTATTGGTGAAGTGCGTTAAAAGGTTTATAATGAGAAACCGATCAAAACACGTCCATAAAGTCAGTATATCGATCCAAAGCGATTAGGCCCCTGTGAACGCTCTATAGAAACGTTGCCCGCAAGTGATGATGATGTCCTGCGGGACTGATTGTCCGGTTGGAAGTGCCTGGTTTGGAAGCGCGTGGCGCTGAGTCGATCTTTCGGCAGGAAAATAAAAAAGCCTTCGGGAAAGTCTTGTTACCCAGCGGTAGACAGAAGAAAAATTCCCCGCATTTCCCCGAGGGGAAGAATGTGAAAGTGCGAATGCACGAGTTGAATTTGCGCGGTTCGGTAATGTTCGCGAAAGAGAGATCACACACACACACACACAACTACAAAGAAAGAAAGATGCATTTATTCACAGACACCTATTGTGTTGTCGTTGTACTTGATTGCTAAAGCGGATCTCAGCTTTGAAATTCGTGTCAGTACTCCTTTAAGCAGGTGCATTAGCCCTTCTCACGCCCGATTCTTGGTCAATCCCCCACGTGGGTATGTGCCATGTCAGCGGCCAGGCAGCGCGCGCCCATCTCCCCCCGTTGCCAAGGAAGACAAGGAGCTTCCTAGCCAATCCCCCACGTGGGTATGTGCTATGTCAGCGGCCAGGCTGCGCGCGCCAATCTCCACGTGCGCGGACATCGCTGGTGGACGCAGGTTCAGGGTCGCTTAAGAAGTACATTGCACTTAAAAAAAACCGAACGGTGATCCCCTGCTTCAACAAGGCTTCATACGGGCTGAAAAAGAGCCCCCAAAATTTGGAGTCACCATGGTGTTTTCTGCCTTCCGGAAGATTTCTTCTTTCTGTTCCTAAACCTCCGATTACCAGCGGAAAGCCGACCCTTGCAAGAAACACCACCGAACATGGGCGACTACACCTGTAGTGGATTGGGTTTTTTCAATCACGCTGTAATGCGGAGAAATACACATCGGACCAACATAGGGTGCTTTAATGATCAGCTGAGACAGCCCAAGACAGCTGGCGCTGTGGTGGAAGAAGCAATTTAGCATGATGGGTGAAACATTAACAGAATTATGTTCGAAAGTTTCACCTCGCTAGCACTATAGGTCGGAACAAACGAAAACGTGAGCACTAGCTGCTGCAGGAATTTTTAAAAGGGAAAAATAAGCAGACGTGCGTAAGTGATCCTTAGGTAGTTTTAACCGATAAAGAATATCAGGTTTCATCTACGTAGGTTTCTATCTTTACGTTTGCCAATGTGTGCTCATGCGAAAGAAAAGCATGTAAATGTGGATTGTCTACGGTGCGTTTGTCTACTTTCTTTGTTGTGTCCGGCGTCCTTTTCTCATGTTTTTGTAGCCCCGCATAGACCTACTTGACCAGAGCTTCACTCGCTTGATGATGCACATCGTAGCAACGATTCGGCCTATGAGCCTATGCTTTTTTGGACATCGGGGGGCTACTTATTTTGAAGCCCCCGCAGCCGTGAGACCACTTTGACCAGTCTAACCCCAATTTGGATGATCTCAAGCTTTAAGATGCGTGTGTACCATTTTTCGCAAGGCCTTTATTATTCTGACCAATGAAACTACATCAAATGATGCTAAGCTGCCTTTCGAAGCATTACTTCGAACAGGCCCAAGGGGGCTGAGTTTATGATATAAATAACACGCTATCTTCTTTCCTATGAAGAGATTGTTTTACGGCAGTGTTTAAGGATATTAACTGCCCACCTGCAATGCTGCTACATAGATACAACAATTTTTCTTGCTTTTTACTATAGTTTTCTAAGTTTATACGCTGAGTCGCTTCTTTTGCCGTTTCGTATTTTGTTTTTTATCCTCTCTACATTACCGGGGTACAAAAATGCTTTCATTTTAGTTCCTTCCAATGTTTCTTCTTGGGTGCGATACCAGCGGTAACCCCATCTTTTAACTTTGAGATAAAAACTCCGCAACTCAGAAATTTTCTTTGCTCGCATCCGTGCAAGTATTTTTTACTATGCTGTTTCTTTTCTTTTTTACATTACTCGCCGTTTCAGGCATATCACAACGAACCATCAAGACCTTCCCCATAGCAACACGCCCCCCCGCAATTCACAGAAGCCTTGCTTGACGTCCTGTGCATCCCCACTGGTCTCTTTGTACCGTTTTTCTGTTTTCTCGCCCCCCTCCCCCCTGTTCCCGACTTTTGAAGCCAGCGACGGGGTCACGTCTAAGGAAGTACATCCTCGTCGTTGCTATTTTCCTGCATTCTATTAAATTGTTGATCCCACTGCGCTTCCTTGTACCCAACTTCATCTCTCTATAACTCATTTTCAATGTGCACAGAGTGCCGCTGATTACCCGTGATGACTAATTGAAGAAAAGTCCCCTAGGTAAAACGTTGGCACTGGTCTTAGACCACTATTTTCTCCGAAGATTTGTGTCGCTCGCTCACTCTCTCGCGCAATATATATATATATATATATATATATATATATATATATATATATATGGGTTGGCAGCAGTGTTGCGGAGTTACCAGTCCGGAATTGGAATGAATCCGGAATGATTCCACATTTTCGCGACCCTGGAATGGAATGGGAATGGAATGGCGACAATAGTTGAAGGAATAGAATGGGAATGGAATTAAGCGTCTTTTGCCCGGGATGGAATGGGAAGGGAATTACATGTATTTTTCCCAAAATAAAGCGCACTTTTTCTTCTACGCGTTGTGTTTTGTCAAAATATGCAAAAATACGCAAAAGATCCCACCAGCCCAAGTTCAAACATTAGTAAGCCGGAGCCTTGTATTTAACAATAACTCAGTACTGATAAAATCGATTGGCTGATTACAAGCACGGTATATTTATAAGCAGCGATTCTACTACAATTATGTCCTTAAATACAGCGCTGCTAACGAAATTCGTGGCGATTCTCCGCCTCATAAACACGGCTCTAAGCCGTTGGTATCCGCCGTGGGAAATTACCGCGGTGGTATCCCCCTATCTCTCCCACCAACTCGCCTTATGATTTTTAAAGACGATAGTCTTTCTTGGGCTACTTAAACCCAGAAATTTTGGTCTGTCTGTATGTCTGTCTGTCCGTCTGTCTGTCTGTGACTCGATTCAGCCACCCGGCCAAAGTAAAACAATACCTGCGCAATAGTCTTATATAGTCACAGCTAAATGTACCCGTCTAAGTCCGGTGTAATGAGCATACTTGTCAACATTGTTGAAGGAGAACAAGACTTACGCAAATATAAGGCAACAAATTATACAGAAGTGATATTTGCAGTGTTCTTTTATAAACAATCATACATGCTTGACTTTTGCGAAATTAAATACTTCATAAACTGCAGAAAAAAATTCACTCCGCCATCGCCTGCTGTTGCCCGCGCCACTATAGCTTCTGGCGCCATTTTAAGAAATCAACCGGCAACAGTTACGAAAGGTTCCACTAGATAGGTTGCACGTTCTGCTTCGAACGCACGTGGAGTAGGGAAACGCGATTCTATAAACGTTGAAGTAGGGCGCCTCAATTCACGCGCGTCTTCGCCGTAGGCAGTGTTGGCATCGGGACACCCGGTTTGGAGCTGTGGAACGCGGGATATTTAAAATGACATAAGCAAACCTTTGGCGTCTTTACCTTGGGAGGAGCGCGACGCAAGAGGAACAACATGAGAGGTGAGCGGGAAAGCGAAGGGAGGCATTTACTTGACAAAAGTCCATAAAGACTATCGTCTTTTGACGACATTTGCAACGAAAGGAGCAGATACGCGGCCCATTTTTTTACCTTGGCGGCGCCTTCGCCCCGGCTGCGAGCTGTCTCCCCACGCTTTACTTTTGTTTTTTGCGTCCGGAACCGTGGGTGATCGCATCCCAGCTCGCCGTCATCGGGACGCTGGCGCGGTGCTTGTGTTCACTGCGAAATTTCCCATATCAGCTTACGCCCCATCTATCTTCGCGCTCCCCCCTCCTCCCCCAGGACTTTTTGCAATACTGTATAAACACTGGGACGCCTTTGCCCGAAGCAGCGTCTACGAAGGCCTAAAATATTGGTTCGAGAATCCACCCGAAACAGGAGAGCCCATGCGATAGGAACTGCGGTCACGCCTGCGCCTGCAAGCTGCACGCTGCAAGCTTTGTTCCTAAACGGTTCCGACCTAATGGAAAGCGAACGCTAGCCACTTTCCATTGCTTTCCCGAATCGAAAGGGCAGTTTCCGTTGTAAATGTGACGTCAGCTGACGTGCAAAGCGTGTTTTACACGGCATCTCTTTTAGTGACAGACAGTGAATCAAAACCGGCTCTCAAACACCACTTTTAAGCAGCTCGTTTGTCAAGAGCAACACACAGGCAGGAGGCAACTGTATTAGTTTACTTTTTTTTTGTTTTTAGAACTGATCGTTGAAGCAGCCATCATTTACACTTCGTGTTTTCAGAACTGAACGGCGAAGCGCACATTTGGCTCACACCATTTTGTTACGTAATTTTGATGAATGAAACCAAAATAAACTTTTTTTCGACCTTTCACGGCAGCTTGAGACCTTTATTGCTGCATATAAAATTCATGAGGAGACCTAATTGCGCTGCTGAGCACGAGGTCGCGGTTCGATTCCCGGCCGCGGGGGACCGCTTTCCTGATGTAGGCGAAAAGCAAAAAGCCCGTGTGTACGAGATTTCGGTCTAAGGTGGTCAAAATTATTCCGGAGCCCTCCAGTACGACGGGCCTCATTGCCTGCGTTGCGTCGGCGCGTTACACCCTACAATATATCAACGAGGGCAACTACGCACTTTTTTCTGGCGTAGGGATTTCCACAACACTAGACTGACCGGCTGCCGAACGTGTCCTTCTATTATCATCGTTATCATTTTTCTTTTTATCTTTTCTTTCGGTTGATCGCCCAGAGCAGAGGACACTTGGGGAGACCATCATTGCTACTCCACTGCATGCAACTCCTCAAATTAGTTCTACAGGCCTGAGTTATACAATTAGTTACGCAGGCCTTGGACTCAGTTTTGCTGAGTCCAAGGCCGCAACGCATTCTCTTAGTCCTTCTTCAGTTAGCTAGAGCCAAAGGTTGCGTGGTGCTAAAATGTGAAAAATCTCCCAATTTTGAAATGAAAAAAAAAACAAGACGCAGATTATTATACGAACCAATGCAGTATCCCAGTATACACTAACGAGAGAAAAAAGAATTCTCCCTGCGCATTGGTTCTCATCGAGACCCCCATACAAAGGTCGCGCATACTCTAAGCATAGCCTGAACTTTCGCTCGTGTGCAGTGGATGATACCTGACGCACGTAACTAAGCTTTTCGGCAAGGGCGACATTGCATACCTGCGCACACGCAAACACAGGAAGTTCTGAACCTATCCGTGCTTTCAAGGCGCGCTTGACATGCGCGAGTGCTGACGACCTGTGCGGCCCGTGATCCGTATTTGGTGCAAAGGCAGGGCAAGGTTCTCGAGCGGTAATTCTTCCAACTGATACCACCAGATCCGGAGGTTCTGTTCCCTGTTAACAAAATTATAGTTCTAACCATGCTCACGACCGCTCCATACGCGTGTTAACTGCTTAAGGAATATAATGTCTTCTTCAACCATATTTTTGTCAGCACAAAAATAGAACATTTCGTCACGTTAGCATTAACACATTCACACTTAAACAATATTAAAGCATCACAACTCGTAAAGACTTGCTGACCATGCAAATACTATAATGACTACCTGGAGAACTGCCCCTGCAGGAATTAGTAGGGCGATTGCAGTGAACGAGATATGACACAAAGCCACTATCCCTCGACCTTGGTTACGTGTTTTGCGTATTTTAGCAGTTCTTAACGCGTGTAATAACATCAGCTTAATGGTGCAAGAAATCCTCGGAAAGCACAGGGGGAGAATTTGGTAGGTTATAGAAACAGAGGATTCAACGGTGGTCGAGCACTATCGAGATGTCGTAGGCACTCGAATCAAGGCCCGGGGATTGAAACAAGGTCCCCTTCATCCCGAGTAGTGCGAGTGGCGCTGGCTACCACTCTCAAGCGCAGGAAACAAAAATACCTTAAGATAATACTCCAGAAAGTGGAGCTAAAAGTGCCCCGCCGATAGCGTAGTGGTCATCCAACAGACGGTTATTCTGAGCTCGTGGGTTCGGATCCCACCTGGCGGGCACCTTTGCTCTCCTTTTGTTCTGTCTTTCCAAATTCTTTATCTGTTTCTATAACCTACCACATTCTCCCCTTTGCTTCCCGAGGTTTCGTTGACTGCCAACCCTTATTTCTGTCTTATTTCAACGAGCCCCTAATTTCCCATTCTGAGTCGCTACATGCCTAGCGAGAGCCTCTGTTCTAGCCCTCTTGGTGCCATAAGGAGCTTAAGAGGGTTCAAGGCTGGTCGACCGCTATCTACATGTTGTAGACACTTGAGTCACGCCCCTGGGGTAAAACGAAGGTCCCCTTCACCCATAGTAGTCCGAGTGGCGCTGGCTACCACCAGCAAGTGCAGGAAACAAAAATACCTTAAAATAAATACCCCAGTAAGTGGAGAGAAAAATAGCCCCGCCGGTAGCGTAGAGGTCATCGCAGCAGACGCGTATACCGGACGTCATGGGTTTCTTTCTGTCTGTCTGTTCTTTCCACATTCCTTATCTGTTTCTATAACTTACCACACTCTCATGTTGCTTTCCGAGGTATTTTTGACTGCCAACCCTTATTTCTGTCTTATTTCAACGAGCTCCTCCTTTCCTATTCTGATTCGCTACATGCATAGCGAGGGGTTCTGTTCTGGCAGTCTTGGTGCAATAGGGAGCTTAAGAGGGTTCAACGCACTGTTCTGCTTGTACCTTATCCAAATAATATGACCCCTCCGTCTTCTCCTTATGTGTAGTTCTTTTTGTATAATTCTTTTTGTTTTCATTACTTAGCGTCCAGTGTAGTAGCGGAGGCATCCCTCCAACCTTTTCTTTAGAATTTCATTTTATTTTTATTCCTTTGTCTTTTTTGCTCCGGTTTGTCTTGTGCCCCTTACATCCCTCTAACAATATCGTTTGTTTTTGAGTTTCCGGAAAGGCCTGTCCCAGGAATGTTGCTGTTGGCGACACGTGCCATTTCAGTTGTGCGTTTATTGCTTTAACTTTTGTGTGTGTGTGTGTGTGTGTGTGTGTGCTGGGGTGTGTGTGCGTGGTGTGTGCTGTGTGTGTGTGGCGTGTGTGCTGTGTGCGTGTGTGGTGGTGCGTGTGCGTGTGCGTGTGTGTGCGTGGTGTGTGTGTGTGTGGTGTGTGTGTGTGTGGTGTGTGTTGTGTGTGTGTGTGTGTGTGTGTGTGTGTGTGTGGTTTCTCCTCCCCTTGTTATTTTCTTGTTGCTTGTTGCGGCCGCATGTCTGCACCGCTCTCACTCCTGGCCGGGCCTACGCTCTCGAATAAATGTAGGAGGCCACCGCACCCTACCGAGTCTGCTTCCTACAAGTGGTGACCCGGACACTGCCATTTTACGTTGATACCTTGACATCTTAGGAGCTCACAGTTATTTTCGCTTATATAAAGGGCAACAACCTTAAGTCGAGAGATGTTCTTTTGAGTTCGCCCATCGATCTACGCGAAGACCAGCTCGAAATTGAGGGTATGCACCCAGGGAGAAAAAGAAAGAGGTGGTAATTATTTGTGTAGGTAACCTAGAAAACTAAGATTTAATAAATATCTTGTAATTGGCTTGAGTAAGCTGTAGAGTTTGTTTTAGAAATTACACTAAATAATTTTTCTACACACTGTTTTTTCCCGAATTCTCCTAGCGCACCTGTATTCCGGGATTTCGATCTCTCAAATATAATTCCCGTTCGGAAGATTGTGCACGCAAGACATTTACGACAGGCGCAAAGCCCATCCTTTGTATTGCTTGCCTGCTGTTTATCATTTTTATTTATTTTTTATATTACAAGAGGGATTAGCTTGCAATTCAGAAAAAAAACCCTTCTTGGTCCTTCGAGGACTGCAGTAAGTACTAAAAAAAGAAAGTTTCTTGAAGACAATGTTTGGAGAAGTAAGCCATAGGAGCACTAAAACCGATTTTAAAAACAAAAGAAAAAACAATAAGAATAACATAGAAGGCCAATGTCGAAAGAGCAAAAATACACGAACAGAAATGCGCAATACATCAACGATCATAAAAACTTTTCTAATATATTAAATGCATCATTCTTCATACAAAATGTTTTTACATCAATATGCCTTACAAACTGTCGTGTTGCGATCGCGTTATCAGCGCAGCGGTTGGCTAGCAGCGCGTGCGCAGCAGCGACGCTTTGTGTATAAATTGGCGCACCCGGCTTGGGTGCGCGTCCTTCAGTTGTGAGGCTGCCAGTGCGCGCCTCGGGAAATAAAGCAACGTTTTCCACGCTTGCCCGGATGCCGGTTACTACAGGCCAATGTCAATGTCGAAAGAGCAAAAATACACGAACAGAAATGCGCAATACATCAACGATCATAAAAACTTTTCTAATATATTAAATGCATCATTCTTCATACAAAATGTTTTTACATCAATATGCCTTACAAACAATTTCCAAGAATGGCCAAAAGGGCAGTTTTAAATGATGACGTTTTGATTCAATCGCTTGGGTGTGATGGCAACGAATTCGATTCGACGATACTGAGCAACATCGGGAAATTTTGACGAATGTTTGTTCTCCCGAATAGCGAATAATCAAGGCGAGATAAAACATGAGGGGCGGGGCGATTGTGAGTGCGTACAAACACGTGGGTGCCATGATACCAGTAGTGGAAGTTTGATAGTCTGGAAAACTTTGTGCGCATGGCGAGTGGCGGAATTTCAAGGTTGTTTTTTGAAGACAGACTGTGCTCCCGAGCGTATGCGGATGAAATGAACTTTGCAGATTTAATTTGGATGGTCTCTAACAGGCTTTTAAGACTAAGATGATGGGGTACCATAATATCACTGCATACTTTATTGAAGGTCAAATTATTGAAACATAAGCATAAAATCTGGACAGAGAGGTAACCTGCCGTAAAAAGTGTTTTAGGAGTCCATGTTTTGTGTCAAAGAAGGAAGGAACGCAAAGGGGAAGTAGGTCATTTCTATTATCATTGAAACAGATACAGATTTTTTAAACGAAGAAAGGGAAGAAAAAATAACGAACTTAAGGCCCTAATAGTACGGGTCTCTGTTCCAGTAGTCTTGGTGTCTTAATAGAGTACAATACTGGTCGACCACTCCCTATATGTCGTAGACGCTCGAGTAACGGCACGCGGGTTAAAGAGAAGGTTAACTTCACCCCCAGTAGTCCGAGTGGCGCTTGCTACCACCCCCAAGCATGGGAACCTAAATATCCTAGCATATATACCCGAGAAAGTGCAGGGCAGACCAGCCCCGCTGGTAGCTTAGTGGTCATCTAACGAGATACGTATTCGGGTGGTCGTGGATTGGAATCCAACCCGGCGGCCAGTTTTTCTCCAGTCTATATTTCAAAAAATTTTCTCGGTTTCAATTGTCCCCCTTTGGTTTCCTTGGAATTCTTAATTGCCAATTCTTATTTCTTTAATATTTGAACGAACCCGTAATTTCTCATTCTGATTCGCTATGGCCATAGCGAGAGTCTCTGTTCTGGCAATCTTGGTGCCATAGGTAAGAAGAGACTACTGTAGACGAACAATTCAGTCATTCCATAACACCACCGGCGTTGGCAGTTCGTTCTTCATAAAAGTATTTGCAAGGCATGCCTCACTCTATTGGAAGCTCGAAGAAACCACGATTAGATGGAAAGGATGGTTCTCTAAAACACGACACCTCACCTCACATTTCAGGAGAAAATGAAAAATAATAAATGCAGACAATACTCTCTTCAATCTTGTAGCTTATACGAAACAGCATACAAGGCATTGCAGTGATGTTTAAGCCGTTGAACACGACTCTGATTTTTTGGCATGTCAACCTTGATTGGTTGCTTCGGGGATTATTTCTACTGGAAAAGAGAAGGTGAAATCATTCCGAGTTTATAAGGATGGCTCATTTTCAGTCAGTGTGGTATCTATGTCTTCCGCTAAACACTTGCTGTCATTAACCTCTGTAGCAGGACTAAGTTTCAAGACATCAATTCCAGAGTCTTACACCCGTAATGTCAGAAAAATACGTTTTGTTCCACCTCAATACACCGACCATGAACTTCTCGACTACTTGAAAAATTTCAGTGTTCTGTCTGCTCGTCGACAATAGTGGATCAAGAGCAGAGAGTATGGTTCTCTTGACACGCGCCCAGCGACAACAGTAATACTACAGTTCCTTTCTGACCGACCGATTCCAGAGAGAATATTCCTTGGCTTTATAAATCACCCTGTGGAGGAATACGTTGGACCAGCAGCGCGCTGTTACAAGTGTTAGAGTTTTGGCCATTTGGCTAGAAATTGTCGCCGAGCGCGTTTATGCAACATCTGTGCGCAATATTACGGCCACAAACAATGTAATCCGCTCCGACAGCCTCACTGTGCTAATTGTGGAGATCATGCTGCTTCGTTTTAAGTTCGTCCTCAGTAAAAACGGGCTTCGCGACTACACAAAGAGGACCTTCCAAATGGATCAAGATCGTGTTTCACGACGCCATTCAACCAGAAGTATTCAACCATGTGCAACTTCCCCCTCGAAGAGCCACAAGTAACAGCCAACCTACAGAAAACAAAAGCTACGTGTCTGCACTTCAGAACGCACATCTCCAGCGTTCAGAAAATCAGAGGGCCTCCCGCAACTCAGCGATACTCAAGGATTAAGCGAAAGTGCTCCCACCAGCAGACGTCTCCCGAAAGCCTCAGGTTGGAATAATGCCTGAGTCGGTGTCCACTGGTGCCGACGCCTTTTCAATGGATAAATTGATCTTGCGAATGCTCTTTGCCGCCGTTCGAGCTATCGTGGCAGCAGTACCAGAAGCAAGCAACGTATCCGAGGTAAAAGCGCTCCTTGCCATGGAACCTCTATTGTTTTCACTACATGCCCTGGCACATCGTAATTGTGGCAATGAACAACTCGTACAATAAAACCAGTATATTTCAGTGGAAAGCAAACAGTTTGCGAACAAATGTGACAATTTCCAAAAATTATTTGCTCAGTTTATATTCCCTATTCTTTGTATTCAAGAGCCTGCCATAACGAGCACCTTTCGATTAGCAAATTTTATAATTTATAAATCCTTGCGACTTGGAGGAGTAAGCAGAACAATGTTATGTGTTCGAAAGGACTATCTTGTGTGCTTGAGGTCAGCAACCCAGATGTTGTCGACTATGTTGCCTTTAAGGTATCTTTCCGTAGCATTTCTATCACTGTTATGAGTGTATACCTCCAGCGCGCCTGCCTTGTTACTGGTGATACACGGACTCGCATATTTAGGTTACAAACGAATAATGTATTTATATGCGGAGATTTCAATGCTCACAACCCAATCTGGGGAACTGATCACTGCGATGTCCGCAGATACGTCATTGAGTGTGCTGCCAACAGATGTATTCTTACAGTTCTAATGATGGATCCCCGACATTTATTCGTAGATTTCGGTACTTGAGCTCCATTGATACAACTTTGTGCTACCGGGACATCTTGAATGGAATCAGCTAGAGAATAGATTGTTGAAACTCGTGGAAGTTACCACTTACCTATTCTAAAAAAGCATTCTCAGCTGTGCACTATTCTCCTAAGAGGTACGCTATGCTCCCGAACTGGCAGCTGTTCCATCTTAACATCTTAGCGAGTATTGGTGCACATGTGGACATTTAAAATGTCACACAATTCTTACATAACACCTTCTGAACATGCCCACGTGCAGTCACTGTTCTAGACCATTACGCTGCTGTTGACAGCGAATATGAGCGTCTTCGTGCTCTTAGAAAGCGAGCGGAGCGACAATATAGCCGAAGTGGGAGCGTAGAGGCATACAATCACTGTCGAAAAATACGCTCCGTTACACGGCGATACCTTCATGTGCTAGGAAGACAACGGTGGAGTGATTTCTGCACCTGGTAATCACCAATGACCCCCTGTTATAAAAGTTGGTCACTTATAAGGTTCTTCTGAGGGTCAGTAGCCCAGAATTATCTGTTCAGGGCTCTCGATGTGTCCCGCGTGGAGCTGGAGAGAACTGTAGCTAAAGAATTTTGTAAAATGGTAATTCAAAAAGGTGACGAGACAAACTCTCTGGAATATAGAGCCTCAGCCCAGCTTGAAAACGACGAAGTGCATCAGAAGCTCCAGCTCCAGCCTCCCGAACTTGAATGTCCTTTCACAATCAGTGAATTACGAAGTGCATCTGCTTCCTGCCCTGAAAAAACGGCTTCCGGTCCGATGGCATCACGCATGTCATCCTTAAGAATCTTGGTTCAACGGGTACATCCACCCTGCTAGCTTTATTCAAGACTTTGTGGAGTCAGAAAGCTGTACGTTATCTTGGAAGACAGCGCATCTCCATGCAATCCTTTAGCCCGGCATGACACCACTGTCGCTTGAGTCTTTTCCTCCGGTATGCCTAACAAGCTGCTCGTGCAAACGTATGGAGAAAATTGTCTTCAAGGCCTCTTTTAATTGCTGAAGCTCATCAGCCTCCATTCCCAGTGAAACAAACAGTGGAAACGTGTCGTCATTGTTTTTCGAATATCAACACAGCAATCCCGCCATAATCTTAAACAAGGTACTTTATTAAGGAAAGGTTGTAGGCTGGATAGGACGCTTGAAGAAAATAAAAACAATACTCTTTTTTGAAAGGGTAGCCGAGGACAGGAAATTTCAATGCTGGGTATAAGTCCAGACATAAATGTGAGCTCACAAGAAGGCGCACCCGCATAGCAGCAGTAGTCTAGAACGCCAACAAAAGCATAGGAGAAATGGAGACAGAGAGAGAGAGAGAGAGAGAGGAGAGAGAGGGGGGAATGGGGGGGGGGCAACGTTTTATTTCTGTGGAGGTCCAGTCGTGTTACTCAGGTCGGACACGTGCTTGAGGCAATCTTTATCCCTACTAGTGGTCAGGAGCTGTAGCTTGTTTGATGAGCTAACGGTTATGTACAGCCAGGTTGGGGGAGAGTTGGGTAAGCGAAGCAGAAGTAAAAAGGAGGCGTCCACACGTGTAGGAAGAAACGCACACACACAGCTGGCTGGCGCCGCATCTTTTCAAAGTGCTACGAGTTGTGCCGCGCCTCCGCCAGATGGCGCCACGGGTCCCGCGACCGAGAGAAGACGCAGTGAAACATCCCCCTCGCGAGGGGCACGATCAAATGCAGAGCCTTTCCGGGGGCGCACGACGTTAAGTATTTTGCGTTACGTTAATGTTGTTGCACATGTGGCAACTGCTGACGGGAGAGCGCTCGTCAGCAGTAATTTGAATTTGTCAACGATATAAGGCGCGTTCGTAGCGTCCCATTAGGTGTCGGCTTTGTGGCGCAGTGGGTAGAGCACATGTACATTGCGTTCCGCCCGCAGGGTCGAGGGATGGAAACCGGGCGCCGGATAGTATTTTTTTATATAGTTGGGACAACGACGGTGCGGACTACGGACGTCAACGCGGGTGACATCGTGAGTTCCTGAAATGCTCTGAATTTCAAAAAAAGAGTCTGTACACAAAGCAGCCGCGTCGGCGGATTGCCTCGAAAGCGCGTCATCCCCATTTCATATTTGCCGCGCTTTCGAGGCGCTTTTTTAAAAAAAAAGTGCTGCGAGTTGTGCCGCGCCTCCGCCAGATGGCGCCACGGGTCCCGCGACCAAGAGAAGACGCAGTGAAACATCCCCCTCGCGAGGGGCACGATGAAATGCAGAGCATTTCCGGGGGCGCACGACGTTAAGTAGTTTGCGTTACGTTAATGTTGTGGCACTTGTGGCAACTGCTTCCGAGAGAGCGGTCGTCAGCAGTAGTTTGAATGAGTCAACGATATAAGTCGCGTTCGTAGCGTCTCATTCTGTGTCGGCTTTGTGGCTCAGTGGGTAGAGCACTATGTACATTGCGTTCCGCCCGCAGGGTCGAGGGATCGAAACCGGGCGCCGGATAGTATTTTTTTATATATAGTAGGGAGGGGTGCGGTGCGGACTACGGACGTCAACGCGGGTGACATCGTGAGTTACTGAAATGCTCTGCATTTAAAACATTTTACCTGTGTACCAGTTTTCGCCAGATTAATCCCTTCGTATCCTGCGCGGCTTCTATCCAAGTCCTGCTATTTTGTTGCGTGTGCAGGGTCTATTCCGAAAGGAGATTTACCTGCTGTCGCCGCGGAGCAACTGTCACTTTGTCAAATATACATGCACTACCCTGGCTTCGCAGTTTTACACAGATGGTTCTTGCCGACATAAGTAAGGGTGAGGCTGCATTACGAACACAAAATTAGAATGTCTCATTACACTTCCTCAACTACGGCATAACATAACTACGGCATAACTGGGGTTTATCGGCAGCGTGGCGCTTCCTCAAAACTGGTTGATTCTTTCTGACTCCCAAGCCGCACTGGCATCTATGAAACACACTAACGATGCTTTCAATGATTCCTTAGTTTCTGAAACTTTGAAAGCATCCACTAGAGCCTCTGAGGTGCCCCATATTGTGTTTCAATGAATTTTTTGCCACCGCAAAATTCCCGGCAACGCAGTGGCAGATGTTGCAGCTCGCCAAGCGCACCAATTTGCAACGACAGACATATTGCCCTCTATATTCCGGACTTGCGACATATTATAACGAGAGCTTGTGACAGCCTTTGTCATACTACATGGTTTCACGGATGGTGACAAAGGAGTCTGCTCTTCGAAGTTGATTCCTTACTGCGATTCTAAATTCCAATACCTACATCCAGAGGCTTAGAGACATTTATAGGCCGCCTGCGTATTGGCACTGTTACACAAAATCGGCAAGGTTCAAAGTGCAAGATGGTTATGGGTTCATCCTGATGAAATAATGAGTCATATAATTTTAACATGTCCCCGTCATGGCGATG
This sequence comes from Haemaphysalis longicornis, assembly GCA_013339765.2. Lineage (NCBI taxonomy): Eukaryota > Metazoa > Arthropoda > Arachnida > Ixodida > Ixodidae > Haemaphysalis > Haemaphysalis longicornis. The sequence continues at coordinate 180,766,373 of CM023450.1, forward strand.
CGAGGAGGGACTTTATAAGTGTGCTCGGCCGTTTAACCCCGCCAATCGGCCGTTCGACCTCCCCAAAGTTATCGGACCATGGCCAAAACCGAGTCAGCGACGGCGTTCGTTTTTCTACTTAAGCTGTTTCTAGATACTGCTTTATGAGGCCTTTATTAGGACTTTTACTCTACCTTCGGTATTATTGCCCCTTAGGGTCTACAAGCATGACTAGCCACTATACGTTTTATTGCGTTTGTCGTTGTGCATTTTTCCTCCTCCATTCTGTTCTCTATATTGTCACTTCTATAGTGTGTGACTTGTTCGTAATATTCTGTGTGATCTGTGATCTCTTGTTTTATGTGAATTTCCCATGACCCAAATTAGGTGACTAGCATAATCACTGACTTCCATTAAGGGACACCGAGGACAAAATTGTGCTTGCAGTGTATTGTGTGCGGTCTACTTGACTCCATGAAATTCGCAATAAATTGATCAGAAGAGCTAACCTTTACGAAACTGGGTAGTGAGTGTGAGTGTATCGAAATGTCTTCTTAGAACAGTACCTTACGCGAGAAGGAGTAGCCGGCGCTCATATAGGGCTTCAACCTCTACTATTGTTTCGACATGTAATAAAGAAAAAAAGAAGAATCACCCCGATAGTGTTGGTTCAGGCGAAATCGTACAACTACTTTTAGATATCCTTACTGGCTCAACAAATCAGCAAGAAGCACCTGGATATATGAAAGGGTGAGCGAGATAATCCGGAATTTAGGAAAACACCATTTCCCCCTTTTCCTCCGTTGGGGGTGCAATTTCGAAAAATCCCGCCTGAGTGAACCCCTACGCCATGGCAAAAGTGTACCCCCGAAATGTCAATATTCTACGTGTAGCAGATCTAGCTAGGTGTTGAGTAGACACAGCACAAAATATTAAAAAAAGTTGAGTGATGTTTCAGGAAGAGGACTTCCTTTCTTCACAGTACAAGGTGTGCTGCTAAGCTGATTTAATTTCTGCAGCGGTAAGCTGAATCCCTAGCTTCCGTAGTGCCTCCGTAATGTCGGCGTAAACACCGACGTTGCGCTTTTGCCCCCTCAGGTCACTGAGGTGGTCTTCCCAACAGTCTATCAAGACGGACGTAGCGTTGGTTGTCCACAGGTTGTGCGTTGATAAAAAATTCCGGTTTTTGTTCACATTTGAGGCATTACCGCCTGAAGCCAAAGCTGTTCAACTGCACAGTGCCGGTATGGTGGTTAGAATATAGTGCCGGTGCGGTCAGGCCTGATGAACAGGCGCCATTGACGCCAGGTTCGTTTCCAAGGGTGGTACATAGTGGTTTTGAGAGTATCAGAATTTGAGTTTATAAAATAAGCATATTTAACAAAAAAAAAAGTTTTCGCGGAAATATTTACAAACTTATTTGAAAAATTACTGGAGTTTCTTAAAATGTCCTCCTCCTGAAAATTTGCTGACTGAGGACGAGGTTACCGACGTCTGCCCCGATCGCGCTTGAGAGGTTTGATCGCGCTTGGAAAACGAGGATTGAGTTGGAACGGGAGCGGGCTCGATCGCGGTTGAGAGTGACCGTGTAGCAGCGCCCGATTCAGATTCAGCTCGATCCGCATCGACTCAATCGCGATCAAAAGTGCCCGTGTAACAGTGGTATTAGCTAAAGCCATTTATATGCGGGTAAGTTTGCAAGCCTGCTTTACAGTGGACAATCACAAGACCAAAAGCTATAGGGACAAGAAAGCCTATTTTTTTGTGACATTAGGGAGACGAGGCGGGGCTAGGACTGGTAGAGTCGAGGCTAACTAGGAAGGAAAAGAAGCAGCGGCTTCGACTTGCGGCTGCGTAGGACGGTTTTTTGGCACTAATAAAACACAAAAGAGAGAGGGTGAGTAGCCCTAAATGCGACTTGAAGGAGGTGGTGTCTTCGTTTGTGAATGGCGAAGAAATAATGGGAACGAGAACGACAGAAAAAAAGAAAGAGAATCAGTGCACAACTGAACGCTTGCAGGCAACCAGTGGTCGTTCATCCACGTTCAAAAAAGGACCTCCATTGTGATTTTCAGTAAAATTCGGTAGGGCAAACACGAAATTTTTTTTAGGTAATGCTGCTGAGTTACCGTTCCGAACGGCAGTGTACTCGGAAGTGAAATGACGGTTTCACTCTAGTCCCTCATAATTTTTAATGGGGAACGGTTACTGCTCTAGTACGCCTCTCTGTTTTCATTCACGGTTTAACCCAAAGGGCAGTGCGTATTTTATTCCTTAGTTAGCGGCGAGGTACAAACATAACCAGCCGGCACACACCGTGTTACGGTAAAAGAAAAATGCATACATGATACTGATGGGCACCGCAGCCTTTCTTCGTAGCGGAGGTTTAGGACGGTGAAGAGGAAGACCACCTGGGCTGCGAGGTAGGCGAGGTCCGGGAGTGCGCTATTCAGGCTCAGGGAAAAAGGGCCAGGAGGGGATAGGTCGGCATTCGGGTGTCGGGCACGTTCTGGAAGGAACAAATCGAGGTGTTTTGCGCTTCATATGCTTTCATATGCTTAGTGTGTTCTGAAAGGCAGAATCAGTGCATTGCGAGCAAAATCATCAGGACATAAGAGCCAACGTAAACACTTACTACCATTATCGGTTCTGATTGGCTCCAGTAGATCAGCAACGACGTTTTTTGGTACAATTTCTAAGGCGAACTCCACGTATATTACTCGGCATATTTGGAGGCGCCTGTTTCTTTTACTGCAATTTATGAGCTAAGACCGATGCTCAAATATAAACATTGGTTTTACTTTACTAATGTAGTTACACCAGAGTACGAGCGCGGCCAAAATTTTGTTGTTAGAGACGAAAACGTTTCGGGAATACTTGTGTATTGATTGTGGGGTTTAACGCGCCGACGCTTCACAGGCATTAGGGAGCGCCGTAGAGGACGGCTCCGGATTAATTTCGGCCACCTGGGGACCTTTAACGTGTGCCGATATGTCGAACACATGGGAGTATTTGCTTCTCGTGTCAATCATAAAAACGGCCGCCATTGCCGGGAATTGAACCCGCGCTCTCGTGCTCAGCAGCAGGACGCCTTTCCCACTGTGCTTGTGTATTTCGATTGAAAACAAGTGAAGTCTCATATTGCACAAGTAAAAAAGTAATTCGGAGCTTGTCTTTGATGGCGGCATCGTTTTTAGAGGAGCACAAACCTGCGCAGACTGACGTTACAAAGCACCTACATAACCTACGAAGATGTAAAGCCATCATGATGCACTTTTTTCAACATCTTTCAAATATTTAAAACTTTTTCCTTGTCTTGAATTTCTTTACTGCTTAAAAAAGTAATTACTCCCATGTTGCATCTATTGGCCGGATTTTGTGCAGTTGCGGCAAGGAGCGCATTCGATAGCACTTTAAAATAAAGCCACAAAACAAAGCTAGAAGCGGAAGAAATGCGACGAAACAAATGTCAGTGCCACTCAGGGCGGGCGAGAACTATTGGTTGCGCAGTGCTTCCAGGCACCAAGCAAAGAGTAAAAGCGATTATCGAAAGTTTTGCAGAGTCCCTCAAAGACGTCTCACTATATTGTATGAAAAGTCGTTAAGACGTTTCGGTGAAATCTGCATTCCTGGATAATTACGGACTCTGAGAAAAAACCAGTACGAGACTAGGAAACATTTTGGTCCTGCGTGAGTTGTCAGCACAATCTTTTATCACGCATATTTCACCAGTGCCCACAAGAAGAAAGCATCTTCTGCATTTACGTGTAACGAAATCCGGAAGAAGATAAAGGTTTGTTTAGGTGGCCAGGGAAAATTGGAAAACTTGAGTGGCCTATTTTGCGACAAGAGAATCAAGTCGGAATTTAAAAAGGAAAAAAAAGCAAGGATTCGACCTCAACGATTATTTTTCGTAGCATGTTTTTTGAATACAGACATTGTGCGAGCACCGGAAAGCATTGCCACGTAACTTTAGGCATTGTTTATCAAGTTCATTTCGTACGTTGCAGTTTGCCTATTTAAAATGAAGAGAGGTGCAATCAAAGGGTCTTTGTACAGTGTAACGCGCCTGTAGGCTTGTAATCGCCGAACATAACCTCGTTTTTCAAGTATCAACACGCAATACCTCTATCACTGAGGGCAGTCGTGGCAAGCGGTACAAGTGATCAATGGTGCGTTGCTTTATAATCCTTTTGGCTTGCAGTAACACACCGGACATAACAAGTGCTGAAGTTGTCGCCATGTTATTTCTCGGAAGACCTGTGAGTACCTCACATGATGGGACCAAGATTTCAATAAAAGAAAAAGTTTTGGGTAAACCAATTTTTGGGCGTCTCAGATAAGGCATCAAGCGTGCACAGCCGGTATACACGAAACGACTATCAATAATTCCACGCTCAATGAGTACAAAATGGGTGACAGTATAATTTTAGACGCGCGAAAAGCTTTCAGAGCTGTGCACTATGATATATGTATATATAAGGAAACTTCATTATTACGGTTTCCGGGACTCGACGCAAAATTTAAATGAGAATTACTTGCCTGAACTCAATTCTCCAAGTATATTGTTTTAACACAAAGAAAGTATTTAAAGGGTCCTTGTTCAAAGTTTCTAGCCATCGCAGTGGGAGTATGACGGGGCTCGGTGTTGGAACCTCTATTTTCGCATTTACACAAACTATTTGCAAAGCTGCTTAGCAAAGGGGAAAGCCACAAATCATATAGTCTGCCGATGATGCATTTGTTTGAAATCACTGCGAATCGGGATTTATATAACATCGCAAAATATTTTGACGGTGGCAAGCAGACGCTAAATGTAACCTAAACTAAATATATTTTAACCTCAAGTTTAGGTGCTATAATGAATTCAAAAACACCCAACCTGGGTGCTTACATGTTACAAAATAGAAGCTCATAAATAGCGCGGCATACTAGACGCGGTTGTGAACTACAGACATCCCGTCAGCGGCCTTGTTAAAAAAAGAGCCGCCATCCCGCTCGGCGAACTTGGGTGTGCAGCGAAATGGTTGTGAACCATTCTACGTGCTGATGGGGCCGGATATTAAATGTTCCTCGTCGTATCGACGTGCGTGTCTCTTACGCTCTCTTTCTCAGGCGGAAAATGCGGGGCCCTGCGAAGCCTGACGCATGCGCTCGCCTCCTAATGACGTCAACCCTTCTTTTCGAAGGCAGCAGCAAATCTAATCAGTAGCAAGCACACATGGAGGGGGGAGGAAGTTACCAGTGATCGGAGGTGCCTAATCATTCACCAGTTGGTTTTGATACTTGTTTTGTTCTTTACGCAAATACTGAGCTTGGTATCGTATGCCTCATTATTGTGACCATGTTTTCGGCGTCTTGGGTAAGAACTGTAGGGTCCTGCCACCGTTCTTTCGCTTGCGACAGAAAAATTTCCGACAAACAAGGTGCTAACAGCTTCATTCTAAAAATTTAATTTTTCTTTCCCTTTGCCAAGATAAGGAAAAATTAATTTTGCTGTTCTTCTCAGCCACTTATATATTGCGATGAAAACTGGGGCAGCACATTTTGATAATGCCTCTCCCCAAATATAAAAATAGAACACGAGCTCTACGCCTTATAATCTTAACAAAATATTCCGACCACACAATCAAATATCTAGCAAATTCGAAATGTCTGTTTTGTTAGCCCGAAACTAAAAAATAGCCTGCATTACTGGCAATGTTTTGTCCGAAAACAGTTCTTGACCTTTAAATCATTTCGTAGGGGCAGGGAGGGTAACGCCAAGTTAGAAAAATATGAATTTTAGCATGCTGATTGTGCTCAACGTTTATCGGAGACGTACAGTGAAGTATCTTGTAACTAAGCTATGGAACGCTATTTCTGTTGACAGAAAAGGAAGCCAGAAAGGTAATCAATCCGAATCACTAGCTTATTCCATATATATACTATTCTTACCCCCAGTAAATTCTGCTATTAACAGCACTACACTAACCTCTCATAAATATTGTTTCCAACGTTGAATTCAATGTTTGTTGACAAAAGTCGACAAGACCTACCAAGATTGAGCAGACTATCTACTTACTATCCATGGAACTCCTAGCAACAGCCTACCGATTTTTTATCAACCAATGGAATTCGAACCTATTTTTAAACCTTCTGCAGAAACTTTGTGTAGAGTTTAAACTCAATCGCTATTGCTAACGGAAGCGATTTCGACAGGACATTCAAAAGGTGATGCAGGAGAAAAATCCGACCATTAGTTCACCATTATGTCAAAACTTCAACACCAGAGCGTAATTTAAGTTCGTCATTTTTCTTCTCTACAAGATCGTGTATGTGTGAAGGAAATATAGCAACAGGCTATGGTAAGTTCTTAAATGAATAAACATTATTATTTTTGGAAGGCATCATGCAGACGCGCCACTTACTGACTTGTAATACCACAACACCACTTTTGAAACATACCAAAGCCGAAACATCACAAACTCAAGCGCACGTGACATCACCGCACATTCACAGGCAGCGCACTTCATATATATATATATATATATATATATATATATATATATATATATATATATATATATATATATATATAGCAGAACAGAGAGATACGGGACGAGAGACTCGGTAAAGATACATATCAAGGTTGCAGTCGTCATTGCCAGTGCTATTCGGCTTTTTTCGAAATATATAATAGGGCCGAATGACGTGTGCTTGTCACGTTCTTTGATTCATTGATAAATAAGCGAAATATAAGTCGAGAAAAAATCCGCCGTTTTTCCGGGAGCGGGACTCGAACCCACATCTCCGCATAACCGGTGCGGTGCGTTCGCCATTACGCTATCCCCACAGCGGCTTCTCTCTCGACTTTTTTAAAGCAGGGGTTTATATTTACAAGAGGCTCTGAGGCCGTCAACTAGCGCCGCGCCCCCCTCGACTACCGCGGGAGACCGTAGAACAGCTTCTTTCCCAGCGGCCGCCACGTAGAACGTGGTCAGGAGGTCTCGGGTTAGCAATTGGATATCCAGACTGCCTGGAGCCAGTGCCTCGTAATGCCTGTAGCAGAACAGGAGATACGGGACGAGGGACCTCGGTAAGGATACATATCAAGGTTGCAGTCGTCATTGCGAGTGGCTATTCGGCTTTTTCGATTATTATATAATAGAAGACGTTCTACGTCTCCGCGGTAGTCGAGGGGCGGCGCTAGTGCCAGGCCTCAGAGCTATTGGTAAATATAACCCCCGCTTTAAAAGCCCGAGAGAGAAGGCCCTTGTGGGGATAGCGTAATGGCGAACGCACCGCACCGGTTATGCGGAGATGTGGGTTCGAGTCCCGCTCCTGGAAAACGGTGGATTTTTTCTCGACTTATATTTTCGCTTATTTATCAATGCAATCAAAGAAACGTGACAAGCACACGTCATTCGGCCCTATTATATATTTCGAAAAAAGCCGAATAGCACTGGCAATGACGACTGCAACCTTGATATGTATATATATATATATATATATATAAATATAATATAAGAGAAGAAAAACTTCGAACAAGGTATAAGCACGATTGTGGCCTACGTTTCAGCAAAGAGCAAGTTCTCTTTGCTGAAACGTAGGCCACAATCGTGCTTTTACCTTGTTCGAAGTTTTTCTTCTCTTGTGTTCTCTACCATCTTCAAAGTTCTACTACTCCCTATATATATATATATATATATATATATATATATATATATATATATATATATATATATATAGCCGCCATCCGTGGTATCCCGATGCCGTGGAGAGGCGTTCCTCTCATTGCATTTTTACAAAACTGTGCATAATATTTCCCAAATACAATACCGGGAAACACTGGGACATCAAAGATTGCACATATCTTCTTTTTATCTTTACAGTTCCAAGTTGCAACCAAACAAAACGGAAAACCGGAATGGGTTAGAAGAAAGCGCAGGCTCTGGCACGCACGCCACGTTATGGCGGCCTAGGGTGATCAACGCGTTTCGCCCGAAGGTACGCAAAGTGGCAGGGGCACCGGTAACGGTTGTTCTCAATCGAGAGCGGCCAAAGAATCTGCGTGGGCCGGATCATGTTAGTATAGCAGGCGATTTTCGATGACGGCGCGTCGAGCAATCTCGAAATATTTACGCACATAATTCGTTTCTTTCGACCATGTAGCACTTAGTGTGCGTAAATCACAACACAGTACCGAGCGGTTGCCAGTGGTTGATGCCGCCGGCTGGCGCATCTTCGGAACCGCTGATTAGGGAAGTTTATCAGCATGGAGCAAAGGGAGCGGTTTGTGAAGGAGAAACTCGTGCGACTGAGGGACGAACTGGTTTTTCGCACGGGGAAACTGCGGGGCTCGAAAGTTGCTCCCTTTTACTGTTTTTTTTTTTCGAGTGCACAAGTGTGAAAAGACATGCAGAGAGAGAGAAAGAGAGATATGTGTGCCTGCGCACGAGCGCGTGCGTGCGCGCATGTGTGTGTTTAAACGTTTGCCCTGATTAGAAAAAAATAAAATAATTTGGTTAAAGGTAAGCACATTGTTTGTCCCCAAATAGTGTGTACCTGTCCAGGTAATTAGAAAAAGTCAATATCAAATATTTCTAACGCTACTACAGAACGACGGCATGAGATGGTTGGGTTAAATTAAGCTTTTTATGAAGTGCGTCAGAGTACCTTCAGTGGTCATGCTACAGACGCTCGTCAATAAATGAATGTCAACATAAATTAGGTAGACGTCCTATATACAACCGTCAACAGGCAAATGGACACATAAATTAAGTACACTTTCTAAATACAATCGTTAATAGAGAAGCGTCAACATACATTAAATAGACTTGTTACAGACAACTGTCAATATGATGTAAGAGAATGTACCATAGCAATAAAGTTGGTATAATTTCAACAGAATGTCTACAGAATGTAAAGAAGCATTTTTGATGGGAAATACCTTGGTTGCATCACACATACGCAAAACGACTAACAAGAAACTGCCGAGCGCGCGTACCAACGTCGGGTATCGGCCGACACCGTGGCGTCAGCAGCAATATTTTGCCTGCTACACAAAAATGCAAATTAGAAACCTAAGCATTTCAATGAAGAAAGCACCTATAATCGAAACCAGGCTTGCGCGTGGGCAAGCGCCACGTGAGGGCCTCGCAAAGGAAAAAATACCCGACCAATCAGGTGTAAGGGCGACTCAAGAGCCAGCTGCACCGAACTTTTATTTAGGAAATTTTGCGTTTGAATGAAAAAAAAAGCAATCAGGCCAGGCACCAAGTCGCAGACGCGTACCCATGCTTGCGCGTGGGCTTGCGCCACGTGCCGGGGCTCGCCATACGAAAAGAAGAAATACCAAACGTACGTTCAAGTCAGCGTTTGAGCAAACAGCATCACCGACACAACGAGGGTCGTCTGCCCCTGACCGCACTCACCGGGTGTTGCTGAAGGCAAGAACATGCGCTCATGAAGATCATGCTCCTCAGTGGGGATGACGGCAGAACTCCCGCGGTCTCTGCGCCACACACATGGCGAATGGGGTCTCCAAAGAAGATCCGGACACCACAAGTCTAGGTGGCTTATCAGTAAGCGCGCCTCGCTGCCCACCCAAAATACAATCGAACCGAAGTACAAGTAGTAGTAGTGCAGGTCTTTAAGGCGAGGGGTCGCTCGACGAAGATTTACTGGCGGCGGACGATGGAGTATACAAAGGCTGAAGTGGCCTTATAAGCACTGTGTTTATTTTGGTCTTCAGATATAGAGCGCCATATATATTGTCAGGGTAGATGGCTGTGAACGATGGCGCTCGTCATGTTTAGCTGAGTGAGACGAATGCAGCTTTGTGGTGACATGAGGCTTGAACCACTCTGCAATCGGGTTCTGATTTTGAAAGCAAAGTTTTCTACCTCTACCAGCCAACGTATCGTCGTGGCTTTTTCCACAAGAAACTTCCAAGCACGGCTAAATAAAATCTTCTGGCGCTGCCATTGATCGCACCTGGGACGAAAAGAAGCGGGAGCCTGGCATCTTAGTGACTAAGCAACGCTTACAAGTAGAGACGGGGAGACAGACGCTGGTTTTGATACAGCGGCTGGGGACGGGCGCACGTTTTTTGGAGGCTGCTTGAAACAAGAGTAGGGGGTAGGCAGTAGCCGTACGTAGGGGGTAGGGGGGGTAGGCAGGGTAGGGTAGCCGTAGGGGGTAGGCAGTAGCCTATTGCCGCCTCTTCCGCCGTTGCGGGGTAAGATGTCCTTACAGTGAGGAAAGTGACCGGGGGAGAGCCTGCCAGGTCTCCTGTTCCTCCAGCCTTCAACCATCGGTACAAGCTGGGGAAATTTGTTTGTTAGCATATGTGGCTGTACAGTGTCGCCAGCGATTTGTGAGGTTAGCCCTTGTATTTTTACTAAGAAGGTAGAACTACCAAGTAAAATGGTGTTTTCACTGAATGAAAACTCTTATGAGCATCACATTTTGTTCAGGCATATGTTGAGTTTATTTATTTATTACGCCCTCCGCATTTATATTTCCGTAAAGCAATATTGGTGGATTAAAAAACTTGCACAAAACTCCTCGGTACAAAACCCATGCAAAACACTTACAAAACCCCTCGGTAACTTTAAAACAGTACGCCTGAGGAGATTTTGAAAATAAAGCATTGCAGATATAGCTAAAATAAATGAAACCGCGATAGACATGTACGAAGTAAAAAACGGACATACCAGCAACATCTGAACAACGGCAGCAAAATATGTTAAATATTGTCCACAAATGAAGCAGGAGCAACATCGAGAGTACATCTTTAGCATAGTTAAAACAACGTCCGACATTAAGGTACAAGCAACGTTATCTAAACAACTACAAATTTTCATAAAAATGTTGCACGTTGTACGGATATCTAATAGAGATACTGCTGGGGCATAGACGTTCGGATCTTTTTTGGGACGTCGCAGGGATGTTAGTGGTTTGCTGGGCAGTTAGAATTGCCTACGGCTTCTTGTCGTCGTATCCAAGGCAGCAACTTTTGCTGGCCGCTCTCCACCACGCTACCTCGCGTGACGGCGGTGAGCGACCCGGCACTAGGACGCCTTCCTGAATCTAACAACAGGTTGTCAGCGGTGAAATGGAAAATTCGCAGCAGAGCCAACTCGCCAATTTCGAAGAAACTCTACATTATTACTGAAAAAGTGGGCGTTGGTGTTTAGGTAATATGTAGCACAGAGGACATCTGGAGACCTCCAAGCCGAGCTCATGTAGCTGCTATCGCTTGTATTGCGTAATTAACAAAATGCTTATTTTGCTACTTCTGTTTCTGGTATAATGATCATTGTATAGGTTTTTATCATAACTTTGTTTTGCGTGCCGTTTATGTTATGTATGCTTAATTTTATTACATATAATCATGACCTCTCAAAGACTGCGAATTGTCTTTTGTACATTTCTATCTAACAGAGCGAAAAGTGTTTTTTTACTCCCCACGGTCTGTTGTATGATTTATAATATAATAAGGAAGAATAAAAGACTACTACTTTTACAATATATTATAGCTTTTATTATTACAGTCAAATCGCGTTATTGCGAACCTCAGATGAACGATTTTTTCAGATTAACGAACATTTTAAAAAGCCCCTACCAAATCCCCATTAATTTCCATGTAAAAATATTTCACTACTACGAATTTTAGAACAGCGATTATTTCAGAATAACGTATCGAATTTTATCATACCCATATAAAACAACACTTCAGAATAACGAATTCCATGTGTACGAAATTACTCGTGTTGGTGTTAACGACGACTAATGGTGGGCATGTACAACTATCATCATCAGCATACTAAATGCGCGTTAGCCCTATCGCCATCGCCTGCGCTTGGGGGGTCTCGCCGCCGTGCTAGCCCTCTGTCGCAGCTTTTGTTCCGCCGTCCAGCTACGCAGCTACGTCGGCTAGCTACTTTTACGGCTTTTTTGTTTCTACGTGCGCCATGAGCTCCGAAGCAGCACAAAAAAGAAACGGAGGCAGTTTTCTTTGCAAGAAAAAGTGGAAATTCTTCGTAAAGTGGACGCTGGGAAGAAACAAATCGACATCTCGAAGGAGTGAGGAATGGCACCGTCAACGGTTGTAACAATTTTGAAGGATCGGCAAAAGATCACCGAGGTGCACCGAGGGCCCGAACTTGCTCGTAACGCCGATGTTTTGCAGTGCGTAGAAAAACTGCAAACTTTTATTAGTGAGTGCACCAATGCCACCGAGGCAGTGCACAAGAACGAGGACAGCTTCGATTCTTTCGTCTTGCAGAAGTTGAGTGGCACACGTCAGCCAAAGATCACCGATTTCTTCAAATAAACGGCGCATCCAGACCCGCGTTAGAGGTTAACTCGATTGTGCACGTGTTCCCAGTAAAGGTAGGTGGATGCTGTTGTTACGTTTACAATTTTTACCGCACATTTTTAATTTTTTCACTATAACGATTTTTCACAATAACGAACTACTTTTCGCGGTCCCTTGAAATTCGCTGTATCGAGATTTGACTGTATAAATAATGTCGTGTCTCTGACGCGACACATACTTTCGGAACGGTAGGAAAATTTTGCCGGTAACGCCGCTGGTGTTAGGGTGTCTATGAATAATTAGGATACGTTGTAATAATAACAGGGCCCAGGTAAACCCTGGCAGGCTATGGTATTTGGCGTGAAAATGTGTATTAGTAGCCATCTGGTCAGCACGTTTTTGAGCATAAACTTGTTTTTTTAGTGCTAAGATGAGAAATCACCTTATACATGTGGCACGCCTAGGGCGCTGTTGTGGCGGAAGCGCTTTTCTACTCCCCGGCGCACAAGACATTACCAGCCCTAAAAAGCGTGGCACCGGATGGTCCCCTTGGCAAACTCACCGATACAGCATTCCCGGAGCGTGATCTCAGCTTGGGAGCTGCACGACTTCTCGGTCACGTTTTGGCCTTTTGGAAACTGTTGGAGGCAAATCTCAGCAAACATATTCAAGAGAACAACGTTGCTGATGCTCTGAGGCAGTGCAAACGACGGGATCAGCATTAACAATGCGCGCAGGAGACGTTTGTTCACGTGTACTTGCAGGAGAATGTGCACCAGGAACGAGGCACCGCCTGCGGGTGTGTAAAAACACAAGAGGTACGGTCTTTAGGAATCCACACGGAGACCACAAGGCCGCATACAATAGTGGTAGTCCTTCACTTTCACACAAATATATATACAGTAATTCCTCCTTGTAACCAAATCGCTTTCATTGAAATACCGATTCCTTCGAACTTGCTTGTGACCCCAACCCATATGCATGCATTTTAGGCTACATTACTTGAAGGGCACGAAGAGATTGACCCGCTTAGAGGTTAGTGGCAAGCGAAGGCTTGGCCGAGCGGCGGCCACCCAGCGGCGAGTCTGGCTATCAGCATGGGGGGGAAACGCAAGCTGGTGTTTCTACTTCAATTTTTCCGAGCCGGTTATGCTGCGTCGGACGCGCTCACCACCTGTGCTTCTTAACGCCAACCTGCCGGGTGTCCTAGTTGCAGTCTTCTACCACTCACTGCTCCCATCGTGGCCATATACTGCCGCCGGGCGCTACTGTCCAAGTTCTCATGCCGCACAAGTGTAAGCTGTCTTTACAGCATACGGGCCAGTTGTGCACACGTTCCGGGCTTGTTACGCACCACCATACCTCGGCACACTTGGCGCGGCTCACTCAACCTCACTCACATATTTTTAATTTTGAATCACCACTCACTCAAACTCAGACTCATTACGTAGCAGCACGTGTGAGCGCACGCAAACGCAAACTCACGGTAAGCGCAAAACTAAGAACTAACTCTTACTCAAATATCAATGTGTACTCAGAACTCAGAATGTACTCAGAACTGAAAACGTACACAAAACTCAACATGTACTCAAACACAAAATGTACTCCAAACTCAAAGTGTACTCAAACACAAAATGTACTCAGAATTCATTGTACTCACACTCAAAATGTACTCAAACTCAAAAGGAACACAGAAGTAAGAATGTACTGAAAATTCGAAATGCACACAAACTCAAAATGTACTCAAAACCCCAAATATACTCAAACTCAAAATGGACTCAAAACAAACTGGAGTTATTCGAAATGCACTCAGAACTCACAATGTACTCAGTACTAGAAATGACCTAGAACTCAAAACGGACTGAAAACTCAAAATGAACCCAGAACTCAAATGGACTCAGAACTCGCTAGTGCTCAGAATTTACTTCGGCTCTGATGTACTCGGAATTCATTAGCATTTAGAGGTTTAAAATTCACGCTGGTAAAAACATAACGGGTGCAAATTAGTAAGCTCGAAATCTTGCATTCGGTACATGATACGGTAACTCCTGTGAAGTCGGAAACAATTTCGCTACAGAATTTACTTACAGCTATAACTGCAGGCCATGATAATGAGCACGCCTTGCAAGCAATTGTACGTATATATTGCATACCAAAACTCTTGATACAGGCTGCCTGCTCGTGTTCATAACAAAGGCGGTCTGGACTCGATGGTGTGCTGGGGCCCTGGAGAGAAACAAACAAAATTGGGCGAGAGGACGTGGCTCACTACTCAGTACATTTACATAGAAGCTTTTTTGGTTTTACGGTCCCCCGTAATCTTGCTCTGCATCCTGAAAAACCCCTTCTGTCAAAACGAACTGTCCCCGCGCATCTCAGAAGCGCGATGCGTTCATGGGTATGGGATATGCCTTTGTTGTTTTTTTAATTCGCAGTATTCTTTGCCGAATGCCACCCTTCCCCTCCCCCCTCCCCCCAGCCCTGTGAAATGCCCTGCATTTACAAAACTGCACATATCGCGGAATCTAAACTTGTAGTCGTAAATCAAGGTCATTGATCAAACGAAATTTAAAAACACCAAGAAATATGAGATAGAAAGAAATTACGAAACTGGCGAACCGTGTATTAAGGGAGTCATGGATAGTCACAGATTGGGTTACACTTCGAAGTGATGTGCCGCTAGGGCATGTGGGATATCAAATTGAAGGTCTCGAGAAGGGAAATCACCTGGTACAAACAAAAAATGCTTCGCGGTCATAATCATGACATTGTTATGCGAGTCATAAGAAGGGATATAATTCATATTGATGAACCCTTAGGCGTGTGGGGTATCAACCTAAAGTTTTCGATTAGAGAAATAACGTGGGAAAAAATAAATGCACTCTGGCCCTAATCATGACATAATCATGGGAAGTCATACAATGGTTAAATAACATTGGTATGCCGCTAGGCTGTGTGATGTGTCGGATTGAAGATCTCGGTTAGTGGTTTCATGAGGAACAAAAATTGTTTACTTGTTATAATCGTCATGTTGAGTCACAGATATGGATAACATTCAAACTGATGTGCCGCTATGGCGTATGGGGTGTAAAATTGAAGGTCTGAATGAGGCAAATAACGTGTTACAAATGAAAATTCCTCCTTGTCATAATCAGGACATAGTCATAGTGAGTCATCGATTGAGTTAAATATTAAAGCGGTACCGCCGCGTTGTACGTGGTATCAAATGTAAAGTCTTGCTAAGGGGAATCACTTGGGACAAATAAAATATGCTTCCTCATTATACTCATGCGATAGTCATGGAGAGACAAATTAAGTGAAAATTCAAAAAAATACCACCCAGGTATGTGGGTATCAAATTAAAGGTTTCGATGAACAAAATCATGTGGGGTAGACTAAAAGGGCATCCCGCTGACCAGCACTAGCTAGGAGTAGATAAACTGCGCAAATTCATAGCAGATGCTAGAATGGTAGCGCAATAGGAATTGTGTTAAAGGGAAGGGTTTGAGAGAGCAAATTTAAACCCCGCAATGACCGCATTTTAAGATCATTATGCGCAGTAGCTTTATAAGTGAAAATTCGGAGTTGTGTCTTAAGCTCATCGGGGCTGTTCAATTATTGGTTTCCGTGTCGGGATTAGCGTGTAGCTAAAGGAAACCCACGCTATGTAGTAATGGCGAGTTCAGCTTTGAAGGGCGGCAATATAGTAAGCCCGACGCTCCGAAGCGTGCAAATCCATTTATTATGTACCTGCGGACTTTTCCGTGTACCTCGGGGATACACAAGAGAATGTAGACGCTGTCACCTTCTTTTCCATCTTCCCCATCCCTGACTAGACATTGAGTCTTTCCTTCCAAACAAAGAATAATAATAATAATCAATCAATCACACAATCAATCAATTCAATGTTTATTTACGTGCCCAGGAACAGCCAGAGGCCTGAGTGCTGGCGCATGGATAGTTCCATAAAAACAGAATACAAGAAACATATACCAAGAAACAAACAAGCGACAAGACACACACAAATTGAAGTAGTGAAAATGACAGAAATAAAGCATAGGCAGAGCCTGGGTACAGGTAAAAAATAAAAAAAGAAGATGCCTATGTTGCTCTGCCTTTCGTAAAGGCAACACGACAGGCAGAGCAACAAAGTTTGACAGTAATACAACAAAAACAACGGCAAGAGTGTAGAGACAAATGATAAGACGAAGAAATGACAGTAAACAATTTCAAAAATAGGCAACTATCAGTTGGATAGACACAACCACAGAGAAACCAAATTCCAGAAAAAAAAAACGACAGACATATCATAGATGTTTAACATACTGTATTCAACAGCGCTGTACGGTAAATTGTAAAGGATTTCTGAAAGACAGGAGAATGATTGGAGTTGCGCGCAGCGGTCAAGAACGGGCTATGCGACCTGGTGGGCCTTTGTGGTACACTAAACTCTAAACAGTTAAGCAGGTCTGCGCAAGAAAGGTCACCATGAACAATTTTGTGAAGAAATGTAAGATCACGCATACGTCTGCAGTTCAAGGAAGGTATGGAAGGAACTATGAGTAAGCCAGAATCACGATGAAAACTGTGATTGTGATGCCCGTGTCTAAATATGGATAAAAACTTCTTCTGCACACGTTCTATTATTTCACTACTAGATTTGGAGATGCCGTTCCAGGCAACAGAAGCATATCCCCCCCACCGGCTATTCTTCTGTTTGTCGTTCCAGGCAAACAGAAGCATAGTCGGGGGGGAGGGGGGGCGAGCTGACGCCGGAAAGCATGGCGTCAGCTCGCCCCCCCACTGACGACCCAGTTGCAGGTTTGTCACCTCCTACAGACCCACCTGAGGAAATTATGGAAGCGAATGACACCGACACTACATTCCCGGCTACCACGGAAACCGAGGAAGAAATCTCCAGCCCATGGATTGAAGGAGTACGCTGCTGGCTTGGACTACGTACTCCTCTCCCGTACAAGCCTGCTCCCCAATCGCCACTGCCACCGGCGCTCCGCCATCGCCCGTCAGCGTGTCAACCCAGGCAACCACCTCTACCCACGGACGACTTTAAAACAGGCATCCGCCCAAGAAATGGCCTACAGCTTTCCCGTGCAGACCCGATTTCTCTCACTGCGTCAATCGCTCGGGAGATCGGGCTCCCCACTTCACCAGCACCTTTCCAGCTCCACGTTGGCGCGGAGCAGAACATCATAGTTGTCAGCACAACTTCCCCAGCAGCTGCGCGAGCGCTCGAGAGCCTCCAGAAGATTGTGGTCTTCGGCAACAGACACGAAGTATCAGTCTACCCGATCACTCCGGACAACTGCTGCCGCGGCGTCATACACAACATCGCACAAGATCACCCAGAAGAGCTCCTCAAGTCGCTCGTTACCGCTCCCGGCTACAAGGTGCTCAATGCTCGCCGACTCGGAGACACCAAAGCCTTCGTCATTACATGTCGAGGCATGCGAGTACCGTACTACGTGTATGTCAATCAAGCCCTCCTCCGATGCTACCCCTAGCGCCGCATGGTCACCTTTTGCACCCTCTCCCATCAAACGGGCCACCGAGCGGACGTTTGCCCCTCGCCTCCCGCCACGCCCAAGAGCAAGGCATGCGGCGCCTCCCTCAACGAGCTTCAGCACATCTGCACACCGCGGTGTGGGCTTTGTAACGGCCGACACACAACCGCATCTAAAGACTGCCACAAGCGGTACTTGCCCACCGTGTACAAGGCCAAGAAAACTGCAAACAAGTCCACATCGAACGAGTCCTGCCGGTCGCACTCCCCCTCTCCTGGCTCGCGGCACAACCGGGGACCTCATAGTTCCGAGCTCAAGACCAAGCCGAGACAAGGGTCACGGGAAACAACACGGGCGTTCAGCAACCAGGGAGCGTTCAACCACCAGAGAACGCCCCAGCCATTAACGCAATCGAGGTACGACGCCAGTAACGCAGTGCAAGCCACCCAGGAAACAGCGCTCGACAAGCTGCTGAGTCAACACGGGCACCGGGCACAAAGAACCACGCCAGGAAGACTCTCCGAAGGTGAGCTGGGCAGGGGTAGCGTCCTTCAGAGATGAGGATAAATACGGCGCAATTGCAACACAACTGCAAGCAGAAAATGCGGCTTTAAGACAGGAGCTCGCAGAACTGCGGGCCTCGTTCAACAAACAACAGCCCACTCCCCTTCACCTTCTCTGCGAAAATTCTCCCCCGCTATCAAGAGCACTCGCACTACCCTCCCACCCGGCAGGTGGTGAAACCCCCCTCTTCCCACTAACCCCCCCCCTCCCAAGTCGGGCGAGGTAACGCCAGCAAATCCCACGCCATTTATCACTCGAGACGAGGTGATGGGTATACGTTCTTTCCTGCAGCAGCTGACCTCGCAACAAACGATTACGGAGCAACTCAATCAGACCATGCAAGCCCTCAAAGATATGCATGCCAATTTCGAGGAAATCGAAGCTTCTCCCAGATTGTGCACTCTCGTCACTAACTCCCTTCCTTCTCCACCTAAAGATGCCATGAAAGATGGGTCCTCCTGATAAGGATAGACGGAACCGCGGCGAAACCGTAGTTTGGCAGTGGAACTGCCACGGTTTCCGCGAAAAACGCGCAGAACTTATACAGTGCATTACAACTCAAAAAAAAAACCCCGCACGTTATCGCCTTACAAGAAACCAACTCATACGCTTCGCTGCCTGGATATATCACCTTTCATGCTGATAGCACTCGAGTGTTAACCAGGTCAGTCACCGCTATACCGCACCCCCTACCCCAAGCAGGAGCCCCAGGCATACTCCTAGAACTAGTGCTCGCCAAGGGCTCAAAGAACTCCTTACAGATCTTCCATATGAACGTATACTGCAGACCCAAATGTTCCCCACAGGCCCTAAATTACACGGTAGAAATGGCTGGAAAGAAAGCAGGCAGGCGTCAGCTTATCGTCAGTGGAGACTTCAACGCGGCGCACCCGCTTTGGGGTTACGCTTACTGAATCCAAGGGGCAACTACCTTCACAAGTATATAGACGAGCAAGCTTGGGTGATACTCACGGAGCTCAACATACCCACTCGCACGGGCACAAGCACCTGCCGTGATAAAACGCCAGACCTTTTCCTGAGCAACAAGCAGGTGACGTGCGTGTGCCGAAACAAGCAAGAGGCACTGGGCAGTGATCATTCTATTATTGAAAATGTCATTTCAGGCCCTGAGCTTGTCCGCACAGTGGGATGTGCCTCCTTAACAGATTGGGATGGTTTTAGGAAAATGAGGTCATCACGGCATACAGAGGACATCCCAGATCCGATGGAGGAAGACCAGTATTCCGCGTCTATAACCCACTACTAAGTAACATACAAGTACCGACAATCCCTGCGTGGACACACACCTTCTACACATATGGGAAGCTAGACACAGCCTTCAAAAGCGCTTGAAAAAACAACGACACAATAGAAAACTCCGCAAGCGCATTGCGCAGCTCACTGAAGAGGCGGCAAAATACGCACGCGAACTTTGCCGTGAGAGTTGGCTCTCCATTTGTGACGCCATGGGTAATCATGCGAGCACGTCAAAAACCTGGAAAATTCTTCGCTACTTCCTGGACCCCTCTACCATGAAGACAACGTCACTGAACAAACTACGTGCCCTCCTGCACAAGCACTCAACAGACACAATTCTGACGATCCTTGAGGCAAAATTCTTCCCACCTGGTCCTCAACAGCGCCACATAGACTACGATGGCGAGCGAAACCCCACACTGGACAAAGACATCTTCATCTCGGAGGTACGAGCGGCACTGGCTCGCTTACGGAAAAACACTGCACCGGGTCCCGATGGAGTTTCCAACAGGCTATTAGCCAACCTCGATGACGACTCCCTCATGTCCCTCACCGCGTGCATCAATAGAGTGTGGCGAGAGGGCAACATTCCTGCCGAATGGAAGCACGCCAACGTTCACCTCATTCCAAAACCGAACAAGCCCCCCTCCATTGACAACCTCCGACCTATCTCGTTAACATCCTGTGTCGAAAACTCATGAAGCATATCGTCCTCGCTCGCCTCCAGCGTCACATAGACGATCGGGATCTCATGCCGGCCTCTATGTTTGGCCTCAGACCTCACCTCGCCACCCAGGACATCCTCCTCCAGATCAAAGAACAGGTCATGACCCCGGCCACCCGGCACTCCCCCACAGCGATGCTGGCATTGGACTTCAAGGGGGCATTTGACAATGTGTCTCACTCAGTCATTTTGGAACGCACGTATGCATACGTGTGAAACGTCCTCACAAACAGGCAAGCAGTGATCCACGTCGGTGAAGCAAAGTCCCACCTTATCAACCTGGCGAGCAGAGGCACTCCACAAGGAGCAGTACTCTCACCAATGCTCTTTATTATCGCCCTAATCAAACTGCCACAACGCCTTGCCGCTACCTCCAAAAACTAAGCATGGTATCTATGCCGACGATGTGACAGTCTGGACAGGCACAGGCTCATGGGGGGATATGGAAGCTCGCCTTCAAGAAGCGGCCAATGTGGTCACTGAGTACGCCAAATACTGCGGACTCTCTTGCGCCCCGCAAAAGTCGGAACTCCTCGTGGTCCAACCAGGGAGACCCAAAACGGGACCCACTCCCACCGGTCGAAATCCACCTAGAGGGCCACACTCCTCGCCCCACACCTGAAATCAAGATCCTTGGAATGATTTCCCAGCACGACAAACGAAACTCCACTCTCGTAACTCGCCTCAAACACACTACGGACCAGGTGTCTCATATGCTGCACAGGATCATGACGAAGAGGCGTGGCTTTGGGGAGCATGCGGCGCTACGTCTCATACAGGCCTTCATTATTTCCCGCATCGCTTACGCAGTCCCATATGCTCTGCTCAACAAGCACGAAGAAGAATGCGTGAATACAATAATCCGAAGATTATACAAGTGCGCACTGTGCCTTCCCCCGAACACATCCACCTCGCTCCTCCTTCAACTCGGCATCCATAATACGTCGTCGGAGCTAGTTGAAGGACATCTGCTACAGGAATACCAACGGCTCTCTCTCACCAAGGCGGGCCGCCGTGTCTTGTCAGAATTAGAAATAAATACACCAGGCTAAAACGGCCCACTTCCAGAGACCCTACCCCGACATACTCAACAACGAATTCAAGTCCGACCGTTACCGGGTAACATGCACCCGGAACACCACAGTGGACGACGCAAGGCTCGCGCCTCCTACCTACCCCTCCTACCCACCGTTCGCCCTGGCAGTAAGCCCCGCCCAAGGAGGACCGACTATCACTGCCTCTATAAAAACACGCTCACCAGCTGAAGCTGAACAGGCAGCAATCGCGCTTGCCATCTCCTCAACCAAGGCTACTACTGTAGTGACGTACAGCCAACAGGCCTGCCGGCACTTCCGGGCAGGAACGGTGCACGCTGCGGCCCGCGCAATACTACTGTGCCTCCCCCCTCAGCGACAGATCCAGATTGTATGGAATCCAGCCCAACTGGGAGTGAGAGGGAACGAGACGGCCCGCGACCATGCGCGAGAAATGACACGCCGCACGAGGAGTGAAGACGCCGCCTTGGAGAGATTTACTCTCCTTCTAGCATACAGAGAAATGACCCAACATCTACGCCTGGCCCGATGCACCCTTCCCCCACCCCACCGACACCTATCTATAGAGCAGGCACACCACTACCGTGCCTTTCAAACAAACACCTTTCCCCACCCAAAAAGAGTCTGCCACTACTCCGAACAAATTACGTACTTGGGTGCCCCTTCTGTGAAGCAGATTGTACTCTTTTCCACATGATTGGTGGATGTCCCTCCCACCCTCTCCCCAAACCAAATCCGTACAACCCTCCCGAGCTCTGCAGGCGCTGCCTGTCCAGCTCATGCCTGTCGGACCAGCTTCGACTAATGGAGCGGGCTGTACCGGCTGGCAAATCATATGGGGTCCTGGACTGAGGACTCCACCTCCACACAAATTTACTACACAATAAAGATGTTTATCCTCCTCCTTCTCCTTCTCCATTTTGAATCCGCGTACCTGTCAAAAGTACAGTGTTTGGAAGGAATAGATATTAAAACAACCTCCCCTTGTTTTTCGACTTTTGTATAGCTATTGTACTTTATATTCATGACGCGATGTCACCGGAATTAGAGATAACCCACTGTCGCATTCTACCCTGGTATGGATAAGGATATTTAATTGATTATTAATCTTCGTGCACAAACATCCTTTGCCAAATACCACACAGTACCATGCAATGTCCTACATCTGCATCCGAATGCCTTTTTGGGAAACTTATCAAAACACATTCGTTATAATAGTGTAAATGTGAATTATTGGTGCTGCTCCCGACTTCGGTGCAAGCTACTTTGGGAGGAAGGGCCTCGTCAGGCTGTAGCCTTTTGCCCTCCACCTTATGTGTAAATGTACTTTCACCTCTTTCAAATGAAAACAAAAGACAACGTAAGCAAAAAATATTCAGACAAATATCTAGCCCCACGAAGTATTCTAAATTAGCCCCAAAGTATCGAAATTTGCTGCTCATCGCAACTTTCGAAAGAAAAACATTCGGTATAAGAAGAGCACCTTTATTAGTTGCAATTGTGCAACATTTTATGCATTTTTTGCTCCATCGGGCTGATGTGTTCATGAATATTAAAGTTGGCACCAGGATATTCATGGAGGCAAAAAAGCATTAAGTGAACGTTAGGTTTCCGTGCAGTTATTTACAACGCATTTCCGCTTGTAATGGTTTTGAGGTGTAGAGGGGAAGGGAAATATTGCCCGGTAAATGTCTCTTGAGTTCGTCGTGCTGCCCAGAGCCGTGCAATATCATATGTTCCACCTGCCATCGAAAAATATTGTGTGCCATCGGAATGTTTCCAGACCACCTCTGAGCACTGCAGAAAAGGAATTCTTGCCTTTTTTAAATACAGAAATAACCAGGTTGATTTTGTTTTTTTAAAGGCGGCTGATTGTGCATTGTGGCAGTGCGTACATATGACTACATAAGCAACTCGTTGGCAAAAATGGGTCTGTGGGCCAGGAAGTGCCCGTCGGTTGCGACCAGCCAAAGCGGTGTTCTCTGGCGCGTGGCTTGCCTCGCGCGCCGAGGAACCGGGCCACTGAAGCTGAAGCTGCATCTCATGATTATTATGAAGGGTGCTTGCGCTAACAAAGGCGTGGCTGCTACAATTCTAATCTCACATGGCTGTTCTATCTAACCATGACCAATACTTCTTGCGTAGCATGTAGCATTTCAAACGGCTGATGCCCTCTTCTCCTATGAAGTTGGCTGCATGAAAACAGCCACATGTTGGCTTGGCAGCAGCTTACACATCTGACCATCGCGTTTTTGCGTCCGAGTATGGTGTTTTCGTCCCCTGAGATACACTGGTAAAAGCTCTTGCTTTCATCATCATCATCATCATCATCATCATCATCGTGATCCTCATCAGCCTACTCAGGTCCACTGCAGGACGAAGACCTCGCCCATTGACCTTCAGCTGTTCCTGTCCTGCGCTGCTCTGATCCACAGCTTGCACCCGAATTTGCTTATTTCATCCCTCCAACCTGGCCTTCCCCTCCTAGACCGATCTCTTGAATAGTCCACCGGTTGTGGGTTGGCCTCACTACATGGCCAGACCAAGTCTATTTCTTTTATTTATTTCAACTACGATATCTTCCGATCTAGTTTTTCCTCTGCTCCAGGTAGCTCGTTTCCTGTCCCTGAGTGTTACTCCCAGCATCATTCGTTCCATGGCAGGTTGAGCTGACCTAAGTTATCTTTCTAGTTGTTTAGTAAGGGGCCAAGTTTCAGCTCTATCCGTCTTAACAGGCAGTACGCACTGGTTGTAGATATTTTTAAGTGCCAGAGCTAGCTTACTTTTCATTATTTCGGAGTGCTGGTCGAGTGCTACCCAGCGCATACCTATTATGCGCCGGATTTCTCTTTCGCCATTTGGCTCAGCATTACTCACCTGTTCAGAATAGTTGTATTGTTTTACTTGTAGCGTTTCGTACCCTAAGCTGACGAGGACGTTTTTCGCGTGCTTATGTCTTTTTACTTTTGATTTGCTTACATCTATTTTTAGCCCGACGGCCTTGCTTTGTGATTGTAGTTCATCAAGAATTGTTTGCAGATATTCTGTAGTCTCACTCAACCTTACTCTGTCGTCCGCAAACCTCAATTGCTCAAGTATTTTTCATCTATCCTTATTCCTATGTTTTCCTACTCAAACTTCCGAAACATGCCCTCCATACGTGCTGTGAATAGTTTTGGCGAGATGGTTTTGCCCTCTCTTACTCCCTCTCGGATCGGGAATTTATCGCTTATCTTGTGAACCAAAGCCCTAGCTCCGAAGCTCGTGCTCTTGGAGCAAAGCTTTTGCTCCTCCAGAAGCATAGCTCTTGTTTTACCCATTCATAATTGCATACAGTGAATTACAAAAGACGTCAGTTTAGCCTGTATATAGGGTTCGAAATACTTTAGATACGCTCGGACTATTAGCAATGCTAACAGTTGGCGTTCAGGCGTGGCGGGGCAGAGGTTAATGCGGTGTGGGGCCGAGCCCACGCAGGCGGGTTCGATCACAGGCGGGGTGCATGGCTGCTTTTCGGATGGAGGCAAACAGCGAAAACGCCCATGCATCACGATATCAGCGCACGTTAGCGATGCCCATGTAGCCAAATTTATTCATATCCTTCCACAACAGAGTGCCTAACAGGCCAGTTGAAGCTTCGGTCCATTAAAAACTTTAAATAATAGGTTGAAATACCTATTTTACATACGTGTCAGTCTTAACTTTTATATATACAAGCGCTGCTATGCAAACGTGGATAAATCCGGGACGGACCATCTAAAGCTTGCATACTTTTCGAGCTTGCTATGCGCTCCGCTTTGGTGCGTAGATAATCTCATGTACGCGCTTCTCAACAGCTATAACAAACCGGATGTGATACTTCCCACTCCGGAGGTTCTCATTTGTGGTGAACACATGAGCACAACGCCTTGGATATGAAATAAAACGCAGTAAAAATTCACGGAAGCTTGCGCTCACGCTCAGCAGTTCAATTGCGGAGCTGTTGTAGGGCAGAATCGCCGATCACATAGTAAAGTTTCAGTAAAACAGTTTATTTGCACAGTTATGGTTTTACCAATCCTCGTCTTATGCATCGAAGAGGTCGCCGCCTACTTCCCGGCCTACCAGCTCTTTGTCATCGACTCGAGCAGTGTTGCGGAATGGGCATCGCCATTCCATTCCCATTCCATTCAGAGGAATTAGATCTTGTCGTGATTCCATTCTTTTCAATTCCTCGGAATGACATACGTTAGCCCGTTCCCACTCCTGGAATGGCGGGAAGCTCAATTCTATTCCTTTAGTTCCGCATCGTAAAAATTGCCTCAGGTGCTTTGTGGAGTTGCCGAGAAACGCAACGTGTATCTTACGTAATCGTTCGGGTTTAAAACTGCAAAAGTAAGCAAAATGTGCCACTTGTCACCCAAGTTGGCAGGTGTTACAGGTTGTTTACATATATCGTGCAAAACAACTACACAAAGCAAAAAATTACCGTCCCGTCCTATCGAAAGTAGAAAGAAGCGCGAAAGTCTAAAAGTGCGTCCAGCTTTCGCTGAACGTGCTTCTAACCGGTCGTCAAACCTTCAAGCACCCAATCGCAAGCGAAGACGAACCCATGAGACAATTTTTCGCAAAGTAAACGCAACTACGAACGATCTAAATGTATGTACAAAGTTACGTGGTTTATGAGATAAAGGTCAAGGTTCATTATTGTACTCCTTTTCATGATCGAAGCATGTGTTGTCACATTTAGACCCGTTCGTTTTTTTGCGATCTGTGGAGGGTACGGTTTTTGACAGCAAGGGAGTCCAAGTTTCAGAGAGGACCGTAGAAAAGACGAGAGACTTCAATTTGCGGTCCCCGGTTTTCTTACGCA
>CM023450.1:180792732-180830193 GCA_013339765.2 Haemaphysalis longicornis
GACTGTGAAGAGCTCCCGACTGTAAAGAGCTGCTCGCCTGAATTTGGAGACCTTTGATGACTTCCATCCCTATAATTTTACTGGCATGGAATGGACAAGACTAAAGCTATCACCGCGGATTTTTTTAAGGGGAGGCATGGTTTTTCACACCTCCCCCCTTACGCTCCGGCAGGGCTAGTACTCGTACTCGCCATTCTACGCCGAAAGTGCATTACGTTTATTCGGCTCGTTTGAATCTGCACTTGCACACTGGGATAGCAGATTTCAATAAATTTTACATCTTGACCCCCCTCCCTGGGTCTGGCGGTTTTGCGGTGGTAGGTTCTTCACACGTATTCCTCTTTCCGCACAAAGCCCTCTTCCATTCCCGTTTCGTCATCATATTTAATTTTTTAAACATCCCTCTGTCTCTTTTTCTCTCGTTTGTTTTCTCGTTTCTTTAACACTCCTTAATTCCTTTTTTTCTCTTTCTTAACTGGTTATATTTATGCCTGTTTACTTAACTGCCAACTGTACTCGAAATTTCGACCTCTAGAAAACACTATTGCCGTATAGTCTGCAAAATTCAAAATACAACAGATTAAATAAGCGCGTAGACGCCTCAAGTGGTCAGCAAAAAGTCAGCGATTTTGAAATGGAAATCGGGGAGAGCGCGGCCATTAAAATGATGTTGCAGCCGGCAAGAGAGCGGCCGGACGGTCAGCAGCCTCGGGAGCAAGCCAGCGCGTAAGCTCTACTCGCGCTCGGGCCAGCGTATGGGTGAAGCATTCTCAACAGAGCTCGACCGGTTCTCCAGCTGCGTGGCTGGCCAGAAGAAGAAGCCCCCGTCAGCTGTAGCGCCACAAGCGCGTCGTGGCTGTTTACGCGATCCGCCGGTGGGTGCAGCGTGGTCTACGGCGGAGCTTTTAAAGCAAAGCTTTCTACCTCTACCAGACAACGATTCCTTTGTGACGTGCGGGACAAGGAACTCGGAACGCGGATAAGAAGGGGGAGGGCGGTTTTCACTCCCGGAGCACAGTGTAGATGGCGCGGCGATAGGACGCTATAACCCAGCGTTCCCCGCGCGCGGCAGCCCGCTCGCACCGGCGGGCGCGTTTCAGGGACGCCTTTGTCATCTGCTTTAGCGACGGTTGTTTTTCGCCAGTCGTGGAGTACTTCGCGTCCATTGCGTGCTTCCTTTGCACGGCTTGATTAACTTGTTCGACGGCACCCCCCGGGTAGCCCGGATCCGTCAGAATTATGGCCGTACGGCAAAGATACGTAAAGGATTGCTTTACAGGGGGAAATACAAAATGTACAGACCCCATACATACATCCTCCCGCTAGAGAAACGCTACTTTTTGCGCACTGCTTGCCACGAATGGGACTCCGTTCTCTAAATTGGTGAATACCAATTTTTTGTTTGTGTTTTAACAAGTATTACAAAATGCGAAAGGAGCAACTGTTCCTGATCAATAGCGATTATAAAAGTTCCCCAGCTTTCTCGCAATTCTCAAGCTTACTAAACTAACTAATCTGCATAAGTGGGAATCCCGAAGTTCATATGTCGAATTGTTTTCGGGTGCTGCGCTTGTGTCGCGCGGTGGTGTACCCTGAGCTACCACATCAGGATGGCGATATTCCGCTGTTTCTCACCCTTCGAAAGACGCTCCTCTCCGTTTTCTCTCACTTCCGTCTACGGCCGGGCTACAGCCGCGGCGTCCGCCGCTCTAGCCCGGCCGTGGGCGACGCTCTTGCGTTCGGGATGCCGCCCCCGTGAATTCCAGGTAACGGCTGGCAGAATCTGGTTTCGCTCTTTGTAGAGCCACGGTGTGAATTCAAGTGACGTCGCACGGGCAATTGTTGTGGGTGTCTTTAAAGCTTTGGTTTCCAACCCCCTTCACAGCCTTAAATTGGAGCCAATTTTTTTTAAACGCTTCTGACTGATTAACGAGGCGTTTCACGGGGCTACCCCCAGTGTCCCAGCTGATTTGGTGGTACTTTCTACACATTAAAAATACATTTTCTCGAGGTAATCTTTGAGTGCAGTTGGCCATTAATGTGAAGAGGTGTGTCACCATCTTTCGTTGACATGCAGTGACCTGTCTGAGAGATAATAAAAAAGTCGCGCATACATGCTGCCTCCAATGCATATGGTCTTCAGGGCTGCCCAAATGGCATCATGCTCGAGGGAGTCGAATGCTGCTTTAACATCTACAAGCAGTCCAGTGGTGATGTGTGGCAAAGCTTTGGCACCCTTGACATGCCTTACGAAGGTTAGGACATTGTCAATGCTGCTGCTGCTTTTCTTAAGACCAGACGTGTGCGGGGAGTATACGTCTGTGGAGCCCCTCCCCTCCAGCAGTACCATTTTCTCCATGAGCCTGACAACCCAAATAAGTGCAGTGATCGGCCTATAAGGCATGATATGTGTTGGTACCTTTTCATATTTCGAGACAGGTACTACGACGCCTATTTCTATTGGAAGTCTAAGCAACCTGACACTCAGGAAATGTTAATGCATTAGCAGAGAGAGGGAAAGATAGAAATATTTCTACTTTGTCGCGCAGAGGCTGATGTATGGGCCTCACCCCATGGAAGGCATTCTTACTCCGGATGCCTTGACTTCAGCTGGCTGTCGTTTCCCGGGTCACCAGGTTGAGCTGGCTATCCGGGTCTGGGCTGGCCAGGGAAGCCTTCCACTGCTTGAAGGTGGGGTGTGAAGTCGAGGGAAGTCTGGAGTGCATTGGCGCGCCCCGTACTATATGGCATTTGGTGTCAGGCTGAGGGCAGTAGCACAGAGTGAATGTTGTTGGGGTGGGGAACATGAGGTGATGAGGTGGAGGCGGGTGGGATGGGAGTAGGTATTCGTTTGAAAGCCGCCGCGACTTGTAGCTTAGTCTCGGGAGAGGCGCCGGTGTGGTGTTCTGAGGGTGCGGCGAGTCTGCCTGTAATGGGCGAGAATCACTGTGTAGCCAGCAGTGGGTGTGGTTGATCTTGGGGGTAGACATTGGCCACCGAGGCAAGGGCTCGGTGCGTGAAATTGCGAGCCGCGGCGTGAGCCGCTTCGTTTGGCCGGCGTGTCCAGGAGCTCATACGATGCGGGTGCAGAAATGCCGTTACCTTGTCGCCGAGGTACTGTCAGTTGCACCTTTAGGAAAACAGAACGTTACTCGAACTTTTTCCCGGTAGAGGCAACGCCGAAAGCAGATACGTGTTGCAGGGATGCGATTGTGTCGTCTGACTAGATCATCCGGACGCGTTTTCCATTTCATCGCTTTCTTTCTTTTTTTTTTTTTTTTTTTTTTTTTGTTACTGTGACTGAGAATCTGGCGAACTGGCCTTATAGTATAAAATCTGGGGGCTATATTTTCAGGCCATGTAAAGTATCCCCACATAACAAACGTTTTAACATCCTTGGCCCCATCCTCGTTTCCCAACTAGCGTCGTATTCTTTTGGTTATTGTTTGGGGGAATATAAGGGTACGCTTTATGGTACACCCGATAGTGTGTCCTGAATGGGAAGGAAAATAAAAACTGTTTTAACTTACTTCAAAAAAAAATTAACGGACGGTGTTAAGCAACGCGTCCAACCCCCAAATAATACGGGGGGGTTTTGCTCAAAAAGAGAAATTCCTGTCTTATAAAGCGTTTGTTCAATACTTCACGGCAGAGACTCGTGTTACTAGTTGGGTATGTATTGTTTGACTACAATGACAGAATCATCTGTTGGGTAATGCCAACGTAATAGTCATAATGTTTCGCTTTTGAGGTCTTAGGAGTTCAACTGGCACCCGCCGAATTTAGTACCATAATACCATTTTCAAAAGCATACCGATTCATTATATCGCAGACTTCAAAACATGCCATCAGGCCTATAACTTTGTATGCTTAGGCTTAACGCTATAGTTACTTGACAGTTGAGCCGTGGCGACATGCAAAGCAACGCCATACTCACGCCGAGCCGCAAGTACCCGTACGACATTCTACCTGAAAGGCGCATTAGACGCCACGGGGATATGTTAGGCCTAAGTCGCCCCATTGCATAGCTTCCTCCTCGCCCGCTACATATGGTGCGCCATCAGACCTTTGCAGCAAGTGAGTTATAAACGGTAAAAGAAACCGGTAAGCTTCACAAATGAGGTTTCCATCTGGTGGGGCGAAATTGTCCGAGTATACGGTTGTCTATTAGTGCTTTCATAGAAAAACAAGATATCTGTAGTGGGCGCATCTATGCCAATTTACTACAAGTATTATGACGCGTCATCCACAAATCAAGCGGATACAGAGAACATTGGCAGCTTGAAGCATAAAAAAGGAGAGTGGTGTAACTTACGTGGAAGTGAGAACATTTGAGAAATGACGAATTGGAGACAACAACGACTCTTACAGCAATCACTCACCCCTTCCCGCCGTCTTGCCGCGGCGTGAAAGCCGGCGTGAAAGTGACGACATAAATCCGAAGTGGCCGTTACACGCACGCGGCGGCTGCATTCTTTTCGCTACGGTCTTGATTTTTCTTCTTTTCGTTTTCACGGTGAGCACGCCGTCGTAATGTTAGGGGGGAAGAGACGCTGCAACCATCCAAAGCACGCAGAAGGGCGGCCAATGAGGGGAGAAGGACACTGTGACGAGTGGCAGAAGAGACACAGAATGCCCCCTCGCGGCTGAGGCTTTAAAAAGCGCTCGCTGACCTGCAGTCTGCCAGTCACAGCACTGAGTTCCTTCTAGTCTCCACCAGTGTGCCGTCGAAGCATCGAAGTAGCGTCAAGACCGTCCTCTTCGCAGTGAAGAGCCAGTGGATTTTTGCCTGCACGTTTTGCACCCGGAAACTGTGCTTCTGCCCCAAGTCACAATGAGTTCTACCGGTGCCGTCCTCCTGCCGGGTATGCGCTGTTGTTTTTCGAGACATCTTTAAAATTAGGTTTTAGCCTAGAAGAGTTTTACGTGGTTATCTACGATTAGGACATAAATGAAAATAGATTTGCAGTGTGTAAGACAGGAAACGCATTTAAAACAGGAGCAATGCAATACACACGTGATTTGTATTGAACTAGAGTCACAGTTCCAATCTTATTACGTTTCCTTTCAAAAATTACTTTATCGAGGACATTGTTAGTTACTACCATGCTCCAGTACAACAGAATGTGCTTCACGGCTGCCTAAATTGCTCTGTCCAGCTTTCCAAAGTTTAAGTCCCTACCACAAAAATATTTCAAGTATTTTATTGCGAATACCCAGCGATGCCTGCTCTACTTAGGCTTGCTCACTTCGATACTGTGTAATCTATTGACACAATTCCCGCTCGCGGTATTACCAAATAGGAATAGGAAAAGTCGCTGAAAAACAAAACCGTCTAAGCATGACCAACAGTCACTTTTAGCGACCACTATATCGAACCTGCTGATTAAGAAATCTCAAAATTTAGATATGTTTATTTTCGAATATTTCAGTCATTTAAAACTCTGCAAAGTAGGGAACAGGAGCGGAGCTATATACCTGCACACAGAATACTATTGAGGGTAACGTCAAAATAACCCTTCTTATTCAGCGATCAGTACGGCTCGGCCGCCATCCGTCACGCTTCTGTAGTTCGTCACCCTTAACATTGACTTCGCCACCGCGCATGCTAGAACAAAAGGCCATCCATCAAGCGTATGGAAACGACATACTCTTCGCCCAGCGCCCCTCGAGCATCAACGTGTCAGCACATGGCCGTCTCGGTTTTCTTTGCCTCTTCCTAGAGAGCGAGATTGTCCGCAATAAAACACGAAAGATTACTGAGACACAGTAAGTCTGCTTGCAGTGATCTTGTAGGTGTTGGAGTCTAAAACTTCATCATCACCATCACCAGCCTATCTACGCCCACTTCAGGGCGAGCCTCTCCCATTATTCTCGAATTATCCCGGTCCCGTGCTAACTGAAGAAATTTATCCCCCCGCACACTTATTGATCTCATCTGCCCACCTAACTTTCTGCCGCCCCTGCACGCTTGCCTTCTCTAGGATCCACTCTGTTACCCTAAAACTTATCAACGACTCCTTACTGCTACATAGTGTTTGCGCCTCCGTGCTAGCTTTCGCTTTGTCGTCTTTCGGTAAGAACTACTTTCACATACCAACACTTACAGGCCACACATAAATGAATAGCTTCTCTAAGATCAGAGCTTTCTGTCTCTGGCGCGCACTTGTTCCATTCACTGGCCGTCACGTTTGCTTGTCACGCGGCGCGCAGTAAGCTAACTCTTTTTCCGCCAGTGGTAACGTTCCGGGCACCGGCATGATAACGCACCCGTGTCCTACTCTGGAGACACGGGTTCAGTTCACACTGAAACACAAAGGTGTTCTAATGTTCTCTTTCGGAGATGAAGGTTTTCGGCAACAGACGGTAGCCTAACGCGAGTTCGCTGTGAAACGTTTATTACTCTCACTGTAATCTACTGAAAACATCGAAAACGCACAGTATAAAGTGAATATAAGAGTTTTCCAACTTACCCAGCGCGCGCTAACATCCCGTGCAGGCATTGCTGGTCTGCGTGCTACCCGTGGCCTTTGCTGGAGGCCGCTACGGATTCGGCAGCAACTTTGGTAGCGGACTCGGCGGCGGATTTGGAGGCGGCCGGTACGGGGGTGGATTTGGCGGCGGATACGGAGGAGGAGGATTCGGAGGCGGGTTTGGACCGTCCTTCGCAGCCGCAACGAACACGTTCGCACGCCAAGAACAGTATTACGTGAGTGCTTTCTTGCAATTCCTTTGTTTCTGCAATAGCTCGAATAAGTTGCATTTTACAGAGGTTGCCGTTTTTTAAGCGACAAGATGTTTTTAGGTACAGGTGCCGAGATATACTCTTAGCAGATGGAATAATATAGTATTATTTGATCTAAATTGTTGAGTACGCAGGTGTTCTAAGCCGCAATATTGCGTAGCCAAGGAATCGGTAGAGTTCCTCCTGTGGGAACCACAAAGAACCGTTATCTCTAAAGCACACCTAATAAAACATTCAAGCAGAAGTAAATGCTGTAGAATTTGAAAATCGCGCATTGCGCGAGAAAACTCAGATTAAAACAAAAACCGTAATGTGAATACACAGTGTGGTGCTTGGTGCTTTTCTGCCATCATTTTATTAGGCCTCAAAGTAATTTTTCTTTTGCCTTGTGTGTATATCGGTACGAGAATCCCCTCACATAAAAACGTCCTGAACTTTACAACCAATTACAACTACCCTCCTTCTCGCAGTAAGTGCACTTCATTATAATTTTCTTCCTACACGGCCAGCGCAGCCGTACAGTTTCGGGCTACGACACGTAGACGAGTTCGGCACCAAGACGCGTACCACAAGGAGCAGGGAGACGCCAGCAACGCCAAGACCGGCTCCTTCGGCTTACACGGACTCCAGCGGCCTGTTCCGCCAGCGTCAACTACGTCCGCCGACGCCGGCGGATTCCGCGCCAGATTGACACCACACGAACCCGGAACCCTGCCCGGAGCGAGCGCCGACGCCGTCTTCAACTCCAACCCTCGTCCCGGCCGGCGGCGGGCCGCTAACTCGTCTCCGTACACGGCTGCCTCCACATACGGCGGACTTCGGCTACGGGCGCCAGGGCCCCTGGGGCTGGCTAAAGAAGGCCACCGAGTTATAGTTACGAAGCTGCCCTCCCTCCCCTCTCCCACCTTCTCGTTCTCAACACAAAAGGGGCCGGTGGACACAAAAAACACTGAAGACGAGTGTGGTTGCGCGCAGAAAAAAAAAAAACTTGCAAATAAAAAACATGACTAAGATAGCTTGCCCCGCTTGTCCTGTTTTCTCTGAGTTTTTCTCTCGTGAATGTAGCGCTGACTCTTCCTGCAGGCAACCGTCTTGGTGGCGTTTCAAAAGCAGGGTTGTCATTTCTGTGTTTGGCCAAAGCACAGCACATATAACTGTGGCTGAACAACACAAAAACACAGCCGAGATATTTAGTGCACGCAGTTGTACACGATTTTCAGGCGGTACAGTTATCCTGAATAAAAGCTCTTTCCTAAAATTCGGGTAGTTTAATTGCCGCAAAAAAATCTGCAATGCCCAGCGTGTACAAAGCGATTTCCAACTCGCACAAGGTGAATTGCCTTGCGGATTTGGCATTTCGACTTAAGTCGAGTGAGTTGCGCTGACATTGAAGAAAGAAAACATAACGAACTTAGCAGGTTTCATTAGTTTCGACAGCCAAACTGACAAACGCACCTGTTAGGTTGAAGAGTTGTGGCCTCTCATGGCGTCACGCCGGGGGAGCAGTTTTGGTGTGGTATTGCTTACTCATATATTTCACAAAAACACCAAACCGCACACATTTCTCGACTTCCACTCATGTCCACTATTTGCGAGTTGGTAATGGGTGAAGATCTGACTACACATTTCACTACGGAGTTGCACTGGGACAATCTCATCTGTGTTCGGGAATCTACATCGTGTTACGATTCTGCGCGCCGCTACGTGTTCGCGCGTCCTATAAGTATTGCGGAGTGCCACGCGTGTAAGAAAGCTGCCTGGGACAAGTCGCAACGTCGCCTGAGAATGACCGGTGCGCGGGCGGCTCCCTGTCGGTGATTCAAACTTCGGCAGCTGCAATGAATCTCCGTGTAGCAACTTCCTCCGAAGGCCACGGATGCTGCCACCGAGATCCCCTCTCTCAGACTCGGCGTGCGCCGCTACTGCCGGTCCCTCAAGAACTCTGCAATGTGTGTTGTGTGTGTCTGTTACTATGTTCGCGCCGTGTGCAAAAGCACTAGGAGAACTGTTTGGCCGTTAGGTCTTGGGGCATAAATATATGGGGTGCCCGAGCGCAAAATTCCATTCGTTATGGAGCAGCAAATCTATGCTGTCGCTCTGCTCGAGTCCTGTACTGTAATCTCGCCCGTAAAGGCATTGTTCCTGTATTGGCCTGGCTCATCTGTCGCCATGCAGTAAACCAGTTAAGTTTGCCTTCGGCTTCTTGTCGTCATCACCAAGGCAACAACCTTTGCTGGCCGCTTACCATCACCCTACCTCACATGACGGAGGCGACGGAGCGCGGTGCTGAAACGCCTTCCCGTACGTAACAATCGTAAGGCTGCACATATTCGTCCGCGGGTTCTACTGGATACGGTTCTCATTTAGGAGCCCGACCAGCGTGTTTGCATTGCTATAAAAAATGTTCGTGACCCACGCCTTTAGAGACCTCGCTACCTAAATACATTTCGGTCACGAGCGAGTATTAGAACTTCAAACAACGTTTTGTGATGTATAACGTTTTGGATTTAATATTTCTATACTTTTGATCCAAACTATTCTGCAACCAGAACACAAAAAACCCACAGTGAATCCCCCATTCCAGCGCAGATGTTTATTGAAAGCTTTCACCGCTTTTTTTAGAATTTTTCTAGACAACAAAAGAAGCAACTCACCAACATCTAACCTAAATACACAGACATGAAAGCGAAATCTAGGTGACGTCCCTAATTCCAACACAATCGTCTCGTACGTAACCGCAGGGAAAGTGTGTCCGAACGTGTGGAATCATGCTTTTGGTTGAGGCTACGGCGTAGCTTCACTTCTTTCCTTAGCAAATATTACAACTACAGACGACTTTATATAAATACTTGTGAAGTGCTCGGTAACGCGCAGGCTAGAGTACAAGCTCTGAATACGCGCATAATTATGGGAACAATCTTTATCGAAAATTTGCGCGCATTCAAACAATTTAACAAGCCCGTTACAGGCATACGGATGCTGCGATACGGAATGAGGACGACGCATTGCTGAAGACGTGGTTAAACAGGTTACATTTTGTGATCAGGGACACACCCGTAAAGAGAGAAAAAGAAGACAATCGAACGGAAGGGCTGGAAAGTGAACTAATTGATTGATTATGGCGTTTAACGCGCCGGCGATACACAGGCGATGAGTCCCGCCGTAGTGGAGGGCTCCGGATTAATTTCGACCACCTGGTGATCTTTAACTAGGCGTATACTAGGAGTTCAACTAGGCGCGTAGTTTGATTTACTTCCTTGCACTGCAGTAGGCGGGTTTAACGGCTAAAAAAGAGAGCATCAATGGTAACAGGGGCATAGAAGAAAGTTGAGTCAAAGGCGATAGAAGGGGAGCGGCCACAGACGAGGAAGAATGGTGCGTTTCCAGTCGTATTTTGCGAAAATATAAACGCAGGTGACGAAGTTACGGATGACTTCCCAATTGTTGTGATCAGGGCTTTTATACATAAAAACAATGTACGGAATGGTTCAATAAAAGCGCTCAGTAGCACCATTCGTCCAGGGATGGTAACTGGACGTTGTTTTGTGTAACGCGTTCGAGGCGCGCAGAAACTCTTCGATTACAGTAGAAAGGAAAGCCCGTACGTCCGCGGCCGCTCCGGAGGAGGCCGGGTGCCCCAGCCGTTGCCGTAGTGCTGGATGCTTCGAGAATTGGACGTCGGAATGAACGTGGCACAACAGGGACCAATTTACTGCCATCAGGGTTGTAATTTTGGCGGGAAAGGACACCGTTCAGAGTTTGCAATCTATGATTGACAACGCGCATGGCAGTTCGGAGGCGGCACAGGAGCGTGCAGCGGCAAACCACCGTATCAATCAATACTATAGGGTGAAGGTGGGTGCCAAGAGGAGTGTGTTGTCGGGTTCTCGGATTATCAGGATAGAGAGAGGACAATGGACAACGTGACAGGGCATCTGCGTCCGTATGCTTCTTCCTCGTAGTTAAACGTCATGGAAAAGGCATACTGTTGGAGGCGCAGAGTCTAACGGCCAAGGAGCCCAGACTCTCCCTCACAGCGGCCGGTCGACGGGTACTCCAGCTCATCGGACGCACGGCCCCTGCCACCCCACACGCGCCCAAACGTATTCCCCTCTCCATTCGTCAATGGATTCACGTCGCTCCCGTCCCCAAGCACATGCACCCCTTCCACAACCGAAGCCGCCGCAACGCCCGCGTCCGACTCCTCGAAAAACGCTACGGCACGGATTCCAACACCTGTTATACCGACATCGCCCAGTCCTCTACGCGCCACAGAACCACCATCCCAGCCCTCACCAACGAAGAACCCCACGGCGGCCTCCTACAGCCACATCTTCACGAACACCGCCGAGTCCCTCGCCATTGCCCGCGCTGCTCTGACCCACCGCCACCAACCCTACCTGACCATCGTCACCGACTCGCAGCAAGCCTGCCACCTCCTCCAAGCCGGCCTCGCCCCCCAGCAGCAATTCAACTCCTTCAACTCCTCCCTGAAGACATCGACCTCTCCTTCGTCTGTACCAGCCGGCCACTCCGGCCTGGCAGGGAATGAGGCGGCCCACGCCGCAGCCCGCGCACTCATTACCCGGGCACTTCCCTCGTCGCGCCTTGACCAAGCAACTCCCCCATCCCCGACCCACCAGCCCTGACCCCTTTCGACCCCACGTACAACTCCATCCTTGCCCACTACACCAACTCCCGCCGGCGATACCTGTCCGCCACCCTTCCCTCACTGCCCAACAAGCCTACATTCCCCGCCGACTACAGACCAAAACGTACTGCAACCACACCGTCCTATCCCACACTTCCCCTTCTCTCTTCCCACATGACTGCCCACATTGTCACATCCCTCTCAGCACCTACCACCTCGTCTTCTCCTGCCCCCAACACCCACATCCCCACTCCTCCGCTTCCCCTGAGAAGTGGGAGTCCGAGCTGATCCGCTCCTTACCGGAGCGCCAAGTCGCCCTGGTGCGACGCGCTCTGGAGGCAGCCCGGGCAAGAGGCCTCCTTGAATTATGAGGCTGACCGCACCTTTCTACCCTTTACCTTTAAGCTCAATAAACGTTTTACCAACCAACCCATTCCGCCAGTGTGCGGTCTTGGTGGTGGTGTAGCGTTCAACGGTCTCTGGGGCGGCGTGTCTGCCCTCGTGGACAAATTGGATACCAACTCCAACAATGCAATACCAAATATGTTGCCGCGCCCCTAAACATTACTCAGAGTTCAACTACATAAACACAACGTAATTTGATGTATTGAGATGTAGGGTGAACGCGCGACGCAACGCGGCTTGAGGCGGCGTAAGGGTCGGATTAATGAGCACCTGGGGTCTTATCGTGCCAAATCCGACACAGGCGTTTTTGCTTTTCGCCCCACAGAAAAGCGGCCGCCGCGGGACAACCGCGACCTCGTTACAGCAGCGCAACGCCTTAGCCAACTGAGCCACCGCGGCGGGTATAATTTTTTGAATGTAAGGAACCCATTACAAACACTAAAGACGACTTGCTGCCCATTAATTACTGTGTGAGACATTGTGCGATTGTATTTTTGGAAATATCTGTATGTATCAATGATAGCCGCGGCATGGATCCAGGTGCCTCATCTACGTTTTTGTGATGTTTTTCGATGAAGTAAACTACTTTGCAGTTCTGCGTTCTGTTCATGGAAAAATTGGCTCACGGCATTACCGACTTTGAAGATGCCGTCATCGCGACAAGGCCACCGCGGTGGTAAGTGACATGACGGCATTTTTGCTGCATACCCGCAAATAAAGAATGTCTGCGAGTGTGGGTTGGAGAGCAACGTGTCGTAGTTCTTTACGGCCGGTAAGTAGCCGATAACTGGCATTGGCGGTTAATCCGCACATCGTTTAGTGCATACAAAATCGTGGTTCAATAAAGCCGACTACGTATGACGGGTGGCCTCCAGACAACGCGGGAAAAAGCAAGGGGAGATTTCTTTTGCGCAAATATGCCTGATCGACAAAGCCTGCGTTATTTCCACTCTTCCGGACCGCTCGCGGTCTGTTACCGTGTATTGATAGAAGTTGAGAAACACAACGCGTGAAGTTCCCGGAAAGTTATTGGTACGGGTAGAACTTCCACACGGCACATCGTTTTAAAAAAATTGGGCCTATTTAAGCGAGGGGGACTCGTGGTTAAATGCCTCGCGAGGTGGGTGTATTGCTACGTTTTAACGGGTTTAGTTGGTGGTATGAATGCGTTGTAGAGAAGCTTCTTACCGTAGTTTGAATGATCACAGGATATAAGAGCGCGTTCGTAGCTTCGTTGTGTGTCGGTTTTGATAACGGCGCAGTGGGAAGAGCACCATGTACTGGCGTTCCGCCCAAAGTAGGCATTGCGTTGTATTCAGCAGCTTCTTGACGTGTTGAACGAGTCCAGGGGCCTATAAGGCGCGTCTAGCTCCACTTGTGTGTCACTTTCTTCAGGGGTAGAGCACCATGGGCCGCGTCGTAATAGGGTCTGTTACGGTGTACTTGTCTAGTAGTTGATAAACACAGGGACGCGTAGAAGTTTCCCGGAAAGTTACTTTAGTGGGTAGGGGGAATCTTGGGACCGCAATAGAACGGCGCTCTCTAAAGAAATGGCATTTTAAAAGTCCCTGTGCCGTACCGTGCAATCCTTCGACGGCTCTTTAGTTAGGGGTATAAATATTTATATCCGATCGTAATAATGGAATGGAATACAACTACTGCATCTATTCGCGCGTGCATGGTGTCCCCACAACACGACCAAGCTCAACATTGGCGGGAACAAGCGGTCAGTTACTCAGTATGTAAACCGACGTCGGTCGGAACGCATGTACGTGCTCATTATAACAAAATTTGAGGCGAATCTTTAATCATTCCGTCACATATTTTAGGCTCCCATATGTACCAACGCATGTCGTCCCGCGTACGCGCGGTGACAGGGTCGTTCTCTTTTGGCGAGATCTGTCGGCGTGGTGTGGAAGCGTAAAAGTCCCGCCTAATTCCTTCCGTCAGCTTTTCCAGCCGTGAGCGAAATTCAGGATTCTTAAGCAGAATGATGAAAAATGAAACGCAGAAAGTCAGAAGGCGCCGTCCCGAAGCGATGCTGCGGCGCAGAATATCGCAGTAACAGAGTACGCAATAGTAACAGATAAGCGCAACCGGATGTTCTTGCAGACGTCACCGAGAAGCGAGGCATCATGGGCAGTGACGGTCGCGCGCTGCAAGGAGGTGGCCGAAGCGAGGCAGAACTGCGGCGCGGGCGAAAATGCGATGTTTTGATTTGCAATAACTCCGCGAATGCTAACCACTTTAACAAAATTCTTGAAGGAGGGGATTGGTAGGATACTGATTTAATGGAAAATGTGAACGCCCATGTATCCCAAAAACCTCTTTCAGGGCCCTTCTAAGGGTAAACTTTTAAAGCGAAGCTTTAGTGTCCTCACTGTAGCCGTTGTACGCCAATATGCCCTGCAGGAAAGCCAAGTTTTTATGACGATGATGATGACTGGTCGTGGGTGAAGTGAAAGGAAAACAAATTACACCATCTTCCCGTAGGGGAACCCTGAGTAGTATGCGAAGTTTATGCGAAGTATGGTCGACTGAAGTTCGCATTAGTTTTCAGTTCGTCGTTTCCGTTGACGTTCAGTTTCGAGTGCCTTCGTTGTATCAGTAGCTTCTTGGCGTAGTTTGAATGAGTGAAGGACATAAGGCGCGTTCGTAGCACATGCTCCCGTCTCGGTTTGTAGCGCAGTGGATACAAAAACATTAAAAATTCTAGAAGAGCATACTAATTAACGCCTAATATTAAACATACCAAATATTTGTTGCGGCCAGAGAGCCGCGGGATCGAAACCGGGCGCCGCCTAACTACTTCTTTTTATAGTTGACTGTACTGACGTCAGCCCAAACGCTGACGGGGCTGAAGAGACGCTCATGCGCAGCAAAGTGCGGACGGTGGACAAGGGAGAGAGCGACACAGCCCCGAGCATGAGATGCTCCGCACGGGGTGGTCTAAAACGCTTCTCGTGGCCGGAGTCGAACCTGGGTCCCCCGCGTTATTACGCCGGCGTCTGTCCGATTGCTCAATTTCGACATTGTCGAAGCGAACGCCGAGCAGCAGGTACCGATTCGCGCCGTACACCCCAAACCAAACGTTTGGCCTACGCAGTGCACACCTGAGAGCTACTGTGGGTATTCTATAAAAGTGGTGCGCACTTCCAGAGTAGCACACACTCGCAGTGTGGGATTGGCAAACCAAAGAATCCATCACGAGAAACTTTCGCGTTCAACCATCGTCGTCGTTAAAAGGAGGAGTGCATGATTTTTTTTTTTTTGGTCAATAGATACCAAAATATTCCATTCCAGTGATAGCGCAATTCATCTCGGCAGGGATCAATCAACGACTTGCGTAGACGGAGACCCTCTTCCGGAGCTCAGCATTTTGGAAGAGAACTCCGCCAATCTCGTGCACTTCTGCCTGTGTGGAGGATAGTTGCTTCGCTTAGTCAAACGGGCAGACCACCGGTCCAAACGTGAGGGCGGCTCACAGTATCAAAAGAGCGTTAGCACTCCAAACGTAACATGCGCCAGACTCTGGGAGCTGGTTGAGGGGTGCCACTATGGCGGCAAAGTTACACGTACAAGGCGAAAGAAATACGATGCCAGCCCGTGTAAACTGAAGATATTTCTGTTGGACCGGACGAGGAACTCTAACAGAAGTGATGTTGACAAGGCCTGGTTGTATTTCATTTTTGCTACGACATGACCGAGCGTCACGGTGCTCTTGGTAGCAAAGTGGCGTTTTTAGTTCAGCGGAAGCCCGGCATTAGAGATGCACTGAGTACTTGATCCAGACGCTGGAGATTTCGGTAAGCGCCGACGACAAGACAGCGACATCGTCAAAGGAGCAGAAAGAGGCCTTGCATTCGAGTCCTCTGAGCAGTGAGTCCAGCATCCCCTGAAATTTCGCTGTGCTGGAGAGTTGCACATCCCGAACGGAATCATTAAATTCGTATGGACCGTCGAGAGCGGCAAACGCTGTCTCTTCCTAGTCGGACTCCTTCATCGGGATTTTTCCAGTAGCCAGAACGCAAGTTAAGGCTCCGAAAGTGTTCGGCTGCCGGCAGGAAGTCGCGAGTGTCCTCTTTTCTGGGCATGGGATACGCATCCCTTCATGGAATTTTGTTGAGGGCACGGCAGTCAACACACAAGCGTACGGTGCTACCCTTTTTTCTTAACCCGTAAATCAGCACTACTACGGAAGAACACGGACTGGGTGAGGGCCCAAAAACATCATGTCGCGGCATATAAGTCATGCTTCCTTCTATTACCTCCCTTTCTGGTGGCAGGAGGCGCTATAGTAGGCGACGGGCAATACTACTCCCATCAGTTTCAACTAAATGCGTGGCTGCAGTTGTACAAGGAAGAAGAGTCGAGTGCGAGCCGAGCGAGATACAGTTCGTGTTTAGAAGTAGCGGGACTCTGGCGGCGTAATGTCCAGGTTTGTGGGGACTGCGAGAAAGGACTGGGGGAAATTGTCGCCGAAGCCAGACGTGTGGTAAACGAGGACACGAAGGAAAGATGACCACCTCCGAGTCAGGAAAAGGAGCAAACATGGAGCCTTACGGAACAACCACTTCTGCAGTTCTCTTGCACACGGGTATAAAAACTCGGTCTAGTCAAGCGGGCACAGTAATACCACGGACAAAGAGGCGGCCCCACTGGACGATGACCGGAACATCTTCCTCAATACATTGTTTCTGCGAAAACTGAAAGGGCGGAAGGGGGGCACGACGAGGTCGGTAGTTAGCACCGAGAAAGGCGTCCTTGTTTCTGGAAAAGCTGAGTGAGGAACTTCCGTAAGCAGGAGTGCGGCAGTAAATATTAGCGGAAATCGATGGGAGAAAGTCCCAACCAATAATAAGCTCGTAAGGGCACGTGGGGAGCACGGCGCACTGAATGTGGTTACAAGGTACCATTAAAACACGCACCATACAGTAGGCAGATGGTTGGGTTGACGTCTCTTTCACACCAGGCAATAAATGGCCACTATAGGGTTCTTTTACCTTTCGTAGCCTGTTACATGTACCAGCGCGAGTAATGACGATTCGTGCTACCGTCTCTACCAATGCTTCCATACTGGTACATTCAATCAACACAGACATGTTCGATGGTTGTTCTGGAGGAGTTGTTATGGTCCCAAGAGACGCAGTTCCCTCTCCAATAACAGATGGGCTCATTTTTCCTATAGGTGGGAGGGGCCATGCACGACGGGCCAAAGTGGAGACACAGCTCGTGGATATGTCGATGGGGAGTGACGTCATGGTTCGCGAGAATTTCTGGGCAATTCAGAAGAATCGGCAGAAGGAGGAGACCGGCGTGTCGGGGATGGGCAACCCCGCTGTCGGTAGCTGTAACGAGGGCTTGTTTTTTCGCGTTCGTAGGTGTCGCAGCCGCGTCGTTTAACCTGTATATGTCTCCGACCGAACCAAAAAATGTGTCCGTGGGGTCTGCAGTAACAACAAACTGGCCAGCTGAGCACGAGCTCCAGCAGCAAGCCCGCGGGATAGTACGGCTAGGGCTCCTCGCTGTCGCATAGCTTAGAAGACGTTCGGCTGTAATAGGTGTCACGGGTTGACATGACACGTCCGTACAAATTCAGAATGGCATAGTTTGGTCAAAGCACCTGTAAGGTGAACGCGCCAGCACGGCCGTAGACGCAGCGAGCTTTTCTTTATTATCTCGAAAATTCCGTGCTTACCGAGTAGTGACCAGTAGCCCAGCACCCGAGGAGGCGGTGCCCTCTCGCT
Organism: Haemaphysalis longicornis; assembly: GCA_013339765.2. NCBI lineage: Eukaryota > Metazoa > Arthropoda > Arachnida > Ixodida > Ixodidae > Haemaphysalis > Haemaphysalis longicornis. The sequence goes on from CM023450.1 coordinate 180,810,281, forward strand.
CGTTTCGAATCAATTCTGGCCTCAGAGCAGAAACTCCTCATCGGCTGTGTGCTGGGTCAAGGTGTCCTGGTAGGACGGATAGACAGGAGATTCTTCTACGCGTAACCACATAGTCGTCACATCCGAAATAGTTGGTAAATTCTGAAGGGCGAGAGCAGTAAAGGCAGACTGGCCCACCCCTTTCAAAATGTGGCGCGTGCGGTCAGACTGACATGTCTTTGTAGGGACTGTGTTACGTATACACGTATGTGTGCAAGTTCGTGCACGCTTGTATGCCTAGGGCGAGTCGTCCCGGCTCACATAGAAACGAAATGTCTCATCGGCTAGAATTCCAGATAGTGAACTCTAACAGTACCTTAAAACGCCTAAACGTTGCGGATAAGCCAGTTGGCATCTTCTTATTACTGAACTCTCGTTTTTATTTAGGTGTTCACTTTTATTTCGGAGGAGCCAGAAATTATGCCCCGTATAACACCCAAGTTTTGTGTAGCTGATCGTTGTGTCCTGTCCTCGTGTTGCCCTTTGCTACCCGTTAGGCAGCAATCAAAAAATCGTTGTTCAGCCGTTTCTGTAACCGTGAAAAATATTTGTTCGTGTGTCACAGAAAACCGCCGAACTGCTAAAACAAAGTAGGACAAGGCGCATTTGTAAATACTATGTGGTATTGTTGTACCTGACACGCCAGTTTTCTAAGGGGCAGATAAAAGATGACGATACGCTAACAAAGTATACGTCGTAATTCTTAAGAAATAGTGACGAAATTGAAGACAAAAAGGCAGACAACGATGGACCCCGAAAGTTTTGCCGCGGCGTGGAAATCGGCGTGAAGTCGTCGAGGTAATTGGTAAGCGGAGGCCGCACGCACGTGGCGGCATTCTTTTCGCTACGGTCTTGATTTTTTTTCTTGTTTTCAGGGGAGGAAGCCAGGCGCATTGTTGGTGGGCAAGGCACTGCTGCTATCAACAGCAAAACTGAGGACAACGTGAGGAGAGGAGGCAGTGGGCCAACTTGCAGAAAGGATGAGTGCAGGAGCCGTCCTTGCGGCCAAGGCTCTATAAAATCTCTTGCCGTGGCGCGTACTGTCAGTCACAGCAGTCAGTGCCTTATAGTCTCTCGGCCCACCCCCAAAGCAGCAAAGCAGCCGGAAGAGCAGCTCTTCAGAGCTAAGAGCCAGTTGATTCTTCCCGAGAAATTTCGAACCCTCCGGAGTTCTTCGCCGGACCTAAGTCAGCATGAGTTCCGCGCCTGTTATGATCTGCGAGGTAAGCGCTTTCCCTCTAAAAAAATCTTATCATGTTGCCGTATCCTCACCGATATGTTGTCTTCAAACATCGAAAGAACACAATGAAGATATGTCTTAACATCGCAGAAGCTACACTGAAAACAAATCCTCGACTCAGTTTTTACAGTTATCTATACGCTCCTGTTCTGGTTACTCTTACCAAAGCATTATATTTAGTGATTGCTTGTTTCATGTTTTTGCGCAATGAATTTATCAGGTTGCCAACTCGCATTCTATTTCGAACATTTTCAGAGAGTAGGCACGGATATGACACAATTTAGGCACTTTTTCTAACAATTCAAGGTATGTTCACCTAATGTGACACGAGTTTCAGTAGACTATCGTGATTTCTGCGTTAGGGAATAGAATACGTATACGATGAAGTGATGTGATTCTGGCATGTGGTTGAGAGCGCTCCTGCATTGCACACAGTCACATAGCGGGCTGGTGCAGCAGAAGAGGGTACAGAAAAACTCCTTTAAAATATATTTCTTTGCTTCCGATTCATTAGCATGCTTTTGGTGCCTCGATTGGACTGTGCTGCTGCTTCCTGCAGCTTTCTTGGTGCATTTGGTCTTTGTGGGCACGCACTTCAAAGTTTTGCCTTCTTTTTGCCTTCTTCGTTGCCAGCGGCTCTGCTGCGTGGTAGGCTTTCTAACGGAGAACTGGCATATGCCGGACGAAACGTCTCTGCGACAAATAAGACAACGACAATGGTTGTTTGGTTGGTGACCAGTCACGCTTGCACAAAGATGATATGAATAGTTATGGTTCTTGAATTTGTGTTCTGGGCAAACATTACAACGTTGAAGACGTCGATGACATGGAGGGTGATCACTTACGTTGCCGACAGAATACACGTAGATAAATGTATCTGTACAGATATGAAATCGATGTTTTCAATTTAGCTCATCGGTTCAGTCTCCTGTGTGCGCGTAAACTAGGGACGCCACTTGCAGCAATGGCGATGATCATAAACACGTTACGGCACCTGTCAATAGGGATTACCACTCAACGCAACTATATCCCTTAACTTTCTCAAGTTGGTCACGTCTAATTCTGTCCACGCCACCGTTATACAGATTACGATACTTATTACTACATTTACCCTGATTTTTTTTTGAGTTGTACTTGGTATTGATAACTGTTAACCGTAATTTCGATGTGTTTTGTTTATAAATCCAGAAAATTCAGCTGTAGTAACAAGCAGATTCAAAATGAGCAGTTCCAGGAAGAGTGAATGACGGATGTTAGATTTCAAAATTACAAACTCCTGTTCTCGTTTGCTCGGCAGCAAGGGTACTAAGTTTGAAGCAAACTGCATAATAGAAATCTAGAGGAGTATTTTGCTGCAACAAGCATGGCGTAACATCCATTCCAGGTGCTCTTGGTGTGCTTACTACCTGCGGCCTTTGCGGGAGGCCGTTACGGATTCGGCAGCAGCTTCGGCAGCGGGCTCGGCGGCGGATTTGGTGGAGGACATCATGGTGGTGCGTTCGGTGGTGGATTCGGGGGCGGGTACAACAACGGAGGGTTCGGGTCCTCCTTCCCTGCGGCATCAAATACGTTCGCGCGACAAGAACAATATTATGTAAGTCTCAGTCGCTTTTCTGAAACCACTTCAACAATAGTCATAACAATCATGTTAGGTTGTCTTAAAGCTACAGCAATGAATTGGCAGGACGAAAATTCTTGCAATAAATCAAAAGCAGCTTTATGCAACTATTGACGGACGAAAACTTTCAAAGTTGTTTTCTACAACAGGTATTTTGAGTTAGCTTTTTTAGTAAGTGTAAAGTGTAAGCACATAGCATGTGCCACGTCCTGTTTACAAGTGACATTAGATGAAAAAATAGAACGCCAAATTATAATAACGCGCCATAAGGAGCAGGCCTGAGAAAGAAATAACATTAACACTGAGCCAATCTCCTGTCGCTAAATTATGCGTTGTTCTCAAACTTTAACGATTCCGTATTTATAGTCTAGTGTGTGTGAGGATGCTTTTGGGAAGTTGGTTTATCATCCTAACATGTGATGTTGTGTTACTGTGCTATCTGTATAGAAACGATGCAAAAGGTATGCACAAATCATAGGCTCACTACCACTAAATACCACCAGCAGTATCTTATAACCGCACGCTTTTCTTGCATATAGCCAGCGCAGCCATACAGCTTCGGCTACGACAACGTAGACGAGTTCGGCACCAAGACGTACCACAAGGAGCAGGGAGACGCCAGCAACGCCAAGACCGGCTCATTCGGCTACACGGACGCCAGCGGCCTCTTCCGCCGCGTCAACTACGTCGCTGACGCCGGCGGATTCCGCGCCAAGATCGACACCAACGAACCCCGGAACGCTGCCCGGAGCGAGCGCCGACGCCGTCTTCAACTCCAACCCTCGTCCGGCCGGTGGAGGCCGCTATTCGTCTCCGTACACGGCGGCATCCACCTACGGAGGATTCGGCTACGGCCGCCAGGGCCCCTGGGCTGGCTAAAAGAAACCACCGAGTTTATAGTAACGAAGCTATCACCTTGTACAAGATTGCAGAGCGTTCCGGTCTTCCTATTGAATAAAGGAGCTGGTGGCATAGCCAATATGAGGAATTCTTGACGTACAAAAAATGTGACCTGCAAGACAAAAATGTCGATTCTCAATGACCACCTCTGGATTTGCTTCCCTTTGATTTCCTTTGGTGGGTTCGGCGTATTATCTCGCACAATAGGGATGACATTCTGGGCTCTAGCAATCTTACATCGTTAAAAAACGTTCTTCATGGAGTTCATACCCTCTGAAACAAACGACTTGGGGGATATTGTATTACTTTAGTTACAGGTTTTCTCGCGTATTTTTCGCTGAACGTAACCCCGTGCTTTGTGTTCTATAAGTCGCAGTTGCAAAAGGCACCTAACAAACAGTCTTACCAGATCCACACAGGTGCAAGTAATAAGAGGTCTCTGATAAGGCAGTATCTTTTGGCGACCACTTACGCAAAGACGCTGGGAATTCCCCCAAAGTTGTCTTGCTGAGCTAGTATTCGAGATGAAAGCTTAGGGCACGTAGACAATTACTTTCACAAAACGACCGTAATAGAATTATTGAGGGTACGAGCCACACAGAAATATGTGAGAATGAACCTAGGATATGGATGCAGTTCGAGAGAAATTATATTTTCGAGCATAATAAAACACTCCTATAAACACACTTACAGACTTTGCTAAGATGCAAAGCCGCAGTGTTATTCTGTAATTTCCCTAAATAAATAGGGGAACCAAGCTGAATCACGCGCTGTGTTAGAGCTGAGAAAGTTGGTTAACTATGTTTACCAAATTCACAGGAACATGATATTCGTTGAAGAAGCAGTCTATTCGCCGCTTCAAACTGTAGTATCATCCTGCAGCATAACAGGCAGCTAAGGTTCCAAACTTGTTGCATTGGGAGTCTTGATTTTACGTGAATGTCAAGCACCCGATCTCGGCATATGCTTGACGGTCGAATTGCTAACCTGTTAAGCAAAAAAAGCTAAGATTCTAGATTCATTTACTTTGTTCAAAAAGATGCCAGCCTTTACAAATATTGTCGTAAGAGTGCGTCAAATAAGTTCAGTGCACAAGAATACTACATGTCAAGCATATGTAACACTAATTTATGGTACCTACATAAAACTTTTCCTCTGAACAATGCATATCTGTTAAAACAGCATGACATTGCAGAATGCGCGAAGCGTGCCTCAGTGTAAAGGAACTGAAATACAAGTAAATACCCACTTCCCACGATGTCAACCTCCCCAACGGTGGTTCCGCTGCTGCGTTTCCAAGACCTTTCCGATGCTTCGCCTGCAGAACCGACGTGAACCCAACCATCCGCTCTCCCGTTTGGGACTGTGGTCACTATGTCAGCTTCGCGCAAAATATCGTCCCACCTGGGTCCTCTCCTATGGGGACTGGATCAGGCCACGTGGTCGGCATCTAGAGTCGTTGGCCGCGTTGTGGCACTTCGTTTGTTAGCCATGGCCGGACATTATTAACCCCCTCCTTCAACCCTACCACCTCAAGCCATCCCCAATAAAAAATATTTGTCTGTCTGTCTGTATAGCTCCCGTAAATGAACCAAATTGCTGGTTTGAAAGGTAGTAGTCTGCAAAGAGACATGAGCGTGATGTTTGACTCTTTACCCACATTGCACTAATCGCACGAGAGGCAGAGGCTGGGCCTGAATATAAACTACAAAAGGAAAGATACAAATTCCCAACAAACAAGACTCATCCAACACCGGATTATCTGAGAGCATTTCATGTGTCTCACAAATGTATGAAAACAACCAGTGAACAACAGCCTGGAAAAAAGACCATAAAAGCATTATTAAGCTTTACAAGGACCAACATTCGTGACGATTACGATACTCCCTACAGAAAAATATGTGCGCAGCGCGAACTGCAGCTTTCTCGGTCATGGTGCATAGCTGCTGCGTCTAAGGAAGTGATCGCATGATTAGCACACGCACGGCGGCGCGCGCTACTCTGCAGTTATCTAGCAGCGCGTTGGCGCCGCAGAGAATCTTTTTGTAAATCGTGTTTGAACCTCCCGCGCAAATGTTCCGTAGGTCGAATGAGCCACGCATCGAGGACGACGATGAAGGACCCGAAGGTACCAATGAACGTGCAGCACGCAGTGTGTGCAGGTCTTCTGTGCTCTCTCACTCACACTTTCAGGAGGAGCATCTTGCGCCGCCTCGGCAAACCCCCCCCCCCCCTCACAGTTTTCCCGGCATTGTCTTCCTCTGTTTCCTTTCAGTCCTCCATCTTCCCAGCGTTCCATCGGTTACAATGCCGTCGCAGTCGCAGCCGCCACACCACGCGGCCGCCAAAGTGCTGCGAACTGAAATGTATTAGAGAGCGTTATCCTTCTTGACCGCTTTCATGACCGGACCCATCCGGCAAACCAACACAGGTACACCTGGCAGAATGAACGCTAGAATATTTTAGATCGTGCTTAGGAGTGTGAGGCTCATGAGATTAGGCCTGCATTCGTGAGCGGAAGACGCGGCCCTCGCGGAAAGGACTCCGCCCTCGCACCATAATAAAAAAACTCTTCATATCTAGGAGGATTACCGTGAATGATCGGAAAACATTTCGTAAAATCCCACGGGGATGGCATTGGGACCAGGCGCGTCCACATCGTTTAAAATCCTGGCACGCACTCTCACCTCAAGCACGACGAGCGAGCAAAACAATCTACTGCGAGTACACGCCCACCGAACCCTAAGCTGTCACACTATTTTCCTGCGCAGTCGTTTTTGTCGCAACACGACACGGAGGCTCTAAGCCATCCTTTCCGACACTGGGAGAAAAAAGGGCCGCAGAGAATCACTTGCGAAACTGTGAAATTTCTTGTGGGGTTCGCATAATGCACTGTTGCAGAAGAGGTGGTGTACGAGCGGGGCGCCAGCACCGTGTGTTGCCTCCAGCTGTTTGTTCAAGTTTCTGAAGCCTTCGGCATTCAAGAAAAAACTCACTAGCATTCATTTAAAAAGTGCAACAGCGACGTTACGGCTCCCCCCCTTCAAAACTATCTAGCGCCAGCATGTCCGCCAATTTCAGTGCAGTTCCTTACTGACCGCGACATCATCGGTGTCCGCCGATGACGGAAACATACGCTTCGATGCGTCTACTCGGCCTGGTCGAGGGCTGGAAGTCGTGTACCTTGTTGACGGGGCTCACAATAGGTACGGGCACGGAAGCAGTGTTAGCGATGGTGGAGTCGCTGGCTTTTCATGAGAGGGCGTGATTGTTCTCGGGAGCAGCCGCCGACGCAACAGGTTTGACATTCTTGCTGGTTGCCGTTATTGCGGACATAGATGGTCCGTGTTCCCGTGATCCATGCGGCTCCGTTGCCTATTCTGCCAAGATCATCCCCGAAAGAATGAACAGTTCAGTTTATCCGCTGGCCCGTCACTGGTAAGCGGTGATCACGTCTCTGGGTGAGGTACGGGGCAACGCCTGGACGTCACTGCCTGCTGGCGCGTAGGTCCTCGGCAGCAGGTAGTCAGTCGTTAGACGACGCACAACGGCGGCTCTGGGCAGCCGAATTCACGGCTTCGTGGCCACATGCTGAGAAACGCCCGGACCAGGGTGTCTTGTACTCGCTCCCGTTATGGACCGCCTGTCCGCAGCGTGAGCAGACCCGTCGTGCGCCGGTGTACTCGAACTGTGCTCACGACCCTCTGCTGGACAAGATGTTGAGGAAGGGCTGCGCCATCTCCATGCCCGCGAGCCACTTGCCACTTCCGACATGCTGCGGACCCTTCCAAGGCGTTTACTGGACGTCAAGGTCCTTCCGAAGAGGAGTCAAGGCAGCCGCGATCCTTAACCGGTCTGTAGAACCGGGAGCGGAACCGAACCGCAAACGGGACCCGAACCCGAATTTTCGTCCGTAACCGAACCGAACGTGTATTTTTTTCCGCCATTTTGGAACTGAACCCGAAGCTGAATGAACCGAAGAAACCGTTCGGAACGGGTTCCGAGAACGGTTAGTGAAATGGTTCTGCGAACGGTGTACGTGAGCGGAAAAATATCTAGGCGGTAACCCTGCTATTTTTGGGGTCCTTGGCATTTCCATATTCTGCGGCGCTCTCCCTCTCAACCAATCAGAAAATGTAGTGCACACGAAATAGGCGGAACTTTTCTGGGTGACGACAACCTAGATGCTATAAAATGTCCTAGAGTTGTTTCTAGAGCAAGATTGGCATGACGCATTGAAGTTGTTAAATAGTTGCCGAATGCATACGGTTAAAACCTGATGTAACGAAGTCACCGGGAACCGCGACTGATCTTGTTAAATCGAGAACTTTGGAAAATCGGTACTGTCGTTTTAGAAGCAGTCGTTTTCCATAAATTTGATGTCCAAAGGGATCCACATACCAGCAGCTCCCATTATATCGTAATTGCGGCATCCGCGGCGCTCGCCTGCAATGCGTTAAAAGTCCACGGTGAAAATAATAACAGAACGCTAGGCATTATAGGGCAAACGAGCTCATTGCCAGGAAAAAAACTGTGATTTTCGGCTGCGTCGTCTTCATTAGCATTGGGTGGACAATACGTAGCACGCAAGTGCGTTCAACACGTCCTCACTTCCTTCGTGAGCCCCAGCAAAGCGCTTGAGCATGATAATAACGTCCATCACCAGGCGTGTAGCGGCCGCAAGACGTGAAGCAAGGGCTGTCACCACTACTGGAGCCGTCAAGTAACACTGACTGGAAAACAGGACTGCTGAGTTTATCTGGAATACAGAGCTCCGCAAAAGCGATTCTAGATGCGTCTTGTGGCGTTCTGACGAAATACATTCGAAGTTTTTCCTGTTTTTAATGTTTCTGTTGTTCGAAATACTTCGTTAAATCAGGAATGGGGCTGAATATATTTCCTTAGTTCAAGTTCATAAAACCACTGATCCGTAGCGGGAAATTCGGATCAGAGCGGGAAATTCGTAAGATTAAGTTTCGTTAGACCGTGGTTTGACTGTAACTTGTATTCATCCAAGGTTTTTCAAAACAGTATTTATATGAGGTAAGAATGTAGGAACCATCTCAACTGAAAGGAAGAAAAAGAGCGATCAACTGGTTTGATACGAAGTAAATCCTATAGCTTTCTTTAACACCTTCACTCCCTTTGGGCTGCCGTTCTTCAGCCTTGGAGTAGCAGCGACCACTACCCGTGTGTTCAATATTTCGGCGCACGGTAATGATCCCCCAGGTGGTAAAAATTCATCCGGGGCCCTCCACTACGGTGCGCCTCATCGCCTTCGTTGCGTCGGCGCGTTATACCTTATAATTAATCAATCAATCAATCAATCAATCAGTAACCCCTACCGCTGCTTGTAAATTTGCTAAGTTGCTATCGTTACTACATCCCGCACGAGGTCGCGGGTTCGATTCCCAGCCACGGCGGCCGCTTTTCCGATGGAGGCGAAAAGCAAAAACGCCCGTGTGTACAAGATTTCGGCGCAGGTTAAAGATCCCCAGGGGGTCAAAATTAATCCGGAGCCCTCCACTACGGCGCGCCTCATCGCCTGCGTTGCGTCGGCGCGTTAAACCCTACAATCAATCAATCTTTACTATACTACATCCCAATCGATGTCACCCTTCGCTGAAGTGTCGTTAGCAAGTTGCTATCGTTGGTGTTTCCCGACATTCAGTGAGTCTTTACAGCCCTTCCTTCATCCTAGCCCGTCTGTTAGGAGGTGGGAAGTGGGGAGAGCCAAATCCCTCTAAACGCCACCTGCCATCCTGGACAGGTGGAGATTGACGCCGACGCCGGACAGTTTTCGACTTCTAGCCCTGTTAATGCTCTCAAGTTAAGGATACAACGCCGTTGAAACTATAGGTACATGCGGCCGCAAAATAAAACGTACCAAGAGAGCGCCGTGCAAGAACTCCCGTCGCGACATCTCCCTGCCCAGCGCCTGCAGTCGAGATAGCTGAGTGCGCATGCGGAACCTTTGCTACTCAATGCATATCAATTTTTGTATTTCGGCCGCAACGCTTCATTTGCCTGCAAAGTACCACCCGGCGGTGCCTTACGCGACTGGGCGATAGTGGCTCGATTCGTGGCATCATGCGGCATGCGCTGATCCTGTAGTTCTGGGCAACTCCAAAGTATGTTCATTAGGCCTCTTTTAATTGGTAAACATTTTTTGCCGAGTTCCCCTCACCCCCAACTGTGTGATGCCCTGCATCTGCGCACCAACGCATTGGCGTAGTTAACGCATTTAATCGCTTTAACAGCGAACATCCATGGCGATTACGGGTCGAAGCAAATTTTTAAAACCGGGAAACGCGAGAAATTAAAAATGATCGATTAGAAAAATGAGCTAACGAGAACAAAAATGCGTCATACACATCGTAATCGCTGGACGAAGACCACAAAAAAGCTCCCAAGAAACAAAGCGAAAAATGCATTAAGAAATACATTAAAAATCAACCGACCAACTAACGCCCTGCATATGCTTAAAATGCATAATTGTTGAAGGTAGCGCGTTTATTTGTTATAATTATGTAACTACATGTACAATATTTAGCGAGAGAAACAAACCTGCAATGAAGAGCAGCGGCGCTATAGAAGCGGCCATGGGAAGCGTCTTTTTCATTCACTTCAACCACGATCATTCATTATCATCGTCACAGAAAGTTGGCTTTCCTGCAGGGCGTATGTGCGTCCAACGGCATCGGCGGGGACGCTAAAGCTTCGCTTTAAAACATACATCAAGAATTCATTTTTATACCGACCTGACATAAAAACGAAGAAACGAAAACTCATCACTAAAAGCTTAAACAGCTCCGCGGTTAAACATCCCCCTCGCGAGGGGCACGGTCAAATGCAGAGCATTTTCGGGGGGCGCACATACCCGATTTTATCTGGTTCGAAAGAAATTGACAGCGAGAGCGAACGCCGAGAACCGCCCCATCACAGCCCGACCGCGCCACGACCACGTCACGACTACGTCACGATCACGCCACAACTGTTGTTGCTCCCGCGCCAAACTACGACGCATGCGCGCCCCACCTGTTGCTGAACGCGATCCGAGCACGCGGAGAACACGCGAGGAGCAGCGGAGAGCAGGCGAGGAGTGGGGGAGAGGGAGCACCTGGAACGGCTGTTGCAGACGCCGAGGCACGCCAACGCCGGGTGACATCGTGAGTTAAAGAAATGCTCTGCATTTAAAAAGTGAAACAGAAAACCCGTCCTGCTCTTTTTTCTCCAAACCCGTTCGAATCAATTCGAACCGGAACGGAATGGTCCTCGGGAACCGAAACCGTAGCGAACCGGGAAGTCTTGAAGCCGAACCCGAACCGGACCAGAAAGAAGTTCAGAGAAGCTTGCACGCACGCGCAAGACTTGAATGGCGCAGCCGTTGTAGGGGATCATTGACGGACACCAAGTTGAGTTTCAGTATCGTTGGGGTGTTGTGGTTGACGTCGGCGGTATGGCATTGCAATTAACGTGTGTTGAGCAAAGCCAGAGTGAGCCCGTGGTTTTGTCGGCGTTTCCGTACGCCCCTCTGCAAGCGCGACTTGACTCTAGCAGATGCTTTGCACGCCGAGCCTCTAGAAGCGCGGCCACTTCCTCGGCCGTGCGAACTATCCGCGGCCGGGCCATGTGGAGTCAACGATCACCTACAACAGCTTCGACATTAAAGTCACGGCTCTTCTGCGGTACACAGCGCATGCGCACGACGACACGAGGACGAACAAACGAGGGGGCATGCGCTATGACGTGCCTTTCTCGCTCCGAGAAAGTTTTGAACGATTCGGCGAAAGCTGGAGTTTTTTTGTGGGTAATATTGGCCTATCTCCTTAAGTGGGTATGCTTAACTGGACGAACGTGCGCTCGAAGCCCGCGTGCATGAGTGCCCGGGCTTTTCTTGGTATTTTTAACTGCGGACACCATACACAATCGATTTTTTTCAACAGCTTCACAGTTAAAAATTCCATTTCGACACCCTGTCCTTAACGACAAGGTTTAAGCGGCAGACCGTCGCGTAGAGCACCCGCGGTCCCATGCAGGGCGGTTATTTTTCCAGACAGTCTGCAAGCTCGCAGCAGCAGACGCAGTCACCGCGGAAAACTTGTGTCCTCTTTGATGTATCAGGGTCTCCAGGCCGCAGCGAGTGGTAATTCTTTCGAGCGCCGTGATCAGATCATCGACGCTCATGTTCGTGAGCGAGATGAAGTAAAAAACATGGATTTAGGCTGGCGGTTGCAACAATTCCAAATCCATGCTTAGGAGCCCTGCGTTCGGTCGGTCTAACACGGCCGTCCAGTAGTCAGGAGATAGTCAGGAGCAGCAAGATGGTGCTTCCACAGCACTAAGGATGAAAAAGAGACGAAGCCGAGTGGCCCCGACGATTTCTCGATTCATGATTGTAAAAGCGCTATTTGAAAACAAAGATGAAGGAAGAAACACAACACGAAGAGTTACTATCAACTGATTTTATTGTGAAAAACGAACATACATATTTACTAGGAGAGAGAGAGAGAATAGTCTTTAATGATACTGGTGAGGTTAGCCTGGCCAAGGCGCCTAGCTTGCTACACCAGATGTATGAAAAAATGAAATCAATGAACAGATGATGATAATGACTGTGATGAAGATGACGTGCTCATTAAGAAGTCCTGTTTAAAGAGTCTGATCAAGTCCTGTGCTTCGCAGGAAAGACAATAGAGCTTTTGTCGCCCGAGATGCTCGTTTGGCGTTCGACCAAGGGCCTAGCACGTCACTTAGAGTTACCGTACTTACCCGATTCTAACGCGCACTTTTTTTCCGGAAAAATAGGTCGAAAAATCGCATGCGCGTTAGAATCGGATACGAAACCGAAACTGCCGAAACAGCGGAAATTTCGTCCCACCCATCGCCATCGCCATCTCAAGATGGCGCCAAAGCTTTTAGCAACGAGTTTTCGGACGCAGGAAGCACAGACGCCTAGGCTTTTCTATCGGCGTTCACACAAATCGTCAAATCGTTCCACTTGCGCGCTTGATAACAGCAATGGCAGCAGCGGCTCTCACGCGTTCAAAACGAGCGGTCGGCTGAACCGTGCGTCTCTGGAGAAGCTCGCGGGATGGGCGTGCGAGGCCTGGGCCACGATCCCATGGACCATGGTTGAACGTTCGTTCAGAAGTGTGGCATCGCTAACGCGCTTGACAGCACCAAGGACGAGATGTTGTGGTCAGCGACGAGGAGTGAGATGAGTGAGATTACTTCGAGAAATAAATCGCCCTTTTCTCTCGCATTCGTTTTCTTGCGCAAAAACTTCCGTGCGCGTTACAATCGGAGGTTCAAGCTTTTTCGGTTTTTTTGCCAGGAAAATCGGGTGCGCGTTAGAATCGGGGGCGCGTTAGAATCGGGTAATTACGAGTCCTCTAGAAAGCGGTCGACCCAAGGACACTAGAAGGGACGTTCTAGCTGCTCTATACCGCGTACACTCACATAATACGTGGTTCAAGTCCTCGCGCACGTCACACAGAGTGCAGAAGGGGGAAGCGGCCTGTTTCATCTTGAATCGAAAATTATTTACTAGGAAAAACGAACAAGAATCTGCGTCACCACCAACACATTGATAGCAACAATACATTTCAACCATTCATACATACATGACTGAGTAAAACATCGACAGCAGACAGCAGCAAATAATCACAAGGCACGTGGAATACATATCAAGATTAAGCACAATCAAACCCCTTCCAATCAAACACAATCAAATTCAGTTGATAGTAGCGCTTCGTGTTGTGTTTCTTCCTCCGTCGTCGTTCTCAAGTAGCGCTTTTACAATCATGAATAAGCGGAGTGCGCATGCGCATTCGCACTTCCGGTTCCGCTTAGCTGCTGAGCGAAGCATAAAAACGGCAAACTAAAAAATGGCTGCGGCTAGCTCAGCTAACCTTGATAGGAAAAACGAAAGCTTGGCTTCAGGTGGGTAAGTCTTGGTTTCACTAGGTTAACCTTGGATTATAGTATTCGTCCAAGCCTGCCTTTGTCTACAGATGTGGTCCCGCTTCCAGCGTTTTCCGAGCCCAATGGCTCGCCAGTCGATATTCGCGGTGGGTCAGACACCGCTTGCCGACCATGGCTCAGAACTTGCAGTTCCCGCGCAACGCTTAGAAAAAAACCGCCCGACCTCGCTCTCATTCATGGCCAAGCTCGCATGCACGCGGCGAGTCACGTGGTCAGGCGCGAACCAGCTGCAGAGAGCGCATGCGCCAAGCCGTCAGCGGTGGCTGCAGCGGCGAACTCGGCCGTCGACGGAGCTGGGCCTGACGAGTCCCGTGATGTGTTGCCAAGGGTACGGTGCAGCTGCGGCCAAATGAAGATCAAATTTACCGCGACGGTGATAACGCTAGACGAGATTACTAAAACTTTGCTTTAGGGCTCTCTGAAATGGTTTGCCAAAGACACAGAGCGGTGTTGAAAACGTGTTCACCGTTCGGAGCACGCGCAGCGTGGCGGCAGGTCTCGTGATCGCCCTCAAATTTTTCCGCAACTCCGATACCACTACGTGCTCGTCTAGCAGCCAGCCTTTGCTTGCGGATGGATAGACCGACAACACCAAACATTTCTAACACATGCTAGCTTAACTGTGGAAGTACTTCCGTTAAAAGATATTTGGATGCTAGCATACCGAGTTTTCGGCCGCCCTACGTTGCGCAGTCTCTTCTCTGGCTTTGAGGTTAGTTTAACCAAATGAACCAGCCCCACCAGCGCCACGTATTGGGACTTGGCAAAGGGGGTCTGGCAGCAGGGCACGTGCTGGCATACTTACCTGGTGCCGGGCTGTTCGGTGGTCAATATGGTCGGCGCCCCAAGTGGAGGCCGGTCATTGCACTGCGATCGGCTGAAGCTTGCCCCTACTCCAAACTGGGGTAGGTGGGGCATGTAATTTTTGGTAGTGGGGTCAGGCGTTCGCGCCGGCCCCACCCCTTCTCAAAACCAAAAATCAGACCTTAAAGGAGCACTTACCGTAATTCGCGCATCCTTACTGCAGAAAGCCCACTGCTTCCTGTAGGAAGCAGTGGGCAGTAGTGTGGCTATACACGACACTTAACCAAGGCAGGGTTCAGGCTGTTCCCGCAACTGTCGTAATAACTTTTAAGAATGACGTCATTTTACGTCTCAGCCAGCTGTGACGCGCCGTTTTTGTACGTCCAAAGATCACGATATAGCTTTTGCGTCGTTAGTCTGAACACAACTTAATACGTCGAATGATCCCGTTACGACGAGTGACATTTCTAGCTGATCTTGCCCCTTCCGCCGTGGTCATAGGGGCATGCACACGGGAGAGGGTGCAAGGCGGTCATGGCTTCCTCTGACTACAAGGGGAAGGGCGCAGATGTTCCGATGACGTTTAAAAAGTAGAAAAATTCCGGGAAATCTTCACTAACCTGAACCCTTGGGAGGGGCGAAGCATGCAGTGTATAAGCATGTTCTTGGCGCCTTGAAGTTTTTGCCCACGGAGATGAAACCGTTTAGGGGGGGGGGGGTAGAGGTATACAGCTTTGCTGTAAAGGTCGCGTATCTTTGAAGCCCGAAGCGTTCTAGCTCGAGGAGTTGGAAAACGAATTTCCAGGTGTGTTCTTTCAGTACATGTGCACGTTTTTCCCACGGAGATGAAACGTTCGAGTGCGAGGCTTTAGAAAGCGTGTGTCCCGATGTGTTTCTTTAGTACGCGTTACGTCTTACCGCCCACTGGGCTGAGCCACGATTAAACCCGATCTCAACCTGCCTGTCTCAGAATCCCATTCTCTAAACAACCGGGTTATTTCCACCGTCTTCAAGATCTGCCTTCTTATTACACGTGTTTGCAATTTTCCCCACCCATTTCCCTTCAACCACTGACCTCTTCGCAGCGGGAGCAAGATAGGGGTTGACCTCTCCTGCCTGGTAGAGTAACAAAAGGCGTAGCCCCCAGCCGGCGCGGAGGCATGCGATGCGTACTCATCTGGTTTATCGTAGGGTGGCGCGGCGATGAAATTGCGTTCACTGAAAAAATTGGCTGCTTATCTGCTCCTTTCGTTGCAAATGTCGACTAAAGACAATAGTCTTTATCGACTTTTTCCAAGTAAATGCCTCCCTTCGCCTTCCCGCTCACCTCTCATGTTGTTCCTCTTGCGTCGCGCTCCTCCCCAGGTAAAGACGCCAAAGGCTTGCTTAAATCATTTTAAAATTACCGCGTTCACTTCTCCAGGCCGGATGCCTTGATGCCAACACTGCCGCACGGCGGAGACGCGCGTGGATCGAGGCACCCTACTATAGCGTTTATAGAACCACGTTGCCCTACTCCACGTGCGTTCCAAGCAGAACGTGGATGAAGAGGTTTATTTGTCCATCGAAGCAGATACATA
This sequence comes from Haemaphysalis longicornis, assembly GCA_013339765.2. Classification (NCBI taxonomy): domain Eukaryota; kingdom Metazoa; phylum Arthropoda; class Arachnida; order Ixodida; family Ixodidae; genus Haemaphysalis; species Haemaphysalis longicornis. The sequence goes on from CM023450.1 coordinate 180,826,449, forward strand.
ACATGCCTCGATAGAACTACGCATTGGGTAACAACTATACATTACAAAATGGAAACACACAGAAAAAGAACAATCCAGAACTGGCTGCTGCTGTCCTACACAAGTTGTAACATTTTGTACCACGCAGGGTACAACATAAACAGAGTAGAAAGTTGAGTTGTCGACAAACGCAAACAATAGCCACGTTGCCCAACTCCACGCGCGTTCCAAGCAGAACGTGGAAATGTGTAAAGAGAATTTATTAAACACAAGTTACAGCTAGGACCCGCTGTAGTTAGCTTCAAGAAAATTTATTAATCGCTGATACAAAGACCCGCTGTGCTAAATACTACACGGGTCGCCTAAACCATACACACTGCATGTATCACTTCACTTACTACACCACTCACTACACACACAGTTCACTCCACAGTTCTCCATAGTTCACTAGTACACACACTATTAGAAGCACAATTACTCTGAAAGATCACTGTAGATCACATCCTCGAAAGTTCACGACAATACACGTCAATACATCAACACAACAGTCAATAGGGTAGAATAGACACTTCTATTTGTTTGTTTACCACACGGATAAACCGAGTGGACCACCGCTGAAGGAACTGCTCTTCCCCCAGCGCGGCGAGCTCAGCCTCCAGGTGATCGAATAGACGCGAGCGCATTTTCCGAAGCATTGGAAACATGTACTTTTGCGGCCGCGCTCTGAGAGCCGCAAAGCCGCGCCTTTTCCAGATGATCTGGGCGGCACCAACGCACAGTAAAAACAGAAACAAATGCGTCGCGCGACTTTTGTGCGTGCGTCGAGTTTGTGTCCAAACATCCGAGCTAACAATTTCCAGTAGGTCTTTGCAACCTGCAATCGAAATCGCGTGCTGCAGGGTTTCACGCAGCCCGCACTGTGGGCACCTGTTGGAGGGTGCTGCCACACCCCATTTTGCGATGCGGTCTGCCGTGGGCAGGACCCCCCAGCCGCGTTGCCAGCTGAAATCTCTGACGTCGGCCGGTAAAAATGAGGCCGTCAGCTGCTTCCACCTTACCGCCCTGCTCTTTCGGAGCTGGTCCTGAGTGAGCTGCGTCACTGCGAGGGTTTCGCAAATTTTACTCGGCGGTGTGTTGAATACGTCAATGTCAGGGAGTTGTGTTCTCAAATTTCTGAACGACTTTATGACGTGCTTATAAAACGGGGGTGGCTGCTCGGCTGATGGTCCTACCCGCACACCATCGAAAAACAATGCTCGGTCAGTGCCAAGGAAGAACTCACAGAGCTTTCGCCCCGGTAATCCTCATCACGCGCTAGGTTGAACAAGTTCCTTATTGCGAGGAGACTAATCATAGTTTCTAAACCGGGGATACTAAAACCACCCATGCTGCTTAGAAGTCGTAAGCAAGTTCAGGCCACTTTTTCAGTTTTCCCACCCCAAAAAAAGGAGCCGAGAATAGTTCCCAGTTTCCTGAGTACATGCCGTGGTGGCCGCGCCACCCTCGCTACGTAGTAGTAGGCCGCGGACACGCAAGCGTTTATCACATAGCTGCGCTCCTTCAAACAAATGTCGAAGGATGCAGCTACCGCTAGCCGCGCCTCCGCCTTTCCCTTCAACTGCCTCCAGGTCTCAATCGCCAGTTCGTCCGTCGCGTGAAAGAGAACTCCCAACGCTATCACTCTTGCAACCCTGCCGCCAGGCAGGGCCGACGCGAACGGGCAAAAGCGGAGCGCCTTGCTTTTCCCCCTGTTCAGCTCGGCACCAGACAGCTCGCTGTACTCTGTGAAAAGCCGTAAAAAACGCTGCGTAACTGTCTTCGTCTCTTAAGAACAGGGAAACGTCGTCCGCGTACGCCGAGACCTTGACCTGGCCCTGGCCAGGCAACGGGAAGCCGCGTATCGCAGGGGAGTCAATTATTCGACGCAAAAGCGGATCAAGGCATAGGGCGAAGAGGAGGGGCGACAGCGGGCAACCCTGTCTTATTCCACGAGTCACGGGGAAGGGTTCAGTGAGCTGCCCGTTCACAAAAAGCTGCGATGTCACGTCCGTGTACAGTGCCCCCAACCTTGCCACGCAGTCCCGAGGAAAGCCGAAGTTTTCCAGGACGGCGAGCAAGTACTGGTGCTCGACCCGATCGAAGGCTTTCGCCTGATCGACCGAGACCAAAACAGCCGGAGATGCCCGTCCGCGTGGCGAAGGTGAAAGGTCTCTAGTTAGTGTCACCGCCGAGAATATAGTGCGGCCGGGACGCTACACGTCTGCGCTAAGCTAACTATTTCCGGGAGCGCCATGCCGATGCGTTTAACCAGCACAGACGCTACCAGCTTGTAGTCCGCATTCAACAGAGTTATCAGCCGGTAGGCATGCGGTTCTGAAGGATCGCCGCCGGGCTTAGCTATTAGAACTACCCTCCCCGCGCGAAACGAGTCGGGTTTCCTTCCTTCGGCCAAGAATGCGTTCACCATTCTTAGCATCTGCTCTTTGAGGACCGGGAAAAAAACACTGTTAAAACCCCGCCGGGATTCCGTCAGGACCAGGAGCGGAGGAGTCACGCATATCTTTCAGTACTTTCCATAGCTCCTCCGCCGTGACAGGGGCACAGAGACGCTCGTGCCAGTGGCTAGGGACGCTGGGCAGTGCCCCGCAAAAGTTCCGTACGTGATTTTATGAAGCTGTTCTCATCAAGGCAAGCCTTCTCTGAACTGAGAAATTCTTGGAAGTACTGGGCAAACGTCCTGCAGATATCCTCATTATTCGTACTCCGTTCACCATTCGGTGATTGTACGTACTTGAACATGCGATCTATTGAGCCTGCTTAACGTGCCTTCCTTAAGACAGACGGATCTGAAACTGGGCGCCCCAAAACGAATGCTTTGCTTGCTGCGCGTGACGATTGCCACAAAAGGCGCTCGTATCGCACTTTTAGCAGATCCATGTAGTCTCGCATAGCAAACGTTACAGTATCCGCGCTCTTAACTATTCGTAACCTCTTGAGGGTTTCGTTTAGATTCACGCGTGATGCGAACCTTGCGCTCACGCCCTGCTTGGGTAAGAAGTGTACGCCATCCAGCTTTCAGCAGTCTAGTCGGCTTCCCCTTGATGCATGTTCCTTTCACTCCACTAGAGAAGCCCTAATTCCTGCCACGCTAACGGCATCAGTAAGCAAGCATTGATCCATTCGCCACAAAAATTGGGGTTAGGATCACCGTATGGGATTTTAGTTTCACAGAAACTGGCACGTGATCTGAAATTCTGGGCGCCTCCTCTGGGAAGGCATTACTTCGCAACTCTCTACCAAGCCACTTAACCGCGGAAAAAGAAATTTGTCTAAACGACTGCCAATCGACCCCCAGACCAGGTTGCAACAAACACGTCTCCGTGTAGATGAACCCACGCATCGCAGAGGCGAAACTGATCCATCAGGTCGCGCAACGCGCTCGCACCTCTATACGGCCTTCCTCGGCCTGGCCCTCTAACGTCTCGCTCGGGGTCAACAACACAATTAAAATCGCCCACTAGAAAAGTTGGGTAGGCATCCAAAAAAAACATGTCTAGCGAACGAAAGAAACTGGCGGAAAGATGGCGCGGTGCAGGCGCATACAAATTAACTGCCCTCACCCGGCGTGAGAACAGGTATAGCTACTACACGGGTCGACAGAGCACAGGATTTATTTAGTGGAACCTTTGGTTGCTTTGGCCGGTTGATTTCTTAAAATGGCGCCAGAAGGTATAGTGGCGACGGTAGGGTGAATTTTTTTCTGCAG
>CM023450.1:180830293-180867793 GCA_013339765.2 Haemaphysalis longicornis
GTTGGCTTAGAAACACTGTTCCGGCTCACTGCACACACGCGGTCCGGCCCAACATTCATAACAAAAGTGGCGAGCCTGTCAGGACCCACACTTTACCATCTGTAGAGAGGAGCCTTAGTACGTCCATCGTAATTTGCCGATGCATCAAAATGTACATAGACGGATTAGAAAAAATAATAAAACAAAATGGACAAGAGCTTGGACTGACTGGTGAAGAGCTTCGAAATTATTTCGACACCGAGCGCGAGAACCTTAAAGCAGAGTGAGCTTTTAACCGAGAGGCCCGGCGACTTGGTGTCAATGTTGCTCTATACAAACCAAGTGCTGAATCCAATGATGAGATCGTGAGGCAATGCAAGCAACAGAGGGATGAAGATGAAAGGGAAGTCCTCAGGAGTAGGAGAAAAGAAAGGCGGCGGAGGAACGACAGATAGCCGCACTAAAGCAATAAATCTCTGTTCTTGAATCTCGGTTACATCCCGTGACTCCCTAAGACGTATCTGAAAATACTCCAGGCTCCAAGTATGTCCACATATCTGTTACAATGGTGCCTCGAACAAGTGAACCTGAGAGTAACAGACTGCTTTTGCAATAGACCGTAAAAGAGAGCAAAGAGAGGGAAAAAAATTACTCCGACCTCCCCTCGCGGGAACCCCTGGGTAGATGCGACGCATAGGGGGTTCCGTTGTTGTTTCCGTTAGGCTGATTCTCCCATCGCGTGAAACGTTGCATGAACACCCCTGCCGCGGATACGACTCACGTGGCGCGGCTAGGACGCAACACAATCCAACACAATCTACTTTAATCCAATCCAATCCAATCCACATCCAATCCAATACAATCCAACCCAACCCAACTCAATCCAATCCAATCCAAGTCAAGCCACGCCAAGCCAAGCCAAGCCAATCCAATGACCCTCGCGACAGAGTGTTCGCTATCAGAGAGGAAAGGGGGTAAGCGGCGCGGGGTCGCCGCTCGCGCGGCGAGAAGAATGGGGGAGGGGTGTGAACGGACAACAACAACACCGTATGGAGGGACAAGGCGAGTGAATGAGATACAGTCGCATCTAAAACGTTTATAAGTAAAACATGTGCTACTACATCAGGAGGCGAGTGTGCTACCTCTTCCTAGGCCTCCCTGAACTGACAATTTTAATTTCACTACCATCTCACGCGACACGCATGAGAACCCGAGGGGTCCTCAGGCGCAACAGGCCCAATGTTTGACTACGGTGGAGGCAGATCTCAGCAACAGAACGGCCATCAGTACGGGAGGACCCCAGACCGTAACTGAGCCATTACCCTACTCGGAAAAGTTGTCGTGGAAAAGAGAGACCCGAAAGAAGACCGTGATTGTATTGCCCAGAAAAAAACATCCCGTGGCTCCCTTCGCAGCTTGGCCCAAGCACGAGTAATCTGTGCTTTCCTTAGCCATCACAACTCTAGGTGCGTGAAAAGCTGCAGGCTAAAGCGTGAACGGCAAGCTATATTGAACACTGAATCAGAATTACTGTGGTAATTGCTCCATGCGAATCAGCGCGTGTACACACCTTACGTGAACCCACCATACAATGTCCACATTTCCGAGCGGAAGGTCTCTGTGCATACAAAATACCGAGCCACAAATTCGCAGAAGCGAAAACACTGCAGACCGAAAAAGGAGGATAAGCGTGCAATGCAAAGTAAAAATTACATCATCTCCTCCAATGGAACTATGTGGAGATGCAATGCAGAATTGTTGGCGTTCATTCAGCTCATCGGACGGTGCAGCGGGTCTCAACCGAAGCAGCAACAGAGGAAGTGGCGCACGGACCGGGTTTGTTATATAGAGCAGATGGAGTGGAGAGGAGGAGATGAGAGAGGAGATGCGCATGGGCGCTTATCGCGCAGCTGGCGTGTTGCCGTTATGTTGAGTGATTTGGTGTTTAGTAGTGCCAGAGGGAATTCCACGTCTGGGTCCACACCGCTTGCAAAGCCGCAAAGTACTGTTGTGTTACGGTGAGTAGGCGGTGGTGGTCGAGGCACCGAAACTCGTCCATCATGTTCTTGTCGATGTTGTCGTCTCTGTGGTAGAATCGGTAGTCTCCGTCAGCGTGGTGAGCTAGGTTTTTGACGTTGGTGCACCGGCTAAGAGCAACGTACACGCCCTCGTCTTCGCAGCTTTGTCTTCTTCTCCGTCTTCTTCTTCAGCGGTTCCCCTACGGGAATAGCACGACGGTGGTTCAACGCGAAGCTATCTCGTGATGGATTCTTTTTTGGGTGCCAACCCCTAGGGTCATCCTGCCACAATCATCATCAGAGGCGCTGCAGACGGGCATGGACGCGGGACATTCCCCCGAGCAAGAGATGCTAACGTCCTCTTCTAAAGTTTTCAGTTCGTCGTTTTCACTGACGTTCAGCTTCGCGTGCCTTCGTTGTATCAGTAGCTTTTTGACGAAGTTTTAATGAGTCAATCACATAAGGCGCGTTCGTACCACTGGCCTCTGTCTCGGTTTTGTTGCGCAGTAGGAAGAGTGCCGCGTACCTCCCGTTGCGGCCAGAGAGTCGTGGGATTGAAACCGGGCGCCGTTATCTACTTCTTTTTTATAGTGTAGGGGGTGAGGGGCGGACAACGGATGGACGCCGGACATAGCCCCAAACATTTCTTTTTTTAACTTTCGGGAGAGGCGTGGCAGTTTTATTCGCTCCAGATTTGATCGCAACAAGTCTTCTAGAAGGCGCTGGAACTGATACCACAGTGTCTACCACAGTAAGGGTGCATGCTGACCAAGGCGGAAAAGGTACCGAATTACAGTGCAAACAACCTTTGGCTTTTCCGGAAGACCCGAGCGTACACTGGACCTTTTTCTGTAACCCTTCTCTATGCAAAGATTGGTACTGGTCCTGCGTACTCTAGGTTTGCTAAATTAGTGGTCCATATAAGGATATAAGTGGCACATACGCCGTGGACCTTTCGTGTTGTTTAGAACGGTGCTTAGCCTAACTCACCTAACAAAAGGACTTACATTTGAGGAACTGTTTTGGTGTAGCTTTGCGAACCTATCCCAGTGACTGTTTTGTGTACTGTGTAGAGTATTCTTGTAGGTATAATTTTAAATGCAGAGCATTTGTATACCTCACGATGTCACCCGTGCGTCGGCGTCCGCAGCAGCCACCTCCCCCTACACTATAAAAAAATATACTTACCGGCGCCTGGTTTGATCCCGCGACCCTGCGGGGCGGAACGCAAGGTACAATGTGCTCTACCCACTGCGCCCAAAACCACACAGAATGAAAGGCTACGAACGCGCCATATATCCTTGACTCATTCAAACACGTGAAGAAGCTGCTGATAGAACGCATTCACTACCTGTGGGCGGAACGCGAGGTACATGGTGCGCTTCCCACTGCGCCACAAAACCGACACAAAATCAAAGGCTACGAACGTGCCTTATATCCTCGGCTCATCCAAACTACGTCGTCAGCGGCATGCGTTTGCGACTCAGCGGCGTGCTAGCGGCGTGATAGCTGCGTGGTGTACTCGTGATAGCACCAACCCCCCAAACACTAAGCGGTTAACGCAATACACCCATCCACCCCCTATGCGACGCATTTACTCGAGTCCCCCTCGCGGGGAGATGGGCCCATTTTTTTTTAAGTTCACACTTATACCCTTTCAGGATTTTTGATGGACACAGACTACCTTACCACCTACGACGTTTAGAATAGTCCTCCAGAGAACTTTCTTAAGACGGGGGTGGTGTGATTAGGCGTCTGCAGCGATCTCAAAGAGGCCAATCTACTGAATAATATTGGTGGGACCCGCGAGGAAGAACAGGATGGAAGAGGCTTTTCGTTCTCGGAAGCAGCAAGATGGCCACCCTCGCGGTGTAGGCCCGAGGACCGTCGCCGGCTCTCCCGTACGAGCCACCGCCAAGGCTGCCAGCGAGATGACAGCCGACACAAAGAAGACAAGACGCTGTTGCGGCCGTCGGAGTGAGTGGTGTCCCATCGACGTGGAGCGCGGGCAGCGAGACCTCGCCGTGGCGCAGACCTAACCCCTTCCGTCCTGCCGCTGGCCTTTGGCCACCGTCACGTGGTTGTCCAGCGGAGAACACCACAACGACTCCAGTAACCTGCCCCGTGGCAAGCCAGACAAGTGCGTGTCGCGAGTCGTCACGTCCAGACCTTCTCGGCCGAAGATTGCCGTCTATGAGAGTACTACTGCATTCATGACTGTCCTCAACCATCCGCACCTTCGTGTTTTCGCGTGTAGTCCCTTCGGGGGTAGGTGTCTTTCCAGTTTGTCCCTTGTTTTTAAATTACAGTTGGTGTGTGCCATTGCGAGAGCGTAGTCCAGGCTGGTGACTGTCTACTTGGTCCGGCCCAACATTCATTGAATTTATTAGAACATTCATTACAACATTCATTACATTCATTACAACATTCACTACAACATTACATTCATTGATTATGGTCTTTGGTATGAATGTTGGGCCGGACCGCGTGGACAGCAATAAGGCGGACTACTGTTTCTAAGCCAACACACGCGTTATATTCAAAAGGCAATACAAACGGGCAGGGGGAAGACAATATTTACAATACTCGCAGAGGAGTGGCAAGGAACTGGGCCAGTACATTCCACTGTGGCTGGCACGGTGGATGGAGCGGAGACGGCCTGGTGACTTCTGTGAGGTGACGAACGGTGGCAGTCTGTGCGCAGAACTGACGAGATGTGTGCGCTGAGAAGCTTCAACCCGGTGCTATGTTCCGCTGCGAACGACTTGGCCGTGCTGATGATTAGCGGCTGGAGGAGATAGCTTGGGCTAGAAACGAGGCCTCGCTGCCCGCGCTCTGCTTCACCGGCACACCGCTCACTCTTGGGCCGGACGTCGGCTTCTCCCGCCTGCTTCTAGGGCAGTCGTCGGGCCTTCACTGCGACGGATGGAAACTTGGAAGCGCTGGCGACGGACCTCAGGCCTACACCGCGTGGCCACCGTCCTAATGTCGTCTTGGCAGACCGCTTCCGACCTCCTACCTCTTCCTCTTTTTCTTGCTGGCCCTTTTTCTTCGGCTAGCGGTACCCCACCGGTTCGGCGGATTGGCCACCACACTGCCCTGGCTCTTTACTAGTCACTTCGTCCATCATGGTCTTGATCTTGTTGATTGTCGGGATATTTTTCTTGTCAGCCTGAAATGTGACGCCCAGTATTTTGAACCTTTGAGGAGGAGTGATAATCTTCCCATCTATGATCATGGCGGTGGTGGGTGTCCCTGAAGGTTGCTGTTTGGTTGCAAACACGAGTTATGGTTCACAATTTTGAGAGCCCCAGCTCAGTCCGGATGACCCTGCGTAGCCACTTACTATGTCGGCTGCTTCCTGTAGGCGCTCCTCCATTGCTCCTACTGAACGCGTGATGGATCATATGGTAATGTACTCCACCTAGAGGCCATGATTTATAGCCTGAATAGAATTAAGTTGTGCAGGGAGTCCTGTGAGAGCAATGTTAAAGAGGCGGGGAGAGAGTATAGCCCCCTGGAGAATTCGTACTCCTATTGGAACGGCTCTGTGCTCTGGTACCCCACTTTATCGCTTTCCGAGGAGTTGACATACACGCAGGTGTTGACCCCGAAGTCCAGTATGTTCAGCTTTGCCAGGATGGCCGTGTATTTCACTTTGCCAAAAGCACCCTTTAAATACAGAGCCAATATAGCCGTAGGGAAGTTACGGGTTGCGGGTCTCATTGCTTCCTGTTTGAACTAGAGCAGTATATCCTGCGTTTGTAAATGGGGTCGGAAACCCACCATTTTTGAAGCCAGTTTTCCTGTATCTTTAGAAGGGATCAAACTCTTTTGAGTATGGTGTGCTGCATGAGTGTTTCTACGCACGAAGTGATATGGGCCGCAGGTTCTCTATACTGGGTGCGTTTTCTGGTTTAGGGATCAACCGAACTTCCGGGGTATTCCATTCTTTATGTATTGTTCCTGCCCCCCAGATATTCTTTACGTAATTGGTGAGCTCGAAGAGCGACGGGTCGTCAAGTTTGGCAAGCATCCTATTACATATGTGATCCATTCCTGGAGCTGCGTTTCTTCTCAAATTCTGTATGGGTGCGGTGAGTTCATGCAGCTGGATGTTGTTCGTCAAGCTTCGGGTTTGGCGCTCCTGAATACGAAGGTAGGGGTTATGTTGGGTGTGTTTGTATGTAGCTGTTCTTGAGGGCTGTGAGCAGGTCTCCTATGCCTCTAGGAAATTGTTTTTATGATTTTAGCCATGTTGTGTTGGGACTGTGTTTTGCTAGCTGAGGAGTTGATTAATTAACCGAGGAGCTTCTCTGTTTTTGTAGTGGTGAGGGTGCTGGGTAGGTCATCTCTTAGAGAAAGCCAGTTTCCCATACAGAGAGAGTTGGCATACTTCGCAGCTTTCTGTGTCAGCTGTGCGAGCCGTTTTCTTAGTCTTCGAAATGTCTCTGCTGCTTCCATCTCTACAGCAGCTAGCCCTCGTTTCGCAGATGTGCAGTAAACGAGACTAGATGCAAGACGTGGCTTTGGTTCTCTTTATTATTTTGGTGTGTTCTGGGAAATCCTGATGGGGTTGTTTTATCTAGTCCTCTAAAAAGATTTCGACTTGGGTTTCTGGGGCAGGTGAGCGGTTGCTTCGTTTCCCTGATTTGGGTCCAGTGAGTAAGGTGAGCCCGGCCTATTGCTGCTATGTGGACCCATCCTATTACAGTGGTAGTTATAGCGGCCTGATCGTTGCTTCTACACTCGCCGGTGTGAATCCATTGAACTTGAGGAACGTTTTTCGTAAGAGTCAGATCGGGAGCGGTGTCTCGAGTGATGCTTGTGCCAATGCGCGTAGGTGTACTGTGGTCTGCGACAATCGTAAGGTCTTGAGGCTCCATGAGCGAGTGTAATCTAGTGCCTCTTGGGTTGGTGTGTGCGTAGCCCCACAGGGGGCGAGCAGCGTTGAAATACCCTGTAACGACAAGCGGGTTGCTGCCTGGTTTGACTGTCACTTGTTCAATTACTTGCTCAAAAATACGTGGAGCACTTTTAGGCCTGCAATAGTGTTTCAAAACATACAAAGAGCAGCCCTTCCTGTGGGCTTGTGGTATAAGTTCAAATTCCTGTGGGCTTGTGGTATAAGTTCAAGTAGGCTGCCAGTTGCTTCGGACTGAATAAGTGGGTGTTGAATCACCACGTTTCGTTTGCTGACCAGGGAGTGCATGTAGCGTAATGCAGGGTCTGTGTATGTACCTTACGTAATAGATTCTGAAAGGCGAACTGGTGCATTAGTTTCTTGCCGAGCTATACTTGCTGGTATTGTCGTGGAAGAGGAGATGTATTGGGTGACTGATCACATTTGTTGTTGAAACCTGTCCAGTCCCACTGCCATATAGTTATTCCTAGCACCTGGAACCATTTATTATTAGATGAATGAACATTCATCTTGATTCATCGGCGAGGGGAGACATGTGCGGGTGGCGTTATCTGTTTTCGTGATCTTCCTGGTGCGGGCATTAGAGTCGGCATTGAGGTGGTTGCTTGCAGGGCGTTGATAGCACGCGTCACGTCCCCCTCTGCCTGCTATTCGATTGGGTAGTGTGGAAGATACTTTTTACGTTATTGTCTAGCTGGCATAGGTTATTCGACTGCGGAAGATTTCTGGCTGCTTGTGGCAGTATGCTCACGGCGCGCTTGCGGTGTTCTGGGGAGGATATTTGTGTGTTTACAGAGTTCGATGCTTTCTGGTGGTTGTTTACCTTTCCTTCATCGCCACCGCGTTCGCGCTTATGGCTGCTATCTCAGCCCTAAGCATTGTATTTTCTTCAAACAAACGTTTCTCTGTTGGTGTGTGCGAGTTCTGAGCTTTGGGATCGACAATCCTTGCTCAGCTCTCCTGATGCAGCGATGTCTGGGAGTTTGGGGGGCCTTCTCGGTTTCTTCTCGGGGCGCTTGAGGGAAACCCTCGGAAGGGGCCTCGGGACTTCGAATCTGAGCGCAGCCGGCGGCCACTTGAACTCCTGTCTGGTCCTCTGGAGCCGTGTCTCCGTGTTGGGGCAATGAAACAGGAGTGGTGCTGGGTGCTCCTCGATCGTGGGTAGCGAGACCTGGAATGGCCCGAACGGTGTGGCTGGCTATACCCCCTTTACTTTCGCCGATTTACCGGAGGCATATACCATTGTGGGCATGCCTTGGATGCTGTGGTGTGGGCGGCGCTGCAGAGAAGGCAGGTTGGGTGGCTCTTACGTTTGGGTTCTGTCAACGGGGATCCGGATGTCTTGCACTTGGGCATTTTCGTTGGGTTGCGACACAACCCGGCTATATGGCCCACTTGGTGACAAGAGGTGAATTATGCTACGGTGCGCTTTTACAGGTACCATCTCATGATTACTCCAGCCACATAGATGCTGAACGGCACCTTCTTGCCTTTGAACTTGAGATGCAAGGTGCCGGTGTTTCCCATCCTTCCGCAGGGGTGAAATTCCTGGTCCGGGGCAACAACGGAGTTTTGGACTTTCTTGGGGGTGTAATTAAATCCGAGATGTTGCAAATAACGCCTTTGAATGAGTTGTTCGAAGATACGCCATAGGACGAAACTTCGAAGGTGTCATTACAACTCGTGAGTATCTGGTTCGAGTTAAGCACTGCAGCGTTTGCCGGCGACGAAGTGCTTACTATGAGAATGCTCTGTTCTGCCTCCATGCGGATCTTTATCTCCGCTGTGCCACATTTGAGATTGCCTTGGCGTGCGATAGCTTTCCTGAGGTCTATAGGGCTCACCTCGCTGAGGTAGAGACCGTTTTGTGGACGAATTGCAAACTTGTAGCTGTCAGCGGGTAGCGGTAGTTTCGGGTTGCGTGCCACGTGGCCTTGGCGGAGGGCCGCTTTCAGCGGCATCGTGGTAGGGAGCTGCTGCATCTTGCGGTATTGCGACCAGCTCGCAACTTCTATCCATTCTATGTGGGCATGGTCATCTTTTGCTCCAGGCGTGTGCCACGCATGGTCGTTGCTAGGCCGAACGTCTTCGAAATTTCAAGTGGCCGTAAAACGGGTAATAGTCGATTTACGGCCCGAGGTTTGGTTTCGGCGCACTTCTGTTAACTTAACGCGAGCAATCTGCTGATTACAGTTGGTCGCCGAAAAGGTGTTCCAAACAAAACTCAAATGTGTTGTTGGGAACGCCAACCCCTTTTTGAGGCCGCAAAATAGTGCAACTGAATCATTCCGGAACCTTTTAAACTGCCTTAAGTATTATTTATACTTATGCTGCTTCCATTTTTTGTACCAGAATGGTTTTTTCTTCAAGGTGGCATGAATGTTGTTTGTTATTCAAGAGAACATTGAAACGTTATAAGGCGTAAAGGATATAGCACTGCTAGCCTCTCATCTCTGTCTTTAAAAGTTCAAGCAGATTGCAGCTCAGTATTTACCTCTTGGTACAGGCTGTTTGATATCAAAAATAAAAGTGCATTCTTTCGTACGGTATAATCGATGTTTCTAAAAGAAGGGTGTATTTTACGTACAGTCCTCGACATTTTCACAATTGAAAGAAAAATAGGTAGGTTGTCAGAGATCGGTTCGTCATGAAAACTAGCGTTCAACAGGGTGGATATGTTTGTCAACGCATGGTCTATGATCGTCGCTGAAGTGCTAGTTAAACGTGTGGGCGCAAAAATCAAGTTCCAAAGATTGGGAGAAGAAAGGGAAATCCGGCAATCAAAACGTTAATTTGCTCGTAACAGTATTATAGTCTCCCGTGATGACACTGGGGACATCGTAGTTTGCCGCAATAGCTAACAACGCTTTTTCAAGCTTATTTAAAAAACGTAGATATTGTGAGTAACTCTTAACGTACGGAACACTCCGAGTTGATGAACAATGATTCCATATCTGTACAACTGCATGTGACAGATTGTAGTTTTGAAAACGAGTATACTTACTTAACAAAAAGTGCCACCCAACCGCTACGCGTGCGTGACTCGCGAATTATTTATGAATGGATATCCATCGACGTTGCCTTTTTACACTTTGTTAACCGGATTTCATCGACCAAATATTAACGTTCCTTGAGTAGAGCCTCTACAATGGCCTCCCTCCAAGACCTTGCAATGTGCCTCGAAAGCACTATTTCATTGTGTAGGTGTAGGCGTGTTTCAAGAGAATCTGGGTGTAGCGTTATATACTTGTCGTTTGATGCCATATTCTTATTATATTCATATAGGTTGTATTGTAGAGTGCCCGCTGAACCGGGCTCGCCGGACCTGGCACCACGTCTGGTGCCCTTCGTTTCAGCCACCACCGCACAGATGGTCAGCGGCGCCACAGGAATGAAACGTTTTTGGGCGAGGATTGAACGGTCTTGGTTCCCTCGGCGGTCAAGTTCTCCAATCTTTGAGGCCTGTGAGTAACAAATAGAAAAAACTCTGTACGACAAAACCAGGCGATGTAACTCACAAGCTTGCGACGAAGAAAGGTCCGACGCTATCATTTTTGCGATGCCAGCAGGGGCGGGCCGACAATCGTTGGAATCATTCCGTGCACCCATTCAGGCGTCAATGGACATGGAAGAAATTTGGCATCCGTTCAGGGGAAAGACGCGGGTTCGATTCCAGCCAGCGGTAGCCGTTTTTCTGATGGAAGAAACATCCCCCTCTCGAGGGGCACGATCAAATGCAGAGCATTTCCGGGGGCGCATGACGTTAAGTAGTTTGCGTTACGTTAATGTTGTTGCACTTGTGGCAACTGCTGACGAGAGAGCGTGGCGATGAGTGCGTTCCAGCCTCGCCGACACCCGCCTTTATCACGCCACGATCGCGCCACGCGCGCGCGATGCTGACATCACGATCACGCCACAGATGTTGTTGATCCCGCGACGCGCGCGCCCCCACCTGTTGGGCGCGAACCGACCGCGGAGAGAGCGCGCGATGCGAGCGGAGAGTAGGCGAGGAGGAGCGGGGCTGACGAGAGAGCGCGGCGGTGAGTGCGTTCCAGCCTTGCCGACACCCGCCTTTATCACGCCACGATCGCGCCGAGAGGGCGCACCTGTGAGCGATGCGGACTACTACGGACGCCTAGAACGGGTGACATCGTGAGTTAAATGCTCTGCATTTAAAAGCAACTCCGATACCTTCTGCTTGGGTTACCACCTCAACCACTGTCGACCCGGCGACTGGCGTGGTCACAGGGGAGGCTGCCAAAGGCTCGTCAGCGGGTCACAAGGGAGGCACCAAATCAACTGGGCTGCATTGCGTCGCCGGCAAGGCCAGCCACCACTCCGCCCCCCGAAGAGTAGTGCCAGCGTGCCGTTTCGAGGAGAACTCTGCAAATCTCCTCCGGGCCACCGAAAAGCTGACTTTCTTATTGACTTTTAGCAAGAATACTTTTCCCTTCTTCTTGAATTGATCACACGGTCGTGAATATGCGGGGTGAGCTACGTGGCAATGAGCACTAGTAAAGTAGTTATTGTCACATTTCTCTAAAGAATGCTCCATTGAGCACACTTCTCACATGTTAATCGACCCCCACCAGCAGTCGTACCGCTGGCATTTAAAGTAACCGCGTGGGTGTGGCACGCAGGGGTGAGTGGGAGAGCGAAGGATGACTGCAGTCACAGAGTGTGGAAGCGGGGTTGTGTAGAGGGCCAGTACGTTGTGACTTGTTTTTATTTTCAGTCTTGTCTGATTCTGACGCGCCGGTCAGCTATTACCTCTTGGCACGCAGCCCTTACACTCTGCCTGTTTCGAGTCCATTGATCAGATAGTGTTTAGAGATGGCGCCTTGAGAAGAGGTTTGGGTTCTGTGACGTCTGGCTTTATTGTTCGGCATCGTTGTTGATTTGCTACTGCGGAATATTTGCTGCTCTTTCGGGCTGAGCTCAATGAGCACGTCATATTTGTAAGTACTTTTGACTTGTAGTTTTTTCCACCAACACTCTCGATTAACTTTCCAACAAGTAAGACTGATTTCCACTTACGTGTGTTTTTTTTACACTTGGTGACCTGGCTGGTTCATCGTATTACTGGGAAAACTGAAAGGTTCTTAAACGGTATTAGAGAAAGGAGACACGAAAGATATATACAGGCTCAAACTTCAAACTGTTTGTTTATAAAAACCAGGCTTAATTATACAAAGGTCAATAGTACAGATAAATTCAAGATTTCTGCCCTGAATAACATTTACTGACAACTTACAGATTGTTGTTACTTGTTTCCCTGTGAGTAAATGCTGTTACTTGTTCACATGTGAATTGTCCGAAACGTTAATCCTGGCACACATCTTGGATTTATCTTTACTATAGGCCGGTGTAAATAGGCATGGTTTTTCCGAAATAGGCGCGGTTTTTCATCAAAGCACCAATAGCATTGATATTAAATTTTTTCCCCGTCATAACGTGTAGCAATAGCACAAACAAATGGGCATGGGGCTGCTACTGCGGATACGCAGGCTTAGGTCACACCGAAGCACACAGATTTTTAAATTATTCACTCTTTACAGCAGCTATTATTTTATTGACTGGCAACAATGAGGATGCTGAGGCTCCGTCCTAATAAATATTATGTTCTCCAAGAGAATCATGCAAAACGCCTGTTCAAAAAACTTTATCTCGAAATATTCTTCTCTGATTATAACTGGCTTCCTTCAGCTGACAGTTTTTGCCATTGGTGTAAATAAACCGAAAACGCAGAATAATGTCATTTACCTAGTAAAAATAAGGGCTCGTTTACAGATAAACACAAAGAATTTGGTGAGCAAAGTGAGTAACTTTGACTGAGCACCTTTAGTGCCCCTCACAGCAAAGTCGTTAAGGCTTGTCTGCTCTCTTTCCAAACGAGAAATGGCTATAAATAACCCGGTCAATTTGAAACGCTGTGCGCACGCTTAGCAAAAGAGCTCAGGAATGCAGGTGAGATCGCTTTAAATAATATAGTTTTTTTCGGAACATACAAATACTCTAATTCTGTATTTGTGTCAAAGTGACATACTTCTGCAGCGGTTTGTAGTGAAGGGCCTGGGTAGTGTGGTGGCCAATTTGCAGAGCCATCGGTGTAGCGCTTGCCGAAGAGAAAGGGCCAGCAGAAAAGAAAACGGAAGGAATTTGGAAGCGGTCGTCTAAGACGACCACAGGATGGCGCCATCTCGGTGCAATCCCGAGGTCCGTTGCTTGCTCTGCCTTCCAGGACTAGTAAACCAGAATAACAGTAAACTAAATTAGATGCAATGGCGATGGCTGGTCTATATGGACAGTTTTGAGTATGTATGATAAAAAACCCGGTTGAAAGAGTTAACATCAAACAAATATTTCTAACCCGATTCACAGAAACCATGGCATTGATACCCAAAAACAAGGATGGGTGTAGCGGAATATGTTCTTTGTATAGTTCTCTTGAAGTGTCTGTGTCTTGTTGTGTGGAGTGCCTTGCCTGTGACTAGGATCTGGACTAAGCATAGGCCCTTTCCACACCTGCTGCATACGGGTCTTGGAGACTCAGCAGGTTCGAGTGCGTCGTATGCGTGTGGCCTATCCGTAACCTGGCCAAGGCGACTTGCATGTCTGTTGCGTCTGTCCAAAGTGTACGGTGCCAAGTGTGGTTTTATTAGGTGTAGCTTGTCTGTCTCGGTATTCCAGTCTGATTGCCATGTATTATGAAGGTGCTTTCTGATGTGCGGCTTAAGGTCAGTGTAGGGTGCAGTTGGTATGTGCAGTGTATTCGTAAGTAGAGCAGCAGCGGCCCTCTCATCCGCGGTCTCATTACCGGCTATCCAGGAGTGGCGAGGGACGCAACACACAGTCAATCCAAGATTCGAGGCATATGCATAGAAAATGGCATTTAGGACGAGATTGACGACGTAGTTTTTGGATGTCTTTGAGGAAGACAATGCTTGTACCACACTCAACGAGTGGGTAACAATTGCAGACTTCACTACATTATGTTCAATTATATGGTTTGCAACAAGAAAAATGGCTACGTTTCCGCCGTATACATACTGGCGTTTATATTCATGGTTCTACTTGCATTAAATTTGTGACCGTGCACAGCACAGGACACGGTAGACGATGGTTTGGATGCAACGCTGTAAAATTCTGCGCAGTGATAGTTATCCGGTAAAAACAAGAATTGCTGCCGAAATGCGCTTCTTGGAACTCCAATTTGTCACTTTTTACGATTGGCACGTCTTATAGCACAGGGAGAAGACGCCATGGTGGTAAAAGCGTGATAAATGACGTTTCACAGGTATCTGAGAAGAAACAGCAAGTCCAGGCACCTGCTCTTTGACTCTGAGCAGAGGTGGTTCGGCGATTTTAAAAAATCTCGGATGTGGAGGCATCATCAAAAAATGGTTTAAAAGGATGGTCATCACTTGATGAAATTGAAAACGGATAACAACTCAACATAGGTTCGCTGGTGCGATAAGCACAATTTTATAAACACTCTGCATCAAGTCTCTGGACAGGGCTAGTATGGAATGCGCCACACGAAAGGCGAAGCCCCAAGTGCAGTATTGGTCCAGCATTTCGAGTGCTGTTTTTGTTGTCGACCCATAGACCGCACTCCCATAGTCCAAGCGAGATGTCACTAAACTGGAAAAAACGCGCAAAAGGACTTGTTTGTCAGCCCCATCCGGCTGGTGTGACAGAAAATTAAGAATGTTGATTGTTTTCAAGCATTTATGTTTTAACGGTTTGGTGTGGGGAGTGAATGTGAGCTTTGTGTGTGTGCCGAAAAACTTGTGTTCCTTTTTTACAGGAATTGGGGTTCCTTGAAGTTTAATGTCAGGATCCGCGTAGATCCCGCGCCTCTTTGGAGGTACGACGCAGGTACTTTTTGTAGGTTTCAGTTTAAACCCATTTTGGTCGGCCCAGGGAGCCAGTTTTGTAATGGCATGCTGGACGTGGCGTTCACAAATGGACAGATTCCAGGATTTGAAAGACATCGGAACATGGTCTACGTACATAGAGTAAGAGATTGTTCAAGGCAGTGCTTTGCCTACCGAGTTCATCTTCACAATAAAAAACGTGCACCTCAATACTCCACCCTAATGCACTCCGTTATCTTGTACATGAACGTTCGAAAGCGCGGAACCTACTCTTACCAGAAATGTTCCCTTAGACCATTAGCATTCCAGTGTGTTCAGCAAGTTACCGGATATTGCAAAAGATTTCAAGTCAATCAAGATGCGATAGCGCCATGCCGTGTCATGTGCTTTTTTATGTTAATAATGCGGTCATGCAATACTTTTTGTGAGCAAAGACATCTTTTCCATATGACTCTAAGGTCACAAGTTGATCATTCGTGGATCGCCCTCCCTGAAGCCTGCCTGGCTGCTTTCCAGAAGACCGTTTTAGTCCAAAAAGTAGACTAGCCTTCTGTTATTAACCTTCTCAAGGAGCTTGCAGAGGCCGCTGGTAGGTGTGATGGGACAATAACTTGTAGATAATGTGGGATCCTATCTACTACTATCTCTACACTACAAGACATGCGAAAGCGCCTCCAATGCCATATCTTGTTATATAGGTAGAGAGGTGTTGCAAGTGTGTCTGCTAGCTTGTGTTGTATCAATGTATATGTAATGTTGTCTGCACCCGGAGCTCAAGGCTTATATGTGTTCCGGGCAGCTATTAACTCATGAAGTGTAAATTCACAGTAGTAAGCAGATTTCGATTTGTCATTTTTATGTAAGGGATTCTTTTCTAGAGATGTTTTGTGTTTCTTGAACGTGTTTGTGTATTGGGCAGAACTGGAAAAGTGTTGGAAGTGTTGTGCGAGTGCGTTTGCCTGGTCTTTGGGTGTGTCCCCTGCTGTGCTGACGATGGGCAGGCTGTGTCTGGTGTCCATTAGGCTTGCGTATTCGTATCCATACCTTGTGTGGGTGTCTGTATGAGTTTATAGACGTGAGGAAGGCGCGCCAACTCCCCCTTTTCGCCTCACGGCGCACACGCTTACCAAGTGCTTTTGCCCGTTTAAAGGAGATGTGGTTTTGCAACGTTGGGTACCGACGGAGGATACCCCATGCCTTGTTCTGGGCCTCTCGTGCCCTCCTGCAGTCCCTATTCCACCACAGACTCCTCTGGTTGCGCGGGGCCCTCGAGGTGTGCGGTATGGACTTTTAGGCGGCGTTAAGGATTCGCGCCCTTGTGAGTTGGGCTACTTCCTCCACTTGTAGGTGTTTTATGGATGTGTGATGTAGTATAGATGTTTCTGTGAATGTACAACAGCTTGCGTTTGATTCATTAAACCCATTGTGGGAAGACGGACCGCTTGGGTCTTTGCGTATATACGTCAGTGAAGTGGGGAAATGGTCGCAATGATGATGATGATAGTTGCTATTGGTTTCCCCTTTGTACTGGGGTGATGACATGTCATCTTACCAAAAAAGACTGATATACCCATGTTTTACACTCTTGGTTTAATACCGGGTCCACGCTCCAACGCCACTGAAGGCCTGGAAACAGAACTGCAGACGCAATAGCAAGTCAAAATGTGAGTATGTATTGTGTCCTAAGTTATCTTAAATAGGCTGTTTTTGTTGAAAAGGCATGCTCCAGAGGATGTTAGAAACTTCTCTATCAGGCGACCTAGGGAGTCCTTTCGGGAGGAGCCCAAAGAGAGTTATGCGCATTATGGTGGCATTTCAAGATTTATGGTTCGGGTAGCTGGTTAACCAGTTCCTGGAAATCAGAGCTCAGAGGCACAAAATCAGAAGGGATGTAAATGAACCATACCATTATCAACCTAATAAATAGTATCGTACGGGTTCCTAGAGCCTCAAGGACAGTGTTCAAAAAGAGAGGGTGGCATGCTAATGATTTCCCTGCTACAGAAACAGCACTACATCGCCGGACGAATGCTACAACTGGGGCTTTGGCTGTAGTCTTGAGGTTCCCGCACTAACCCAATTTATAGCATCTACAACGAGAGCGATAAGGGGTCCTTGCATCTCCAGAGAATATGCATAGACTTGCTTTATGCCTCCAAATTCATGGCTGTGACTAAAAATTCTTTTATTTCCACCGTTTATGAAATGCCCACACAACAGCTATTTTTATATAGTAGTTCATTTAAGCGCCTTTCTCACTTATGGTGAAAGAGGAAACTTCTTATCTCACGGTCCCGTTTTCAGACATACACAAGACACCCATCATTGATTTTATATCACCTTGGGATTTGCGGGCCGTGTATTGCGACCTGTCCTTTACGCAAATCGATTACAGCTAGGCACCAGGAATTGCGATTCTCCTGCATTTTTAAAGCAAAGCTTGCTACCCATATCAACCAACGGTTCTTTCGTGGCAATTCTATCATCTACACAGATTCCTTGAGTGTTGTTCGCGCACTGTCATCGCATACACCCCCGAAAAACCACATAGTTAATCTTGTATTTAAATCTATCATGTCTGTGTATGCGCAGAAGCATCAGCTGCTCCTCTGCTGGGTCCAGGACACGCTGGGATCGCTGGAAACGAGTTGGCAGACGAGAGGGCAGCTGCTGCTGCACTCAGGAACACTGTAGACATATCAACCGTACCATATACAGACCTCAGGCCACACATAAGACAACACTTGCGTAGAACATGGCAAACACACTGGAGTGAACAGACAGATAACAAGTTACACGCTATAAAACCACGCTTGGGACCATACACCACTGACACACGCAACAGACACACAGAAGTCGCCTTGGGTAGGCTGCGGATAGGGCACACCCATGCGACGCACTCGTATCTGCTGACGGGATCTTCTAGACCCCAGTGCAGCAGGTGCGGAGAGGCCCTATCCGTAGTGCACATATTAATCACATGCAAGGCACTTCACACAACACGACACAAACACTTCAGAGAACTCTACAGACAACATATTCCCCTACATCCATCGTTTTTCCTAGGTGATGATGCCATTGTTTCCGTGAAACGTGTGTTTGAGTATTTGTCCGACGTCAAGTTTTTAAACCTCATTTCCTATCACGCATCATGAAATCTGGCCCTATACACCAGCCATGCTCATTGTAGTTTTGTGACTTTACTTTTGTTTTTGCTGATTTTACTTAGTGTTTAAGGTTTCACCCCTATCATCGACTATTGTTTTGGCGCTCTTTGCCCCAGTTGGCCTTGCGCCATAAACATCCAACGATCATCATCATCATCTTTCGTGGCATACGAGAAAACGAAGTGCCAATGCGGCTGGGTTTCCGTGAAGAACTTTTCACTTACGAAGCATAGTGTAGAAGGACCGGCGATAGGGCGCTATTACCCAGCATTCCCCGTGCTCACCCCGGCGGGTGCGTCCGCTGAACCCTTCGTCGCCTTTGTTGTCTACTTTAGCGACGGTGTTTTGCGTGTTTTGGCGAAGCGTCGCGTACATTGCGTGCTTCCTTCATAAGGCTTGATTTACTTGTTCGACAGCGCCTCCAGGATTACCCGGACCCGACAAATTTACCTTGTCTTACGGCAAAGATACGTTAAGGATTGGTTTGCGGGTCGGGAAAACATGTCGACACCATTTACAGATATCTGGCCGCTAGAGAAACGCCACATTTTGCGTACTGCTTGTGAAAGATGGGACTGCGAATACCAGGCCGGTTGTGTTTTAACAGACGTTACAAAAGATGAATGGGGCAAAGGGTTCTGATAAATAGCGGTTATAAAAGTTTGGTCCGCTTTCCCGCAATTCCCAAAATTACGAAACTTTTTAGTTGAAAGCTGTTTAAATGGGAATCACGAAGCTCAGATGCGGGATTGTTTCTGTGTCTGTGCTTGTGTCGCGCGGTGGGTGTAGACCCGAGCCAGCTTGTCAGAATGGCTAGGTTCCGCTGTCTCGCCCTTCGAAACGCGCTCCTCTCCGTTTTCTTTCTTCCGACGTACGACCGGGCTACAGCGGTGGAGTCCGCCGCTCGAGCCCGGCCTTGGCAGACGGTATTGCGTTCTGGACGGCACCTCCTCGAATTCTAGGTAACGACTGGCAGTATCTCTGATTTAACTCAATCTATTCCAACGTGTGTGAATTGAAGTGACGTCGCATAAGAAATTCTTGTGGGGTTCATTAACAACTTTGCTTTCCGACAACATTCACAGCGTAAATTGGAGCTATTTTTCGTTTGTGCAGGACAAGTAGCGATGTGCAGAATTTTTAGTGACGCATCAAAGTCTGGTGGAGCTTGTTGTTGCGTTGCACATGAAGAGAATTTCGTGTCTCTAAAAGGATGAACGTGCATAACACTTTTTTCACGGCAGAAACCTACGGCATGCTAATTGTTTTACATCACGTCGCTGATCATCAACTCACAAAGTCAACCGTGTACACAGACTCCCTTAACGTTGTGCTTGCACTGTTATCTACAAAGCGATCTAGAATGTATTCAGCCAATCTTGCTTCTAAACCTATCATACGTGTGTGCGCCTATAACTCAAACGTGCAGATAACTATATGCTGTGCTCCAGACTACTTTGGTATTGTCAGGAATGAGGTCCCGGATGATATGGCTGCAGGTGGTGCACTCAGAGTTAACATCATAGCAATACCTTACATTGACTTCAAACCACACATCATATAACAACTTGGTAAAACATATCAAGCAGACAGGTGTGTACAGGCACACAGAAAACAGCACGTAAGAAAACCAAACTTCGAACGATACACAACCGACTCTCAGAACAGACATTTGGACGTCGCTTTGGCAAGGTTACGGATAGGCCATACACATGTGACGCACTCACACCTGCGCACTTGATCTACAAGACATATGGGTTGCAAGTGTGCGTGGGCCCATCCATAGTCCATATCCCAGTCACATTCAAGGCACTCGGCAGAACACGACATAAACAATTCCCCCAGCTCTACAGAGAACAGGAGTGCTATTCCAGAAGGCCGAGGTTGAGTGAAACTCGGGAAACAGTAGCTCTAGCCACGCCCACCTAACATAATGGTAATATTTAGACGCGGAGTTCAAGGGCTTTAAAAATACAATTCATACTATTTCCCGATTATTACCCGCCGCGGTGGCTCAGTGGCTAAGGCGTTGCGCTGCTGAGCACGAGGTCGCGGGTTCGATTCCCGGCCGCGGCGGCCGCTTTTCTGATGGAGGCGAAAAGCAAAAACGCCCGTGTGTACGAGATTTCGGCGCACGATAAAGATCCCCAGGTGGTCAAAATTAATCCGGAGCCCTCCACTACGGCGCGCCTCATCGCCTGCGTTGCGTCGGCGCGTTAAACCCCACAATCAATCAATCAATTTCCCGATTATTGTGGTGAAGTAACCGGTCCAGGGCAGCGCGTTCCAATGAGACGCGATTTGGCCATGGCCTGTTTTTTACTGTTGTCTCTTGCTTCACTGCTGCACGGTGGCAACGGCAGGCAAGCAAATCCAACTACATAACTTTATGGCCCTTTTCTTTTAATTATCGGTATTTCACTACAAAGTTTATTTATTCTTCTTTCTTTAGACGTTCTTATGAGTTCTCGTTGCAAATTCGCCGGCCTACGAAGCAGTTTCTGCCCATTTCTGCCGTCGGGGGAAGACAACGGAATCATGTGACTAAGCCCGTTTAGAAAAAAAAAGTGGGTGATGGAAACGCGCCACGTTCAAAGTAATTGCTGCTGGGTGTTATCGATACCCTCCGTCCGCTTTCAGATACGCAATTTCATAGAAGCACTTCAGTCTGCTTACATGATTTGAAGGCGAAAGCTTGGCGATTCTTAATAACAACTGATACATTGTACTTGCGATAATTTATTTTTTAATTGCGAAAGTTTGCTCAATTTTCAAGTAATATATTGCACTTGCGTTTTCTTCCTCGCTTTTATTTTTTTGTCTTTCAGTTGAAATTTTGGCATTACAACGGCTTCTTTTCTGCTATACCCTGTTTGCGTCAGTTTCTTCTGTTTCATTTCGTCGGCAAAAAGACTGGCACACAGCACATCCTCCCTATAATCGGGGCTCGGCGCGGCTGGTGTATACCTGTTCTTCTCATGTGCCATCAAGTTCACCTATCACGCCATCTTCTCCAAGTTTTACTTTTCCAATGCACAGTATTGCGAATTTTCAAAACCGAGCCCAATCGCTCCTCAAAGCTAGCATTTGCGGGCAAGTCACCCAAGTGAGTATGTGCTACGATGAAAGAAATAGCAACAACCACAGCTTTTAGCATTTGTTTCCTTGATTTCACTTTGCTCTTGACAGCTCTTCTTCGATGAAGCTCTCAACAGTCGTTGCTTTTTTATGGGCTCTACACCTGCACCCTGTTTTTGGTGTCACGCTGTTTCTTTCGGCCTTAATCTCGCTTCACAAGGTTTGCAAGATCCGCTGTATGGCAGACGACAAGGACACTGGACAACACCCGCTGAAATGCGTAATGATCTCCTAAGATAATAGACACACGCCGTTGATTATATGCCATGGTTTCTGTCAAACGTGTATTTATATATTCTTAAACTTTCTAAACCTTATATATTTGTAAACTTTGTAAACTTTCTCAACTTTGTAAACCTCATTTCTTACCTCGGAGAGGCCAAATTTGCCGCTTTAGACTACCCATATTCAGTACGTTTTATTTATTTTACAGTTATTCTGCCTCACGGGTTTTAGTACATTCCTTTTTTATCCATTTCTGTTTGGCGCTATTTGCCCCAGGCGACCTTGCGCCAAACAATCCAACCACCATAATCATTATTACTGCCAAACCACAGGAACTTTCTTGATCTGGTTATGACGTTCAACGCTTCCCATGACAGTAAAAATGGAACGTTTCACCTTATCTACAGAGAGGGTCCTGCTATAGGTTACTAACCATTCTTTAATACCGAAGCCGGCTGGGTGCGTTTCGCTACGTTTTGTGCAAGTTTTACAGGAAATGTGGAACTAAAGCCAGGAAGTGCTCAGTGAAACGCAGAAAGTGGCAGTCATAAATAATATCGGAAGACTTGGAATTCACAAGAATGTTAAGGCGGAAGGTAAATTGGACACTTTGCACCTCAACTGTTACACTTCGCGATGCCAGCCATCACCACTTTATGTCAACTGTGTACAGCACCCACTGAAATTGGTTCTCGCTTGCAATCGCCAGTTGCCTAGGTTTTCCGCCGTCGGTACCTCCATTGCACAGGACGTCTCGTATTGCTAGTTTTGCAATTGCCTCTGACACCAATCACATTTCGTCGCCCATCTTATTTTTCCTTCAGGTCATATAAAGATTAGGCACTAAGGTTTGCCTTCATTTTGATTTTTGATCGTAGGGTTAAACGCGCCGACGCGACGCAGGCGATGAGGCACGCCGTAGTGGAGGGCTCCGGATTAATTTTCACCACCTGGGGATGTTTAACGTGCGCCCAAATCTCGTACACTCGGTCGTTTTTGCTTTTCGCCTCCATCAGAAAGCGCCCGCCGCGGCCGAGAATGCAACCCGCGTCCTTGTGCTTAGCGGCGCAACAACTTAGCCACTGAGCCACCGCGGCTGGCATTTTTCGCCCGATAGTGTGCGCCTGACAAATTTCTACTATGGCTACAAATTGTAAGGCGAGGGTAGGGAACCATAAACGGTGGCCGTCGGAGCCCCAGGTCAAGCTGCATCGGATGGGCTTCCTCTCTGTCTACCTGCCAGGGAGCTCCGGGACCTCTCAAGCTATCAGGGTAAGGTATGACGAGAAAGTAGCCCCGTCCTCCGCTTTTTTCTATGCTGTATGGAAAATTCAAAACACCCCTCCAAACGTGATCCGTCTCTGAAAAGGGGCTGCTCCGAAGTATCTTTTTCCCATTGCCATCATTAACCTATCCTGAACGGGAAAGCTACACTGGATTTCTTGTTATGGAACCTTGTGATACGGTCCATTATCTTGTAACCACATCAGTTTTTTTTATTGTTAAATATCTTGAAAGCATAAGCGGAAATTGTTACAAGGATAAGGAACAAAAGACTGGTGAGGTCCTTGTCGAGGTAAACAAGCAGCAGGCCAAAAAGCTTCTAGCTCAGACATGAATGGGTGAACTAGATATCAGGATCACACCCCACCAGGGCCTCAACAGCTCCCAGGGTGCGATATCTGACCCAGGTCTGCTGAATAAAACAGATGCATTCCTTCTTCAGGGATTGAAGGATCAGGTCGTCACTGCCGTGCGGCGCCTAGACGATGAGAAATCTCCACGCAGCACATCATCCCGACCTTTCACCGCTGGGCACTTCCACAACATTTCAATACAGGATTTATCCACTGCTCTATTCGTCCCTACATCCCGAACCCGCGGTGCTGCTTTAGGTGACAATGGTTCGGGCAAGGTACAAACTCTTGCCGCGGCAAAACAACCTGTGCGAAATGCGCCACACAGGACCACCCCACTGACGATTGTAACTCTGCTACCCTCACTTTTGCTAACTGCAGATGCCCACACGCGGCCTAGTGCAGAAAATGCTAGAAATTTCAACTCGAAAAGAAATGGATCAACATAAAAGTGACAGAGAACAAATGCTTCTCAGATTGGCGAAAGAGGTTCACCTCGTTCCCTCTGGGGAGGTACGCAGACGCAGCACCCCGGGGGGCGGAGTGGCGTCTGGTTTCGGAAGGGACTCAGTACCGCGAGTCGGACTTGGTCTTGACCCCGAGCCCTTCCCCCCTGGGTTTTCTCAGGCAGCTCAACGCATCGCCATACCACTCGCTGAGGCAGCAGAGGTTGTGGTGGCAACCGCTCCCGTCGGAAGCGGTGCCGTTCCCGCCGTCACCTCCCTGTCCTCCAGTGCATTGGAGGGTGTCGAGGGGATGGATGCTGGGTGCCCCGCATCGGCTTCCACCACCACCGCACAGCCCGTGCCACCTCTGCCGCCCCCGACGCCCTACGTGGCGGCGGGTCATACGAAGGGCGCCCGAAGTGGCCAAGTCCAGGGGCCCAGTCTGTCGGGCTACTCTGACATATGGTGACGAGATGGGTGTCCCGCCGTTCCTGCTTGCAACGCAACGCAAGGAAAAGACCCCGACGCCGAACCCAACAGACAGGACCAAAAAGCCCCTCCCGAGTGTACAAGCGCCGAAAGTCGGCGCATCAACACACACACACACACACTCCTGTCATAATAAAATGTAAATATTGGGAACAGAAAACACCATTCAGTGAAACTGCAGAAGCCTCCTTAAAAAGCTGGACTATGAGTATGAGATGCTGCATGCCAATCAGCAAAGTATCATGTGCCTCCAAGAACTCACCTCAATTCTAAACAAACAAATTACCTAAATAGGTACCTGGTATTCCGAAAGTACAGGGTGCACTTCGAGTTGATGAACAGTAATTCAAATATCTGCACAGCGGCATGTTCAGCTGGTAGTTGTGAAAATGAGTATCCTTACTGAACAAGAAGAGCCATCCCACCACCACGCGTGCGTGATTTTTGTGAATTGCTTATGAATTGGTACCCATCGATGTTGCCATTTTCACCCTTTGTTAGCCGTGTTCCGTAAACGCATAATACCCTTCCTTGAGTAAAACCACTACAATGGCCTCCCTCCAAGACCTTGGAATGTGCCTTCGAAAGCACTATATTGTATTGTTATAGGTGTAGCCGTTTTTCAAGAGTGTCTGAGTGTAGTTGTATCACATTCATAACTTATTATATAATAATCACGTAATATTTATATAGGTTGTAATATAGTGTGCCCGGTTAACCGTGCCCCCTGGACGTAGCACCATTTATGGTGCCCTTCCTTTAAGCCACCACCACCGAGGGCGCCCGGAACGCCGCACCCGTGGCACACCCGATGCCCTCGGGAGTCCCCCGTGGAATTTTTGGGGTGAGGATTGGAGCGGTCATGATCGCTCTGTGTTCATTTTCTCCAATCCCTGAGGTGCGCTCGAGGCCTGTGAAGCGGAAACAGAAGGAGCAACTCCGCTACCTTCTGTGTGGGTAATCACCTCAACCACTGTCGATCCGGCAACTGGCGTGGTCACAGGGGAGGCTGCCAAAGGCTCCTCAGCGGGTCACAGGAGTAGGACCAAATCAACTGCGTCACCGCCGAATCCAGGCGCCCCTCCGCCCCCCGACGAGCAGTGTCAGCGTACCTTTCAGATGAGAAGTGGGCACATCTCCGGGCCTCCGTACAGCTGATTTTCTCATTGACGTTTATGAAGTATATTTGTTTTTTCTTCTTGCATTTATCCCATGACCTTGCATATGCGAGGTGAGCTACGTGACAATGAGCACAAGTGGAATTGTGTCATATTTCTCTATAGAATGCTCGATTGAGCAAACTTCGGACAGGGTAATTGACTACGGCCAGCAGTCGTAGCGCGGGCATTTGAAGCAACGGCGTGAGTTTGGCACGCAATAGCGTGTGGTTAAGAAAAAGAGCCCTGCCGTGACAGATTATGGAAGTGGGTTTCTATCGAGGGTCAGCATGATGTGATTTGTTTTTTTTTGTCTCGTCTGATTCTGATGCGCCGGTCAGTTATTACCTCTTGAGACGCAGCCCTTCCACTCTGCCCGTTTCGGTTTAGTCGATCAGGTGGTGTTTAGAGAGGGCGCCTTGAGAAGAGGTTTGGGTTCTGTGATATGTTACTGCACTGTTCGACCATGGATGTTGGTTTGCTACTGGTTTGGGTTTGCGATCTGTGACTGTACTGTTCCACCATGAATGATGGTTTGCTACTGCGGATTCTTTTCGTGCTCTCTGTGGCTGAGCTGAATGACCGCGTCTCCGGAAGTAACAATTTTTGACTAGTAGTTTTTCTACCAGCAATCTCGATAAAATTTAAAACAAAACAAACTTATTTTTCTTATACAGGTGTTTCTTGTAACAACACTTGTTGACCTGGCTGATCCATTCTTCCAATGGAAATAATAAAAGGTCGCAAAACTGACGTAGACGAAGGAGACACGAAAGATATATACGCGCGAATTGTTTATACATAAAAACCATGCTTTTTTATACACAGGCCAATAATACAGATAAATTCAAGGCTTCTGCCCGGAATAGCATTTGCTGACAACTTAGAGATTGCTGTTATTGGTTACCTGAGTAATGGTTGATACTTGTTTGCCTGTGGGTTGTCAGCAAAATTTGATCCTGGCCGAAATCTTGAAATTATTTTACTGTAAGACTGGGTAAATAAGCATGGGTTTTTATGAATAAACATTTGCAAGCTGGCCCTGTATATGTCCTTCGTGTACCCTTCGCCTACGTTCGTTTAGCGCCCTTCCGTTCTTTCCGGTGTTTCTTTGTCCACCGCAGCACAATACGGAAGCGAGAAAAAATTATCATTGCTTCTGAGGCCAAAGTTAGGCAGGCGTTTGTTAGTTATCTTGGTGTGGCCCCTTTTTAGGGCCCGAATTCTTGGTGTGTGGAGGGAGCAGAGAATACCATACGCTGTAGTATAAGGAATGGGACGGGGTTTCTCGAAACATGCTTACCAGCATAGTGACGCTTCGTTGTGCGTGGCTCCTAACAAAAAATGACGCCATGAGGAAAGGCAGAGTGGACAATTTTCTCGTTATCTATTGCGTGTATGCCTTGGATATTCTCCAAGTAATATTATGTTAATGGTGTGGGTGCATTCTCAGGTATTTTAATGCCGAAGAGGTAACAACTGCTACGGATAGAACAGGCTATATTTGTGCGCAATGAGCTAGTTCAGACGCCTATAATTAGTAAAAACCGGTCGATTGGTAATAAATAGCATTTTGTTATTACAGAACCGATAGTTTTGAAAACAGTCAATAAAAGGGGTTCCTGCACGAAAATACGGGCAAATAAACTTTGCGCTGAGAATACATAGCGCGGCATAGAAAGAATCATCGGCGCACTTATGTCTGCTTACGTGTGTTGGAAAAAAATGTATGGTCATCTCTAGTAACAAATTTTGTTCCTACGTATTTGCGTTTCTTTCTTCGCTTTAGTTCCTCTCTCACGGGCTCACATTGCTTAGATCGACTGCTTTTCTGGAACACCGTGTTTCATTTCTATCATCATGTATCATAATGTATCTCTGTGTATTGCTGGGCAAATTGTGTCAGCAAGCAGGCTGTACATGTGGGCACTCTTTTAAAATGGTTTTTCGGCTGGACTGATGAGCGCCTTTTTGGCTGGTATGTCATAACATTCAGGGTTTACGACACTCGCACCTTTCTACAACTTTTAGTTTTCCGATAAGCAGTTTCGTGAATTGCCTGAATCGGCTGAATTAGCCTATCAAAACACTTTACGCTAGAACAATCCCACAAAGGGACATGTGCGAGAATAAAAGCACCAATATCATTGATATCAAATCTTGATTCCCCGCTCTTAACGTGTAGGGATTGCACAATGAATTGAACATGGGGCAGCTATTGCGGATACGCAGGTTTAGGCCACACCGATTCACACGTGTTTTTTTATGTATTCACTCTTTACAGCGGCGAATATTTTCTTGACTGTCAACAAAGAGGAAGCTGAAGCTTTTGTTATAATGAAGATTATGTTTTCAAAGACAATCGAGCAAAAAGCCTGCTAAAAAAGCTTGACCTTGAAATATTCTTCACTTTTTAAAGCAGGCTATCTGCATGAGACAGTTCCTTGTGGTTTGTGTAAATTAACAGAAAACACAGAATAATGTCGTTTACCTATTAGCATTAAGGGCTCGTTGACAGGCAATCTCAACCAACTGTGTGAGCGAAATGAATAACTTTGATTGAACACTCGCAGCAAAATTAATAATGCTTGTCTTTACTCTTCCCAAGCGGGCAAATGTCTACTAATAATTCTGTCAACTTGGACCTCTGTGTGCACCCAGAACAAAGGACTCAACCATACAGGTGAGATTTTTTATTTTATTATACTTTTTTGGGATACAAAATATTTTAATTTTGTATTTGTATTGCAGAGACATTTTTCTGCGGCGGTTGTTATTAACCTTGAATAAATGATGACTTCATATTTGTATAATCGTGTACACAGCTCTGTAGGCTTTGCACTCATCTATTTGACGCAATAAACGTACTTAAAGTTATGCTTCGCTATATTGTCAGCGGCGGCAGGGCAAGAAGGAAGGTTGTTTGTGAACAGTGTATTTACCAATAACATGCTCGACGTATTTAAAGCAACGTAAAGGCAGCAATGGCCAATCCCGCGCAGACTGCAGGGAAACCACTCCCTCATATTCGTAGAATGTGGTTCATGCCACCTGTCTCGCGACAACATTATTTGATAAAATCAAAATAAAAAAGCAAATTTATAAACACAAGGAAGATGAGCAGCAGAAAATATTTGTTTGTCATTTAGTGGCTTTAGGAATTTTAGTGTACGTGTTGCAGCCCAATAACAAAGGAAATAGTTAACCACAGACAGCAGCAAAAATATAACGACATATTGCTACATATTGTAAAGCGTTTTCTTCCACAAGAGCTGTTTATAAAAAACAGTTACATAAAACAGTATGGTACCTAAAAGCATACAAAAACCATTCCTGGCGTTTCTCTCAAACACTGAAACAAAAAAATGAAAAAAGTACAGGTAATGACTGCTTACCATACACAGTGCCTACATATATATTTTTATCCGCCCGGTTGCACCCGGTTGCAGGCTTTCGCAAATAAACGTAGTGCTCGTCATGAGCTTCTTAAAAAGAAAAGTTGGCAAATGTACGTATCACCACTTCTTAAATAAAATAATAGGGTACAAGTTGCTGTATTTATTTTTTCTTAGTTAATGCGGTACGTTTCTTAGGGGTACGCAAGAACTTTTAATACTTTGTATCAATTGCTATGCTCGGACACTCTGACAGATGAAGTGTATCCGCAGCATCTATAACGCCTTATTCTGTAGGTTCTTTGTTTGGTGGAATATAAACTTTTTTTACAGCATTTTGAAGATTCTTTTATGTTATTGCCACAGCAAGCCACAATAAGGAAATTTATTCCTCCTAAATTTGTTCTCCAAGAGCGTGAAGACACTTTTGCGCTCACTGGGCAGCCACGCAAATTGATATTTGACTATATTGTCACTGAACAATGTTTCGGAGAGAGACGTTCTGTTCCTAAATAGGCAATTAGACAACACACACAGGTCGAGAAGTAGTCAATGATTTACGTGCAGAGATAGCGTCTGCGAATCTAGTGCCGTAGCATGTGCCTGAAGCATTTATATATCCACCTTAATCTTTCCAGAAACATGGAACACCCACAATCAAACGAGTATTTTCACGTCTAGTAAAGATAAGGCGGAACACTTCATCAATTAAAAAAACCCACGCCGTGTACAAAATCAAGTAAAAAAACTTCTGGTTTGCTTCCAGCAAAGCCGGGGGGTCGGGAGTTCACAAAACAGAACTCACAATTTTCGCACTCAACTTTATGGTGAGTGTACTTGTGAAAATGTGCGCCTTTAATACAGTTCAAGAAACTTTTTCGCCACTTTATAATTTTAAAGAAGGCTGTAAATCTCGGGAGCCTAACAGCACAACTCAGATCACGTGAAACTCTTATAGGAGTTAGAAAACATAAATGCACCGTGCATGGTTCCTTTGTGCCTTCACACAACTCTTTATTCCTATCAATGGAGGAACATTCATCCATCGACAAGTTGTTACTCACTAGCCAGGGTCTATGTCAGCATCGACTGCGTATATTTTTGATTCATAATAAGGCACGAAGAGGTAATTACACAAATGTTGAATGCTAATTGCCTCAACGGAGAGTCTGGAGTCACTACGAATTCATTACGAAGCCTTTAAAACAGCTGCTGTTTTCCTCATTTTTTTAGGTAAGTAAGAATGTTTAAACAATTCAGAGAACCGCCCTAGACATCCAAACCTGTAATGTCAAAAAATAAGTTTTGACGTTATAGGGTAGCTTGTGACACTATGTCACAATCTATTGCATTTTATTTCAAACTCATTCATCCAGTCACTCTGGAATGTTGCATTATTATTGTTCTTTCAGAAAAATCGGTGGATATGAGACAGAAGTTGGAATTAACATCACCCCAAGCTTTTATCCGACATCATTTACTTGAAATGACCTTGCGTGTTGCATTTTTTAGTGCTAGTGTTCTTGCGGTAGTCGCTGATTACTTGGAATACTGTGCCGTGGGGAGTGCACCACGAGGTAAGATACGTAAGAAAAAATGTTCAGTGTTTTGATCTCTCTGGTGATGACGCATTTAGATCAAACCGCAGAGAACGTTGTCACCGATTCCCACAGCAACTGAGAGTTTCCAGGCACACGCCCTCCGCCATACACGGTTTCACGAAGTGAGAGGTAGGTCCTGTAACTTCATTCCGTTTTGTCTCCACATCGCAAGTTGCTTACCGGGCCCAGTGAGCGCTCACCTGAGTCGGGCTAGCTTTGCCGCGTTAGAGTACTGTAAGGTGAGGTGTAAGCAGAAACAAGCACCTGCAAACCTAGCTCAAGAGGGAAAGAAAGCCTCGCTTTCAAAAGCCTTGCATTGCTAAGAGGCGCCGGGTAAAGCAAATGCGAACTACCGGGAATGGCGAAGCAATTTATGTCAAAGATGCCTGCTATTAAAGCCGTGCAGGCTGCCCCAACACAGCTTATTTATGCCGTTTGGTAGGTCCATATCGCTCCGCTGCACTTCCCTCTTAGATATCTTCTTGTGAAATTTCTGTCTAGCGACCGTTCTGGTCGACGCGACAACAGCAGTGATCAGTGGTATCAAGTTAGGTGATGGGATGAATTCAAGGGCTTCGCGAAGACTGGTTCTCGAACATCGACGACAAAACCCAGGAGGTTTCTTGGAACCGCCCTAAATGGAAGGGCTGGAGTCTCATGATGGTCGGCAGGAGTCGTCCTGGTCTTATATCGTTGGTTTTAGTCTGCACTCTCTCGGGTAATCAAAGGCTGGGGCCACGGGCTGGGTGATATCCTCGAGTGTTTGTAGCCGCGGGGCTTGGGCTGCACGACGCGCTCAAAGTACCCTCCGTGATTGTGCTGTTAGTGAGACAGGGCGGTGATCGGGCCAGGATGGGGATAACAGTCGCGATAAGTGTCAGGGAACAGGGTAGTGTTGACACAAAGCATGGGTGATGATGAAGCAATGTATTTACCAGATGACTGCGATGAGAGCGCCCGAAAAGTCTGCGCCCACCCACCGCTTCTGTGGCGTTTGGTAGGTCGATATCGGGGCGGCACACTCCTCTCTTCATCGTGTGACAATACTTTTAGCAAAACTCACCAGAATATTTATTTTTATGTTTTATATTAGTTCTTGTATCTGGAAATCTCAATATTTCTTTTGGTTTTTTTATGAATACTTCTCTTTCTACTACTTCGTACAAGGGCCTAACAACGCTACCTTGAATTTATTTGCGATTCACGAAAATGATCACTACGATAATAGTTGTTTCGATGACATACTTGATCATTTATATTTCCGTCTACAAAAGACATCAAGAGAGTTTGGCGAGCAGGTTCTAGTTCACCATATAATATAGCAAGCCACAAATCGGTGGGAAAAAGCATCGCCTAACTGGGAGGAAGTATATTGAAAATGTTTCCGTTCACAGATGCTCGCATTTCATCTTCTCAAAGCTATCCAGTGCTTTATAAAAAGTAATCAATCAATCCTTACACGACTTTTGTCTTCTAAAACTGTAGGGTATAAGTGGTGCCAATTGTTTTTTTTTTTGTCATGCCGAGTTCAGCATTCGTAAAGTTCCAAAACTCTTTATAAATGCTAACTCTCGAGAAAGTTAGAAACGCTTCCGACCAGAGTGTAAGTATAAAGGGGTAAAATATTTTCTGGTATCATTTTGTCAATTCCCTTGCCCGGTACTTTTCACAATGTTTTTTTTTTATTGTAATCATATTTTTAGAATGCACGGTAACGGTGAGTAGCACCACAGCAAATAACAAACATCACACCTCTTTTAAAACCTACCATCATAAAGTGTTTAAAGGCGGATACGTGAAGCCTCGAAAAGATGCTGGTGGTGTGTTGGTCAAAGAATGGCTTCTGGGTTTCTTTTCTGCTAACTGCGAAACAATTGTAAGCATCAGAAAACCCCAGTGAATCTAAATATTCGGGATTGAGCACTGAGTGGTGGCCCCTGAAAAGAGATCAATCACGGAGAAGATATCATGAGGGAAGGGTTTAAAACCTATTCCTAACATTCACTTCAAAAGCTCTGATAATTTGCCTCGATGCCTAAATATGCATCACCTTTAAGGAAAAACATCTGTAGCGTAAAAATATGTTTCCCTTATTCCAGAATTTATTCAGAATGTGCAGAGTAAATCCTTCAACGCAAAGAAACTAACATGAGGAGTCATGCTCATTATATTGATTATCAGAGCAGTGCAGATATTTGATAGCAGAAAATTTCTATATTCTGCAACCAAAGTGTTCCCTGCTCTCAACCAGACTATGCGCACCCTACCCTGTCACTTTAAATTAAAGTGCTGTACGCACAATATAACACTTGCCCTTAAAATAAAATAAAATCAATAAAACAAATTAAATAATACAAAACAAATTCATACAAAAAATCCCATCGAAAGCTGACCTACTAAACGGTATAGTGTCCTAACAACCTGATACCAAAATAACTTCACAAGTTAACCCACCAGAATTCCAATCCCATCAAACAAATCACCAAACTGACCGTATAAATTGGTATCAGGTTTGCGTTGGCGAATTGAATTAGCGCCATTTTCTATTTCAGATAGTACGTACCTGCCGCTTTCCGATAGATGGCAGCTGTGTCTTGTGTCGGTGGCTACGCTGTACAGCGAATGTGCTTTGGCTTCCCCTCCGTCTACTGGCGGGTTCAATGCAAAAGCACTCGCTGCCGCAACATTTGTGGATCCCGTGGCTGTAGTGACCATACAATCCTTTTTAACTGGTGATGCGCCCCTTGGCCTTTATAAGTCGTCTTCTGTGCCACCGAATACGCGGAAAGAAGGATCCCATCACAGACGCCGGGCACCAGCTTCCATGGTCCCCACACGACCATGGTCGAAGTCTCTTAAAGCGCATACAGAGCGTGATCCTGCGGTTGCTCCACGGCCACGGAATACAGTCAGCAACATTGTACGGTCTTCATCTATATTCAAGATGAGAAAGAAGAGGCGCCTTCTCTCTTCAGCATGCCAAAACAGCCCTGTAGCACGTCTGAGGCATCCTTACGTCACTCGCGCTTATGATTCAAGCACACGACTTGTTGCATCTCCGTTATGGCCAATTTATATGGGCTACTATCTCAATGGACCTCGTTGAGGTTCTCACTTCCGATTCGCTTAAAACCTCCAGCAACAGTAACAGCCCCGCCGGACCAGAAATAACGAAACAAACGGACGCAGACACTGCCTGTCACTTCTTTTTTGAACCAGATGAATGGAAAAGTTTAACCCATATAATCTAAACCGGCCTCATAAAAAGTCAGGATTATGTACGCAAAGTTTTTTTATCACGCCAGAAAAAATTCTATGCCTTCAAGACAGAAATACCAGCTCAAAACACACATTTTACAAAAACATACAGTCTATTGAGGAAAAAGACAGACGCTTGTGCTCACACTTAGAGAAGTGTAGAATTATTTGTGGTAATACCAATTATTTTCGAAAGCTTTACTACAGCCAAAACCTAGAACCAGGTTCTTCAAAGTTTTGGTTGACCGGTCATTGTTGGTGAATATTCAACACGATTACATGAGAAGATGCCGGCTTCGGCCATTTGTGACTACGGTTGTGGGTCTCTCAAATCAAGTGTGTTGAGAGCGAGGCCGCAACGTGCCTTCCTGTTCCCGTCCATTGACGAGACTTAAACACTCCGAAGCCCAATAAGACGCCTCAGTTTTCTTGTGACCCGAGACGTGTAGTCCTACCTGGCCGCTGCGGTACAAGGCAGGCGCTTCATCGTCGCTCGCTCGACAATGCGCACCACATTTACCGCTCCAAAATGTTTAGTAGAATGGTATTGTGGTTTTACTTCACTCATATCGCAGCCTGGGAGGAAAACAGTCTGAGACCCGTGGCTTGAAGCCTTCATTGCGCTGTCAGGCTTATTTCAGGCTATGGGTAGTTCGAGTTGAAATGTTGGAGGGCAAAATACCCTGCCAAAACAACTTGAACAGGGATACGTGCAATGCTTAAAGGCTGATTCGCTCCCGTACTTCAGTGCTATTGATAAAGGTATTCAATTTTCAATAGGAATTCTTTGTAATGGCATGCTTTAAAGCTCGTTCTCACTGCAAAAACGGGCTATCACATAAAACGTGTCCACTATCAGCCCACAAAATTTCGCTGTAACTTGGTAACTCGGGAAAGGACAATGTTGCCCAAAAGCCCGTTACAGTGCTTCAGTAAAATGAGGCATGAAAGTTACCAAAGCAGTCGGGAAATAAACGAGTCATATCATATCTACAGGGAAGCCGGAATTATGTAAGTGTGCCGTCTATCGCTCTCCGAGGGAGGTGTTATGCTTTTTACGATGGCGGATGAGGCGTTAGTAATAAGGTGCGCTTTTGCGGTTATGTGTAGATGTGATGTGAAATGATGTTGTTTTATGTTTTCGTTTTATGTTTCACAACGAGAAGTACAGTTTTCAGTGGAAGCCGGATGACGTCCTCAGTGCTCCGTTTTATTCGTCCTCATCTGTCTTTTTCTAGTGACATGCAGTATTAAAGCATGCGGCATAAAACATATTTAGCCGTGGAATGATAGTTCCTTAACCTTGTAACGAAGATTGTTCGAAGACAAATGTGGCACCGTTTTGTGTACGCAGCCTATACAAATTCGCCTACATAGATGACGTTTTCGCCTACACAGATGAAGTACTTTTCGCCAGTTCATCATCATCTGAGCATCTAAATCATCTGCTGATAGTTTTCGAATGCCTAGCAGGGCATGGCCACATCCTTAAAAGCGAAAAGTGTGCTTTTTGGGTTGCCTTCATTGGAGTTTCTCGGCCA
This sequence comes from Haemaphysalis longicornis, assembly GCA_013339765.2. Taxonomy (NCBI): domain Eukaryota; kingdom Metazoa; phylum Arthropoda; class Arachnida; order Ixodida; family Ixodidae; genus Haemaphysalis; species Haemaphysalis longicornis. The sequence continues at coordinate 180,865,149 of CM023450.1, forward strand.
CCTTGTTGACCGCAATAGAATTCGCCCTCAACCAGAAAAAGGGACGGCCATAATCAACTTCCCTGAGCCTGAGTCCTTACGCCAACTGCGTTGTTTCCTAGATCTGGTAAAAATTCTTACAAGACGACGACGAGGATGCGAACAAAGAAGAAGAAGCTGGGCAGGCGCGCAGCCAGCGCCGGCTCTGTCTCATGGCCGACATCTTGTAAATACTGAAAATGCATCGTTCGCCCATCTCATGTTTCACGTTCGTTGTCCTGCCACCACGCAACATTTGGTGGAGTGTACGGACGATCATCGTCATCCTGGCTCCCAGCATCGCGCGGTCTTGGCTCCTGAAGCGATCTCCTCCAGGCTCTTGGACCCCGTCAGCATGCCCCAGCCCCGCTGAGCCATCGTAACATCCGTTCCCCAGCCCGTGTCCCCAGCCTATGACGAGCCGAAATCAGCCCAGAGGTGAGAAGCCGCGACCGGACAAGACGACGACGCTGTCCCCCTGCCCCGTTCCGCGTCTTCTCAAGGGCTTTAGACGTTGCTTCATGACGTCAGCGGGCATGGCTGTTCCGGGGCCAGTGTTGACCAAGCTCTTCATCCTCATTAGTGGTGGCAACGACGTCTTCACTGTCTATTATCATTTCATCGTTCGTACTCACTACTCGCTCACCTACTAAGACCTCGACCGGGACGGGATCCCTCGACGGCGGGGTTATGTTACAAGACGACGACGAGGATGCGAGCAACCAAGAAGAAGAAGCTGTGCAGGCGCGCAGCCAGTGCCCGTCCTGTCTCATGGCCGACATCTTGTATATACTGAAAATACATCGTTCGCCCATCTCATGGTTTACGTCCTTTGTCCTGCCACCACGTAACAATATTACCGAAGGTTCATCCAAAACTGTTCGGCCATTGTGCAACCTCTCTAAATTTCCTTCTTGCTTCCACGTCTCCCGAGAGCAGGCTTGAACAGTCCTTAACTGCTTATCGCTTATTCACGACCAACAAGGAGCGCCTGGCCTCTTCAACTCTCCTTGTGCACCCGCGCCACAATGCTCCCACGAGTCTGGTGGTAGACACTTCCAGCTGTGCGGTTGGAAGGGTACTCCAGAAACACATCCGGGGCCCCTGGAACCCGCTCGGTTAATGTTCGAAGAAGCCTTCTCTAACTGAGGAACGCTACAACACTTTCGGGCGGGAGCTTCATTTCTGTTTTTTCCTTGAGGCCGCAGTTTCATGACCTTAACCGATCACAACCCATATCAGAAAGCTTTCAAGTGATCGAAGACTACATACTCTCTCCGAGAGATGCGTAATTTGGTGTACCTTGCAGAGTTCCCGACGGACATTAAGCATGTCACGGGAGTTAACAAAATCGGAGCCGACACGCTTAGCCGCATTTCGGCCATACAACGCTACGGTTTCAGCACTCAGAAGTTGGCTCAAGGCCAACGAGATGACGAGGAGCTCGCACTCTGCGTTCTTCAAATGGTTCCTCTCTGCAACTCCAGCACATCATCTTCCCTGATTCGGGAGTAAGCATCGTTCGCCACATTGACCCAGTTTCAGGCCGAAGATGGCCGATTCTTCCTTCTTCTCAGGCGCTTTGCTTTCAACTCTATTCACCGTTGTTCTCATCACGTAGTTCGTGCCTCACGTCGCTTTGGTTGCCGAGAAATACATTTGACCTGGCATGAATACTGACGTACGCGAGTGGGCTCGTTCCTGCCTCGCCTGCCAGCAATGCAAGGTCTCTCGGCATAGATTATCGCCTCTGGCCACTTTTCATTTGCTGGACTCCAGGTTCTCCGCCATTCACGTCAACCTTGCTGGCCCTCTACCACCACCTAAAGGCTACCGTTACATCTTGACTGTGATCGACCATTTTACAAACTAGCTGGACGCGGTTCCAATGGACGATATTAGGGCTGAGGCTGTTGCTTCCACGCTTATGTCCACTTGTATCGCCCGTTTTGGCGTGCCTTCGGAGATTATCACAGACCGTAGCCGCCAATTTAAGTCGAGGCTCTTTCTCCGTTTGATATGCCTACTCACTGTAACGCCCCTAAAAACTGCCTACCATCCTCGGGCACACGGCATGGTCGAGAGGTTTCATCATCAGCTGACGGCCTCACTGAAGGCGCACGAATCACCTGAACAGAGGACAGTTCACCTTCCCCTCTCTCTTCTAGGATTACGCACTGCCATCAAAAAAGATCTTGGTTGTGCTGCCTTTCAGATGGTCTATGGCACGTCTTTGCGCTCACCGGCAGACTTAGTGTTTCCTCCGCAGCCGCAAGATAACATTGTCCCTCCAGGCCTGTCCTGCGTAAGAAATTTACCCGGTTTTCCATGATAAATACAGCGCATACAAAACTCCAACAAAAAGGACACAGGGCGAAGTGCTATTAGCAACTGAGAAGTTTAATCGTGAACACAAATACATATACAGGGTGTCCCAGCTATCATGCACCAGGATTTAAAAAAAGAGTGAAGGCGTAACTCGGAGAAAACCTAGTGCATAATGTTTGCAGTACTGTGGAGAAGCGGGCAGTATTTTTTGTTAATGAGACTTAACTAATTAACTGTAATTAATTATCTAACTTGAGAAGTACTGTCCTAATCACTAAAGTGTCAATGAGGCACTTGTA
>CM023450.1:180870293-180940981 GCA_013339765.2 Haemaphysalis longicornis
GGCGTGTAGCATTTGCGATACGTCTCAGTGAGTGGCAGTAAGCGGCCACTGATGCGTTGAACGGGTAGTTTTTCGTCACTCTTTATCAGCGTTGCACATCGAAAGTAGTTGCTATCTGCGACTGCACCGCAAAACAATAGTCTGAAACTGGTTTAAGGAAGCGTGTCGCTTCGCGACTGCTTTTATCGAATGAATCGAACGAACATGCGTGCAGTTAAGATAGGCCCTACAGCTGGTGTCTCGCAGCAGGCGAGCTTTCGCAGGGTGGCGCTGCAATGCATTTCGGCCGCCGCTCGCGTGGAATCCAGACTTTTGCTCCCGACAGTACGTAATTATGTATGTACGTAATTATGTATGTATGTGTGTATATATGCATGTATGTATGTATGTCGAGTATAGTGTGGTCACGATAAAACTTTTCTGTTGCTAGGAGCGCTCCGTCCTCTGTCCTTTCTTCTCTGATATTTGTTTGCGCTGTACCCGTCATAAACCTACACCAACACGCATAACTCGCACTCCTTCTTAATGTCATTCAACATTTTTCAGCTATATCCGTCCCCAACCGCCACGGTCGTGTTTCACTAAGCCCACTTTTATTCATTAAAACCTTTCTCACAGCCAATACGTTTGTCTCCGGGACGACAGCACCCGCCGGCGAATTCAACCGCCCTATACCGGCCCACATCACGTCATTTTACGCTCTGACAAGACGTTTACCGTTCGTGTCAACAGCCGCGACACCGTCGTTTCCATCGATCACCTCAATCACGGACGATCAACTTTGTAATGCAACTGACAGCAACGTTGGACGTGCTCTTCGGTGGTCGCTGAAACTACCAAGCCACGCATCGACGACATGCGCAAAGGAGTGCGCAAGAGACATTCGGAAGGCGCCACCCCTTGAACGGGATATAAAAGGGTCAACCTCGTCGACGGCGGTCACTGGGCACAGCGGCACCACCAGCATGCGGCTGCTTGACAATCCGCTTGTGTTCTTCACGCAGGTGAGACGCTACGGAAAGTGCTTCCGGACTGATAGCCCATTTTTGTTGGTGCTGCCGTGCCCTCGGCCATGTGAAGTGCTTTATGAGCTTGCTTCGTTCTTGAGGGAGTTGCTGTTATTGGCGGGTAACATTGAAGTCAATCCTGGTCCAGACCTTGCAAAAATAGCAAAGCTACTGAACGAAATTTCCGCTGGCATTAACGAAATCAAGGAAAAAAAGACTGGGTGATATTGACAAGAAATTAGAGGCTCTGACTAGACTAGAAAATACCTTTGCTAGCTGACATAATGAAGTAGGGATGTTGAATTTCGTAATCAAAACGCTCGAAAGCGAATTGATGACATGAAGAACCACAGCAGGCGATACAATGTGATAGTTTAGGGATAACCTGAAGAAAAGCACTAAAACTGCGAAAGCCTTGAAGAAGCTGTTAATAGCAAAGTCATTGCAGATATCCTCGACCTTGATCCAGTAGCAATCGAACGTATTCATCGCTTGGGTAAACCGGCACCAAATAAGATTAGGCCTATCATTTTTAATCTTCCTGGCTTCAGGAACAAAGCACAGATACTGAAAAGGGGAGCTAAACTCAAGGGCACAGGAATTTCTATTGGCGAAGACTTCTCACGGAGAATAAGAGATGTCAGGAAGAAGCTCTGAGACAGTGCAAAACAGAACCGATTGAATAAGGAAAAAGTGTCGTTGGCTTTTGATAAACTCTACATTAATAAGCAATGTTATATGTGGGACGATGTCAAGAATGAAAGAGTACTGATAAAAAAGCGACCTAGACCTAAGCCGCCCCATGACGAGGCAGCACGCCCAGTCACTCTCAACGCCGGACTCTCGAACGATGCCCCTTTTTATGTACCCAACGAGTATTATGACGGGAACAATCAACCCCTATTCAGCAACAGAAACAAAAACCTACGCCGTGTTAATGTAAACGCGAGAAGCATTGTAAATATAACTGACCTAGTTAAAATCACTTTACTCGACATGATCCGCACGTCACAGTAATTACTGAAACATGGCTACGCAACGAAATTAGTGATGATACAATATTCCCACCGAACTACAAAGTCTTTCGCAAAGACCGTGCCTCTAGGGGTGGCGGTGTGGCGGTATCTAATCAAACAGCAGATTAAAGCCATATTGTTGGACGATATTGCTGACTTGGAGTGCTTGTGCATTAAGTTGTCTCGTTAGGGTCAGCGTTTTATTTTATACGCGCTCTACAGCCCTCCAAAGACGCCCCCTGAATACTTTAACAAACTTGAGCTACATATGTCTCAATATCATAAACAAAATTTTTCTTGTAGGTGACTTAAATTTACCAACTAATAACTGGGAATTAATGCACACTGATCACCAGAATGTGGAGCATGCTAACATTATGTTGAGTATTATGTTTACTCGTGATTTAGCCCAGCTGTTTCGCGACCCAACGCGTGCCCAAAGTTCTTGCAGTTTTGTTTTAGATCTGATATTTTTCAATCGTGCGTTCAGCGAATATACCGTGTCTGTCGAAGCCGGATTATCTGATCACTATCTTGTGGGCCTTTCCGTCCCACTGTTGAAACGTGGTGATAACACTGATAACAAACGCTGTCAAGTGCGGTCTTTCAAAGACTACTCCCTCGCAGACGACACGTCCCTAATTGATTGTCTGGAGACCGGTCTTGTTGATTTTGACAATGATGATGTATGCGCTCTCTGGGCACAGTATAAGAAAATGTGTTAATACTGTTTGGCTAAACTTGTCCCAAGCCGAAAAAAGAATACTCACAAACAGACCCCCTGGATAACGCGTAGTATTATTCACTTGAAACGTAAAATTAAACGTCTAAAAAGAAGCGTGTGGATTTGACTAAAATCGGACCATTGCAGGCTAGCCTCGCACAAGCTGTGCGTTCATCTAAGGAATATTATTTCCAAACAACTATCCCAAATTTCATAAAAAATGATCCAGATAAATTTTGTTACCACTTGACGGATAAAAAAAGCCTGTATCCGAAATGTTAGTAAACGACCCGGTTGTTTTATAGGCGATTATAGCTGAGCATTTCAATATATACTTCCATTGCGTGTTTTATACCCCAAGTGTAGATCCATCTGACGTTCCATAGCTTCACACGACAGAGGCCAACTTTTTTTCTTACCCGGGTGTATTTTTCATGCTCTTAAAACTAAGAATCAAGCGGTCCGGATAATATTTCAAACACCTTTCTTTGCCGATATGCTGAAATGATCGCGAAATATCTTGTGATTATATTCCGTGTACCTTTGATGTCTTCGAAGCTCCCTAGTGACTGGAAGGCCGCCCGAGTTGCACCGGTATTTAAAAAGGTAACCGCTTGCGTTTTGAAAATTATCGTCCAATATTCTTAACATCATCACGCTGTAACCTAATTGAGCATATAATCGCAAATCATATCATCATATCACCGAATATCCTGAAAATAATGCGTCGTAATGATTCTCAACATGGTTTCAGAAAGGGGTTTCTACTGTGACTGAACTGCTCACTATAACTCATTCCTTTGCATCTACTCTAGATAAAAACGGTCAAATTGACGTGGTATTCTTAGATTTTACAAAAGCGTTTGACATGGTTCGTCATTACAGACTAATATTAAAACTCAACCATATTGGTCTTCCTTGTATTTTGGTTTTGTTGGTTATTGATTATTTAAAAACCGAATTAAGTAAGTTGAAATCGGGGATCAACAATCGGGCTGTCTTCCTGTCGCCTCCGGAGTACCGCAAGGGAGTGCCTTGGGACCCCTGGTGTTCCTGCCGTATATAAATGAAATTTTAAGTGTAGTACGTTCATCTGTGCAAATTCGTCTGTTCGCAGACGATTGTGTTCTTTATAATGAAATTGCTTGCCCTGAAAATCAACATGACCTTAGTGACAGTTTGTTTAATGATTTGTAATGGTGCAATCACTGGGAATTAGATTTCAACTTAGATAAAACTGTATGTATGCGTATACCCGGAAGAAAAATCCACTTCAGTATACTTATACACTAAATGAGTCACCTGTACAGCAAGTTTCTGAATTAAAATATTTAGGAGTAACACTAACGTGTAATGTATCTTGGAATCAACATAATGACAATATTTGCGCTTCCGCCTTCCGTAAACTGTCTTTCTTACGACACAAATTAACGAAACGGTCCTTGAGATGTCAAACTACTGGCCTACCAATCATTAATCCGACTAAAGTTAGAATATGCATGCGTAATATGGGACCCGTTCACACAGAGAAACGTCAATAAACTAGAAAGAATCCAAAAAAAAGCTGTAAGGTATATATACTCTAAGTTTAGTTACACTGATTCACCTTATGATTTAATTAGAACTAATGATATTGAACTCCTTCAGTCACGACAGAAGACATTTAGGCTTGATATTCTTTCCCAACTTCTTAAGTGAGAAACAGCACTAGACCCCACACAGTACCGTACACCCATATAGACAAGGTACATGAGACACCAGCACCGCGGAAGCCTAACACCCTATTTTGCATGGAGAGATTCATTTAAAGTTTCTTTTTCTCCACAAACAGTGGAAAAATAGAACTTTCTAAAAGACTGTTTAAAGATTCACTTTGGTTGTTTTGCTAACTGTGTATTGTTGGGTCTGTAAACCTGTACTTGTATGTTGAATTCTTTCCTTTTTCGTTTTACATTTCTACCTGACTTGAGTGCCTGATATGTACTTGCTACTTGTACCGTGCCCACCTGCTTGGGCCTGCGAAGGTATGCAGTATGCAATAAATGAAATGAAATGAAAATTATTCAGCTAAATCCGTCCCCGACCGCCATGGTCGTGTTCCACTAAGCCCACTTTCATTCATTAAAACATTTCTCACAGCCAATTCGTTTTCCTCCGGGACGACAGCACCCGCCGGCGACTTCAACCGCCCTATACCGGCCCGCATCACGTCATTTTACGCTATGGCAAGACGTTTACAGTTCGTGTCAACAGCCGCGACACCGTCGTTTCCATCGATCGCCTCAAGCCCACATTCACCGAAGCTGCCCTGCCTGCGTTCCCGTCTATCATCCGCCATTTTACCCTGAATACCACCACTCCCCTTCCGTTCGCACCACCTCCTTTGAACCTCGCAACACAAAGACTGTGCCTTTTGCGGTGCCGCTTTCCACAATGACTCCTCCTGCGGACCGCGTTTCAAAGAAAGGGGCTATGTGGCGGCGCCTGAGCGTCTCGGGTGGTCTGGTGCCACAGCCGGGCCCTGCAAGAGCGACGGCGCTTGGTCTGAGCGACAAGCAAATGAGTTCGGGCCACGCGCCGCCGGTGCGCAAGCAGCTCGAAACGCGACGAGCGTGGAATTACCGGCGCCCCAGTTTTTGGCTGCACGGCTTAGCATTCACAACAAGAACATTCTCGCCAACCCTGCAACCGAGCACCGCTACGGCGGCTTGTGGTTTGCGGCATCTTCAGGATTAAGTAATGCAATTTTGGGCCGCAGAAGCTTTGCAGACGCAAGGGGTTTTAGCGGCTCCTTTATACTGAGGAGCATGGCGACGGTCAACCGCCGCAGGTACGTGTCGTACTAGAAAGCGATCTCGGAGACTTAGCTTCTAGTCCGGACTCCAGCTTACTGAAAACTTTTTGTCATCCTTTGCATGTCTATGTAGATGTTGCCACATTGCATCCGGCTACGTCTTGGCTGGCCTCACTTTACTTAAGGTCGCACCACCACGGTTGTCTCGACGATATTGGATGACCCAGCCCCTATACGCAAGCGCATGTAAAATTGGTGACCATCGTTGGTAGTTCATTACACCCATGACCTACTCGGGACCATGAAGCTCATCCTTTTCGCTCTTCTCGCCATCACCACAGATCCATCTCTAGGCTGTCGAAAACTCCAGCACTTGCGCTTAACCAAGAAAGTGTGTTGTCGTGCAAGGCGTCGTCCGCCGTGCGTTCTAGTAGATTTGTCTCATTGCCAATGGTAGCCACAGCTACACTAAAGGTCGATTTTATTTCTCAATGCGCTCTCCCAGTTGACATGGCCACAAAAAGACCCCTGAACGCTACAACCGGCTTTTCTGTCACGCGCCACTCAGCTCCTGTCTACTCATCGCGTTTAAGTTTATTCGTTACTTAGCCTCGCCGTTACCTGGAATAGCTAAGCAGGCTTTGGTTTGTCACCTGCATAGTAGAAAAAACCCGTGAAGCATGACGTTATTCTTCAAATACTCCCTAGTTACGCAGGCTTACGGTTGAGTGCCTGCTAGCGCCGGAGCAACATCAAATCGCTGAGCAGGAATTTTATAACACGCTGTACCTCGGAATTGCTCGCTTGGTCCCCTCAAGCTCCTCTTCATTGCATATGGTCGAAAAGAAATCACAAAATCAGAGACCTCGCTGTGATTACTGCTCCCTCAAGGTCACCGCTGCTCCTAGAGGTACGCCTGCCACTTATAGATTACTTAATCTGCAACCTAAGACGATATACCATGCTCTCCAAATTGACGTCTAAACAGACTATCACCAATTCCCAGTAGCCGGGGTAGTGTTAATACTGCCATCGTTACACCCTTTTGGTGTTCACCGGAATGTGTTTCGTGTGTCAGAACGCCTCTCATAATTTTCAACGGGTCGCAGACATCCTTCTGGAAAGCTTATGTTTTCTTTCTTGCCGCCAGTTTACGATTGTTTGAGAAGCTACACCAGCTTCGCATCGTCGTTACCGCATTCAAAGCATCACGTTATACTTAACAGCTAGAATTGTGCATTCTGCTTGCAGTCATTGGAGTATATAGCCAACCTCGACGTCCGCAATGTGGTCCACCCTCTTCCAATAAGGTGCAGGATATGATTGGCTTCCGTCCGTCTACCCTCTGGTTTTATAGTTTTCCGAGTCCTGTTTTTAATGTTCTGAGACTTCTTAACGCGCCTTAACAACAATCAAGGAAAACCTAGAACTTTAAGTTATCCTGGTCCTTTGGCTGTACAACGCTCACACAAACCTGATGATAGATGATTCGCAATGTATGGTTCAAACAGCCCGTCGGCGAGACATCTGACACTATTTTGGGCTCCTGAAAGTAAGACAGGATGGCAAAAAAAATCTTTTTCACGTGCTGAGTTGACATTGGCGACACTGCTGCATTCTCTGAGGAAAGCAGGTAGCTGAAGCCTATTTTTTATGGTGAAAACTGATAAGATTTACTGGACAATAAAAAACCTTATATATTTAAATGGGACATCATAGAATGCTCTAACTTTGTGTTCACCATCGAAACTTAACCTTATAACGATTTACGACCCATTTTGTCATACACTCCAATGAGGTCACATCCTTTATTTCAACTGAACACGAAAGTCTCAACGCATCGTTTAATGCTAGTCCTCACCACACGATGCACTTTTTAGCGGGGAGAGTTGCATGGGCTAGATCGGTTGAGTTGTATTCAGAACACTTGTTGTTTCTCTAGGACCAACTTTTTGACCCACTTGGTCCACACTTGAAAAAAAATGTTTACCTCTTACACACATCAGGCAAATAAAAAACCATCACAGTTGTTTGTACTGCACATTATTTATCAGTACTACAAAACCATGTCAACCGCCGTTAACGCGAGAATATATCTGGAGCACTAATTCTACAAAGCGGTTTGTAACATGTGTATTTGGCATAGTGCTTGTAATTTTTTTCTGAATTGCGGGCGTTATTGCGTTGTCAATCCATAACGATATATAAATATGGAACTTCTCCTTTTCACCCCTACACTCTTCACAATAGCTTTGGCAGAAAAGTGAAGGTCTTACCCTGTGTGCAGGTGCAACAGCTCCACGTCTTTTTATTATGAGAGCCTCAGGTCAGTACGTTTTGCGGAACGCCTCAGGTACAAAACATGTCGTGAGCTGCACGCAACCGTAGAATACTTACGATCCAAAGCCGGATATTGCTCGCACGGACAATAAACAGCGCTGTGGGAAAGTTTACAAGATTGGCGACGAAATGCGATTGAGGGCACAGGCAACTTCAAAACTAGCAATACGAGACGTGTTAACAGTACAGCGCAACAGAAACAGACTTAAGCTGAGGCACCCAGGACGAGCGCTGTGAGACGAGACGTCATGTGCGGTGGGGCTGTAGAGAGGTGATATGAAGTGGTGATCGTTGCGGTCGCGAGGTCTAACAGCTGATGTCCAAAAGGTCCAATTTTGACTTTCGCCTTACATTCTTATAAATTTCAAAAATACCGATAGTTTTTAAGAAACTGCACTTTCTGCTTTTTATTTAGCACTTCCTGGAATAATTCGAACCCTACCTGTAACACTTGCACAATATGTAAAAGACAAACAACGCATATTCCTAGCAGGACACACCCTGTCGGCTCTCGATTGAAAGAAATTGCGAATAACCTATAGCAGGACCTTCCCTATAGATAAGGTGAAACTTCGTACTTTTTTTTCCAGTCATGGTAAATCTTAAACGTCCTCACCAGATAAAGAAGGTTCTCGCAAGGTCAGTTGGGGAAATGGGTGCCAAAAAGAAATTTTATAAAAACTGAAGGTACTAAAAGCCGTGAGCCAGAATAACTGTAAAATCAATAAAAGGTGCTGAATATGGCTGTACTAAAGCGGCAAGTTTTGACTCGGCGATGTGTCAAATGAGTGTTAAGAACTTAAAAGTTTAAAAATACGTAAATTCGCGTTTGAAAGAAACCATGGCAATGACGCCTAAAACAACAAAGGGTGGAGTGGCATGTGTTCTCTGTAGAGCTGGGGGAATCATTTGTGGCGTGTCCTGCCGAGTGCTTTGAGTGTGACTGGAATATGGTCTATGAACAGGCCCACCCACACCTGTAACCAATGTGTGTAGTAGATCAAGTGTGCAGGCGTGAGTGCGTCACAAGTGTATGGTCTATGCCTAACCTGGCCAAGCGACTCTAATGTCTCTGTTCTGAGATTCGGTTGTGTATCGTTTGAAGTTGAGTTTTAGTACGTGAAGTTTCCTGCGTCTGCTTGATATGTTTTACCGATTTGTTATATGATGTCTGGTTTAATGTCATGAGTGCAGCAGCATGAGTGCAGCAGAAGCAGCCATTTTATCCGCTACCTCATTCCTTAGAATACCAGAGTAGCTTGGAGCCAAGCATGTAGCTATCTCCAAGTTTGAAAGATAGGCGGGTGCTCGTATACTACCTTAAAAACACCATTGACTTCATAGGTTTTAAAACGCCTTGTACATGACAAAGTGTGAGAGAGGCAAGACAGCCGTTCGCGCACAACGTTAAGGGAGTCCATGTAAGCAATTTACTTTGCGATTTAATAATAGGTGATGTGATGTAAAACAATTAACACGCCGTTTGCTTCTGCCGTGAAAAAACTGTTATGTACGTTCATCTTTTTAGAGACACGAAAATCTCCTCATGTGCAACACAACAACCATACTTTGATGCCTCGCTAAAAAATTCTCTGCATCGATACTTGTCCTGTACAAACAAAAAATAGCTCCAATCCAGGCTGGTAAGGTGGTTGGAAAGAAAAGCTGTGAATGACTTTGACAACAATTCCACTTGCGACGTCACTTGAATTTACACACGTGTCTCTAGGTAGAGTGAAACCAGACATACTGCCAGCCGTTACCTGAGATTCGCGGGGGCGACGTTCCGAACGCAGCAGCGTTGGCCACCGCCGGGCTCGAGCAGCGGACGCCCCCGATGTAGCCCAGTCGTGCATCGCAAGAAAGAAAAGGAAGAGGTGCGTGTTTCGAAGGGTGAGAGAGCGGAACCAAGTCATTTTGATTTGCTAGCTCGTGGCTACAGCACCGCACGATAGAAGCGCAGACACGAAAAAAATGCGTCATGTGAGCTCAGTGATTTCCATTTAAGGCTTAAAACTAAAAAGTTTTGTAATTTTGAGAAATGCGGGATAGTTGACGAAACTTTTATAACCGCTATTTACCAGAGTCAAATTGCGATGATATTGGTATCATTGTTCTCGGGACTAAGCAGTCTTTCTAATCAACTCAACTTGTATTTTGACTTCATGCGACTTTTAAGTCTAACTTAAGTAGTACTCCTTTTGCGCACACGAAATATTCCCAATGAATGATTCCGTAGCGGCTTAAACTGCCATAAGTAATAATAGTTATGTTTATGCGGGTTCAATTTGTTGTACAAGAATGGTATTTTTCTTCAAGACCGCATGGATGCTGTTTGTCATTCAAGGGAACATTGAAACAATATATAAACTAGAAGGTACGGTACGGCTTGCCTTACTGATCACTGTACTTAAGTTTTCCGGCAGATTGCAACCTATTTTTAAATCACCGTACAGACTGCTTGGAATGAACTATAAAAGTTAATTCTTTCATATGGTACAATCAATTTTTTTATACTGGAGATTGAGTTTTACGTACAGTCCCCGACATGTTCATAGTTGAAACAAAAATAGCTGGGTGATCAGAGATCGGTTTGTTATGCACACTAGCGTTGATCGGTATAGATATGTTTGTCAACACATCGTCTATAATCGTTGCTGAAGTGCTATATAAACGTGTGGGCGCTGTAATAAAGTTACAAAGATTCAGAGAATCAAGCAAATTCTCGTATTCGAAAACGTTATATTGGACGTATTAATATTTAGGTCTCGCGTGATGAATATGGGAACATCATCGCTTGACGCAACAGGTAACAACGACTTTTCAAGATTTCCTAAAAAAGTACAGTCTTTGTCAAAATTTTGTGGGCCACGGCGACCGTGGCCGGAGCAGGCGCGTGGCCGAGCAGGGGCGCTGCGCTTGTTGCTATCAGCTGGTTGCGTGGCTAAACCGAGTGAGGAGAACTTTTGCTGTTCGTTTCATAGTATGGCTGGCGCGATAAGTGCAGCTGGGCCGGTTTTTCAGAGCAGGTGAAGGTCGCTTCAGCGCAGGCACTTTGCGCAGCACTTGTCGCGCCGGACACACTACAAAAGCAAGAGAAAAAGTTCCCCTCCCTCACTTTAGCCGCGCAACCAGCCGACAGCAACAAGCGCAGCGCCCCTGCACGGTCTTGCGCCTGCTCCAGCCACGGTCACCGTGGCCCACAAAATTTTGACAAAGACTGTACATATAGTGACTTCGGAAGTCGGTAAATAACCCCTGAATACGGAAACACTCCAAGTTGATGAACAATGATTCCATATCTGCACACCTGCATGTGAGAGATCGTAGATTTTTTTTTTTTTTTTTTGAAAACGAGTATCCTCATTTTAAAAAAAGGACCACTACATCGGCACGCGTGGGTGACACTGGTTAATGACTTATGAAAGGGTACCCATCCATGTTGCCATTTTCACCCTTTCTTAGCCGTGTTCCGTCAACGCAATAATACCGTTCCTTGAATAGAGCCACTAGAATGGCCTCCCTTCATGACCTTGGAATGTGCCGCGAAAGAACAATATTGTTGTATGTGTGTTGGAGTGTTTCAAGAGTGTCTGGGTGTATTGGTAGTATAATAATATTATAATATATTATATTTATATAGGTTGTATTTTAGGGTTCCCGGTGGACCGGACCCCCTGAACGGAGCACCTTTTCGGGTGCCTTTCGTTTCATCCACTCCCGTTGAGAGCGTCGGAAGCGCCACGGGCATGACAAGTTTTGGGGCGGGGACTTGAGCGGTCATGGTTCCGTCTCTGTTCATTTTGTCCTATCCCTGAGCTGTGCTCGAAGCCTGTGACGCGGAAACAGAAGGGGCAGAAGGCAAAAACCTTCTGTCTGGGTTACCACCTCAACCAATGTCGATCCAGGTCACTTGGATTTACACACTTGGTTCTACGTAGAGTTAAACCAGAGATTCTGAGAGCCGTTACCTGGGATTCGCGTGTGCGCCGTCCCGAACGCCGCAGCGTTGGCCACGACCAGGCTCGAGCAGCGGACGCCGCCGATGTAGCCAAGTCGAGCATCGCAAGAAATAAAACGAAGATGTGCGTGTTTCGAAGGGTGAGGGAGCGGAACCTAGTCATTTTGATTTCCTAGCTCGTGGCTACACCACCGCGCGATAGAAGCGCAGACAACGAAACAATGCGGCATGTGAGCTCAGTGATTTTCATTTATACGGCTTGAAACTAAAATTTTTTGTGATTTTCAGAAATGCGGGATTGTTGACGAAACTTTTATAACCGCTATTTACCAGAACCAGTTGCTCATTCGTCTTTTGTAATGCCTGTTAAAACAGAACCGAGCTGGCATTCGCAGTCCCATTTGTGAAGAGCAGTACGCAAAAGGTGGCGTTTCTCTAGCGGCCAGGTGCCTGGAAGTGGTCTCTACATTTTGTTTTCCCACCCTGCAAACCAATCGTTACGTATCTTTACCGTACGACAATTTAATTTCATCGGGTTTGGGTTATGTAGCAGGTGAAGGCGATGAAGTTAATCAAACTATGCTAAGCAAGCCCGTAATGTACGTGAACCTGTGCCAAAACCGCCAAACACCGCCACTAAAGCAGGCGACAAAGGCGGCTGAAGGGTCCCGCCGACGCTACTGGGATGAACACGGTCAACGCGCGGTAATAGCGCCGTAACACGGCGCTTATTGGGTGAAAATGCCCTTCCGCCTCCCTAGCCACATTGGGAGTTTCTTGTCTCGTACGCCACGCAAGAACCGTTAGCTGGTAGATTTAGAAAGCTTCGCCCTAAAAATACCCAAATATCGCAATTCTTGGTGTCTCGCTTTAATCAAATTGCGTAAAAGACATGTCGCACGACTCGGAGCGCAAATCCCAATGTGATATAAAATCAATAATGGGTGTCATCTGTATGTCTGAATTCGGGACCGTGAGCTCGGAAACTTCCTCTTTTACCCTAAGTGACAAATGCACAAAAAAGAATGGACGGGTTAAAAAGGGCTGCTGTGTCGACCGATTATTAACGGTGGAAATAAAAATATGCTTATTCACAGCAATAAAGTTTGAGGCATATAGCAAGTCTGTGTATATTCCTTGGTGATGCAAGGGCCAGTTATCGCACTCGACGTAGAGGTAATGAAGTGTGGTATGGGGAAATCTCCACACAAAAGCTGAATCCGCAAGTCCAGCACTGGGTCGAGCAATGTATTGACGTTTCTGTAGCCGACCCATAAAACACGCTTTCATAGCAAATCGAGAACCCACCAGGCTTCGCAAACACATTACAGGAGTTTCTTGTCCGCACCGCAGCAGTGGTGTAAAAGGATTTCAAAGACGGTGAGTGGTTTTAGACAGTCTTTTTAGTCATTGAATATAAGGATTGAATCAATGTGTTTCATCGAACGGTAGACTTAAAATCCTGCGGTTTTTTTCTGACAGGCACTGTCACGCCGTTAAGAGTAATGTGTGGTTCCGGATATATTGCACACTTCTTGGAAAACATCACACAAGTACTTATTTATGGATTTAATTTAAAACCATTCCTGTGTGGCCAGCGGGTAAGTTTTTGACACCACGCTGGACGTGAAGTTCATAGATCGACCTAATATTGATTTGAAAGATGTCTGTAGGTCGTGTACATACATAAAATAAGAAATTAGAGAGGGCAAGTTCATGCCAAGATAGTTAATCTTAAGTATTAACACAATTCAGCTCAAAGGGCCGCCTAAAGGCGCATCACATTCATACACGTAAACATTGCAAATGACAGTACCAATTCTTAATTTAACGAATAGCTCTTTCCTACATGCAACCCGAAAGAATCTTCAACAGATTTCCAGGCACACCTAACGACGTCGGGTCACTGACGATGCGTAACGCCAAGCGCTATCGTAGGCTTTTCTAGGTCAAAAAACACGGTAGCACCAAACTGTTGCTGGATGAAGGCAATTTTTATGTGCGGCTCAAGGTTCACGGGTTGGTCGTTCGGAGACTGTACCACCCTCAAGCCTGCCCGGCAGCTCTCAGGAAGACCATTGTACTCCAAAAAGTACACGTTTCGTGTTTGTTATCTTCTGAAGAGCTTTCACAGATAGCTTATCAGGGTAACAGGATGATAGCTTGCAGGGAAAAAAGTTCATTGCAGTTCACTAATACTTTCATTTGACTTTATTTCTAATTCCGGCATGACAGTTCAAAAAACAGCTTTGATACATAGCCAAAGGCTAGTATGAGGTACAATATTTCGTTAGAAGGCATTCTAACAACCCCCGTGATACAAGAAGCACAAACATTGCGAGCATAAAAAAGAAGGTTAGGGCATTGTACAAGCATATATATTGACACCTTAAATTTTGGGTACGATAACAAAGATATTCAATTCTATACACAAGCTAAAGAGAGGCAATTAAAAGTACAAGTACACAATAAACATTCGCTAGATATAGTGATATTGGTAGAAGGGAGAAAACATACCTTTGGTACAATTAAGGGAGTGCCTGCTAGTCCCAGATATTCAATAAGGAGGGCCAGTAAATATTTCCTTATTTTAAAGAAAAATTAACAGCCGATTTCATGACCTGGGGCAGACTGTAGCAGAATTTGCTACCCGTCATCTGTAGTGGTCGCTGTCCGTGTATGTTACTGGTGGGTGGTAGGTTGAAGTTACCAGCTACAAAATTTAGGATAGGGCAACCAGAGAACCGCCGAATGAACAATTAAAGAAGGCGGTTATATTATGATAACATTAATGGCAATGGAGGTTATCTATACATGTGAACTGTTCATAGGTAAGATTTGAGATTTCAAGTTTACGAAATAGGGGTCCGCTTGGGTGATCATGGCATGAGTACGTTATTATTCTTAATGACCGCTTCTATGATTTTTATAAAGGTTCAAGGTATATAGTTTAGGTCCCATCCTGTGATTATATGTAGCAGGATGCAGCTGTGGACGGGTTAAAACGGCAAAATGTGGAAAAATGTAGAGCGTAAACAACTTCTTGCTTGCAACGATGCACTACAGCCGAAAGATAAACTTTAGCAAACTGAGTTTATATTAGTTTACAGTGAAACTGGTTGTCCATAACTACACCTAGGTATTTAAATGGTTTGGTGCTTTCGAGTGCATATAATTGATTTTTATTTGAATACTGCCCAGATTTACGGGATGATGTCGGGAAATATTGCTATGTACTTTGTGTTTTCGTGTTAACGGTGAGTTTATTTGCCAGCAACCCATTTGATATATTTGATAGTTCTGCATTTGTTTTTTTTTTCGCTTTATTGCAGATTATCCCCCGCAACGATTAGGGCTGCATCATCCTTGTACAATAGTAGCTCTGCAGAATTGATAACCAGTGGTAACTCATTCACATATAGTACAAAGAACAAAGGGTGCAGGACAGATCCCTACCGTATTGCTCTGGGTACCGGTTTTTGCGTACCGAAGAGATGCCGGCTAGAGTAACAACCTGATTACAATGAGTTAGGCAATTGGAGAATTCCAAGATCTCATTTTAAAAGCCATAGTTATTTATTCTGAAACACAAATTTGTCGATAATGTCGAATGATTATGAAGGTCATAAATTGTGATAGGGAGTAGTTTATTACTATTTAAAGCGGAGTTCACATTTCGTGTCAAAATTTGAATGCAGTGACGGATATCTTAGTAGAAAACCATAGTGCTGCGGACATATTATTTCAAATTTTTTTTAGAAAAATGGTAATTCGAGAATAAAGTAGCCTTTCAAATATGTTGTTGATGATACTGAGAACTGATATTGGGCGGCAACACAAAGGGTCAGAGCTATTGCCATCTTTCAATACTTTTGGCTATTTAGACGTTCAGGGTAGGACAAGGTGGCTAGAAAAGGTTTCCAATTGTTGCACACAGTGGGGCCTAATATGGCTATGTTATCCGTGATCATGCGGACTGCTATCCTATCCAGCCCTGCAGTTTTATTATTAAACTATGTTCAACAGAGATATCAGCTCGCCTAGCTCAATGCAATGAGTAAACAAGGTATTGCATATGGAGCTGGCCTAATGAATGTACTTACCGTCAGGATGGCTAGACACCAAGGAGGGGCCAATACCGGTGAAGTACGAAATGAAGAATTTAACGATTTCTTAGTCTATTTTTGAATGGAGAATAGGTTGCGCACAAGAATTTTCTGCAACTCCTTGTATAAGTATCCATATTTTTTTTATTCCCAATTCGATGCTCAAAGGAGCCATGAAGAGAAAGTACAACATCGTTTAATTTGAAACAACTGGGATTCAGTATCTCACTCAGCTCCATCACAGCCACAAGAGATGTTCTATTAACGAAAAAAAAAGCGAAAAGCATTTAAGACCTTTCAAATTTGGCGCCACAGTAACGTGTTATGAGCAAGAATGACGTCATACTGGCCAACATTAAAACATAATTTTCAGTGAGTTAACTGCACGTTAGCATTGAAGTGATGCGGTCAAATGAAACTAGAGGCCCCATTACAGAAATCCAGTCACCTGTCGTCGCGTCGTCGCGACAGGTCAGTTAGCCGGCGCCAATCGCACAAACAAGGTTCTGTGACGTCATAGAAAAGTTGCGGGAAATTGGCTTGGGGGTCGCGACTGCTTTACACGTTATTTTAATATCTCCGTTATTTGTCCGAAGATTGCAATGATATTGGTATCAGTGTTATCGGGACTAAGCAGTCTTTCTAATAAACTCAACTTGTATTTTGACTTCATGCGTCTTTTAAGTCTAACTTAAGTAGTACTCCTTTTGCGCACGCGAAATATTCCCAATGAATGATTCCGTAGCGGCTTAAACTGCCATAAGTAATAATTGTTATGTCTATGCGGGTTCAATTTGTTGTAAAAGAATTGTATTTTTCTTCAAGGTCGCATGGATGCTGTTTGTCATTCAAGGGAACATTGAAACAGTATATAAACTGGAAGGCACGGTACGGCTTGCCTTACTGATCACTGTATTTAATTTTTCCGGCAGATTGCAACCTATTTTTAAATCACGGTACAGACTGCTTGGAATGAACAATAAAAGTTAATTCTTTCATATGATACACTCAATTTTTTTTAAATGGGAGGGTGAGTTTTACGTGGTCCCCGACATGCCCATAATTGAAGCAAAAATAGCTGGGTGATCAGAGATCGGTATGTTTGTCAACACATCGTCTATAATCGTTACTGAAGTGCTATATAAACGTGTGGGCGCTGTAATCAAGTTACAAAACTTCAGAGAAGCAAGCAAATTCTCGTATTCGAAAACGTTATATTCAACGTATTAATATTTAGGTCTCGCGTGATGAATATGGGAACATCATCGCTTGACGCAACAGGTAACAACGACTTTTCAAGATTACCTAAAAAAGTACATATAGTGAGTTCGGAAGTCGGCAAATAACCCCTGAATAAAGAAACACTCCAAGTTGATGAACAATGATTCTATATCTGCACACCTGCATGTGACAGATCGTAGATTTTTTTTTTGAAAACGAGTATCCTCACTTTAAGAAAAAGGACCACCACACCGGCACGCGTGGGTGACACTGCTTAATGACTTCTGAAAGGTTACCCATCCATGTTGCCATTTTTACCCTTTCTTAGCAGTGTTCCGTCAACGCAATAATACCGTTCCTTGAATAGAGCCACTACAATGGCCTCCCTTCATGACCTTGGAATGTGCCCCGAAAGCACTATCTTATTGTATGTGTGTTGGAGTGTTTCAAGAGTGTCTGGGTGTATTTGTAGTATAATATTATTATAATATAATATATTTATATAGGTTGTATTTTAGGGTTCGCAGTGGACCGGACCCCCTGAACGGAGCACCATTTCGGATGACTTTCGTTTCAGCCACTCCCGCCGAGAGCGTCGGAATCGCTACGGGCATGACAAGTTTTGGGGTGGGGATTTGAGCGGTCATGGTTCCGTCTCTGTTCATTTTGTCCTATCCCTGAGCTGTGCTCGAAGCCTGTGAGGCTGAAACAGAAGGGTCAGAAGGCAAAAACCTTCTGTCTGGGTTACCACCTCAACCAATGTGGATCCGCCAGCTGGCGTGGTCACGTGTAAGGCTGCCAAAAAGTGCCCAGCGGATCACAAGGGTGGGACCAAATCAACTGGGCTGCATTGCTTTGACGCCTTAGTCAGGCACCGCACCGCCACTGAAGAGTAGTGCGGCCGTACCTTTTCAAGCAGACGTGTGCACTTCTCCTCTGGGCTTCCGAAAAGCTGATTTTCTCGTTACGTTTAGGAAAAATATTTGTCCTTCCTTCTTGACTGTATGGTACTTTCGCGAACACGCGGAGTGAGCTACGAGGCAATTAGCAGAAGTGAAGTTTTTACTGCCACATTTTTCTAAAGAATGCTCGGTTGAGCATACCTCGCACATGTTAATCGACCCCAGCGAGCAGTCATACCCCGTACATTTGAAGCAACAGAGTGTGTTTGGCACGTAGGGGCGTGTCGGAGAGCAAAGAAACCGGCCATCACAGATTGTGGAAGCGGGGTTGTGTAGAGGGTCAGTTTGATGTGATTTAGGTTCATTTTTTGGTCTCGTCTTATTCTGACGCTCCGGTGGGCTATTACCTCTTTGCACGCAGCCCTTTCACTCTACCCGTTTCGTTTTTGTTCATCAGATATAATTTGGAGATTGCGTCTTGAGAAGGGTTTCTGGTTCTTTGAGGTGTGATTTTAATGTTCGACCATTGATATCGGTTTGCAAGGGCGGATTCTTTGCCTGCTCTTTGTGGCTGAGCTCAATGAGCACGTCTCCGGAAGTAACTGTTTTTGACTTGTAGTTTTTTCACCAACACTTTCGATAAACCCTGCAAATAGAACGACTGTTTGCGTACTTACAGGTGTTTCTCGTAACGAAATTGGTTGACCTGGCTGGTTCATTGTTTCACTCGAAAGAATAAAAGGTAGCGAAACAGACGTAGGCAAACCAGACACGAAAGATATATACACGTGCACACTTCCAACGGTTCATTCATAAAACTCACGCGTAATTAAACATAGGCCGATAGGGCAGATATATTTAAGATTTCTTACCCTGAATAACATTTACTGACAACCTAGAGATGGCTGTTACGTGCTTGCCTGTGACTAACTGCTGTTATGCACATGTGAGTTGTCAGCAAAAGTAATCTAGGCCGTACTATAAGCCTGTGAAAATAAGCGTTATTTTTTATAATATACATTTGGAAGGTGTTCCTGTGTATGTCTTTCGTGTCTCCTTCGTCTACATCCATTTAGCGCCTTTCTTTCTTTGTTTTTTTAGCACTTTTCGTCCACGGGTTGAATAATTAGGAAGCGAGGGAAGTTGTCATTGCTTCTGAGGGTAAAGTTAGATACATGTTAGCTATTTTGGTGCAGCCCCTTTTCGGGGCCCGATTACTTAGTGGGAGGCGGAGGGGTAGAGAATACGTGCGGCGTAGTATAAAGCAGGGGTCGGGGGTCTTCAAAATGTGCATACCAACATATTGACGCTTAGTTGTTTCTGTGTCGTGGAAAAAAAAATGACGCCATAAAAAAAGCAGAGTAAAATATTTTTTTCGTTTTATATTGCCTGTTTATCTTGCATATTCCCCGCAGTAATATTATAGTAATGTTATTCGTGCGTTATCAGATATTGTAATCACGAAGAGGTAGCAACTGCCACGAATAAGGCAGGTTATATTTGTGTGCAAAGACCTACTTCAGCAGCTTGAGATTTCTGCAAACCAGTCGATGGTTATAAATAGCGCTTAACATTAGAGAACCGACATTTTTGCAGTCAATAAAAACGGTTTATGCACGCATATTACCGGCAGATATATTTTGCCCTAAGAAGATATAGGGCGAAAGAGAAAATATCACCGGGGCACTGATGTCTGCTCACGTGCTTTGAAGGCAAAAGTATGGTCATAGCTAATAACAACTTTTTGTTGCTACGTATTTGCGTTTCTTTCTTCACTTTTGTTCCTCTCTCAAGAGCACATATTGCTCAGATTGGCTTCTTTTCTGGTACACCGAGCTTGCACTTCTATCATCCCGTTGATTTCTGTGTAATGCTGGGCGAAATATTGTAGCAAGGAGACTGGTACAAGCGAACGACCTTTTAAAATCATTTTTCGGCAGGACTGATTAGCACCTTTTCTGCTGGTATATAATAAAGTTTAGGTGTTACGCCACACGCACTTTTCTACGACTTTTCGTTTTCCGATTAGGAGTTTCGTAAATTTACTCAAGAGGCCGCATTAGCCTATGGGAACTCTTTATGCTAGACGACAAAGAGCATCAATATCAAATTTTCTTTCCCTGCTCATAACGAGTAGGGATAAAAAAATTAATTCAGCATGGGTTTACTACTGCGGATACAGAGGTTTACATCACACCGAATCACACGTGTTTTTTTATTTATTCACTCTTTACAGCAGAGAATATTTTCTTCACCCGCAACAACGGGGAAGCTGAGGCTTTCTTCATATTAAAGATTAGGTTCTCCAAGACACTCAATCGTACATTCTGTTAAAAAAGCTTTGCTTTCAAATAATAGTCTCTGCTTGAATAACGCTTTCTACAGCGGACAGTTCCATGCCGTTAGTGTAAATTAAGAAAAAAACGCAGATTAGTATCGTTTATTTATTAGCACTAAGGGCTCATTGCCATGCAACCTTAAACAATTCTGTTAGCAACATGAATAACTTTGACTGAACTCTCACAGCAAAACCATTAATGCTTGTCTGTTCTCTTTCCAAGCCGAGAAATCTCTATTAACAACCCCGTCAACTGGAACTGCTGTGTGGACCCTTAAAAAACAGCTCAACAATACTGGGGAAATTTTTTATATTAACACGTATACTTTTCTGGGTATTCAATTACTCTATTGTGTATTTTTGTAAGAGAAACATTTTTCTGGAGCTGGTGTTAGGAACGTTGAATAGATGATGATTCCATGTTTGTATCATCGTATGTAGAGCTCTGTAGGCTTTGTACACATGTATTTCACGCCATAAGCCCACTCAAAGTTATGCGCCACTCTATTGTCAGGTGGCGGCCGCACAGGAACCAACGGTTATTATTAACTATTTATTTACAAACACACCTGATCGACGTATTTAAAGTAAGTACAAGGCAACCATGACCGAGCCCCCGTAGACTGCAGGGAATCCAGTCCCTCATCGCCTGTGGTGGGTCATGCCTCCTGTCTCGCAACAATATTACTCCATTGAAGCGGAATAAAACAGCAATTTAACAAACACCAACAATGTGATCAGCAGAGCATATATGTTCGTCTTTTCGCGGCTTTAAGAAGTTCAGTGCATGAGGTTCAGCCAATAAAACAGAGCAAATAGTTAAGCACAGACAGCAGCAAGAATATAACGACAAACTGCTACATATTATAAAGCGTTCTGTGCCAAAATAGGTGTTTATTGAAAATAAGCAGACAAGCGAGGATGGGGCCTAAAAAGCATAGAAAACATTGCTGGAATTTTTAGTACAATGCAACCAATAAATAAAAAAGCAACTCGTTATCATTACTTATCATACACCGCGCCTACGTATGTGTTTTTACACGTATTATTGCAGGCTTTCGCAAATAAACGTAGTGGTCATCAAGAGCTTCATTAAAAGGAAACGCGTCCAACGTACTTGTCAGCCCTTCCTAAAGTGGGTAATGGGTAAAAGGCGCTCTATTTATTTTCCCTAATATAATGCTGTACGTTGCCTAGGGGTACGCTGGAACTTTAATTACTTTGTATGAATTACTATGATCCGACACTCGGCCAGAAGAAGTTTACATGCAGCATGTGTAACCCTTTTATAGCGGTCATTTCCAAATTCCGTGCAATATATACACGTGTTCAAATATCTGGAGAATTCTTTCTTTCTATTCCAACAGCAAACCACAATAAAGGTAAAATTATTACTCCTAATTTTGTCCTCTCAAAGTGTTAAAACAACGTTTGTTATCGCTGGGCAACCGTGCCGCTTGACGTTTCATTATATTGTCACCGGACCATGTTTCCTGGACTTACGTTCGGTTCCTAAAAAAGCAATTAAGCAGTACACAGACGTCGAGAAGCAGTCAACGACTGACGTGCACAGAGAGCGTTGGCGAATCCAGGGCCGTTGCATTTCCCTGAACCGTTTATATCTCCACGTTAATTTTTCTGGAAACATCGAAAACCTGCAATCAAAGAAGCACATTCACGTTTAGTAAATAAAGGGCACAGCACTGCATCAATCAAATAAAATAGCCGGTGCGGCGTACAAAATAACGTAAAAAATTGTGTGGTTCGCGTCCAGCACATGTGGTTCGGTTCCAGCAAAGCCGGGCGCGTTCTGAGGATGGAAATAAAACACAGAAGTATACAAAACAGAACACATGGTCTCCGGGAATACGAGGGTTATATTTACACAATTCTCCCTATTAACTTTTCGGTGAGTGTAATGGTGGAAATGTGCGCCTTTAATACAGTTTAAGAAACTGCTTCGCCACGTATTAAATTTAAACAGGGCTGTAAATTGTGGGAGCGCAACACCAGAACTTTGGGTACGTGAAGCTTGTGGGGATCGCGACTTTCACGCGAACCCTTTTCTGGCTAGCTTCCCATCGCGGCCGGCGGTGCCCAATGCGCCTCGCTCGCGCGACGGGAGCCATATGGGAGGGCGCCAGCGACCAGAAGGTTCGTGGTCGCCAGGGTGGAGGCATTGACCCTTTTCCCTTATGCCTTACCCGAGAACCAGTTCTTCCTCTGCACTAGCGCCATGGTTCGGCGAGGTCTGGTGGGTTGTCGCATGACGAGATGACGCTCTCTGGTCTTGGGGTTCGCGTTAGCGCGCGGACGTTTCGGCGCGCTGGTCCGGACCTGGGGAACATGCCACAAAGGGACGCGTACGGGCGAGCTCGGAGACTGCACACGCGCTGGCACGCACGGCGCCCCGCTGCGCCGGTATCCCATCGCAGAGTCGAACCATCTCAATCTCTAGCGCTGTTTAATTCCTCGCTCCCAGTGTTACCGTTACGGCCTACGATCAATCTGTATGCAGTGTATTTGATTTGCACGTTGAAATAAATGCTGGCAGTGATGTTTTGCCCTTGTCGCCTCCTGCCTCTGTCTGCCTCCGCAAACAACGGACCCGTCCGCAGCCGGCGCTGGCAAGGCATGTTTGCTGAGTACGGATGGCTGCGCGGTGGGAAATAACTAGTGCGTGAAATGTAGAATCCCACATCTGGCGCCCCAACGTGAGGCCTTGTTTGCGGAGACGAGCAGGAGGCACGGCAGCATCATTTGTTCTGGCGTCGGACGATCCGAGCATAGACAACAGAATTCATGCCTAACTTTTTGGAGGGAGTTCTTTGCAGAGGCGAACTTTCCTGAGAGTGATGCGAATTATTTATTGCTGCGACGTGTTTAATTTCTTAAGCGCCGAGGTTGCAGCAATTGTGTATATGGCAGGACATCGCTGCCAGTTAACACGGGGTCTCGGAATTTTTGTCGGGGCGTTGTTGTTTATGGAAACGAGGGTTTCGGAGATTGCATCCACGCGAGGGCAGGGAGCCCACGACGTTGTGTCAGCCCAAAGTGAGTGAGTGCAGAAGCTGCGATTTAGGTTCGAGTTTTCTTTTGTTTTGCCGACTCCAGGAGGCGAGGCTCTAGTATCCGTGTGGCCGGGCCCCGAGTGCCGCAAAAGGCTAGCTGATACTGCAGCCGGGCACGGGCGCTCCGATACCGCTGATTGCGGTAGGCGCCGTTCGCTCACAAGCTGCTTGTTTTGCAGCGAGCGTGTGGGACCCAAACAAAGCATATGTCTCCTCACGGCTGCACGTACGGGCACGTTCGGGGTTTCTTTCGTTTGGACTGTTTTATTTGTTGTGTTTTTGGATGCGGGTCGTTGGCCGAAGTGAGTGACCCGAAGTCTTTCACAGCCGGTCCTCTCGGAGAAGGCACGACCTTGGGGATAATGCGAGCAGGGCACAGCGTGCCCTGCTCGCTTGATAGCCTCGCGCTGGAGAAAGGAATCTCTCCCGCCTCAGGAAAGACTATTGCTTTGACTCCTGGCTGATTAAAAAGCTCCTTTCCGCAGCGTAGCTGTTTTTGTTGTCGCGCCACGCGGGCGACTGGACTGAAGGGGTGGCGAATCCGTTCACTAACGAAGAGAATTGCTCAGGACAAACTTTCCGCCCGATAATTGTAACGTCGCAGGAGCCCCCTTGTTCGGCTCGAGAGGCCAAGCACTGTTCACGTGAACTAAGCGCCAGTATGTTGAAACGTATTTCAGCATTTTTACGCAAGTGGTGTTCTTGTGTGTGAACATAGGGCTGTCATTGGGAGCAAATACTGTTTCCGCGTTCATGTGAATGAATGAGGTGTTACTGATGCGAGCAAATACTGCTTTTTCATTTGTGTGGTTAAGCATCGGGCCGGGCGGTCGATGCGATCGTGTGTGTTCTTTGTAACCTGTATGATATAGGGTTAGAACAGGTTCTAGCTTTGTTTACATTTGCAGAGCGGTTGCGTTGCTGAGCAACTTAGCAGCTGAACCAGCGGATTGTGGGACGTTATTGATGCAATCGAGTTCGTATTCTCCCTACCCTGTACGCTGCAGGGTTAGGACAATTTGGCGTTCTTTGTTGACGCTAACAAGCTGGTAATTAGGCCGAAGCCTTGGCAGTTGTGATATTCGACATCGAACCACATGATCAATTGGATCAAAGGGCTACTGCAGCCTGTTTTTTTTCTGCCCAATACATTGTGGGGTTTGGACAATTTATTGCGCTTTGCTGACATTAACAGAGCGATGGCAATGCTTAAAACTTACTCTATATTATGTTCTATTTACGCATTGCAAAGCCACAGACATGCTCTACCGTATTGTCTATGATTGCAAACCAAAACAAGATCCTTTCGCATCCCCAACCCCTCACGCGAGCATGGGGAGAGTACGGTGGAAGCCCTGCCCTGAAACGCAGCTTTTGCTTGTGAAAAGGGAGAATACAGCCGGCAGTACCAACGTAGTCTTGGACTGAATACCTCCACAACTATGCTCGCTTCAACTGTGATTGAAGTTTCTCTCTCACTCTCCATCTCTCTCTCTCTCTCTCTCTCTCTCTCTCTCTCTCTCTCTCTCAAGACCACCCGGCACAAGATGTTGGAAGAAATCCTGCAAGTGCGGTTCAAGGGTATGAGAGCCATGAACGTTTCGCTCAGCGGGGTTGTGGTAGAGCAAAAATAAAAGATGTTCCCCTCAATGTCAAAGCTGTCTGAACAGCAGAGCAGGAACTCACGATAGTTGCCTGTGGCGCAGTTATCCGCTCACTCTTACCACACAACACGCTTTATGCCGCCCTGTTTCATTCCTATCCTCATGAATTCAACGGAAGTTTGTACAACGCATTTCACATTTCCTTTTTTGCAGTGCTCCCGCGACCCCTGCCTGAAACTGCTCCAGCGGGAGATATGTTGTTTTTGCGTTTGCTTTTCCTCCCGCACGTGCCTGCGTTGCACTGCTACTTTTTGACTCTTCATATCGTAAAAATCAACCAACGAACGTTTCCAACTAAATGAATGCCGGCGCTGCCGGTTAATTACGTATATTTGGCCATAAATGTACCTTTAGTTTTCTGTGCGCTATAAGACAGGGAGATGTATGGCAAGCGCCGACGGTTCACATGTTTCGAATGCTTATTACTATATAAACTGGTTCAGTTTTGAAGCCTCTGCGGAACGCTCCCACGACGGCCGCTACGACGACAAGGCGAGCACTCAAAGTGCTGTGCATTTAAAAGCGCTATGTATCGCGCGTCTGCTGCATGCGACCACTTCAGGGAAGGCCAAAGATGTCTCATTATTATTGTGAACTATTAGCGGCTGCTAAATTATTGTTAGTTTAGCACCGCAGCCACCGCAATATGGGTGCCATGATACTTGCTGTGATGCTCCTCCTTTTAGACATGGAATTTATAGTCAACTGCTTCAAAAATGGCACTTCCGATTTTAGGAAGTTCTCAATATACGAAATATTTCTGGGTCCCCGGTCCGTGTACATGGAGTTTTACTGTCATTGACAATAAAATAATCTCACTAAGTGTAAAGATGGGGAACCATGCCAACGAAACGCGAGTAATTCTCTTTTCTTGGTCCCTGCTTAACCCTATTTTAGGACAAAACTGGCATGTCGGCCTTCAGATAGGAAGTCAGAGCGGGAAGGGGGGCGGGGGTACCTGATGATGGGGCGGAGGGGGCGCGTAATACTGACGTAAAATACAGCTGTCGCCAACCCCGGTCGGCAGGTTGCCCACTCCTGCTGTAGAGGATATGCCCGGAAATAAGGGGCAGTGGGGGTGCGTCGCAACGTTGAAGCGTGTTATGATAGCACGCACGCAAGGCCAAAATTTTCTAGCGTGGCCGAGGGAGTAAGACGAGGACGTTTTTGCCGTCGCTTAGACCTCTATCGGCTTGTGAAATAAAGATTTGCATTCAAGCCTTTTATTTACTATTTATCAATGACTGTTTCTTTATTGCCTATGTATGCAGAAATGCTGTGTCACTTTCTAAACGCAGCATTTTCACCCAAACGGGATTGAGTCTCAAAAAAGTTTAAATACACCTCACGATTGCCTTACGTTCCAATCATCACTGTTGGAGTATTCTGAAGAACATTTCAGCTCTGGACTCGTAGAGTAGCTATCGCCCTGAAGGAATGCTTACTAAGGTGAAATAAAAATTAGCGGTGAAATTACCGCTACCTAATTTTATCCACTCAGGATAGTTTTGTCGGAGGCCCTGTGAACACCTGAAAACTATTTAAATTGAAAAGACACAACCCAACGCTTTACTAAGCAGGGTACCTTAGTATACGAAATTTGTGTATTTGACTTCAGCCCACGGAAATACCAAACAAAAACGTGTACTAGCTAGGAATTTCTCTGCATAGCATTGAAAGTGTCTTGAAAAGAAACACCAACTTTTGAAATTCGGATGACATTTTAAGGTATCGCACTATTTCGTTCCCTGTTTGGAATTTTTAATGCCGGGGAATTTTAAAAAGGTTCAAAGCTAGCAGAATGCCTGAAAGTTCAGAAGCCAGGCAATCACAAAGAATGACGCCAGATTTATTTTAACAACCCGGCACATCGATAGTTCTGGGGGGCAAAATAAATGTTATACAGGTGTCTGTTGACGAACATTCCTTCCGTTACGGACTGTTGACGTCATGGCAACAATTCCACGTGTTTGTAAAGACACTGCATGAAGGAGAACGAAGTACCTTCACTGTTTTTCAGGCTCCTGCGCTGGAAGCATTACACTTTATGTTTTGGTGCTCATGGTTTTGATGACAACAAATCAGAAGTATTTGTACACTCCAAGTGGAATGCCCCATCTCCTGCAATTTGGAGCCGAGTTTGTGTGCGCAGTTATAGTTGCACTGCCGCGAACAAAAGAAGTATATCTTGAAAAGTATTTACACTTGATATTTACCGTTTGTCTTCACCCATTGTATTTCCCAAATGATATTACCTTTTTTCTAACGGCCGGTGTTTACATTCTTGCAAAATATTTTGGTGCAAAAAGACGACGCAGACGCGATGTGCGCCAGAAACGTTTTTCAGGCTACAGAAAGTTGCATGTACCGCAAAAACACCGCAAAAAGTCTTCCCACATCTTTTTTTTCTCTTGCTTCTGGCCGACTCTTAACAGTCACATAGAGAGGAATTTTTGAATGATGCAACACTATCGCATCGCACCCCGCCGCTGCTAGTAGTCTCCCTTCAATTCAGATGCTCTCGTTCTTGCTGTCACATCTGGCCTTTCTAACAGCGTGTGACAAACATTAATAAAGGTGCCTAACCGTAGAATAGGGAGCAAGCTATTCTATGTTTTTGTCGCATGCAATGCACAGGTGGGATTGTCCGCCGTTATCAAAAGGCCCAGAATCGCAAAAGCTCTCTTAGGTTATTCAGAATGAAGCTGCAGACCTCTTAGGCTGACTGCAATGCCTGGAGACATGGGAAGGCAAGAATGGCTCCTATATTATATGGCAGAGCCACGGACCCCAAAAGACGCATTGTAATGCAGTCTTTGGAAGAAGCGGTTTTGAAGTGATGTTCGTACAGCGTGCTCAAGGCATCGCCCTTCACGAAAAACAGTCTACTTACTCGGGGTAGGCTGGTCACGTGGATGGATCAATGACGGAAAAAGTGCAGAGGACGGCTTTCAAGCAGTGTCAAGGAAAAAGCAACAGAGAAAAACTGGAGAGGACGTCCACTGGTTTTCTTCAAAATGTGCAGAAAATTTCACATTGATCGAAAATGGGGCCTGAGGACACGACATGAACTTCGTCTTTTGTAGGGGTAATTAGTTAAAACGATTTAGCATGAAAGTAAACAGAACAAGAAATAATAAAGTCAGTGGGCTTAACCTCGGCGTAAAACACCTACAGAATTACTATAAATATAACGACGGCAGTGTTTTCAAGCCGATCAGGGCGCACAAAGGCGGAATTAACTGAGGTGAAAGGAAAAATGCGGGGGAAGAATATAGGAGGCTTTCTGAATAAAGTAAGGAAGTTAAAGCAACTACGCCAGGGCCTCTGGTTCCAGCCTGTCAAAGAAAGAGATGTTCCGTCTTGTCATGTCTGCAACTGCACACGCTTTCATTGCGGACCTCTTGTGCAACATCATTGCCGGTGTAGCACCTTTGATATTTCCTACAAAAGTCGTCCAATTAGCGTATGGCCGGAATCAATAGGTTGTTAGCTGTGTTGTCTGCTGCTGCTTCATCCAGTTATATTATGTAATTTTGGACAAGTTCAGGCAGTTTTCAATTTTCCGAATGTAGCACCAAATGGCAAGACGGATGCCTTATACGCTATTTTGGAGCCAGTCCAAAAGGTAAATTTGCAGTTATTAAACGCTACACGGAAGAGATGAATGCTGCTTACCTGTAGCTTTTGCTAAATTTTAGATGATTACTTACGAAAGCTCACAGTGTATTTTTCAAAGAAAACAACGAAATACTCTCAGAAGATGCATCAATGGCAGCGCAATGAACACTTCTCATTTCTTATACAGGAAGTGTCGGCAGGCAGTTAGGATTGACCGCCGACAACACCGAGCACTAGACCTTGAATAACCAAAGGTCAATGTGTGGCATCAATCATCTTGCCAGAGGCACGGCTGGGAGTGGTTGTTCGAACAGGCAACGGTGAACGACACCGCCTATTCTAGTCCGGTGCCGCCTTGTTATGTAATCACGGTGCCTTATCCATTCATTGGTTGAAGTATCTTGGGAAAGCTTTTAAGACATTTTGATACGGGATACATTAAACGGCCGTTAATGAGACCAAAGAGGATGTGAGTGATTGTCATAAAATCGTCGGGAAGTTTCCTTGTTGCGAAGAGCCAGAACCAAGGCCATTTTGAGCTTGACATATGTGTCGACAATCCTATTACGGTCATGTCCTCCGCATTTATTGCTCAGGTCGATATATAGTCGAGCCAATCGATTTTATCGCCCACACCCAGTTAAGTCAATGCCCTGTACTGCGACATGACGATCCAGCACAGCTCCCGCCAACAAAGAAAGATGGCCCCTGCTTGAATTCACAACCCATCTGCAATGTTCGACAGCATCTCGGTGACATCAGTAGTTACCAGGCATAAGATTTCTCCGCAGCCGACATTTCTTCGACATGACAGTGGTATTATCATCCGGATTCCATTCATGCACTCCGCATTTATGGCGCAGGTACGTTCACTCGACTATGTTTACGCAAAAAGAAGCAACCGTTTTTTGGTACAACTGCACTGCCTAGGCTCATTGGCGTTTCGTATTGAGTATTTTCACGTCTGCGAACATCGTCCTAAAACTGCTACTGCGGCCAGTTGGTGTACAGGTCATTCCAGAACCTACACACGGAACGCAAACAGTAAAACTTGTTACACCATCTATGCACTTCTAAAAAATCTTGAAGACCAGGCCCAAATAACTTCCGCGCCTAGTAAGATAAAAAAACGGCTGACAACAACCGTAGAAGTATAAACTTAACTTGCAACTGATGTCACAAAAACTGCGGAAATGTGCACAACTACCACGAAATTTCTTTCCACGTCACCGCTTTGACAAAATTATCAAACATAACAAAGATCACAGCTGTACATGCTCCTCTGTAACACGAACGAAAGCTCGTTCCTCGCTTCTTCCGAATTTTGTAACGAGTTCCCGTTAGAAGTTTCTTGTTAGCAAAATAAACGCGTTCCAGTTACACTTCGAGTATTGCGACGTGTCGTTACAATAAGGTTACATTAAGTTTTTTTAGTTAAGCTACAATGTCGGACAAACTCTGAGGCTAATAAATGTCAGAAATTCAAAACTTACATCAAACTTCCCATATAAACAAATATGAACACAGCCGACTCTAGATTATCTGGAGATCAAAAGAATAAAAATTGCCCCGTAACAGCTTCGTTCATTGCAAATGTCGACGAACGGCAATAGTCGACTGGCGCCCCTGCCAAGTAAATTTTTCCCTCCTCTTTGCCGCTCAACTCTAATGCTGTTCCTCTCCCGTCTCGTTACTCTCAAGATAACACGCTGGAGGTTTGCTCATATCAATTTAAATTTACCGCGTTCCACCGCTTCAAGTCGAGTGCCCCGACGCCAGCATTGCCGTACAGCGGAGACACGCGTAAATCTAGGCACTCTATTACAACCCTTATAGAACCACGTGGCCCTACTCCACGAGCGTTTCAAGCAGAATGTTTAACCTATTGAGTGGAACCTTTCGTTGCTGTTGCCGTTAGAGGTCTTAAATACCCTAAGAAATTACAGTAGCGCGGGCAACAGTGGGCCACGGGTTTGTGCAGTTGATGCAGTATTTAATTTGCTATTGCCAGAACCAAGCATTCGTGATTTTTTAAAGGGGCCATGCAGACAAAATGCAAGTTTCTTTTATTCGAAGGATATCGCGTGTATAGTACCCCCACCGCTTGTGCGGAAGCAAACGACAATTTATTAATGAAAATAATTATTTAGGTTAAAATTTAGGTTTTCCCGCCAAACCGTATGTATGTTTTAAAGTCGTCCGCGATGACATCAAAGACCCCGTCTTCAAGCTACACTTTGTGTGAAGCGCAGACTTGTTCACCGTTAGTCAACCTACATTTCGCCTTCTTACCGCAGTCGGCCCTCTTCTGCATTCGCATTCTTTTTGACCGTATTTGTGCTTGGCTTGTTTTCTTTTTTCAGGAAGAAAATACTTTTTTCGTGTAACACGGGCTTGCTCGGAAAATATGGTCCCCTAAGACGCCAATTGTCCTCTGTCGTCTGAGACAACCCAAAGAGCCGCAGTGCTGTGCAGCGAAAACAAGCAAAGTGCGCGCAGTACCAACAGCAGTACGCATCGCCAATTTTATGCTTACTTTTGCTTTCGTAACTTTCACTGTTTATGCCTCCTTTCTTACGGCTACAAAAATAATGTGCCCTCAATTTAAGTGCAAAAAGCTCATTCGGCAAACTTATAAGCTCTGCCTGATTTGCCTTTGCTTTTGCCGGCCTGAGCCAATCGCAGAGCTCGCGCCTATGGCATCATAGGTTCTCTTGCGGGAAATGATCTAGTGGGTCGCATGGCCAACCCTTTCTTTCTAATTATATAGCTTATTTGAATAAAGCCTACGCTAAGAACGGTGTCAGTATGATTTTAACGAGGCAATATTTCGAATGAACCAAGTTTGTGTTGAATTGTCTTCAAGGCCGCATTAATAAAGAAGCACGGTGAATATCACTCGTGTACTCAATTTCTCCTTCATATTAGCGTAATGCCTTCTTGTTGTTCGGGATTGTTGACATATATGAGCATTGATACACGACATAGACATTTAGATTTGGCGGTTGTTATATACGACTATTGCGCAGCTCTTTCGGCACTTTGACCGCGTGTCTGAAACGATTAACAGACAGACCGACAGACAGACCGACCAGAATTTCTGGAATTAAGTAGTCCAAGAAAGATTATCCGGTTTAAAAACGCTAGCAGGCGATTTTTTTTCTGGGAGCACCGGACATACTCCAGAAATTTCTAAATGCAACTTTGGGGCTCGTCGATTAGGAGTGCAAAACATATGTTACTTTCCACTTCAGCATTATAATGCGCAGTCAGCACACTACGCTACAGATGCAACTAGAAAGACACTCATTGGCATGAACGTAATTAAAGTTCTTGAACAATAAACACTAGGGAAAGGAACAACAGATACGTATTTATTCATTGCTGATTCAATATTACAGTATAATTGGAGAAACATGTACTGAAAACATATTTGCAACCTTGTAGAGTCCCTGGTTTGAACTCTGCAAGAGTTAAATCTCGATGTCGTAGTGGAGCAGCCGAAACCGTCTCTTTTCCTGAAAACTTCGCTGGAAAAGTTGAAGAGCAGCTCGACTGAAGCACTTGATCTCACTGCCTTGTTGTACCCAAGTAAAAGTTGTTACAGTCCCTCCAAGTCTATCGGCGACCAGAGGTGACGGCCCCCGAGCAGGTGAATAACGCGTACCAGCAGTTTATTTGGTGCCCGAACGCGAAGAAAGCTTCCGGTGCGGATGACGTGGCAAAATCTGTGCTAACTGATGAGGTAATCGCCGCCAGCTTAGTCTAGTACGGCACCTCCGGGTTGTTCGGCTACTGGTAGAGAACACGTGTGCAATAGACACGGTGCAGTCCACTTGTGCCAGATGCTATTCCGAGCTGGCGTCTTCTACAAGTGACGATCGCGCATGTACATCTGCTTTTGCTCGGCTTTCGCGTTCCAGTTTTAAAAGGGAAGCTGAAGCGGGCTCCAATTTTTTGTTGTCCTGGGTCTACAAAAAATGAGGCTGCGGCAGAAGACAAATCAAAGAGTTGGCGAAGCACCTGTTTTCTTGGCGTCTGCAGCCGCCGTAGCGACAAGTCTGGGCGTACCCAGCGCAGCCTTCCGGACAGGCTTCAGCCCAACGCTCTGTATTCTTCTGCCTTGAAACATCGACAAAGCACGTTCCACGGAAAGCACTCAAATTCCGCAGCTTATGTGAAAAGAAGCACAGTAACGGCCTTCGCCTTTTCGTACTAGTTTTGGTGGTTCCCTAAAGTATTGTCATTTAAAACAGCCATTCATAGATATGGAAAGTTTGCAGAAGGAACACCGTTTGCTATGCTGTTTCCTTCGTAATCCTAACGAGTTACTTTAACAGTTTCACCGACTTTTAGTGCAAGAGTGTCGTTACTCCGTTACTCCCCCAAAAACCTAGCTCATTTAGAGCACACGGTAGGCCCTATACTTCCCATGCATTTTTGACCGTTGTCAGGTATATTTTGCTCGGCATCTACTAAAGGTATCTGCATAACGTATATATCATTTTTTTTCACATTTTGTGCTCTTTTAACTGTACTAGAACTATACCAATCCTTAAAACATTCTGTTTTGTGTAATGTTTTGTCCGTTAGCACCGAAATTTTGGCATTATGTTAGTAGTAAAAGTTGTGCAACAAAAAAACTGTTGCGGGCATATTTTCAATTCTAGTACATCAGGTGGGCCAAGTTATGTACATGACAGGGGAAAAAGTCAGCTCGTTGCCGTGGAAGATGTAAAAAATAATAGTATCTATGTCATAAAAAATATATTTTTAAGATAATTGAGTTTAAAGTAAAAACAAGAGGTGAAAAACCATACTTTTTTTTGCCAAAAACACCACTATAGTAAGTTATTTAGAAAGCACCAGCTTCGTAATCACCGTCGAAGTCATTTTTTTGCTTTTCAGCCGGTCTTCTGTGCTTCCTTGACTATTATTGTGCACCATCGTACAGATCTGTTCACAAAGTATTTCGCTTGTGGTCAACCTCTTTAAGCCACTTGATGTTGGTGTTGTGCCCTGGTTTTGGTCTGAATGATTTCAAAAGCTGGCTTATGCGTTGCTATCATCATTTATTGAAAGAACAGCTTCCAATGTTGCAATTATGAGAGTGTGAAGCCCAGAAAAGATGTTTTTTCGTGCGCGGCTTCGAAGGGCAAATGTGTAAAAAACGTGCAACAGGGTCTTTGGATTGCCTTCGCTGAAAAATCAGCTATGCAATGGTTGCTAAGCAATTTATTATACAGCTGGTTTCAGAAAAGCGTTTTGATCTGGACCTGGAAGTTATTTGATGATTGACGAAAAAAAAGGTCACATAGAAGTTAGCAATTTCTCATCTCCGGTAATTTATCGCCAGCTTCATGACCCTCTCACCATATCTGGAACCAGCTTCAAAAAGGTACAAATATCATTAGGTATCCCTTTCTACACGAACATATGAAGTATCATATCGAAACGCAACAGAATATGTCACAAAACCATGAAATTGTGACCTCGTGATATTGGCAAAAACATGGCCTTCGCCTCCAAGTGAAGAGTATGGAGCTCTTCTATAAGTAATGAATTTTGTAGTGCATAGCTAGGACCATTTAGAGTAGAATTTTACTCTGCTTCTGGAAACGAGGATGTTACAGCACTTGTTTGTGGATCGCAAGCATGCGGAACGTGGTATAAGAATCGCTGTTACAATTTGGGGAACCATTAGAAATTATCATTTTCCCTGGATTTTTGGATCTGAAATTTTGCCCATTGTCCCTGACAATAAGCGTACCATTTTACTGCTGCTAGGCGTTGTTTTCAGGGGATTGGATTGAAGTAGAGGAATATGATATGAATAACTATTCCAAACGATTGCGGCAATATCAACAATGATCCTGAGGTGCACTCTACATTTATTATTTTTATTTTTTATTTCTTGTACCCACATGGTCCAAAAGGGCATTGGAGATGGGAGTGGTACAGCGTACACTTTCAGCCGAGAACAATGTTCAACAAGTTTTATTACAGACCTAAATTAAACACAAAAACAGATAACGGTATTATCCTATACCCTACAAGGACAGAAAAAAAGGGAACAGCTTTTGATTACAAGTAATGCAACCATCAGGCACTTAAACCCTACAAAAAACTAAAAATATATACACAATGACAACAGTGCAAAGCATGCAACTAATCAGCAGTCTGTACTGCAAAGTGCGCGCGCAGCCGATTTTTGAACTCTTTAAATTGTTAGTTTCAACGACCGCTGCTGGAAGGTGATTCCACTCTGGTGACGTCTTTGGAATGAAAGATGATAAGTAAGAAGCACTACGACA
Organism: Haemaphysalis longicornis; assembly: GCA_013339765.2. Lineage (NCBI taxonomy): Eukaryota > Metazoa > Arthropoda > Arachnida > Ixodida > Ixodidae > Haemaphysalis > Haemaphysalis longicornis. Next base: position 180,905,373 of record CM023450.1, read on the forward strand.
AAAAGGCGTGCCCACTTTCTGGCGATGATCCATGCGCGATGAAACGTAGGTTGCCGCGTTGAACAATGCATTTCTTAGGTATGAATTTATGTGATATATTTTAAAGAACATGCTTAAGCGTGAAATTTTTCTGTGTCGTTCCAGGGGTGTCAACGATAAAGACTCCTTCATAAGTGGAACACTAGCAGTACGATGGTAGTTAGAGAGAATAAATTTAGCTGCGCGATTCTGAACAGCATCAATAGCATTTGTTAGTGCTTTATTTCGGGGGTCCAATATAAAAATGGCATATTCAATCTTACTGCGAATTAACGACTTATACAGAAGAGTTTTAAAAGAAGGTGACGTCATTTAAAATTTCTTTTAATATACCCCAGCATGCGGTTAGCGTTGCCGATTAAGCGGCTGACGTGACTGTTCCAAGAAAGATCGGAAGTGAGTAAGACACCCAAGTATTTGTACGATGTTACTGTTTCTAATAGCGTTTCATTAAGGATGTAGGAAGCGTGGTCAGTAATTTTATGACGTGAGAGATGCATTACTTTGCATTTGTTAGTGTTTAATGTCATTTTCCATTTGGAGCACTAGTCCAAAACCGCGTCACAATCTGCTTGGAGTAACACCGTGTAATTAGCGTTTTTAATCTCTCGGTAAAGCCGCACAATCATCAGCAAAACGTTTTACAGTGGAGGTTAAGTGGCTTGGCAAATCATAGTTATAAATCAAGAAGAGTAGGGGGCCAAGGAATGTTCCTTGGGGTACTCCGGAAGGTATTGGAATTCAAGAAGAGTTATAGCCATTGGAATTCACACATTGTGAGTGATCGGTTAAGAAAGATTTAATCCACGTAAGCACTTTCAGGTCAATGTTAGGTGTACCTAATTTTAGAAGAAGCAAGTTGTGCGGAACTTTAACAAATGCTTTACAAAAATCCTAGTACACACAGTCTATTTCAGACCCACGATGAAGAAAAGAACGAAAATCATCAGTTAGCATTAGTAGTTGTGTTTCGCAGGAATTTAATTTTCTAAACTAAAGTTGCGAGGGGGAAAACAAAGATAAGGACTCAATAAAATTGACTAGCTGAGAATATATGATATGTGCTATGTTTGGAGAGAATCACTAGTTAATTATATTTGGCGATAATTGGATAGTGAGTGCTTGTCTCCGCACTTATGAAGTGGAACCAACTTACAAACTTTCCAGTCTTCTGGTAAAATCCCGTGCAACGAAGATTGTACAAAAAATTTGGATACTATGATACAGCTATATATTGCAGTGTTCTTGAGAACCTTTGTGTTATATTATCAGGGCCACAAGATGACTACAGGTTTAGGCCAGACACACTTGGCAGAAATCAGTGCATCATAAGCACATTCGTTAGCCTCAAGAGCATCTCGACAACGCCCCAACTCCCACCACAAACATACACTAATTTGGATCTCTTTCGTTGCGAATGTCCCCTCCCTGCGAATGCCACCTAGAACAATGGAGGACCCGTCGTCTCTTAGCTAAACAATTTGCAACGAAAACCATCGACAATGCTTCTTCAGTGGAATATGTAGACAACCACCTTCATAACCTTAGGGAGGTCTAAACGAGAATAGAGGAGCGCCGGCGGAAACATAAACACCGGCGCAAGCTTCAGATAAAACTACAAACCTTACGTACTAAGATTGAGACACCCATACTGACATTAGCCAGGATCTATTAGGACAAAACTAGCGGTGAAATGGGAGGCCCGCTCTCTCCTAAGTGTGGCACATCCTTCATGCCCTATCCGATCCGTGTTGTACTGAGACCCAATCTCGCCCCCGAACCACCCAACCTAAAGCGCTCAACTCTTACCCACCGCCCTATGCGGCATTCTTTGCTTCATTTACATTCGATCACCCTCCCCCATGCGCTTTTCTTAGCCATGAATAAACCAGAGACCCCAACCCAGATGTATGAATGGCTTTATGGCACATGGCCATCGAGGCCAAAGAGCACCTTGTCAGTGTGTGTGATCTTTCACTAAGTAGAACACAATTGGAAAGGGCGTTAGGTGGCTTAAATTAAACCTACCGTATTAGGTATAAAAGGCCCTCTGCATAAAACGTTGTTAAAATTGTAATGATCCTGGCGTATTATATGCAGAAATTACGCGTGGTAGGTAATAGGTTTTATATTTTCGGTATCCTGAATGTAGATTAAAAGGCGATTTGAAGTAAACATAGGTTATTCTGCTAAAATAGCGAGGAGTGTAGGGGTATTGCATATCTGTAAATGTCGGGAAAGGGACGGCGTCTGACATGTTGAAGTTCTAAACACTCAATTAAGATGTGAAGTACTTGAAGCGTTCCTCTACATCTGTTGAGTACTGGTGGTTTGGTGCTTTTCAGTTAGAATGCGTTAGAATGCGCATCGATATTTCAGTAACTCTTAATCGTTTTTTTGTAGTATATCGGCCAAACTATGGTTTTACTAAATGTAATTTATTACGAATTTGTTTGTCTCATTCTCGTTCCATTGTTGCCATTGTTCTCTTAGTAGAAGTGGCGTAATGTCCTGGTATGAACCGGCTTAATGTCTGCCACTTCGGAGTGCGGCCTTACCAGCCAATCTATCATCAATTTCATTCTCCAGAATGTCACTGTGCCCAGTCATCCTGAAAATTATTATTTGGCTGTTGTAAGAGTAAGCCAACACCATCGCTTTGATGAGAATATTAAAAATCATGTTTCTGCTAGTGGTTCCTGTCTTCAACGCTGTGACAACGCTCAAAGAGTCTGCAAAACAATTGATTGTTGTGTTTTCGTTTTTATAATACGGGTGGCTCCAGTTAAAATTTCATGTGTTTCCGCCGTCAAAATGCTGGTGTTAAAGTTTATTATTTTTGTGCTATTAAGGTTCGGCCCATGCGCGGCGCATGACACAACGAGACCAGCCTTCCAGGCATCTGTGTAAAAACAATTGTTTGAGTACTTGTCCTCTAAATACGAAACAAATGTTTTGGAATTACTTCTCTGCGCGCATAAAAATGTTTTGTTAAAATCTTTCAAGGACGTATAACAAGCAATTGAGGACAAGTCCCAAGGGGCAAAGTTATCTCCAATACCGGTTTTGTAAGTTTCTTGGAATGAGACCCATAAGTGTTCAGCTTGCAGGCATACTTAAAATGAGAAATGTCTAGGAATTTACGGACGGCTTAGGAACAAGTTTTAGATGCGAAGCATCTCATGGTCGGGGAAATGTCCCTCCCTTGTCGTTGTCGTAGTTGCGCCGTCCACAGCAACACTGCGCATGCTCGGCTTTCTGAATGCCAGCTGGTGTCTTACCCTTCTATGGCTCCTGGAGCGACAGTGTTGCCGTTGTCTCCCTGGGCCGGCACAAGACGAGCGCGCTTGCCCTTTAAGGGCTCCTGGACCGACAGTGTTGCCGGTGTCTTCCTGGGCCGGCACGAGACAAGCGCCCTTCACGTGCTGTCGACGTTTGATTGTCGTCGGCAGTGGCGTGCGTCGGCGAGTCTTGGAAAGCCGTGATTACAAGCAGACCACAACCATCCGGGGAACGTGCATTGACCTCATATTCAGCAACTTCATAGTTCATCCACTACAACAACCCTTTACTTTACATTTCACAGGCCATAAGGCGGTCATAACCAAAGCGGAACGCCAACCACAGCTCGAAGTCACCTGCGTTGAACATGATGATGAAAATGCTTAACTAAAGACAAACTCATACACGTACAACGTCTCTCTTTTTCTCTCTTTATTCTTCTCCACTCTAACACCCCCCCCTCCAAGAAAACTACGTCATCTTCCCGTAGGGGAACACTGAGTAGTATGCGAAACAGCCATGGGGTGAACGCAATTTTCCATTTCGTAGTTCCGGTTCCGGTATTCCATGGTAGTTACCATAGAAACCAAACGGTAAAAAGAACGATAGCTACGTGCCTCAACCTTACGGAAACGACGATCTGAAAACTAAACGGCACTTGAATCGACCACATGCCTGCTTCCCATACCACTCAGGGTTCCCCTACGGGAAGATGGTGTAATTTTTGGTTGGCATGTCATTTAAAATATCACCGCATGGGTGATTTTTAATCGAGGTGACTTTTAAAGCATACAATAAACCAGTGTAGGTTCGCCGACGTCCGAAGCTCCACTCCTCGCACTCCACGTGCACACTCTCCGCAGGGCTCGTGCGGAAAGCATCGGACGCAGGCCGGACCCCAAGTGTAGGACGTGGTTTAACGTTTTTAAAGAATTTGTTTCTCTTGACTAGTACACAACACCACCATAGCCAAAACGAGATCTTACTAGACTATTAAAAAGCCTCAAAATGCATACTTTTTCCACACCATACTTGCGGTGAAAAATGACTTTTACCAATCTAATTATTTTCATGCATTTTGTTTTCAGTTGTCGATCGAGCACAACACCAAGATACTTGTGTCTACTCCCTTCAGCTAACCAATAGGCGGCGGTTAGATGACAGGGTGCCTAGCTAGAACACAGAACGCAGGTGTTCTTTTCAGTATTCAGTTAAATCCATTTTCTTCTGCTGACTTCAAAAATTTGTTCACACCTAGTTGTATCTGACGTTCGCGAACGGTACATTTTAGAAGCTTTAGAACTGATTTGCACATCATCTACTTATACAGACTAAAAATTGAAGGTGCCAGCGCACTACACAGTGCGTTAATTTTCATAATAAACAACATGCAGCTCGAAACTCTACTCTGAGGAACAACTTTTTCTTGAATGCATCTTTTTGATGGTGCTGTTCCAACTCTTACTTTAAATGCTCGTTGTGATAAGTAACTTTTACTTCACTTCACTTCACTTGTCGTCAATTTATTTCCTTAAAGACCCCACATGGGGGTGTTACATAAGGGGTGGGTTGTACAGAGATATTACAAATGCCACATTTTTTAACAAGGCAGGTTCATGTATACACGTTGAACAAATTCTGATGGACAGGTGATAGAAACGATGTTGTGGGGAAGGCCATTCTGTTCTGCAGCTGTGCGGCAGAAAAACGATACAGAAAAAGTTGTGATGCCAGAACGGGGTCGGGAGACTTGAAGTGGATGGCCCGTGCGGGGCAAATGCGCGCGGCGGGAGCCCGGGCATTTGACGATATACCATGAATCTCGATATACCACAAGGTTTTAGGTCGAAGAGGGTGCTATAACGCCACATTGTTTCATATGCCTTCTGTACATCAAACAGCACAGATACGGATCGCTGCCCATGTATAAAAGCGTCTTTTGTATAGGATTCGAATGCGATCAGCCGGTCAGTTGTTGACCTGCCCGATCGAAAACCCGCCCGACAAATTGAAAGTACGGCATTGTATTCAAGATACTCCATTAAACTTCTAATAATCATTTTTTTCAGACTTTATTTACAACAACTGTGCAAAGCTGTTGGGCGGTAGCTAGATGGCATTAAAAGAGCCATGAAGAGAAAACAAAAGTTTGTTTTATTCGAAAGATTAGGTGTTTCATAGTACCCCAAGCGCTTTCCCGGAAGCAAATGAAGCTTTATTCACTGAGAAATAAGGCAATTTAAGCCAAAATTTTAAATCTCCCGCTAAAATTGCGCATTTCGTCACGTGAACAATGGCGTCATACGAGCCGGTCCATGAAACAGATACTGGTTGATTGATTGTAGGGGTTTAACGCGCCAACGCAACGCAGGCGATGAGGCGCGCCGTAGTGGAGGGCTCCGGATTAATTTCGACCACCTGGGGATCTTTAACGTGCGCCGAAATATCGTACACACGGGCGTTTTCGCTTTTCGCCTCCATCAGAAAAGCGGCCGCCGCGGCCGGGAATCGAACCCGCGACCTTGTGCTCACCAGCGCAACGCCTAAGCTACTGTGCCACCGGGGCGGGTATGAGACAGATACTTAGTATGTCGACTCCATAAAGCACCCACACGCAGGAGTCGACCGAGACGGCGGCCATTTTAAAAATACTAGTAAAGCCTAGTGCACCCGCAGCCCTAGTCATGGAATCGCCTGATCCGGAGAACAAAACTCTCGCCGAGAAGCTCTGGCTTGCATTTAACAACCTCACACCACTTGAACGCTCAATGCTTTAAGTGCAACGAGCGGCAAGAGTTGTGGGATACGCGGTGGACGGGAAAGCGACCATTCCGCGATAGCCACAACAGACGAACGCCCAGCCGTCCGCACCGCTGCCTCAGTCAGCCCCGTTGCGACGGACGCATACAGACTGGTACGTATGCGCCGTATTTTCAATTTCAGTAGCAGTATCGCTTATGCCAGTTGGCCGGTGTCGTGTATGCAAGCCATTCGCTCGAGCTCTCTGCTCCGACCAGAAAGATTCGAGCGTCAATGCGCGGTGTGTACGGCAATTTTTTCTCCCAAGGTCAGAGCGCTTCGCCGAGGTTCGTCGTTGGGCAGCACATGAAAGGAGATCTCACGGCGGGGATGTCCGCACTCCCTCGACGATTGCCCGTACTACATGGGCATTTCAAAACACAGCAACGAAATTTCATTGTAAAGTACTCGAAAAACTGAAGTTTTCAGTGGTTGTAAACTGTAAACGAGCTCGTAACGGCAGCAGCAAGCCAACACGAACCTCCATACCCAAAACCTGTGCGACGAGTGGCACTATCTCGTTGCTGCTCTATGTTCATTAGTCCCCTTGTTTCTATTTTTTACCTTTGCTGGTTGGCGATATGACGGCCAACCTCCTGTTGTCGGGATTACGATACCAAGCAAGGTCGCGGCTGTGCGTGCTGGGACGGTTCCTTGGTCCCGAAGAGCCTTGTACCCGAAAATTCGTCTGCGCGACGGTGGCGACGGCGAGATGTCGAGTTTCGGCTGGCGGTAGTTTCGTACGCATTGGCATACACGCTTGCGTGTTCGTTCGGAACTTCAACCGTTTACTCCACCGTTCTTTGTCATAAAAAGAACGTGCAGTATGTTTCACGGGCATTTAGCTCGCTATGCAAACTGTAAGCGCTGCCTAACATGCGTTTGCTTTTGCCGGCCTCCGCCAATCGCAGAGCATTCTCGAGTGACATCATAGGTTCTGTTGCGGAAAATAAGCTGGTGGGTCGCATGGTCATTTCCTTTTTTCCTAATTATGTAGCTTATTTGAGCGAAGTTTGCGGTATAAGTGGTGTCGTTATGGTTCTAACAAGGCAATCTTTCGAATGAACCAAACTTGTGTTTTCTCTTCATGGCTCCTTTAAGAAATCTTTTCGCTCTTTCAGTATGACAATTACCATCACTTCCCTTCAAACCCTAGGAAGGGATCCCCGTGCCAAATTTTGGTATATAGGTAAAGGTGTGTCTGGGTCCATGGTGTCTAGGTGCAGGTTTTGGATCATACATAACACTATGTGCCCCAAGCGAAGAAGACCTTCATGTGTACACAGCAAACAACAGTCACGTAGGGAGAACCCAGAGTTGTAGGACTAATGGGATTGTTTATCGTCCCGAATCGGTTTTCTCGCCAGGGCTTTATTGTGTTATAGGAAGCTGTGCGTGTATTTTGGGCACAGCCTTAGACATATGCTAAGTATTGGGCTAATGCGTTCGCCGAATCGTCAATTGTGTCCCCGCTGGTACTCACTAATGCTAGGTTGAAATTTGTTTGTCCATTTATTTTCCTAATTCTGTTCAAGACCTCGCGTGTATCTGCATATGAAATTATTGACTGTACAAACCTCGGCCAGCTTGCCGTTTTTACCTGTCGACGATCGCGCCTTCCCTCTGCTGTAGCACGCCTAAAGTACTGTGGTTTTGTGCAGTTGTGTATCTTGGAACGGCTCTTCAAGCCTTGTTCTGAATCTATCGTGCCCGCCTGCACTCCTCCTTCCACCAGGGCTTTCTCATGTTACGTGTGCTAGAGAGTCCTGGGGAATGGACACGTTCAGCAGCATTGATGATGTGTTCTGTGATGAGGTAACAAGCTTCGTCAATGCCTGAGTGAAATATTGAAGCGCAGGTAAGTTGTGACCTCTCCTGTAATTTCTTCCAGTTGGCGCTCGTTCTTTGAATCATTTTATTGAAATTGAAGCGTTGAGGCCAATTATTTACGCCTTTTAGGAATACTGCAAAACTGCCATTACCATAAGTATTGGGTTCAGCCATCTACTCGATCAATGTTAAAAGAATGCCTGAACCAATTGCCAATTCTATGTACGAATATGTATTGTGAGTCACTATATACGTTCGCCGCTTTTAGTTAAATGAACAAGCCCCACAAGCCACAAGAAAATTTTCAATTACACGACCACGACCATCTGTTCTTTCAGAGCCACAAAGCGTGTTATGACTATTTAGGTCGCAAGCTAAAATTATTTTTTCTTGAATCTTACCTATTAACAGGGATTCAAATTCATAACTAGATAAGCACTGGTCTGGTGAAACGTACACAAAGCGGACTTTGATTCGCCTATTCAAAATGATTACGTGTGCCGCAACGGCTTCTAGTCTAGTGAGTGACTAATGGCACTGGCACGGAATAGATTTTTATTCAACAATGGCTACTCCATCTGAAAAGTGGACTGAACTATCTGTCTTTTCTTAAAACAGTGTGTTGTTTAAGGAAATAGGCTTGCTTAGAATTTACATGTGTCTCACGGACGCAGAGAATGCTTGATTGATTTTTGTGAAGAATTTTATATACATCATTTAGATTCTTCAAGAGGCCCCTACAATTCCATTGAACTATGCTTTCTACTGTCATCACAGCTATGCATTTGTACCCAGGGACGTATGAGTTGTGTGCGTATTTTATGTAACTCGATACGGTTTAGGACCAGTAATTCGGGGAAGAGGCTTTTTTGCACGCCCAGCAGGGCCTCGTCGATAATTTGGTATTATAGTGAAATTCATGTCCTCGTCGAACCCCCTGGACGTGGTAAAATTAGGGTCCCTTGGACGGGCGTACACCAGGAGGACAGCTTTGTGCCCGAACCGCGTGCCTAACAGGCGTAGTACGTGGTGCAGCAATTGTGGCAGCAGATGCAGGCTCACTGTTTCCACGCCGGACACAGCCATCGACTCCCGTCGCGCCCCCTAGCACTCTGCATTGCACCGCATCGCCGCACCGAGCACCGACCCCCTGGGAACACCGCGCTGTCATGGGGATCGTTTTCCATGAAAACGCTTACTATGGTACTTTGTTTCCTTGTTGGGTAGTCCTTGGTCTGCATCGTTCGGTGTATAAGAATACATGTTCGCCAATTAACAAGTTCAAGTGCCCTAGTCCACTTTTTTGGCACTGTGGCAAAGTACCAGTCCCCCCTGAATCCTTGAAAAAGAACCCGCAAGGGAATTTACCATCATAAATTGGCGTCCGCTACAGTACGAGGGCGTTTGAATAACGGAAGGTCAAAGGCTTGGTAAGTCCCCGGCGCGAGTGCACAATGAACGTGCAGGAGCTAATTGCCGGAGGGCAGCGTCTAGGTTTGCGCAAGGGAGAGTTACGAGCGTGGGTAACTGACCTAACAGATGATGCTCTTACAAAGGCGCGAGAGATGAAACAGCAGCTGAGCGCGAGCCTATTCGAATGAGACTTGAGTAGGAAGAAATTAACCTGCAGCTCTGGCTCACATTGGCAGAAGTTGGTGAGGGCAGGTCCCGTGGAACCACTGCAAGTGACGCAGCGTCCACATAAAGCACCGGTTTTAACCTGAATCCGCACAACTTCATCCCCGTCTTCAATAAAGCTCGCGATGATTTAGATTCTTACCTCAAGCGCTTTGAGGAAGTTACCACTGGACAACAATGGCCAACAGAGAAATGGGCCACAGCTCTCAGCTTGTGCCTCGCAGGAGCGGCGCTGAAAGTCTTTTGCCGGCTATCTCCTGAGGACTTTATGGACTATGATAAGACAAAGTGACCCTTTTGCAGTATTTCTGTTTCACCGCAGAAGGATACCGGGAGAGGTTCCCGCAGAGCAGGCCGCAAGACGGTGAAACGCAAAGCAATTTGCTACGCGCCTCGAGAGTTTTTTCGATCGCTGGGTAGAGATGTCAGCGACGTGAAAAACGTACGGTAGAGTATGGGACTTGATAGTCAGCGAACAGATGCTAACTAATTGCCACAGTGCACTAGGAGTCTTCATTTGAGAAAGATATTGTAAAAAACAATTGCAGGTAACAGAAGCGGCCGCTCATTTCCTGAAAGCCAAGCATCAGGACAATCTGCTGCGGTTTAAAAGACAGCAGGACGCTGGGTCATCAAAAGAAGAACCACGCGCTGCTACCTGTGTGAAAAAAGTGGGCACAAAGCTCCAGATTGTCGCTTTTGGTCAAAGCAATCATACCGTTCTCGATGCCGTCGATTGCGTCACGACGTCAAGTCTTGACCTAACAGAGTTCCTGAATAGGAAACGGCGGCTTGGTGTCTCTCACCAGCAGAACGCTAACGCGTCTCTCCCAACGACAGGAGGGAGGTACCTTGTGATGAGCAGTCCTGTCCCAGTCGGATCAAGGAGAAAATGCTAGCAGCATGGTAGTACAGAATAAATCCAAACTACTTTCACTTCCGGTTATAGAAGGTGAGCTCTTTGGAAAGAGAGATTCTGCTTGAGGTACACCGGAAGCAGTACGCTGGGGTTCTGTCGGCCTCTTCCAGATTCTGCTCTAAGACGCGCAAGAGCAACGTTGCGTCTACCAAATGGGACTAGTGTCGAGGTACAAGATGCACGGGTCTAGTTGTCATCGCCTTTATTCTCCTGGAAGGCAATCGCAAAATGCGTGGACACACCCGTTTCTGGTGTCATCCTGGAGAATATCTTAGGTGCATGCGGTGCCTCCAATCCCGACCTCGCGATAGAGGACAGCGCGATGCTTGCGAACCCAGCAATGGACATAAACATCAGCCAGGTGACACCGCAGAAGCATCACCTTGAACAACAAATAGATGGAAGCCTGCGGATGTGTTGGGAGATGGTTCGCAAGGGACTAGCTGGCAAGCAATTTGGCGTCTACACGTTCTTTGTAAAGAACGGGCTCCTCTACCGGCGGTACGACACGTCACCAGACGTATATCGAGAGGTCAAAGTGTCAAAAACGTTTCGGTTCAAAATATTCAGCCAGGCGCACAAGAGCCAATTGGGGGGCACTTCGGAATAAAGGAGACCACTGGTCGGGTACAGACGACTTTTATCGGGCGAGAATCATAGCCCACGTGCGTGTGCACGTCCATTCCTTGGGAGCTTTCGGAGAGACTTGTTTTTAAAAGAGCAAGCTGGAAAGGGACTGGTTGGACGCACATCTCCTTTTCATAATCACCTCGGACAAGTACCTCGCAGTGGCGTCGGCTCTCCGTCCGGGTCTAGGGAGGTCAGCAAAAGCAGCCCTAATTTCGGTTCAGGGCTCATACGCCGTAGGCGGAAAACACAAATTGTGTGTTGCTGCAGTCATGAAGTGTTGCGCAGGTAGAAGCTCATTCGGTCTTTTCATTATAGTAACCCGCAAAACTAAGTACCTTGCCCATATAGGTGTGATATTTTGTGTCACATTGTGTTTTTTTCACCCTTGCTATGCACGTTTAACTTTACAAGTTTTCTGTGACCCTATCTCTCGAGAGATCATCCTGACGCCCAGCCTTTCTGCAATCCCTCTGCGGTCCTCCAGAGCGCTGTCCCGCGGCAAGCCCACGAAGCCACGGCGCGCTCGGTTCCTTACCTGCTGTTTCCTGAGCGTCGACACCGGCCTGCTGCCCGCCGCCTGCTGTCGCTTGGTGCCTCGTCGTGGCCGGGTGTCGAGATCTACCGTACCTGTAAGAGCTACGGTGGGTTGACCTTGGCTTGGGCTCGGCACGCCGGACGCAGCCATAGGCCCCGTAACGCCCCACAGCACTATGGATCGCATCACATCGCCGCACCGAGCACCGACCCCCTGACACCACCACTCAGTCATGGTGAACATTTTTCATGAACTATTCGAACTATGGTTCCATAGACAGTGCATTTTGGGTTATCGAACGTGTTCAGCTTGTTTAACCATTGTTTGGTTTTCGGGTAGTCTTTGGTCTACGTCGTGCGGTGTTTAAGAATGAGGTCACCCTCGTTCATTTCAAGCGCCCACGTGCATTTTGTGGCACTGTGGAAAGTCCCAGTCGCCCCTGAATGCTTGAAAAAAGATCGTGCGAGGGAGTTCTCCTACACACTATAGAAGTATCATCCATTCTTCTTGTTTTGTAAGTAGACAGTTTCCTTCGAACAGCATGTTTCCTGAGCACAAAACACAGCCAAGTGATCACCAACGTCTGCACTAAGCATACCACAAATCATTCTTCTATGGCAACAGTTGCAGAACCAATATCAAGTAGAGCTTCGGAAGTTGCAGTGACTCTAGTGTCACAGTTTACAAAATTTTGGGTATTTATGGTCGTACGAAGTCGAATGAATTCATATAAGACAATAATATTGCTTGTGAGTTTTTAAATACTTACATCGCCAAAAAATATCACACATTGACTGACCTAAAGGCTATTTGAACTAATTTTGCGTAGGCGTAGTTCAGGACATGTTCTGCTTCATCTGATGGAAACCTACACATGATCAGTACAGAAAGCTCCAAAGTTACTGGTGATGACTCAATACCTATTTATTCTGGCCTTCTGAGATATAGCTACAGCCATGAAAAAATGCATATCGCTAACATTTGGTACTAGGTTACCGAGAAGCATAAAATGACAAATTTTCAAATGATTTGGGCAAGATAAGGTTGTGTTGTTGACGCCTGTTTCAGAGACTTTTTGCATTTAAGTAAATTAACACACTCTGCGTGACCAAAAGTTTTTAACTCTGTATTATTAAAACTGTCGAAATCCAATGCTGTTGTACTCATCGAATCTCGGTAAACTTTGCCAGAATAAACAGAGAATTTGCGCACGGGCGACTCCTAATAAAATCCTAAGGATGTTGTTTATAAAGTAGCAATTTTCTAGAGGTATTTTTAGACTTTTTTAACACTCAATACGAACTTTATTACAATAATTTCACCATAGCGATGGAAGTTCAACGTCCGCGTCAAAAACATGTTTCTCGCACATCTTGAGTTCTTCCTTGCGGTAAACGATTGGTGAGGTTTTAAACATAAAATATGTTGACTTCTAAGGTACAAAGCAACAACTTTGGATTCAAGAGGTTAGCTATTTTAAAAATAAACCCCTATCTATCAAACCCCGAGGGTAGATGCAGTCGATTGGAAGAGCGATAAATAAACCTTCAGTAACGGTTTGTACTTTCTTACGCTATTTGCGGTACCGAGTTCTACTACTTATTACCATACGGACAAGTTTTTCCTGCGATCACGACCTAAATACGTGTCCCCTGCTTCCGGCTGGCTTTGGCAATTGTACCATCATGTAGCAGGAAATGTGGAAGAAAAGCAATTTTTCCTCTATCAAAATAACGTAAAGTTTGGGAATTCTGTCGATGTTGGAAGCTTACCATCACGGTAGCATGATCTCTGCTTTGATTTGCGATGGCCTCAAGAAAGGCGACGACAAAATTTTGTATCCTCTTTTTGATTACAGAGCACTAGCCAAAATATAAAGGTTGCTATGGGTTTTTTTGCAAGCCACGCAGCATATAACCCGGTTAGGTTAAAGCTTGCTACTTATAGAGCTTGATACATATAGCACACGAGAACCTACCGATAGCGTGAACGCGACTAGTTCGGGGTCGCCCTATTTACAACGGCAAATATTTAAAAATGTTTATTGGCCCCGTTCTGGTTCGATGTTTATTGTTTTATTGGTGATAAGACATGCAAACTGCAAAAAATCACGTTAAAAGTTTAGCGCTACTATTTAAAGAAATAGAAGAGCACTAAAACACGCCACAATGCATGACGCAGTTTTTCTTTTCTGTTATTCTAATAGGAGGTCTGTGTCAACAGTTTTCGCCCGCTATTATGGTTGGCGAAACAAGACGGAATAAGGATCTTTTACATACGAAATGCCCTAGAAAGAGGTACTTTCGTCGTTTATTGAAAAATCTAGATATTATTGTTACAACACTGCCTAAACGGTGTGCCTGCATGACAAATCATTTAGGCTGCGACCAATTACACTGGCGCAGTTCGTCGTGTATTACCAACCTCGTGTAAGCTAACGTCGGCGTGACCATGGTTTTTACGTAGGATTCGCCTTTTATGGACTGTTGCCCCGACTGTTTTAGCGGCCTGTTAATACACAGACCTGCTTAAAAAAGAAAAACGACAAAGGAAAGTTTGCTCATTTTCTGGTCCATAGCTTTGGCGTGAACTTAGTTGTACCTAGCTAACTCAAATTTTGTAGTCTTCTCGGTGTGTTTAAAGTGCTCTCATTCAATAAAGCGCTGCAGCCTGGCCATTTAAGGAAAATCATCACATTTTCCTTTCTTCGGCTGGAACACATTGGGCCAGCGTAAATTTTCTTTCTCGTGTAATATAAAAAACTGGGTGAAGGAAGGGCTATGGTCTTTTAGCCATTCATCGTAATAACAAATTATTCGTGGGAGTAACAACTTGGGCTTAGATAAATTCATGGCCGTGAACATGAGGTACGAGAACCGCATGTCTTCGTGTGTTTTCTGATTCTGTATTCTTCTGATTTTCTGATTCTTATTCTGTATTTCATTCTGTATTTTGTACTTCTGGAGACCGGCAACAGCAATTCAATTACCGACACGACCAGGCGCGCTCCGGCACCGCGACGTTGCTAGCTATTTCGGCGCGCCATTTAAATGCAGAGCATTTCTTAGACTCGCCTCTTCCTGCGTCGGACGGCGTCCACAGCTCCGCGTCCGCAGCAGGTGCGCGCATGCGTCGTAGTCAGCCCGTTCACTCGTCACCCCCGAAACGCTCCGTCGCGGTCTCGGCCACGGCCGGGCTGGAGGAGCGGCGGGCGCGCACTTTCATATGAAAGTGCGTGCTCGCCGCTCCGCCAGTCCGGCCGTGTCTCGGCGTAACAGGTGCGTGATAGCAGCGCGGTGGGGCGTAGAAGAGCGCGCGCTGCTTGCGCATGCGTGCTCTCACCCCCGTACCGCTCTCCCTCTACTGCGCGCGCTGCAAATATAAAGCCGCTAGCGGTCGCTCGTGCTTCAGTCACTGCGTTGCTCCTTCCTTCCTTGGTTGACGCTCGCTCCCACGTTTACTCGTGTCTGCTACTCCAGCATCACGGAAGAAGCGATGGAAGCAACACTGCCTTCAACCAGTACTGAGGCCCCAATGCTCTGCATTTACTCGTGTTCCCCTCGCGGGAAGGCGCGGGAATTTTTTTAGCGCACCCGTGCTGCAGCATTTGTGTGTCGGGTTGATTTTTCTTGCCTGCCCGTCAATAAAATGAACAGAGAATGCCTCCAGAACGCAGAAATGTGCGATAAGGATTGAGCATGAGGGTGAATAAACAGTGCTTCCAAAATCGGCGTTACACAGTACTTGCCCCCGCAAATTTGCTAGGTTCGAAATCTTTCCAATTAGGCGTGACGACCCATTTGCGGCGACACTCAAGGGACGCAGGAAATTTGTGCAACGAATAGATTCCGCTCATGCAAACACTTAGTTTGTCGCTGTGCACTTCCCACGTTTCTTGTGTGAGCACTTTGCGTTTACGCTGATTGTTGATGCAGCAACAACGGCGTAGTGACGCCACAACGAGCAGATTCTTTAAATCGAAAGTAAACGCAATGACGGCAACCTGCCCAGAATTAAGAAAATAAACATCATTTAGAATAAAGTCAGGCGTCCTGCTGGCGCGGCGAAACATAGCCGCATAGGCAACCCCCGCGAGGACAAAGCGTGCGTAGGGTGGCACGCCGTCTTAGCGGGTTGAAAACGGAATTTATGAGCAAACCTGAAAGATCTCGGACGTTTTGAACGTTCTCCTTAAAGCACTGTGAAACGTACGCTGCTGACATACTGATTAAATGACACTTACCGATTTTTGATGCCGCTGGGACGTCTGATATGCACGCACGGCACGGAACAACAACGTGTGACAGCTGCATCGTCTGCTCACGGCGCAGTACCCAAGAAATTCCTTCCAGATGGCCGCAAAATGGCCGACTCGGCAAAAGTCTGGTCTATATATTGCCGCGAACCATAAATTGGGTTTGTTTATTTGTGTTTTGCTTTTACCGCCCGGCTGCGCCGGTCTGTGTTATCTCTGCGCCAAGGGAAGCGCGTGTTCCATTATTTCTTTCTTTCTGTTCCTCATGTGTTATCTGTTGTGATAGGGAGAGCATTCCGATCTAACGTGAACAGCCCAGAATAATCTTCTTGGATCTACTATGTTCTCGATGTGAATCGACGTTTCGAGAACCACGCGCGCCGAAAGATAAAAGCCTGCAGTGCGGACGCCGGGGCATTCGATTCTGCGACGCTCGCCGACGCACGTACGTCACTTTGTTGACCACTGCTTCGCCGCCTCTGTATTCTTTTGAGTTGTTAGGGGAGCACAAGTTCGCTCCAATAAACTTGTTTCTTTTCCAAACAACTGCTTCGTCCTTGGCTACGTGACATCTGGTGGAGGTGCTGGGTACGCACCCTTCATGCCCACTACAACCTCTGGAAGCCGCCAAGCCAGCCCAACAAGAGCCAGCCTCCGCGTGCAAGA
Organism: Haemaphysalis longicornis; assembly: GCA_013339765.2. Taxonomy (NCBI): domain Eukaryota; kingdom Metazoa; phylum Arthropoda; class Arachnida; order Ixodida; family Ixodidae; genus Haemaphysalis; species Haemaphysalis longicornis. The sequence continues at coordinate 180,921,966 of CM023450.1, forward strand.
TTTACCACCCGAGTTCGGTCTACTACCGGAGAAGACGAAGAAGAAAAACGTCGCAACCAGCACCATGCTCAACCAAGCCAATCCTCCTGTCGTTCTGCAGCAGCCACGGGAACCGCCATCATTCCGAGGAGCCCCCGCAGAAGACCCAGAAGAATGGTTGGAAAAACTGAAGCGCGTCCGGAATTCAACAGGTGGGACGACGCAGAAACGTTCCGGCACGTTTTCTTTTACTTGGAAGATTCGGCTCGCACTTGGTTCGAGAACCACGAGAGCTCCTTGACAAACTGGGCTCAGTTCAAAAGCGAGTTCACTAAGACCTTCACTACCGTCGTGCGGAAAGAAAGAGCCGCCCTTTTGTTGGAAACGCGCACGCAACACCCCAACGAAGGTGTCGTGATCTTCGTTGAGGAGATGAAGCAGCTATTTCGCCGCGCGGACCCCGAAATGACGGAAGAAAAGAAGTTGCGCTTCTTAATGCGCGGAGTGAAGGAGGAACTGTTTGCTGGACTTGTCCGAAATCCGCCCAAAACCGTCGCCGAATTCGTGACCGAAGCCAGCACCATTGAGAAAGCCCTCGAAATGCGTGCTAAGCAGTATGACCGCAATTTTGTTGGCGCGGCCAATGCGAACGACTTTGGCAGCACGCGGATCCCGGCCGACAGCCTACGCGAGACTATCCGCGCAATAGTGAGAGAGGAGCTGCGGAAACTTCTCCCAACGCCGCCGCAGCCCCAAGTCGCTTCCCTCACCGACGTGATTAGAGAAGAAGTGCAACAAGCGTTGGGAACTTCTACGCCATCCGAGGTACCCCGAGAGCCACAAGCTATGACCTACTCCGCGGCTGTTCGTCGACCCCGCCCTGCCCCAACACGCCGTCAAGAGGCCCCGCCGTACCGCCGCCCACTGTCACCCCCCGACCCCCGGTAGCCCAAAACCAGACGCCGAGGAAGACGGACGTATGGCGAACTCCCGATAATCGTCCTCTGTGCTACCGCTGCGGAGAGGCCGACCACATCTACCGTCGCTGCGCATACAAGAGACTCGGACTGCGTGGTTTCTCCGTCGACGCACCTCGCCCTCTCCCTGGCCAACGACCACGTGAGATCGACGAGTATCTATCTGAAACCAGCCGTGGCCCATCCCGTTTCAACCGCTCGCCATCGCCCTACCCGTACCAATCGCCGAACCGTCGTAGCAATGCTGACTTCGCCCGTGGAAGGTCCCCCAGCCCACGCGGGGGAAACTAAAGCAGCAACTTCTGGAGGTGAAGTTGCAGAACGGCGAAAAAACGAAAACCCTCCAACGACGCATGGCCGCACCGAACACCGTACCTGCAGCCCAACGACTCGATCTAACCCGGACGTGACTCCCGAACCCGACAACGACACGACGCGACGCTTACCCGAAACGACAGAGCCTGCCGCTGAGAAGATGACGAGAATGACGACGCATGGTGCCCGCCCGTCAACACGCACAAGCCGAGATACAACGCCCCGACGCACCAGAAACTCCAGGAAAGCGGCGTCCGACGTCCAGCTGTCCATCGACGGATTTGACGTAGTCGCCCTCATCGACACGGGAGCGACTACTCGGTAATGAGCGGCTCATTCGCGTCGAAGCTGAAGAAAGTTACGACAACATGGGACGGTCCGCATATACGCACAGCAGGAGGCCATCTCGTAACGCCAAGTGGAACGTGCACATCACGCGTCACCATAGGCGGCACCACGTACCCTGCTGAGTTCGTTATTTTGCCTAACTGCTCCCGCGACGTAATTCTCGGAATGGACTTTTTGACGGACAACGGCGCAATAATTGATCTGCAGACCAAGTCGATAACTTTTTCCTCCGATTACTCCACGACGCCGCAGCCGAACCCAAGTCACCGTGCTGCTGTCAGGATCGCCGACGATCACATCACCCTGCCACCCCCCGCAAGCTTGATGATCGCCGTCTACTGTGAGGATGCTGCTTCTGACATCGACGCTATCGTAGAGAGTGATCGAAGGTTGCTTCTCGACCGCGGTGTCTCCGTCGCAAGAGGGATTGCGCACTTTAAGCAACGCCAATCTCACGTTTTGGTCACTAATTTCACCGAAGAGTACCAGCATTTAAACAAGGGAACTGCAATTGCGTTCCTCGAAAAAACGCAAGAAGCAAGTGACGTGATCGCGGTCGCCGACTTTGAACGCACACCCGATGACACCTTCAAGCTTCCGCAGCCCTTCGACGTAAATCCGGCGCTACAGCAAGAACAACGGAACAAATTATTGGCTTTGCTGCGTCGCTATAGCGAATGTTTTTCGTCGAGCGCAAACTACGTCAGACCCCTCTAGCGAAGCACCGAATAATAATCGAAGATGGAGCCCGACCTACCCGACAGTCACCGTACCGCGTCTCTTCACACGAACGGGAAGCCATCCGGACTCAAGTCGACGACATGCTCAGCGACGACATTATACAGCCCTCGAAAAGCCCCTGGGCTGCGCCCGTCGTACTCGTAAAGAAAAAAGACGGCACATTAAGGTTTTGCGTTGACTACCGGCGACTGAACAAAATCACGAAAAAGGACGTGTACCCCCTCCCCCGAATCGACGACGCCCTCGACCACCTCTGCCACGCGAAGTACTTCTCATCGATGGACCTGAAGACCGGCTACTGGCAAATTGAAGTGGACGAGAGAGACCGAGAGAAGACTGCATTTATAACCCCAGACGGCCTATACGAGTTCAAGGTGATGCCGTTTGGGCTGTGCACAGCACCAGCGACGTTTCAAAGAGTCATGGACACTGTGCTAGCTGGCCTTAAGTGGCACACCTGCCTCGTATACCTCGACGACGTAGTGGTATTCGCCCGGACTTTCGACGAACACCTCGCAAGGTTGGAGTCTGTACTCGAGGCCATTCGTACGTCGGGGTTGACGCTGAAGCCTGAAAAGTGCCGTTTCGCATACGGGGAACTCAAGTTCTTGGGCCACGTCGTCAACGCCGCGGGAGTCCTACCTGACCCGGCAAAAACTTCAGCCATTACGAACTTCCCAAGGCCGAAAGACAAGAAGGGCGTGCGAAGATTTCTCGGGCTGTGCGCATACTACCGGCGCTTCGTCGCAAACTTCGCACGCATTGCAGAGCCACTCACGCACTTGACGAAAGATAGCACCCCTTTCAGCTGGGAAAACGACCAAGAAAAAGCTTTCTGCGAACTGCGAAAACGCCTGCAAAGGCCGCCCGTGCTCGCTCATTTCGACGAAAATGCCGAAACGGAAATGCACACGTACGCCAGTGATATAGGCTTGGGTGCCGTCCTTGTCCAAAAGCAAAGCGGCTGCGAAAGGGTAATCGCCTATGCCAGCCGTGGTCTGTCGAAGGAGGAGAAAAAACTATTCTGCCTCTGAGAAAGAGTGCCTGGCTATTATATGGGCGATTTCAAAATTTCGCCCATACGTGTATGGAAGGCCATTCAAGGTTGTAACAGACCACCATGCGCTGTGTTGGCTCGCCAATTTGAAGGACCCCTCTGGCCGTCTTGGGCGGTGGAGCTTGCGCCTGCAGGAGTTCGACGTTACAGTCGTTTATAAATCCGGCAGGAAACACTCCGACGCCGACTGCCTGTCCCGCGCCCCCGTCGACCCACCACCACAAGACTCTGATGAAGACAGCGCGTTCTTTGGGATCGTGACGGAGAGCGACCTAGCCGCCCAGCAGCGTGCCGACCCCGACTTACGCGTCATAATCCAGTACCTCGAGGGATGCAACGTTGCCGTTCCTACGACCTTCAAACGCAGCTTACCAGCATTCAGCCTGAGAAACTCCGTCCTTGTGAAGAAGAATTTCAGCCCCGGAACAAGAGCGAATTATCTTCTCGTCATCCCCGCGGACCTTCGCGACGAATTTTGGAAGCGTGCCACGACGACCCGTCTTCCGGACATCTGGGCACAGCCCGCACTATTGGAAAAATCAAGGCGAGGTACTACTGGCCCGGCCTTACCTCGGACGTCACCCACTACGTCCGGAGCTGCCGTGACTGCCAGCGACGAAAAACGCCGCCGACAAGACCCGCCGGACTTCTGCAACCGATCGCCGTCCCATCGAGACCATTTCAACAGATTGGAATGGACCTTTTAGGCCCGTTCCCTACGTCACGATCACAGAACAAGTGGATTGTCGTAGCGACAGACTACATGACGCGCTACGCAGAGACCGCCGCTCTTCCGAGGGGGACTGCACAAGAAGTGGCGAAGTTCTTTATAAGTCAAGTTGTGCTGCGACTTGGTGCCCCGGAAGTCCTAATCACAGACCGCGGAACGGCATTTACTGCGGAGCTGATGCAAGGAGTATTACGCTACAGCAACACGGATCACCGAAGAACGACGGCGTACCACCCCCAAACGAACGGACTAACAGAACGTCTGAACAAGACAATCGCAGATATGCTGTCAATGTACGTTGACGTTGAACATAAGACTTGGGACGAAGTGCTCCCGTATGTCACGTTTGCGTACAACACGGCTATCAGGAGACGACGCAGCTGACGCCGTTCGAGCTTGTCTACGGTAGAAGGCCGACTACGATGCTCGACGCCATGCTTCCGCACGTAGAAGACGACGACCTCAACGCCGACGTCCACGGATATCTTCAACGTGCGGAGGAGGCCCGCCAGCTCGCTCGAGTTCGTATAACGGACCAGCAGCTGGTGGATGCGGGCCGCTACAACCTCCGACGCCGAGACGCCGCGTACCAACCAGGGGATCGTGTGTGGGTTTGGACTCCCATTCGACGACGCGGACTCAGTGAAAAGCTCTCTGCGACGGTACTTCGGACCCTACCAGATTCTAAGACGTGTTGGGCAATTAACCTACGAAGTGATCCCCAGTGGTGATTCCGGCACATCACGACGACGCACGCGACCCGAAGTCGTCCACGTGGTTCGCTTAAAACCTTTCTACGGACGATGACGAACTTTTATTTTCATTTGTTCGGACTGTCGCTTATGTTAGCATCGGGTCGATGCACTCTTAGAGGGGGGGTAATGCCGCGAACCATAAATGGGGTTTGTTTATTTGTGTTTTGCTTTTACCGCCCGGCTGCGCCGGTCTGTGTTATCTCTGCGCCAAGGGAAGCGCGTGTTCCATTATTTCTTTCTTTCGGTTCCTCATGTGTTATCTGTTGTGATAGGGAGAGCATTCCGATCTAACGTGAACAGCCCAGAATAATCTTCTTGGATCTACTATGTTCTCGATGTGAATCGACGTTTCGAGAACCACGCGCGCCGAAAGATAAAAAGCCTGCAGTGCGGACGCCGGGGCATTCGATTCTGCGACGCTCGCCGACGCACGTACGTCACTTTGTTGACCACTGCTTCGCCGCCTCTGTATTCTTTTCAGTTGTTAGGGGAGCACAAGTTCGCTCCAATAAACTTGTTTCTTTTCCAAACAACTGCTTCGTCCTTGGCTACGTGACAATATTAAGGAGAGAACGATTAAATCTTCTGGTACAAATGAAGTGATAATTTCGCTGTTGCAGTGCGTAGAGAGTTGCTAAGGATAAATATTGGCAAGGAAGATTCGGAGCAGTTATATTCGGATAGATTAATGCAAGATAAGCCTGAATCGCAAACGAGAAAGAACAAAATTCAAGAAAAGTAAGAAACAAAGCATGCAGTCCCTCAGAGACACGATAAAGGTGTCTAAAGTAACTCTTCAAAAAAAATTTTTGCTGTACAGCAAGCAGAATGAGGTCAGTGTAGACAGTGTAGCGACATAACAGCGGCAATTAAAGACTCAGCAAGAGCTGTTGGAGAATCAGCACGCACGAAACAAACTGGAAAAATGAATACGAAAACGAATTAGCTAATTTCGAATCATAGGGACATCAAAGTATCAAGTACAGTGGTTAAAGTTACATAGTGTCAAAATTGATTGATAGAAGTAAAACAAACAGCATGGGGTAAGAATATCCACAACATGGATGAGACAAGAAAGGTAGCAGAGGCGTCAGCAGAGTGCATACCAGCGGCGTTAGGTTAGGTGAAACTACTGAGAATAGAAGCTTAACTTGTGGTTGTCCGTACTAGTAATTAAACAGGGCTAGTAGGAATGGCTCTCAAGGGCATGAGAAGAGGAAAGCTGTAGGATACGACGGCATACCCGACGATCTTTTGAATTAAAAAGGATATACTGCAATGGAAAAGCCCTGGTGCAGTATTTTTGGAATACCTGAAGGCCAACTGCACTCAAAATTTCACACTCTCAAAAACGTTATTTTCTTATAGCCTGCTTAGAAATGCTCAAGGATACAAAATATGAAAGCTTAAATACGGATATCCGCGGCACAAACGATCATCAAAAATTGAAGATTTTTGAAACCGTGATCGAGAAGAGCGCGGCCAATGCGGCCAAGAGGAAGTGACGCTCCAGCTGGCGCAGCGAGCTTGAGAGCGACCGCACTGGGCTTGTTGGCCGGAGCGAGGCTCTCAAAACTTTCCGCCCTTGCCCGGGGCACCGGAGAAGCCGCCCAGCGGATCTCGACCAGTTCTCCTGGCATGGCCGTCGAAAAAAGCGCAGGGCTGCTGCAGTGTCACTTCGCTTCATGCTGTTTGAGCGATTCGCCGGCAGCTGCAGCGTAGCCTGCGGCACAGCTATTTTAAATGCTTACAACTAATTGACAACGCGTTTCACGGAACTAGCAGTGACACTCAGTTGGTTTGGTGGTACGTGCGGTACGTTCAACGTGAATTTGGCAGAGGTGAAATTTGAGTGCAGTTGGCCTTTAAGTACTCAAAGTGCCTATGGCAGGACAAATAAAATACTATTCTGATTCATGAAAAAGAAGATACCAAGGACTTTGAGAATTACAGAGCTGTTAGCCTATTCTTAGTTGTTGACATGGTGTGTACAAAAGTTATAGTCAGCCGCATATGTATGGCGGCACGGATTTCCAACAACCCAGAAAACAGGCTGGGTTTATGAAAGTTTACTCAGCATTAAATGGCGTCTAAGTTGTATATGTTGTCAAGTGATAAAAAACTCCGCAGAATACCCTACATCCCTTTACATGGAATTTATCGACTAACAGAAAGCGTTTTACCCAGTAGACACCGCAACACTGCCAAAAGCATTAAAGACCAAAGGAATGAAAAACACCTACATAAGGTTTTAGAGGACGTATATAACGGATGTACAGGCAAGATGACGCTCCACAAGCGAAATGATAAATTGCTGATCGTAAAAGGAGCAAGATACGGAGAAACCGTCTTGCTAAAACTGTTTGCAGCATGTCTGGACGGGATATTCAGAAAGCCTGACTCTCAAAATAAAGGGTTAAGGATAAACGGTAAGTGCTTGAGTCACTTGAGGTTTGCAGGCTACATAGCCTTGCTGAGTGAGACTGCAGAACATTTGCGAAAAATTTGTGAGAAACTACAATCAGAAAGCGCGGTGGTGTGGCGTAAAAAAAGAAGAAAAGAAACAAAAACTATGAGGAATAAGCCTGCCAAAACGACCTGCTCAGATTAGAAATTGAAACGCAAGAAGTAAAAAAAAATAAAACTACCTGGGACAGATGGTTAGTGCCGACCCAAACCACGAGAGTCGAATCTGGTGCAGAATAGCATGGGATAGCGAGCACTGTGCAATCACTTCTTAAAAATAAAAATTAAGCTACCTCTGTCACTCAAAACAAAAATGTTCAACCACTGCCTACTGCCGGTCATGACATACGGACAGTGTTGTACACGTTCCTCCAAAATAGGAACGAAAGCTCGTTCCTCGTTCCTTGCCAATTTTGAAACGTGTTCCCGTTACAAGTTCCTTTATTGCGGAAGGAACGCGTTCCAGTTCCACTTCGAAAATTGGAACGTGTCGTTACATTAACGTTACAATTATGTTTTTAAATTAAAATATATTGTCGGATAATCCTGGGTAGAAATTAAGTGAGACATTTAAAACTCTCATCGAACTACGTATATTATACGAATATTAACACCACGGCAGCAGATTATCTGGAGATAAAGATAATCAAAAGAAACGTTCCTAGGCGAATTTTTCAGGGAGCACCGGACAAACTCCAGACGGTTCGAGGACATTTCGGTGCAGGATATTTCGGTGCGGAAATTTCGGTGTACCCGACCTATCGGGGTACGGACATATCGGTTTATGAGCGTTTCGGTGCACGCACATTTCGGTGTACGGACATTTCGGTGTACGGACATTTCGGCGACAAAATGGACCTTTTTCCAATAGCGTAGCCCTCTTGCGGCGGCCACCCGAACCACACTTGGGGGAGTATAGAAGAACACGCCCCCTTGTTTTCCGCCTGCCCTGCGCTGCTGCGCAGTTGAGAAAGCCGTCCCAGGCGCCACGCATGGTTTTGGGTGGCAGAAAAATTTTTCGATGGCAGCCATAGCGTCCATCTGTCGGCCGCTTTCAGGGCTCAGAAGGCGGAGCAGCACTTAGCTGGCTCGGCGTTCGCAACTGGCTAATCCAGTATGGCGTCGTTTTGTTTACAATTTGCCCCCCAAGAATGGCGGATCGGTCACTGAGAGCGAGGGCAGCGCATGCGCAGAGCGCTACTGGAAAAAAGGTCCATTATCCTGTGCTTGCCTGTTTGCGACAGCCGTTATATTTTTATTTCCGCTTAACGTGGGTTATGGACAACAATCTGGAGCAGTGAATTTATTTTTTTGATTGATGCCTGTTCGATCTTTGCCAGGTCTTTTTTAGAAATTCTACATTTATATATTTTTATTTAATCCCTCTTCCTGGGGACACCTGTTATACAGCCGATTGAATTCTTTAGCACACGTTTTTTTTTATTTATGACAGGTTGTTATTTTATATTCGCTCTTTTTTAGCTAAGACAATTACCCGTGTTTACGATGGTCTACCGCCTCTTTTGTATTTTTTTTTTAAATTACACACCCTGAAATTACATAAACTCCATGCACACTCTCAATATCCAAAAAGTAACAAACATCAGCTAGCCCCTCAGAATGAAAGAAACCTTATGAAGAGTATTACGTAGGCTGGGCTGCCTTGCTAAAATGAATTCGCGACCACTGGTCTAGGATATTGTCGGGGAGGAAAAACGGGCCTTTTGGAAAACAGCCGCAGGTTCTAATGTCCTTACTGCTGATTAAGCGCGTTCCGGTTGTGCATACAAATTCCGACCATTGTGTTCGGGACAACCAACCTTCGTTTAATGTTTACAAGCCTACATTTACCACATTTTAATTCTTTGTCCTAGCAGCACCTACCCCCGACTTTACACTTGAATCTCGACCAGATTTCTTTTTCAGCCATATTATTTTCGGTTTCCCCTGAACATCCCACTGGCGTGGTGGAGTTCACGGTCTCCGAAGCGTCACCGCAGTGATTTTTTATTTTTTATTTAGAACATACTGCTAGCCTCTTAGTGGAGGCTTTCGCAGGAATTGGGTGATACATTCAGAACAATGACATAGAACACTTCGCGTTTAAAACAGAGAAAAAGCTTTACATTCACCATGGGCGCACGAAACCTCTATAATGTGACACAAAAAGCCACGCAAAAAGCCTCTGAGAACACAATGGCCACTATCGTTTGCTGGCTACGCCCTTCCACATGATTTTTTGGTTGAGAAATATTCTCAAATCGCTCTTATTGAGTATAGTTTATCTTTTTGCTTTAAAATCGGAATTTGCAATGTGAGTGCAACGAGATTACGAATACAATATTTATACCTGTTTTGACACCCCACCACGCAATAGCACCAAGAGACTGAAAAACAGAAATAACCTAGAGGTTATAGTGTTGCTATGACCAAACATTATCCGTACTTCTGAGTTTTATTGGTCAGCACTGTAATATGTATGAGAGAATATAACCTCAAAATGGCAGTTAAAACACGCAAGATCTTTTTTGTACATGGGAAGTAGTCAACTGTACGCGTGTTAATTTTAGGTAGAGCGGAAATATGCAAGAAAACAAAAAAGTCAAATTAAGTATTCAAAACTGTCGAATAAAGATGCAAAAAACTGCAGTCTATTGTCGCCTGGTTTTATGTGCTTCTTGAACAGTTGTTATTTTTTGCCTAGTGTTTCAATAATATATTCTGCTTCCCGGCTTTCGTATTTTTCCTACTTTCAAGACGGTGGAATATTTCTGAAACGACATTTGGAAGCGCAATTCCTATATTTTTCAAACAGTCCAACAAGGGCGAGCATTCTTGCTGTATTGTAAGCGCATATGCCCACTAGTGTGCTGACGCGAACCATGCATTGGGTTTGTTTATGTTTTGTTTTGCCGCCCGGCTGCGCCGGGCTGTGCTATCTGTGTTACCCGTGAGCCAAGTTAAGCGTGTTTCATTCTTCATTTTTTATGCCGCACGTGTTATCTCCTTTGATAGGCAGAGTGTTTCGTATTAACATTATCAGCCTATAATTGTATTTTTTTTATTTACAGTGTTCTTGATGTAAATCGCGGTTCGATAAACACTCGCGCCGAGATAAATTCCGGCAGAACAGACGCCGCGGTAATATATTCGCCAGCATTCGACAGCGCACGTCACTTCGTTGACTGCTGCTTCGCCGCCTCTCTATTCTTTGGGTTATTAGAAGAGCACAAGTTCGCTACAATAAACTTTTTTTGCTTGAAGACAACTGCGTTATCTTTGGCTTCGTGACAGTCAGGTTTACTTTTGTAGTGAGAGAAGAATAAAGTAGCATTTTTTTTACGAGCAAAATAAGGCGCAGTCCTGTAATATCTGATTCATTTAGATTATGCAACCGTTCATTTGGCCGAATTTGTTGACAGTCACGTGGTTCGAGGCAAATTCCACATAAGCATTAAATGGTGCTTGTTAAAGACTCAGGAATGAAAGTCATCAGAATGTCCCGTGACGGCATAGAGCGGCCTCTTGCTTTTGAAAATTGATAAACGGAGCCAGTTGTCCAGGCGAATTTAAACGTATGCTGCGGTATTTCCATATTTACTCCCAACACGTCGGAGTTGTGTAGACATTTCAACACCCCTTCCTGTGGCACCACAGTCGTCCTTAGGCTCCGATGTCAAATGAATAATGGCAACCGGCGCGCAAGGCCAACGAGCCATGTATACTGGGGTCCGCGGGGACGAGCAGCATATCCTGCCTTCATGTATTTTGGGACCAAAATCAAAACTAGCGGCGCGTGATCTCCTGGCTTTTTTTGAGCGGAAGCGGTGCTGTTAATGAACGGGTAACATTCCATGCATTGCAGCTGCCAGTAGATAAATTCAGACAACATGTCGCATACCACTGCGTTCTCCTTCTAGGAAAACGCGACGTTTGAAATGTTCAAGCCGGTATTTTTATTCCAACTGCACATAAGAAACGTATTTAGCTTTTGTTTTCAATATTAGTGCTGTTTTATTGGCATCGCCTTGAGTTCTGTTCACGCCTTCTGGCCAATATAAAGCTACGCGACGTAATTTTTGTGTCTACACAGACTCTTAGGGTAGCAAAATATAACAATTGTTACATCGTCAGATACGAGTAAACTCTTTAGTATTAATGGCATTCAAGGCGTCACTTCCATTGGTTTCTCTTCCACAGTACGCTAACATTATTGGCTACGGCAGCTGGAAAAAATATTATTCTGGGTTTAAGAATAATAATACCTATCGTTAATATACTGTTCTAGCAAATGGTTCTAGGAGTTGCAGCTACAAAATGGCCACAAACAACCCAACAACAAAAATATTCATACGAAATAAAATGAAGAAATAGGCACGAAACACATTCTGGGAGTGGGCTTATGTGGAACATTTCCTGATGGTACTAATGAAATCCGTTTCCAAACATATTTCTGGAAAAGCCAGGTAGAGAGAACCTAAGGTTGGTGACCAACAACATACCTGTTGTGTGAATTCACAAAAAAGAAACCAATATTTCACTAGCGGCTGATTTCAGTAGTACACGGCTTTCAGAGGACCACAGCTGCATCAACCAAGTTCTATGCTTAGTTTATTGGATACCGGTAGCGCAAACATTAAACAAATTTCTGAACTTCTAGCAGACCCTAAGGTCCAGTTTATTTTATAATGAAATTTTATACCTGCGGCAGAACTCACAGAATGATTCCCTGAGCAGATGTTACACTTCCACAAAGAATGTGAGCTTTTGTATGAGTCTTATAAAACTATGTCTGTTTATAGAGCGAAATTATTATTTTTTCATCACTGATCAGAAAACAATAGCGAGATTCCGCTTCCTGTGGGACCTAATGCTGGAGACATTAGGCCATATTTTTGTGCTGTTGCAAAAGGAAAGCAACTTCATTCGAAGGGAGGCTCATTCGGTAGTTGAGGAGTTCTGGTCAGACGAAATATTGCTAACGCAGTTAGTCATAAGGGGGCATCTACAGTATTTTTGCTTCCTGCACGTTGCAAATCCCGCGCTTTGAGCCCCCCCCCCTTATCAGGCCCCCTGATAACTTCTCTTGTTTCTACCCACTCGTGATCACCGAGCCCAAACTGTAAGCAGTAAAATTCATCGAGGTCATTCTATCGTACGCAAAATACTGCAAAACTTCGTCGTACGAGTAAAACCTCAAGATAATGCGGTGACCAGAAGGCGCTCTTGTAGCAGCAAAAGGTTTCCTAATCAGCTAGTGGCGCACGAAAAAGAAGAGCAAGATTGAAGAATTTCTTAAATAACACCGTTTCAACCACTTCGTGGTACTAGTGGCTTTACCAATACATCACCAATAGCATGTTTGTGCGGCTAAACCAGCTGCGGGTGAAAGCACCGGCTTGGTGCGTAAGCATAAAGTAATAAAAAGTAAAGCTGCAAACTTCAACAAACTGCATGATACCGTCTTTTGAGCATCGGGGAGATTCCTTGATGAGTTGGCGCAGCATTGTAATATGAGCCAATGTCCCCGCTGAACGCGAGTACTGCGGCTTCATTCTGGCCAAGATGGACAACTTCCAGGATCGGGGTGTAGAAACGGAATTTTCGCGGGCTCGGTTTGGTTTCGGTTCAAGCCTTTCGGATTCAGTTCCGTGTTCGGTTCTGTAACACGATTCCGTTCTGGTTCCAACTGGTTGGAACTGGTTTAAACGGGTTCGAACATGTTCGGAGAAATAAAGCAGGCGTACTTTTCCTGTCTATATTTTGTGCTACGTTTTGGTTTTGTTGTCAAGTCAGTATGAAGACAAAGTCGTAATGTAGGTTTCTTTGTGCAAATGTTTTGTTAAGCGAAATTGAAGCAACCCTCCAACACGTTTTTCAAGTCAGTTGTAAATCTTCAATGCTTGCAGAAAGTAGTCAACCAGCACAAACAGTACTTGGAAGAGGGGGTCGCAAAGTGCTTTAGCCATAAAAAACTGCTGTGTCCCAATAAGATAACTTATTACCTTGCTTAAAATATTTTTCTCTCCTTCCCAGTGTTGCCGTTCTTCTAGAACTGGAATGATATCACTACAGCGGTATAGTGGATATTTGCCGCCTTTCCTTCAGTGCCACCGAAGAACGCATTTGATAGCGACTTAAAAAAATCCACAAAAGCGAAGGAGAAACAGAAGGCGTATCCGCAGCGATGAGCAAATCACGCTCTGCTGCACTGCGCTGGCCATAGCTATAGCTTTCGCAGTGATTCCAGATGCGAACGAAAGAGTGAAAGAGTTCTTGGAAAGTGCTTAGGAATTTATGTAACCGTACAATCTACTGTACAATATTTTGTATGGTAGGTGAATGATAACAACACTAACTGAAGCGAAATAAAAGGTTCCATGGGACAATTAAGGCTGCGTATTTGTATGAATGTGAAAGCACTACTCTTTATTGCCGCAAATTTATTTTTATAATTTGTTTCCGTTACTTTTATACTTTACTTATTGTATTTTTCGCACTTAGCAATACAGGTTTATACCCCGGAGTTGCTTTCTTGAGGTAAAAAATATATGGCAGATGATTACGATACTCGTTAATGCGAAATTTGAGAGCAGAGTGAACTGCAGTCTTCTCGGCGACGGCGCAAAGCTGCTATGTATAAGGAAATAGTCGCGTCATCAGCAGATGCACGACGGCGCGAAAATTTTTCTGCCCTTATCTCGTAAGGCACCGCTGCTTTGTGGCAAGTGTCGCGCGGTCAAGAACTTCCGCTCTCCCCCTGATACCTTCGTCTGGTTTTTATTCTCTGCTTTCCTGCTCGCTTTTTCTTCGGTGGTGTCTTTGTCCTCTCGGTTATAACGAGGCCGACGTTAAGGCAGTACGCGAAATTAAAGGATCGGGCCCCTTAATTAAGGGGTGAGCTCTAACGCATGTCTCTACGGAGCCGCCGCTGTGCAGCCCTGTGATCCACTCCCTTCGTGACCAGCGACGGACCGCACATCGTCTCCAAATAATGCATCCTCACCACAGGCTTTTAGATAGCAAACCTGTAGCTTCGTGGTCAGTGGCAGCGCTCCGATCTCTCCGACGGCTCCACCCTAGGTGCATCCTCTCCAGATTTTTCTGGCAATGGGAAGCCTCCTAGCAGGCTGACTATTGCACCCGCCCACTAAGCAGATGACCCGTCCGTCCGCAATAGTTTTTTGGTACCCTCGAGCGTCGCCGTGGTGCGGCATTTGTCTCTACTCCTGCCCCCCACCCGCCCCCCCCCCCTTCCCACATACCAAGGCAGCTCGTGACGGGCCGTCCGTTGTCCCCAAATCAAGCATCCTCGCCGCAGTCTTTTGCTTGGCAGGCAGGTAGGCAGACATGTAGTTTACTGGCTAGCGGGTTGCCTCTTTGGCGGGCAGGTGAGCTTCCGCGCCCGCCATCTTTCCTGGGATTCATCAGACGTCTACACACGCCCGCGCGCACGCGCCTCTATTTTCGTACAGTGCGACAAAAAAATTTGCTTTGTTAATAAACTGGTTAGTCCGCTACACTTTTCATGTACCTCTAGTTCCAACAGCAAAACTTTAGCTTTAACACGAAATTATTAGCAGTGCTAGAAGTCGAAAACAGTCGCGTCGGCGTCAACCTCCGAATATTAGGCGCGGAAAGAGGCGTTTAGAGCGATTTCCTTCTGCTAATCTTTTATCTGGTAACAGACCGGTTAAAACGAAAGAAAGGCGTGTATAAGACGGCATTTCCTAGGTAATCAGCGGAGATAAAAACTTGCTAATGGCACTTCAGAGACAGGCGACAGCGATTGGGCTCTGGGAAAGGTAATAGTCAAGGGAAGTCACAAGCATCAGAAATGATCACTCAGAAAGAGAAAAAAATGAACTTTAAATAAATTAAGTATAAAGTTTTAGAGAGGCGTACTTATTCAGGGGGGCGGAATTGACAGACATATCTATAAGCAGCAGCTGATCCTCTATGCCAGGGCTCGTCAAGGCCCTTTCCTAAAACTCTATGGAAACTTGGACGTTGTATTGATCTAGGGTAGACTTGTCGCAGCCTCCTTCTTTGTGTATGAGGTTTCCAGGCTGTTCACAGAAGCGACAAAATGGAGATATTTGTTTCCGGTGAAAGAAGTGAAGCCTGGTTGGGTTTGGGTAGCCGTTAACCCGCAGTGCGCGGAATAATCTGTCCTGGTTATTCGGTAGTAATTTGTGCGGGGAAGAATATATTTTGCAGGCGAGCCCATACTGCTGAGTAATTTCCTCGTATGTGACAACAGGCTGCGCATTCTCGGGTTCGCCTTCACCAGCGTTGAGCTAAGCGCAACGCCTTAGGCACTGACCCACCGCGGCGTGTGCTACGGTGCAGTTGGCATCGGTGCTAATTAGAGGAGGTGGCTGAGCTTCTTCCATAGTCCAGAAGTAAAGGACTGGCTCCGGTCGCTGACGATTACTCTCGGAAATCCCACTCTGATTCTGATTGTGGGGTTTAACGCGCCGACGCAACGCAGGCGATGATGCGCGCCGTAGTGGAGGGCTCCGGATTAATTTTGACCACCTGGGATCTTTATCGTGCGCCGAAACTCATACACACGGCGTTTTGCTTTTCGCCTCCATCAGAAAAAACGGCCGCCGCCGGGCGGAATCGAACCCGCGACCTCGTGCTCAGCAGCGCAACGCCTTAGCCACTAAGCCACCGCGGCGGGTCGGAAATCCCACTCGAGAAAACATGTCAAGAACCGCTTCAGTGATCCTTTCTGTCTCAATGCTCGGTAACGCCACGGCATCAGGATAGAGCGTCGTGAAGTCGACCATCGTTATTATATAACGGGTGCCGTTCTCTTAAGTGTGGGAGAGCGGTCCCGCTATGTCGATGGCGACTCGCTGAAACGGTGTCTCGGTCACTGCCATATTCTCTTGTGGCACGCAGCTTAATAGGTGTTTTGGTACAGTCCGCTGCCAGATGTCGCAGGATTTCACAAATCGTGTTATGTCAGCCTGCAGGATCCTTTTGTACTAAATCAATAGATGGCTTGCTGATGGATGAAGTGACACCCAAATTCGACCAGACATGTGTGCTTCGAAAATACACACATCAGTGCACCAGAGATATCTTCGAGGCGCATCATCCACACGTGAAAAAATTCATCCGTCAGCAAGCCATCGATTGATTTGCTACAAAAGTAGCCTGATTATCTTGAGCAACGGACAACTTTCTTCGTGCGTATCTATGTATGTAAATATAAGTAGTTTACAGTCTGTTTATCTTTATCTCATTCTTCTCTCTGCGTTTTCTTTCTTGGAGGGTATATATTCCGCCACGATGAAATAAACCTCGTTGTTGCTAGTGAACAACTTGTCTTGTTAATCTTTCTTTTGTCCTGTTTAAGCGCTGTTATGCTCTCTCAAGTATGTGCCGACAAGCCCGAATTACCACGCTTTTTCAGATAATGTAAAGGCACGTTCCAACGTTCGAAGTGGAACTGGAACGCGTTCCTTTGGCAATAAAGAAACTTGTAACGGGAATTCGTTTCAAAATTTTGAAAGAACGAGGAACAAGCTTTTGTTCCTGTTTTACAGGAACGTGTACAACTCTACTACGAGCCCACGCTGAGGCGTCGGATACAGACGGGGGACTCACCGAGCCCATATACGGTTTTACCCGGTGCGTTTTCTCTGAACGCCACGCAGTAGCGTCAAGCGACCTCTCGCGCCGCTGTGCGCTCCACCCAAGGCACGTTTAGCGGCCGTGTGCGCGGCTTACGCATGCTCTATGAGTTATTAGACAGTTTTAGCATAGCGTTCTCCGTCCCCTAACGCTACGGCGGCGGGTAGCGGGGCGCGACTGGGGAGAGCAAATTCGTCACGGTGGGGTGGATTAGTTCCGCAGGGCCTGCCTTCGCCATGCCCGCTCTTTCCCTCTTGCTGAGGGGCAACCTCCTCGCACTCCCGGCGCGCGCATGCGCAGTCCTGTCCCGCTACCCCCTAACCTTAGCGTAGCGTACGGGAGCCGCTATGCTAAAACTCTCTATTAAAATTAAAGGAAGGTAACACCAGCGCATGACATCACGCTATTTCTCCGTCTCCGCCACCGATTTCTTCTCCGCCGTTGGCGGCGGCAGAGGCGGAGGTGAAGTGAGCTCGTCTAACAACGGAGTTCAGCTTGCTTTATATTTACAAAAAAAAGACTTTCGCCTGATAGGCTTCACAAAAACAAATCAACAAACCGCGTTCATTAATCATGCATTGATTTAACGTTTGCAAAGAATATCTCTTTGCAGTTATAAATGGTGCGGTTAAGTGCATCATTTTGCTTAGGTGTGTTCTATTGTGGGTGTCGTTTGCAGCATCGCTTTCTAGCCACCTTCAGAGCATGAATTGGCGCGCATTTTTGTCACTCGGTTTGCTCCTCAACGTGCGGCCGCCACCGCACTTTCTTGTAACGGGCGATGAATTTGGGGCAGCAGGGATTTTTTCCGTTGCTGTACGTGCACACAAGCGCTACAGCGGTATGTGGGTATTTGATATTTTCACAGCATCCCATATGCGAGATCAAGGTGAAATAAACAAGTTCTACAAAAATGTCAAAGCATTCAAAACTCATACCAGTGGACAGCAAGAGAAGAGAGAACCCGGTGTGGAGTTTTTATTCCATAGAGAAAAAATAGGAAACGTGGGGGAGTTTTCCAGCATTTCCACGAGAGTCGCGGCTTTTGCGACCAAGTTAAACAAGCGGTACATGTTAAAGATAGTACACGCCTCTGCGCCAACAACCAGCTATGATGATGAAGCCGTAGACAGCGTCTACGAAATCGTCGTATCAGCAATGAAGAATGCAGCAACAGCGTTTACGATTGTAATGGGAGAGAAACGCACTGTTCGGTAAAAAGCTAATGGAAGGTCTGTGGGAAACTTCGGCACCGACAATCGCAACAGTCGAGGAGATACACTCTTGGAATGTGCGGGGAGGAATAACCTGAGGTTAAAGATAACCTTCCTTTACAGACGGAATAATAGTAAATAGACAAGGAGAAGACTGCCAAGGTATCGTCCAAGGCGCTAAGGAAGATTCGGAGCCTCGATCATGCAAGCTAAGGATGAATCTCAAAAGAGAAACGAGGAAACTTGTCAAAACTAAGAAAGCCCGCATGGCGTTAGTCGTGGCCTGATCGCAGGAGTTTAAATTAACTCTTCAAAACAAATTGGCGCTTGTAGACGAGCAGAACGAAGTCAGTGTAGACTCGCCTAATGGCAACGTAACATCGGCAATAGTGAATCATTAGCAGCTCTGAGAGAAGCGACATGTAGAGAACAAATTCAAAAACATCGAAAACGAACCAACTGATTGCGAAACGTAAAAACATAAAAAGTACAAGCACGACAGATCAGGTTGAATTGGACGAGCTATCGAAAATGAATAACAGAAGTTATACAAACGGCATTTGCTCATATAACATGGCAACGATCGAGAAAACACCGCAAGTAGGGGGAAGCTTGAAAGCAACTGCCAGAAAGCTAGCAATCTGCAAAGGCAGGATGTACGCCCTCAGAGGCGAGCTGGGCAGCATAATACAAAACCTGGACGACATAATAAAGACCGAAAAATGATTCCACACCGGGCTCTATGCCAGCGTCGTTAGACCGGGCGAAGATTTTGAGAGTAAA
>CM023450.1:180941081-181095726 GCA_013339765.2 Haemaphysalis longicornis
TTAAGTCCGCAGCACGAAGAATGCTGCCGCGTGCGTGTGGCCACCGCTTCCCCGATTAACGCGTCACTTTCATGCCGCCTTTCACGCCGTGGTCAAACGGACGAAGACCATCGCTCTTTCTCGTTTTCATTTCGCCGCGGTGCTTGCGGGTTAGTGTCGGCGAGTTTGCGCGTGCCGATCTCTTTCGCCCGCACAAAGAGTCCGCGACCTCCTGTCGTCAGCGTCATCGCTACCTGGATTGCCAAAGTGCCGGAGCTAAGCGAATGCTGCGGTCGAGCGCGTGCCCGGTCACGATTACGTACGCAGGCGCACCGTCAGCGTGACGCGCACCTTTTACAAGAAGAAAATATGAAGAGGTCGTTT
Source organism: Haemaphysalis longicornis (assembly GCA_013339765.2). Lineage (NCBI taxonomy): Eukaryota > Metazoa > Arthropoda > Arachnida > Ixodida > Ixodidae > Haemaphysalis > Haemaphysalis longicornis. The sequence continues at coordinate 180,941,445 of CM023450.1, forward strand.
AAATTCCTTTAAGTGCCTCTTTTTTTTCCTTCACTCGCCTTTGGTCAGCTGTGCATTGCGCGACGCGCGAGGCAAGTGCGGCGGCCGACGGGTGTGAAGCGGAGTACATTGTATCGTTTCAATGTCGTTGGGGTGATATCCGTGTCACGACATGGGGGGCGAACTCTCGCGGAGCGACAAAACGTTTTGGTTAGGCGTTTCCTACAATGTGATTGATATCACACTGAATGAAGCTCTGTTGCATTCGATTTCCGCGCGCTTTCTCAGAAGCGGAGACCTTGTGGGACTTCTTTGTGTTTCTCAGAAGCGGGGAACTTTGCCGTTTAGGTCTATTTCCACCCAGCCCCGGAATGCAGCTGCTGAGGCCGTCATTTAACAGAGAAGCTGTTTACCAAATTGTAATTTTTCGTTTCCGCAGTTAAAAATACGAAGAAATTGTCGAGCACGCGCCTGTGAACCCGAGCCTCGCTGCGTCTACTCGGCATTTAACAAAACCAAGAAGATGCGGATTGCTCATGTGTGGGTGCCTCTCGACGGCAGCCCAGCGTCCCTGGCGGACGTTTGCTAGCCAAGCATTGGGGTTTCCGGAGATGGCCAAGATTGGCCAAAAAAAAATTGGCCGCGTATCTGCTACTTTCGTTGCAAATGTCGTCAAAAGACGATAGTCTTTATCGGCTTTTGCGAAGTAAATGCCTCCCTTCGCTTTCCCGCTCACCTCTCATGTTGCTCCTCTTGCGTCGCGCTCCTCCCAAGGTAAAGACGCCAAAGGTTTGCTTAAATCATTTTAAATTTCCCGCGTTCCACTGCTCCAAACCGTGTCTCGATGCGAACGCTGCCGTACGGCGAAGACGCGCGTTAATCGAGGCGCCCTACTTCAACGTTTATAGAACCGCGTTTCCCTACTCCACGTGCGTTGCAAGCAGAACGTGGAACCTATAGTTGAACCTTCGTAACTGTTGCCGGTTGATTTCTTAAATGGCGCCAGAAGCTATAGTGGCGCGGGCGACAGCAGGCGACGGCGGAGTGAACTTTTTCTGCAGTTGATGAAGTATTTAATTTCGCAAAAGTCAAGCATGTTTGACTTTTTTAGAGGAACACTGCAAATATCACTTCTGTATTGATTTGTTGTCTCATATTTGCGTAATGTCTTGTTCTTCTTCAACAATGTTGACAAGTATCAACCTTACACCGGACATAGACGGGTAGATTTAGCTGTGACTATATAAGACTATTGCGCAGGCATTGTTTTGCTTTGGCCGGTTGCTGAATCGAGTCACAGACAGACAGATGGACAGACAGACAGACAGACATTACAGACAGACCAAAATTTCTGGGTTTAAGTAGCCCAAGAAAGATTATCGTCTTTAAAAAAATCTCCAGCGTTCGCCGCAATCGTGGCACCTTGCTGGGATCGAGAAAGACTCCAGCGATAGCCGCAAGCGCGGCAATGCTTACTCGGAACGCTAAATACACATAATAGCGTGCGCCCTTTCCAAGGTGATGTCAAATGACTATGGCTTCCAAAAAAAATGAAGGAAAGTGATACTTATAGCAACAATGATGGAGTATAGGTCGTCGGGGCAGCGAAGAAGAAGCAGATCGGCTGCAATGGTGGACTTAAACCTTCGTGATGGTCGTGAAGGTTGCATACAGCTTTGCTACCTTCAAGTATTACGCGTTAGCGAATGCTTCCTTCATTTTTTTGTCATGCTTCAACCTAAAAATTGGAACGGCTGGTGGTCTGTGGTGCATTTCCCGAAAACCTTATATTACTAACCAGCTTTGAACGCTGATACGCCTTGAAAAAGATTTTTTAGGCAGCGTTGCTAACCTCTATCAAAATGGCATGCAAATGCTGCAAAAGCCGTGCACCAGAAACATTGTCCTTCAAAATCTCTGCGCTAAAGCCTAAATTTCAGTAATTCGGATATACAGCTGCACTTCCTGACCTTGGCTTGGGTTGGTGATCCTTTTTAAGAAATTTACCATATTTTCCAACCTGAACGTGTCGCGTGCATATGCCAGCATGTCAACTGCGCTCAAATGTTTAATTTATCCACGATACTCCTGTGTTCGAGTAACGGAAAAAAGAACATTCGTAACAATCAAACTCGTCAAAAATACTGAAAACTTGAAATCGCCCTAACCAAGCACGACGGCTAGTGGGCTCAAAACTGGCCCCACCAAATTCAGATGACAACTCCTGCTTCGAAGGCTTGTTTTATGAGAAGTAATAATTCTTTTCGCGATTTTGTTTCAGAGCAGCAGTGAAGGCCAGTTGGTGTCTGTACGGCGTTTGCAATGGTGAAACTGTTGCATCCAACACCATGTTTAAATAAATGAAAAGAAATGACCGACTGGGAACGTTGCTGAGATCCTTTGTACACTTTCAGGTAAACGTATTTCCAATAATCTCGAGCCTGTAGCTTCGAAAGAAACAACAAGTTGGTTTAAAAACTTGTTCCGTGCAAAGCTAGGCGGCCACATATGCAACATCTGTGTCAGACAGTGGGGCCTTCTGAATGAATGTTTAGCGTTTAATTTCAAATATCGTCAGTATAGGCTGGACAAGCACCGTTAAATTATAATGATATACAAATTTACCTTAAAACGTGTTCTCTTAAGATACGAAGACACCGAGCAGTTTTATCACACGCCACGTGAGAGATTGTTAGATGAAGTAAAACGTTGCGTCCAACCGAGCTTGAAATAAACTGTTGTCACATACTGAATACTGAGTAGATAAAAGGGGCAAGATTAAGGCAAAGTTTTGGTTTTAAAGTGTATTTTACCTGCTTTACAGTTGTCGACGTAGGTTGGCATTGAATATGGAAGCGTTTTTAGTATTGAGGAAAAACTTCACATAACGCAAAAGACTGAGCAAAAGACTGCTGTCCGTGATGGTTGCTGAGATCCTTCGCTTGCTCTCAAGCACGAGGGGTGTTTAAAAAGGGCGCTAAACATGCAAGTTTAACGTATTCTTCTAGAAAAGTGATTTTATTTTTCAGCAATCCTTAGTAGAAGGCTACCTACTTGGTCCAACAAATTTCCAGGCACAAAATAAGGACATAACATGTGCCAAGAAATACGCACTGACTGCGGTGACGGCATATTTATTTATCGTAAATATTCTCCCCGTCGAGCCCCATTTTCGAAGTTAAGTAATAACAAGAAACTAGGTAGTGCCAAATACAAAAACTTCCGTAAGTGCGGAGTGATAAGGTATTTTCTATTGGCCATGATACGTTTGTGGGGTGGCACGTTGTCCTAGCAAACCGTGCGATTTGGGGCCGCTGTTATCCACTGCTCCCACAATATTTCCATGGCCGATTCCTTGTGCAGTACTTTTGCGTTCTTTCAGCGCAGATGCTTGCACTATTAAATTATCAACTGTCTCGCACTGTGTTATTCGGCGATCCTGCATAACAAAGTTTCTATTTGTTCCACAATACATTTAGTGGTGGCCTCAGCTGGGCGTCAGAGGCGTGGTTCATGTTGAGTTGACACGCGCCCACGAGTAAATTTAAATTGTTCATTCAAATGTAAAAAAAAATCATCCGTGCAGTGAAGTGCTGAAGCCTTAACACGTGGTTTGTGGAAGAACTACGGCATACCCTGGTAACACGTAAGCCCACCTATGTGCAGCGGGGAATTTATTCATTATTCAATGTTACAACTGATGTATTACCTCAGCCCCTGTTGTTCGAAAATCAGCATCCTCCACTGCTGGGTTGTGCCTGTTCTGCCCACGTGCCGTAACGTGTTGTGGGAACGAGCTCCGCTCGGAAAGGCTGCTCGGCATCATTTACTACGGGTGCTAAACAACGGCTCATTTCAAGCGCGAAGCACTTTAGAAACCCGGCTGGCTGTCGTAGCTCGTCTGGGGTCACGGCGTCACGCACCCAAGCAGAGGCTTCGAAAAAAAAAACCGCTTCCCATGGTCGGGATCTGGGTCCTTCGCGTTATGAAGCGAATGTCTATCACATTGCAACACAGAAACATACATTGCCCTTATGCAAGGTTTTGGGGGGATCTTTGTGCCACAGGGGCTGGCGTTGCTAGGGCGCAAATAAGCACACAGTTATATATTATAATAAAAACAGAAGGAATTAAACCATTAGTTCCCCCAAATTAAGGAAAGTCGATTCAGTGTCTCTTTATAGGCCTTTTCAAGCGGCTGACTACTTTCGGTATAAATGCAAGGCTTAAACTGGCACTACTTTTGAGCGGCAGCCACAACCCTTCTCGCGGAGAGAGTAGGAGCAAGGTAAAAAAAAACAACGCAAAGTCAAGGACTCACAAGAATAACACAGCGAATCGCTGCTCGGCACCTCCGACAGCTTTTACGTTGAGTGGAACCGCTTTAATTTTTTGCCTGATGCAGCATATAAAGCTTTTACTACAATAAAACATCATTAGCGATGGCGCACTGTACCCAGGAAATTCAAATAACTCATATTTGGCCCCGTTCACACATTACAACTGGTGTCGGGCTAACATGCTGCCTTCAACTGTCGTACTTGAACCACGACGTACTATTCGATGAGATGTAGCCTGATCCAAGCATGGCGGCATCGCACTAATTGCTGAGTGTGTAATAGAAATCCACCAATAATTACTGGCAACCGTTGTGCAGGATATCACATACTTTCGGCGTCAGAATGGTTAAGACGCCCCGAGGGACTGTTTATACAGGGAAATATGTTATGTGCATGATCGTAAACGTGCATGAACGCCAGAATGTAGTCGAGAACAAGACTACATGAGCACATTGCCAGCTGTGCACTAGGCATGGACCAGTCTATGAGAGACATTTTTACAGGGAAACTGTATATGTCGAGTCCCCCCAGTTTACCTTCTCCCGCCCGTGTGGGACAAAAACTCGGGGACATGTGTTCATCTAATGGAAATATTCATAAAAGATAACAGGATCACTGCCCGTGCAGTCTGTGAAGAAGGGTGAACAGCAAAGCTGAACGCAGTGCAAGGAGAGCACGAAACAAAAACACGTTTGTTTATAATTTGCGATTGAGTGAATTTGCAGCTACTAAGCTGAATGAAACTTGGAGGGAGTACAGTTTTACTCTAGGGGACAAACATGGGGTCATCCGTTTCCCTACCGCGTCGTAGTCCTCTTATCTGTGTTGCTCATGAGCTCTGCTCGACCCCGGACGGCCGCACTCACAGTCAGTCAAATCGGGCCGTGAGATGCCCACGTTGAAACCTCCCACCAACAGAACGGGTATGCCAACGGTGAGCGCGTGAAGCCTCCCAGTCGAATAACACAACAAAAATGTCTGTCGCACAACTAAAATTTCTGTTGTACAACGGGAACATGTGTCGTAGAACAGGAATCTCTGTTTGGACTACAGGCCGGGTGGTCTGTTGTGCGCGAGGAATCTCTATCGTAAAATTAGAGAATATCTGTCCCACGACAAACATTACTGTTTTGCAAACGACAGAATTTCCCATTCACTTACAGGATCGTCCTGTCGTATTGTGTGTTGCGTTTTTCGACTGGGTTGCCTGCACGTGCGTACCACCCCCCCCCCCTCAAATAAAAGGAAACAACAGAAAAAAATGTGGTTCTTTTCTCTTCCATAGGAACTAGTAAAACACGAAACTGAAATGTGCATGCACAGGATCAACTGAATGTTTATTGTGCATCGATATGAACTTGCACGTCGCTATTTGCATTTCGTTAGAATAGCACCGTTAGACGCGCCGAGCGTTGCGTAAATCCGACTTAAACCACAGGCGCTCGCAAACCGTCCTCCCGAACGAAAGGGAACGGATTGTCAGCGAATCGTTTGGTGAACACACGGTCCGCTGCAGCGAAAGCAGCAAAGAAGCAGCGTACCGGGTCACGAGCGCGATATCCGCAAGTCGGCTTCTCCGCAGCTTACACTGCGCGTCCCCCGTACACGTAGGCGCTGGCATCCAGGTGCCAACTGTCGGCGCTCATTAGCGTCGTGATGCAGCACCCATGGCCTCCGCGATCTGCTTCCGGCGGTGTTCCGGCACGCTGCCGCCAGCAGATCGTGAAGGCCCTGCTGCACCATCTTAAAGGAAGGCTGTAAGGCGCGTTTGTAGTCCCATTCAAGCGGCGGTTCGTAGCGCAGTCGGAAGAGCGTCGGGTATTTCCCGTTGCGGCCAGAGAGTCGTGGGTTCTAAGCCGGGCGCCGCTGCGTCAATGGCACTTTTTCGGGCGACGTCACTTCCGTGACGGATATCACGTCACCAAAATCTTTGTGTAGCCGGGCATAATACACTTTCGTGTTAAAAAACTGTGGATCCCACGCTTTTATAAGCTTTTGTCGTTGCATACCTGGGTTCAAATGAACCTGAATTGTGGTTTACAGAATGAGGAACCGTCGGGAGCACACGAGAAATACGAGGCGTAATAAGAAACGCTCAAAGGTTGAATCTTTCTGTCAGAAACGCTACCAGCTGCAAGCGCAGAGAAAGTAACACATGCAGGAACTGGGTGTTCCTTAGGCATCCCCCCCCCGCACCCTACCCCTCCAAGTCGCTGCCCCAGAAGACCCCTGGTTGCGGACCGAGGACGTGAGCGCCATCTCGTGCAGACCTGGCAGTAATAAAATTACAGTAATTAAATCACAGGAATTAAATTACTTTTTGCTGTAATAAGTAATGTAATGAATTACTTTTAGATATTAGTAATTTAGTAATGGAATGAATTACTTCAGGCCAGTAATTTCATGGAAATTACTTCTTACTTTCCCCGATTACTTTTGACTACGATATAGTTTGCTTCTCTTACGGCATAAAAAGTTGACTAAGAAAAGTTGACCAATTAAAGTTCCAATGCCCAGAGAGTCTCTGGGCATTGGATGAAGGAGTTCTTCATTATGTTCAACACAACCCTGCCATCGTCCGCTCCAGAGGAGTGCATTATTTACAGCGCTATACACTGGTATGTTAGATATCTTTATTACATCTCAGAAGGACCTGCGATTCAAAGTGGGCACCGGAAAGGTGTCCCCGTTTGTATGGCAGAGTGTCTCTAAACTGCACATAAATTGTGGCATAAACAAATATTTTTGAGATATGTATATGAGTGTAAATAGAGTGTATATGAATTGGTAGTATACGTGTGATGAATTTGTGTTAAAGTAATGTCAAACAAATTTCATTACATTTGAAAAGTTATAGCACAGTAATGTCATTACTTCCGGCCACCTGTAATTTCTAAAGTAATTTAATTACATGGGAGAAAATTCTGGGAAAGTAATAATTAATTTACATAACCCTTTTACTTTTTAGAAGTAATTTTGCCGTGTCTGATCTCGTGCAACATCGCGAAGCTTCCGCCCATCTCTTCCTCGTGAGCCACTTACTGTGCCCAGCGGGCGTCGTAAGCGGGGCTTGCTACCGGCGTTGTCGGGTGTAGCACAAAGACGACCGCGCGCGATACCTGGGAGTGCTTCTGATCAAGAGGTACAACGAGCCAAAAGGTCCAATTTGGGTCAAGAGGTACAACGCGTCAAGTGGTACAACGCGTCAAAAGGTCAACGAGCCGTGCGTTTTTTGCCCTCTCCATTTCAAATTTACTCCTCAGCCGTTCTTTCTACATTGACCCCATTAACCTCATTTTATAAAATGGCTGGATCCAATAGAATGTCCCAAAAATATTTGGTTGTATAATTTATGCGAATCTACATTGTGATTAATGGCTACTTGCGATGGTTACTGATCGTTCTAGCTTCCATCTACCCTCGACCGCCAGTCTTTCCGCACGAAAAGCAAAGACTGTGCGGTTGTCTTCAGCTGCCGCAGAGTAACAAAGTTTTGGCGTAAAATTTGCTCCTACTACTACTAACTCCTACTGCAACTATAGCGCTGCCTGTCCTTTGGGTGCGCTGTGAAAGATTGGTTCCTTTGACTGAATTGTATAAGCTAACGACGTCGGCACGAGAGTATGGGGATAATTATGATAAAAAACTATAATATTTTCACACGTACAGAAGCAACACGAATTGTTCGTCGGGGTCGCAAGGCAGAGTGTTCCAGTCCACGCAAATTTTTCTTCACGGGTGAGGGATGTACAAAACACGCGGATATACATGTATAATCAAATCCCCAAATTCCCCTAGATGGCGCCACGCGTGACCCCTGGACAAGATTTTTATGGGGTTTTATGTCCCTGGATAGGGCCCAGAGTTGCCGGAATATACATAGCAAAGATGGGCAACTGGATTGATTGATTGATGATGATTGATTGATTGATGAGATTGATTGATTGATTGATTGATTTATTGATTGATTGATTGATTGATGATTGATGATGATGATTGATTGATGATTGAGATTGTGGGTTTAACCGGACAAGATACACCTGGGCAATGAAGCGCGCCGCATGGAGGTCTACGGTTTGGACCCCTGGGGATCGTGAACACGCACGGGAAAACCGTCCTATTTTCGCTTCGCCTTCTCAGAAAAGGGGCCACCGCGGCAAGGACCCTACCTGCGTCCTCGGCCCAGCACAACACCATAGCCACTTTGCCACCAGGTGGGTGCGCTATATTTTGTATTGGCGGGAAATATATGTTTGGCTATTTGGGATGTTTGGCCGTTTTGAACCTTTTATCCTTCTGAACCGTTATTTGATTTGATTGATTGATTGATTGATTGATTGATTGATTGATTGATTGATTGATGTTTGATTGATTGATTGATTGATTGTGGGGTTTAACGTGCCGACGCAACGCAGGCAATAAGGCGCGGCGTAGTGGAGGGCTCCGGATTAATTTTGACCACCTGTGGAGATGTTTTACGTGCGCCGAAATCTCGTGCACACAGGCGTTTTTGCTTTTCGCCTCCATCAGAAAAGCGGCCGCCGCGGTCGGGAATCGAACCCGCGACCTCGTGCTCGGCCAGCAGCGTAACGCCTTAGCCACTGAGCCACCGCGGCGGGTCCTTCTGTATCGTAGCTGGAGATATTTTTAAAATTTGGACGATATTAAAACACTATGTATCAATGTATCCAGCATGTCAATTTTCGTTATGCTCGCAAAAAAAAGTAAACAAATTAGTCTCCCCACTTAACAACACGGCACAGAACGGTAAACGGTGATACACACGCAAACAGCACAAACTTAATAAGGTGTATGTTGGAACTTTTTCTGACGAAGATAGAGAAGTTATCTGAACTGTTGGTAGAAGAGGAAGACGAAGAACTATCTTTCCCGGATGTTTTGCATTTTCTCTGGTTACCTCCCATTTTCCGGAAGGCGTCATTTCCGCCTCGCCTCTCGATGGTGTTTTGTCATCGTGTGAGAAGCGTGTTATTATTTGCGGTGATTTTAATTCACACCATGTCTCTTGGGGGCTCCGCACAGATTCATGTGGTAGGTGGCTAAGTGGTTGGATGAATGATAACAATATGCATTGTTATAACTCTGGCTCACCAACATTTTTTCGCTGGAAGACTACTTCAGTCTTAGACTTGACTTTTTCAAACTTCGGCAATATCTCTTCGTGGTCTACTTTGGATCACGCTACAAGTAGTGACCACGTTCCTATTGTATTTGAGATAGTGTGCCCTTCTAGGTCCCCACGTGCTCGTATGATTCGGCATACCAATTTGCACCGTATGCAAAACAAAGTAAAGGTAGCACTTCAATCACTTCCATCCGGAAACGAGGAACGCAGGGCAGTTCAAGTTACATCCATCGTTTCGGATGCTGTTAAGTCTTCGCAATTCATTATCTCTTCCCAAAAAGATGGCAATAGCCCGTGGTGGAATGAAGATTGCGCTTTGGCGTATAATCAAAGGCAGGCGGCTTGGAAGGTACTTCTTAGAAACCAATGCCCGTCTAATTGGACCAATTACAAATTTGCGGCCGCCATATTCAAACGGACAGTGTCTAAAACGAAAGAAGTCCATAACGACCACAAGTTTGCCGCTCTCTCAAAGCCAAAGAATAGGCGATTGCTATACCAGTTTCTTCGCTCGAGAAAGGGGCTACAAGAGCGCTACAATGAACATTCAGTGGTTCAGTCAACACAGGAGTCTATTGAAGCTCTCGAACAAATTGCACAAGAACTTAAATCGCGGTTTTCTTCTGATTTTTGCGCTCCTTGTATGTATCAGTCGAATTTCTAATGTTGGTTTCAACCCAGTGACAATGTAGGAATTGGCTGAAGTTATTTCGCAGCTGTCTGTGGCTGCTCCGGGGCCAGATGGCATTACTGTGCCAATGTTACAGTTTTATTTGAGGAAACCCCTAAATATTTACTTAACATAGTAAACACGTCGCTGAAAAATAGCTGGATACCTCCCGAATGGAAACTCTCTAAGATAGTGCCATTGCTAAAAAAAAAAAACGAATGTTTAGGTTATGTCCCAGATAACATCAGGCCGATTTCCTCAACTAGCAACTTGGTAAAGCTCGTCGAGAGGATACTGCATGGTGGCCTTATGCGGTTTCTGGAAAGCAAGAGGAGGTTAAGCCCCACCCAAATTGGCTTCATGCCCGGAAATTCTATTTGTAAGGCTCATGTGGACATTGAGAGCCGCGTTAAACTAGCCCGCAACCTAAATCACGTAGGCGCACTTCTTACTCTGGATATAACAAAGGCGTATGACAGCGTAGAGTATACTACTTTAACCTCACATATAGAGAGTAGCGAAATTCCACTATACATTCAGTCCTGTATTGGGGCGTTTTTAACTGGAAGGACATTCTTCTGTTCGAAAGATGGCATATCATCTTCGCAATATCAGCAGTTTCGTGGGATTCCTCAGGGGTCAGTCCTTTCTGCGATTCTTTTTAATATTCTTCCAAATCAATTTCGACTATGGAGGGTATAACAACTTACGTTTATTACGATATTGTTTTTACTCATCGGTCAGAGACATTCATGAATTGTGTCGACCCTGGTCTCCCTAGATAATTGGCTTAGCGGGTTACATTTATCACCTAATGTGGGAAAATGTGCTGTTCTAGTATTTCCGGTTACCATCCCCATATAAGTACGCCTATTGCACCGACAGCGATCCATCCCCCAAGTTGCACAAATTAAATATCTTGGTATAATCTATGATGACAAGCTTACATGGCGTCCTCATATTAAACATGTTGCTGCTAAAGGAGAAAGAGCTGTAGGCGTGCTCCGCAGGCTATGTAACCACAAATTAGGGGGTTGCGTAGAGCCACGCTGTTAATAATATATCGGAGTTACGTTCGCCCGGTATTAGAGTTTGGCTGTGTTCTATTTTCTGGTTGTGCGGCGTACAAATTAATCCCCTATTTATCGTTGAGAGAATGGCTTGCGACTATGCTTGGGATTACCAAAATATGTCGCTAACTCTATTTTACACCTTCAGGCACGATTTCCTCCACTGAAGTATAGATTTCAATTATTGACCGTATTAACCTTTATCTTAGGCCTGATCTTTTTCAAGGCATTCAGTGGCTGCGGTTCCAGAGCCCCCAGGATGGATCTAGTTCAGTCATCACTTCAGCCACTTCACGCAGACCTTTTTCGGCTCCCCCCTTCTTGTATAGTGTGTCATCTGTGGAAATAAACTTTGATAATATCTTCCCCCGAATGCAAAGATGTTGCCGGCCCGAATCCCTGAATGAATGCTCGAGGATCATCTGTCAACCCTTCATTCCTATATTGTCATTGGCTACCGATGCTTCGCCAAGTGAAGAGAAGGCGGGGTCGGAATATTATCCCAGGCCCTCGATTGGACCTTTTTAATTAGGTAACCTAGTACACACTTTTTTTTTCAGGTCTGAATTATTCGCAATGATTTTGGCTCTGGCTATACATTATTATACTTTATATTCCGAAACTGGAAGCGCTGGTTTGGGGTCGGGTAGTCGGAAGCGCTAGGTATGTTGCTTGTAAGTCTAAGTTCTAATTCCCTAGAGTGCAGGTTTTTAAAGTTGATTTCTTTGTTTCTGGCCGATGTTGTCTATATCGCATTTAGCATTTTGCGCCGTAACGTAATTGCTCACGAGCGAGTTCGCAGAACACGCGCGGACTGACACTGATGCACTAACGAATTTCTTTTGGCGTGCTTTTGCCATAAGCACCGACTGCTTGCGGGCAGTGGGCACAGACTTGAATCAGTGGCTGAGCTTGGCTTGTGCGAACACGCTTTTACTATACTGCATGAGCCAGGCAGAGCTCCCAAGATGGGGGAAAATCACATCGCATTTGAGCATCTGCGGTGACACAGGGGGCGTTTTGCCACTGCGTGTGCTTCGGCTAGTGATTGCTGCTGTTCCAAGACCTGCTGGTGGGCTCATCTGACGCACTTTACAACAGACAACATGGCCGAAGCGCAGTATGCCGATTACTGATATATCGAGAATTCCCACCCAACGATAACGTCGGATGCCAAGCACGTCAGTTCACGGAATCGAAACCGAACTTCTTTGAATTATAATCTTGGACTAGTCCAATCACGTAGCACGTTTTACTGACGTCACTGACTGCTCTTAGTTCGTGCGGTTGCCGGAACCGCGCATGCTAGTTTTCTTCTTTCTCAGGCTTTAGAAATAAACACCGCCTTATCACCAGGATAAAACTATAAAAAGTGTTTTCTTTGAGCAGCCTACGCAGTGCAGCAGAACAGAAGCTTGACTAATTCATTTCAGTGTTTCCATTAAGGTTTTACGCTCTCAGATTCCAGCTCTAACGTTGTCAATAGTAGAGCGTAGCTTGACCTACCATAAATTTGAGACAACTACCAATCGAGCTACCATAATTTTTTCGTAATGCTTGCAAGTCATCATCATCATCACCATCACCAGGCCTATCTACGCCCGCTGCACGGCAAAGGCCCTCTCTTACTAATCGCCCAATTATCCCGGGTCCTGTGCTAACTGCGACAGATTTATCGCCGCCAACTTCTTGATGCCACCTGCCAATCTAACTTTCTGCCGCCCCTTCAACGCTTGCCTTCTCTAGGGATCACTCTGTTATCCTCAATGACCAACGGTTATCTTGTCATTCGCATTACGTGCCCTGCCCACGTCCATTTCTTCTTCTTAATTTCTACCAGTATGTCCTTAACACGCATTTGTTCCCTGACCCACTCCGCTCTCTTCTTGTCCCTTAATGTTACAACCTATCATTTTTCCGCTCCATTGCCCTCTGAGTCGTTCTCAATTTAAGTTGAACCCTCTTAGTGAGCCTCCAAGTTTCTGCCCCGTAGGTGAGTACCGTAAGGTACAGCTGTCATACACTTTCTTCTTCAGGGACAATGGTAGGCTGCCATTCATTATCTGAGGAAGGCCTGCCGAATGCACTCCACCTCATTTTTATCCTTCTAATTATCTCTACCTCATGGTTGAGATCCGGGGTCACAACTTGGCCTAAGTAGTATATATTCGCTTACCCACTGTCCACTGCCTCGCCACCTATCTGAAACCGCTGTGCTGTCCCGAGGTTATTGATCATTACTTTAGCTTTCCGCATATTAATTTTCAGGCCCACGGTTCTACTGTGTTTTTCCAGTGCGGGAAGAATGCTTTGCAATTCGTCCCCGAGTTACTTAGCAAGGAAACGTCATCAGCAAATCTGAGGTTACTGAGGCATTCTCCATTAAAAGGCCCCTGAGATGGGGGTTTGGGGGGGGTCGATGGTATTGGAGCGCAACGGCTATCTCTTAATTGAACGAACCGTGACGTACTAGTGCGCTCTTGATTTAAGCAATTTTTTACGAGCGTAAAAACATCAGATACTTACAAAAACATCTTGTGTGGTGTGTGTGTTGGTGTGTGTGTGTTGTGGTGTGTGTGTGTTGGGTGTGTGTGTGCGTGCGTGCGTGCGTGTGCGTGCGTGCGTGCGTGCGTGCGTGCGTGCGTTTACGCAGTCACACATACTATTTGTTTTATACCGGAGTGTAAAGCACTTACAAACAGGGCCAAACCGGGCTGGAGGCTCCTCCGTTCTCGGCGGAAGGATACAGTGAGCGCAGGAGCAGCGACGCTCGCAGCATGATCACCCAGCGCACAGTGTCTGTTGTAATCAGACACGGTGTAATCAGTTTCATCAGTTTTCTTTGCATTTTTTTTCTTGGATGCTGTACCCGAAAGGATTTTTTGCACCATCTGTGTTTCGAGCGTAGCCTCGATGTTGTTTCAGTTATGAGGTTGTGACGAACGGTGCGCCAAGGGAGCGCCACGCCGACGACGAAGGCAAGAGCTCCTCACGCAGCGCTTAGACCGACGCCGGCCACTGCTCGTGATCACGAGGCGCACGCTCAAGTGCGCTCACGCGGGCTGAATAAATCAGTTCAAGCCCGAACGCTGTCGCAGCTGATTCTCTTCTCCGGTCGCGACAAGGGGAAGAGCATGCGCATCTCGTAGCGACAACTCCAGCCGATGAGTTCTTCATTGCTTCCCATCAATCATGATCGCATGAAAGAGTGGTTTGGTGCACCCGGCCTTCTGAATGAACCGTTTGCCTAGTGTCCTAAGCGCGCTTTCCTGTTTACCGTGTTATTGAAGCAAGAGTAGCCGTTTGCCGCTGAAAATGAAAGGATTGCACTCCTGCGGTTTCTGCATTCCGGCTTCCCGGCTGCCAAGTAGCGACATCTTGGCGAATTCGTCTCAAAGCAAATGACACAAAAGTTTGTTGCCCAGAACTGTTCACTTACGCTTGAAATAGCTTGAATCTTAGACGTTTTAGATTAAACTCTCACAATAAAATACTTTTCTTTTAAAAGAGTCGTACACTTCTGCAGTAGAGCTTAAAAAAATAGAAAACACGACGTTGACGGCGCCATCTGGTGGGAACAATTAGCACCAAGTATTGCATTAACCAGAATTCACGCCTCCGCTAAATATTTCGTTATAAAATGAGTAAGATATATTGTAATGATTCCGCAGTTACCTATATTACCTTGCCCAACACCATTTTAAAGCATAAGAGCGCTATGCTAGTTCATAAACGCATCTGAACCACTGGAAGCGTAGGAGGCAGGAGTAGGGGCGGAGAGGTTGCTCGTTCTTTTAAAAAAAATTGTCATTTATCGTACTCCTGATCATCATTTAGCAAGAATGTAATAAACAACATCAACTAATATTGCTTGTATGAAGCGCCGAGCGCAGTGCATTTGCTGTGCCGTAAAGTCCGAAAGAACGGATATCAAGTGAAAAATTCCAGACGGGCGAACTTTCGGGTCCAGCGCAGGAAGGACGAATAAGTGACCGCATCTACACATGAAGAGATGATTCGGGTTTATTTTGTTCACTCATCGGCGCTAAAGCATCGATTTTACGGGGTGGGGGCGGTCTTTCAGTAAATGAATATTTCACCCGTAAAAGGAGGTGGCGATGTTTCGGGGGAGCGCGTTCTCTGGGAACTTTACGGTAATCTAATCAATACGCGAGCATACATTTCGCCGGCGCAGGGAGCTCGCTATTACAGTCGCTAGAAATACTAGCCACTGCATCACTATATATAACGACGGTAAGAGTAAGTTACCGTTCACTGAAACCTCTCGCGCATGCAAGGCGTACTTCCGCGATCACCAGTACCTCCTGCTCTAAGTCCGTAAGAACTGAAAGTTAGCTTCAGAAAAAGGGGTGCGCCGTCGTCTCATGCGCGACCCACTCGCTGAAGTACCATGGTAACGACAACGCTATAAACCAACGCGGGTTAGAACCGCCGCTGTTAAAAATCGCGGACATAGAAAAGAATTACGGCGGCCAACTATGAAATGAGTGCTTCGCCATCGGACGAGGTCGGACTATTACGTCATCGCAAGCCGCCGAGCCAACAAATAGTTCTATCTCGTCGGGGTAATAACTTTTATTAGCGTGAGCGAATATGCTTACTATTTTAGTATTGCTTCTACAAGAACTGTAGAGTATATTTCTCACACAAACAAAAACACTTTGAATACCATCTCAGGGCCCCTTTAACACTTACTCCCACCTGCTCCCAATCCAACGTTCTGAATACTTCTTGTAAACATGCTGTGACTAATATTAGAGAGATTGTGTCTGCTTGTCTGGCGGCCTTCCTTATGCGTATTTTATTGCTCTCCTTATGGAGGATGATGGTAGCTGTGGACCCATTGTAAATATCCTCTAGTACTTTACATAATGCTCTTCGACATCCTGGTTCCGTAATGCCTGAATGACTGCTGAGGCTTGCCAGTACGGCTGCCTAACCTTAACCCTACATATTGTTCCAACTAGGGTTATCGACCAAGCCCCACGAGTGAAAGTAACGGAGAAAAGAAAAACGGAAACGGGAAAGCTTGATTATGATGATGAGAGGATACGTTCGGCGATGAGAAACTAGTGCTTTCGAATTCATCTAAACACAATGAGGGGTTAGTGTTCTAGAATTTTTTTAAAGCGAAGCTTTTTTACTCACGATTGACAGCGTAAAATATGGTAACCGGGCATTACCTCAAAAATTGAACGAATATTTGCTCACTTCTTTTGCGCCATTACACCCACATTCTCCGTGTGTAGGATTGGATAAGTTTGCTTTTCCTCCAACGGCAAGCGCCATTTCCTTAATTTTTTTCTGACACCTTTGGCTAAACGCACCGCAGCGGGTAATGACGATAATAATGCTGAGCCTATTAGAACCGTATCTTATATTTTGAGTTCCCCCTTATTGGATATTTGCATTACCGCACTCATCACCGGCATTTTTCCAAAAGCAATGGAAATTGCTCGTGGAGCTATACTGCATAAACATGGGCCGTTAGACAATATTAATAATTACAGGCCAATATCCCTATTGCAACTTCTTTCAAAAGTGTACAAAATTTAATAAAAACAAAGCGAACTCAGTGCCTTGCTTCGACTCACGCTATTGTAGACGAGATGTATGGGTTTCGGTAAAAAAATGATCAGCTGAGATGGCGCTCCTAAATATAAAAAGGCACACAATTTTGAGCGAAATGCGTTCACAGTTGGGTTGTTTCTGGATTTTATGGAGTCCTTTGATTCGATTCGATACGATGTATTGTACCTTAAACTTCCCGTATATAGAATCTGAGGTGTTGGATTGTTTGATGTCCAGCTACTTGCCTGATCGCATGCAGTTCACTTGCCTTAATGGGTATCGATCGTCGTAGAGCAAATTAGATATGGCATTTCTCAATGCTCTATTTTGGGCGCCTCGTTGTTTGTGCTTTAAATAAATGGTAGTTTACGTATACCTTTGACTCGAAATATTAAGTTGTAGGCTGACAAAACGAGTGCTTCTTTTCTGGAAGAGGTTGGCGTGAAGTTGAATTGTGAGGTAATGCTTGGCTCGGCGAATTGTCAAGTTGGCTAATCTTCCATCATCTTAAGTTGAATGTTAATACGATTAAATTAGTTATTTTTATGCAAAAAAATAAACCTGACAATTACGGGATATCTTTATAATTTCCTAACTCCGCTACGAACGTACGTCGACATACAAATTTGTGGGTGTTCTCTTCAACGAGAATTTAAAGTGGGTGTACCACGTGAATAAAGTTCACGCAAGTATGTCCCGGTCTATAGGAATGTTATTCAAAATCAAGTGTCTAATTCCTAGCTGTTTGTTGCGCCAGTTATACCATGCTCTTGTGCAGGCGCACCTTTATTATGGCCTTTTAGTTTGTGGTAGCAAAACCGTAACAAATTGAAACAGGCTGTCAAATTAGGAAAAAGGCAGTTTGTTGCATAAAGATCGTGCCCAGCTCACTCAACTCGAATCCGTTGTTTTTAAAACAAGTCACTTAAAGTAAGAGAAATATTTGAGCTTAAGCTTGCTTTTCATATCCGTGGCGAAATAAACAGAGACAAACTCTTTCTTGATCCCTACGCACCAGAGACCACCCGTTACAATCTTCGACCAGGAGTGGTTAAGACCGCACTTATTAGAACAAACTATAGAGCACAAAAACCAGAGCCTATAATTCAATTTTTCTAATAGAAACCAAGTTAAATTCGACGTTTTTAAATTTAATCGCTGTAGAGTTAAACGAACTTTCCTGAGATTGTCTTGAAGGGTACGCTGTTTTTAATGGAAACAATTTATGTGCTATGTGTTCCGTTTCCTCCTGCTGCAGTACACTTGATGTTCTCATGTTCACTTTTTTAGTTATTGCATAATGTTGCTTCCGCTGGCACCTTTCTGTGTTATTTCCTCTTTCTTTTTTCTTTCATCACCAATTCTGATGATGGCTTTTTACAGTTGTCTTTCAAGATACTACAGACCCTTCAGGGACCATGCATGAGTGGTTTCAATGAATTCAAGTTTTCACCCTAAGGATAACGTTGGTATTGAACGGGCAAGAGAAAAAGAAAAGCGGAGAATACACATATACATAATGATGTCTATACAGTGTAAACGCTTAGTTGACAAGGAGATACTTCATAAACACTAAATATGCAATTTTTGCTTGTTTAGGCATAGTAAAATGCATGTATATTTGGATATAATTGTATTTGTATAGATATTTTTGCTGATATAGTATTTGTATAACGTTGTTGCTGTCGGCATTTCTGTTTTTTCTGATGTTGTTTTTTTCTCATATAATCATCAATGCTGTGCAACGCCGACTATAGGGGTAGTTGGCCGCGGTCAGGCAGAGTGAATCTGCCTTTTGCCTCTGTACCCGTTCCATCTGAATAAAACCCAAACCAAAAAATTCCACCAGTGCTATCTTCTTGCAATAGTTTTTTATATAAAATACTTTTACACTAAGCTTAAACGCACGTCACCGAAGCCATACCTCGGCCAGTGGGGCTTCCATTTAGTTACCGTAATAAACGCGCCTTATACCCGCTTAAAAATCAGATCAAATGCAAAGTAGAGACCACATAGAAGAGGTATCGGCTGCAACGTCAGAATAGTTTTCGATCTGCTTCTATGCAAGAAGGAAATCTCTTTTGTCTGGTGGGTTGCAGGTTACCTTTTAAACAAAAGCTATTCTCTTTGCATCATAAAAGTAACGTTAGTGCTCTTAATTTTCCACCATTAATTATACAAAAGGGGTGAGGATCCATCCCGTCTTCTCTCACCCCTCTCCCACTACCTGATGGCGCCAATGCGTGTTTGCGTATTGTTCATAACAGAGACTACAAAAAGTCTCAAGTGATAAGTGAAAGGGAGAGAAAAGGTCTTTGCCACAAAAAGAGGCGCCTGGAGTCCGAAGGGCCAGGAACGGGCAACGGAAACACTGCGGCAGGGAAGCGGTCACCACGTAGGTCTTGTTCCCCGGGTGAGCCGCTCCCAAGCCGTTCTCACAAAATAGAGCCTTGGTGGCGGAAGAAGCACCCGGAAACCAGGAAAACAAAAACAACACGACGGCTTCAAAACAGCGTCATGGTAATCTTAACACAATACTCAAAGCGAACACAGAAGGTGAACAAGCGAGTAGGAAGCGCCCCTTCCCAAGCAGTGCACCGACGGCAATAAGCCGCCGGTCGTTTTCGGTGGCCGCCACCTGGCGGTGCCACCATTCGTGAAAGTTGCGACCCGTTTCGTGTTTCTCCGCTTTGTGGCTCTGCCTTGCTAGACGATGCGTCTGCTTCGTGGGTGGGGCACCCGTTTGCCAGCCGCGTGGCCTTTCTTTGTACGCCACTCTTACGTTCGTCGCTAGGATGGTTCACTTCCGTACTCGATAAAAAGACGCCTCTGTCTCCCAAGTATGACACGTAACGGTGAGCCCGCCTCCCAAAGTATCCTGCTTTTTACATTTGGAAACTTTTATTTGTCCCCTAAACGAAAGGAGACTCGGACTGAAAGCACACACGGCCCGACAGAGGACCTCAGCACCCTACACACTGTGTCAGCAGCATTGTATCATCAACAATTTTTTTACGGGATGTAAGTGCAGAACGATTGCTATCAAAAATTGGGGAAAAGTAAAAATAAGAAAGCAGCCATAAAAATATACGAGGGAATTGGACGACAAAAATACATGATGGTTTAAACAAAGGTATTTATAGAAAAATCGACAAAACACGAACAACTAAAATAATTGTCTACATACACATATATATATCTACATAAAATTATATAAATTAACACATTCATACACACAGATAAATGGGACAGAGAAAAAATACGCACTCAAGGGCTACTGAGTTTAGAAAGCTTCTACTGGAAATTCTGGACAGAATGTCTTATTTGGATAGCACGCCATGTCTCTGCTAAGATCCATGGTTTCTCGCTATTTCAATTTTCAATTTCAATTTCATTTCGCGACACAAATACACAGATGTAGTTATGTCCACCGAGGCAGTGGCAAAGGGGACTCCTACGTCTCCTGACGAGGCCTCCACCCCGGAAGTACAGATCGGAAAGCAGTGGATGCGATCAAAGAAAACAGAACAGTGTAAAAACTCTGCGCTAGAACAGAAAAAACGAACCCTTCGAATATATAATAAGGACAGAACAAGCAAGCACACTTGGTACAGTATACAAATAAGATGTTGATTACATATGCATATTAAAACTTATCACATGTCTAAACAATAGATTGTTACAGTTGAAGATTTGTACAAGATAAACAGTTACCACAATAAATTGGTAACTATTTATAAAAAATACCACACTAAATTGGTTATTACGTACAATGTTCAACCCGAAAGAAAGTCAGTTAAGACCGGGTATATCTAACAGAAGCAGTTTTATTTTCTTCTGTATTGCCGGATAGTTTTAGAGTTATGGGATTGTTACGGGATGGCTGTTATGGGGTGGGCCTGTTATGGGGTGGCTGTTACAGAGAGATGCAATTAATTATGTGTAGTTTGGCTACCACAGTTTTTTCGGGGCTCTATGTCCAACTAGGTATGACGCACTAGAGGTATCTCCAACTAGGGGTAATGTTTGTAATACCTTAGTATAGAGGTAGTATATACTTTAGCACTTCAAAAGGCTAGAACTAGAGGTAGTTTATACTTTAGTATATACTACATTATATACTACCTCGCGTTTTAAATATATGTCGAAGAAGAGGGCAAAGGTATTCTTAATTTGGAGATCAAGAAAAATTGCTAAGATGAAACTACAAAATTTGAAAGCACAAGGTAAAATTTTAGAATCTGAAAAAAAATGGAGCTTTTTTTAGATATCGGGCATACGAATCGTTAAGCTTCCTTTGAATGTACTGCAACCCATCTGAGTTAGTCTTATTGCCTAATGTCCGTACTAAATAACAATACACTGCTGGGTGTGAATGAATAAGTAGAAAGCACAATTGTTTCTTCAACAACATTGGTAACGTCTGCCTGAGTCGATACATCAAACCTGTTGACCTAGATACCTTCAACCAGACATGACTGAAATGGTCCGACCAGTTTAGGCAAGATTTGAAACAAACCTCTAGGAATTCACAAGAACTTGTGAACGTAAGTTGGGAATGGTTGATCTGTAGTTTGACGTTATGAGGGTTGGGTTTGTTCTTCGGAGCAAAATTCATAAATTTCTGCTTTTTCACATTAAGCGCAATTTTATTAATATTCAGCCATATATTTAATTCATTAATCCAAGCATTACCTTCCGGTTCTAGCAGTGCAAGGTTCGATCCTGCGAAGCAAAAAAACTGTATCGTCCGCGTAAAAAGCAACATCCGGGTTTTAGAGAATATTGACGATACCATCAATGTAGGCGAGGAAGAGCAACGGACCGAAGATTTATCCATGGGGGAACTCCATATTTTATTTTTCCAGCCTCTGACAGAATTTTATGACGCTGTGTATATTGTTTTCTTGTACTCAGGTAACTTACTGAGTTGACCAGGGAATCCACAAATCTCATATATTCCTAGTTTTTTTTAATAAAGATGTCATTCTTGATAGAGTCGAAAGCTTTTCGCGAATCTATGAAAATACCAATCGTATACAGCATTCTGTTCCAAGTTTGACAATACTTTTTTCTTTATGTCTAGTACAGCATTCCAGTTGACTTACGCGTTTGATACCAATGCTGCGTTTTACAAATACATTTCTGTCCAATGAAAAGTTGTTTATCCCTTCGCTAATTAATTACCCTCAGCAACTTTGTACAGAAAGTGGTAGTACAGAAATCTGTTTTAGTTACTTTAAGTCAGTTATTATGTCCTCCCTTAAAAATAATTCTAACACTGGCAATGGAATTTTAGCTAGGAATATAACAAGTAACTAGCATTACTGTTACATATAATAGTAAGTGGACCGATAAGAACTCAACAGTGGCTATGCATCGGTACAGGTCTAATATCGTTCCCCTGGGTAACAAGTGTTTTATCAATGCATTTATTATATTCATGATTTCTTCTTCTGATGTAGGCCTTAGAAACAAGGAATCACGGTACGCTAGGAAATATATAAGAAATAACTGACACCGACAATTGCTAAATACTTAACGTTCTCCGAGCGCTGGTATTCAAAAATGTTTATTAAACACAGTTGCAATTTGGCCAGAGCAAGTAATTCTATTTATGATTAGTTCTGAACGTAATTTTGTTTTTCTACCAACCTACAAGTTATTTAATTCTTGCCACAGGAACTTTGGATTTAGAATTACTGACGGAGACCTATTTTGATAGTATTCTGTTCTAGCCTTCTTAATGTCGCAATTGAGCCTATTGCGAATTTTTTCGAGCTCTATCAGGTGCCCTAATTTTTTCGTTTTTAAGAAATTAGGAAATTATCTGTTTATTTTTATACGCTTATATAAACCTCAAGTAATCCAAGCTTTCTTGGCTTTCTTGGACTTTTTAAATATTGCCCGTGGGGAGGCGTTGCCATAGTTTTTTATCCAAGTTTCTAAGAAATTTTTGTAAGCTTTAGGGGAGTTTCGTTCAGAGTATACTTTAGACCGCGTAGTCACAAGCCATCAAAAAACAAAATCAACAAAATAATCAGTGTTAGTTTCATTTATATATCGTCGTGTCGATTTGGCGCTCTGAAATCTCTCCTTAGCGGAAATAACGCAAAGAGAAGATGATCACTTCTTTTTCGACATAAATACACCTGGTAATGGTATTACCCGCCGGTATACTTGTAAAACATACATCAATTAAAGTTCAAGAATGCTGTGTAACTCTTGAGAGACAGCCAATAATATTTTTACAACAATATGACAAAGTTAATTCAAGCAATTTTACTTGGTTCGAATTATTTTTGTTAGTCTATATTTAGGTCGCCAAAAATTGTTACTTCCCAGTTATTCGTGCTTGCATTTTCGAGAAAGAACTGTACTGAATTCAAGAACTACGTTGATTGTACTAAACGGAGGACGGTAGCTTAGCAAGATAGCTATGTTTCGGTAGATTACAGCGACAGCTTTTATATCAACCTGCAAAACAGTGTAATTATAAAATACATCATACGGTAAGGTTTTTAACATATAAACTAACATCCACCTCCGCGTTAATCTTTCCTAAACACGGATATATTCTCATATCAGTAACTGAGTGATGATCAGCATTTGACAAGCACCGAAGTTTCAGAAAAACCAATAATGTCAAACGTATACTTTAGTTGACGAAGGTGGTCCTAAATATCCTCTAGTTTGTTTCGGAAGACTTTATTCATTTACAGTGATACAAAAAGAGGTTCTTGTTTTGGGTGATAGTCATTACCTACTAGCAAGTTTAATAAATATCTGTGCGGAAATGAAATGTCATGTTAAAATTATAGTTGAGAGCAAGGCGGGCTGGCATTAGTGCGAAGCTAGCTAGACCTATCTGGGATGAACTTCGTTTTAATCCACTGGGAGGTTTGCACGTGGTGTGGCCGCAAGGATTTTCGTCATCATCAGTGAGCTACCTCTATCGCTGAAAAGAAGAATATACAACCAACGCGTCCTGCCGGTGATGACGCATGAAACGGCAAGCTTGGCGCGTTACTAAACAATTTTGAAGCAAACATAGGTTGGCTCAGCGGGCCATTGAAAGAATAGTGATAGGAGTAACGTTAGGGGAGAGGAAACGAGCTTCATGGATCAGAAAAGAACCTCGAGTAGAGGCTATCATAGCTAAAAAATAATAATAAAAAGAAGTGGACTTGGGCTGGCCATGTAGTGAGCCGAACCGAGAACCGGTGGACAATTAGGGTAACAGAGTGGATACCAAGAGATGGGTCTAGAAGAGAGGGGAAGGCAATTAACCCGATCTAGGGATGAAATAAAGAAATTCGGCAAGACTGTGGACTCGAGCAGTGAAGGACAGGAGTGGTTTGAGGTCAATGGGAGAAGACTTCGTCCTGCAGTGAATATAGTAAGCTGTTGTTGTTGATAATGATGATGATAGTGAACTAGGCGTTTTGGACTCCAATAAACTTCGAAGGCATAAAGCACTCCGTAAGTGTTCTGAATGATAAATTTTTAATACTCACTCTAACGCCTGAGGCGCTTTGCTTCCGACCCCTCATTCACGAAGGGCTTTGGTCATGCCGTCTGAGATAGGTTGCTTCGCAATCAATTTGCAACTCAAGCTTTTGAATCACCTCTATCTGTCTATTACGGGTTGCACCGCTGCTCGTTTCTACCTCAACGTACTGGGGAAATGAACGTTGAAGGTGGATTTCGCTGCCTGCCTGTTCGGTCAATTGGCTGTGACTTACGCGCCCTTCTTCGCCTGTAGTGCACCGGCATATACAGCTACCTTTTACTCTAATGACAAGTTTGAACTCATGCTATAACACACCTAGGGCAATGGAACACTTCAAGCTCCGTGTCTAGCTGTTTGGCTGCGACGGACGGGGACACTTCTACACGACAACGCCGACTTGTCCTCTAAGTGAGCCACTTTGCGCTTTCGCAATTAAACCATTGATAATAAGTGTATATTATACGTTTATTCCCGACTGACGGCCGTGACAGAGATAAGAAATTATTCGTGCATGGTCACAACTTCTCTTATTTAAATACCACGTACCTGCACAGCCTTTGCACCTTTTTTTCTCGGAAACACACTTTCCAGCATTTACACTTTCCACACGTGCACCATCGTTAGGCTCTGTTCAGGTTATACAAGCAAAAGCAATATCATAATCTATGAACGTAAAAAAAAAACGGCATGTCACGCGGTTCGGTTGGCTGAGACGAGAAATGACGTCATTCTTGAAATTTATTACGACGGTCTCGGCATCAGTCTGAACCCAGCCTTAAACTGAGTTTTCAAATGCAACCTGTGGGCACTCTTTGGATGCTGGGCTTCGACGATGCGCACTGCACGTGCTTGCAAACCGTTTCCTTTAGCGTTAATCAGAGCAGTACTTATGCTTTGAGGGCCAAAGCCGCTGCCTAATGCGGTGCGCAAGCTGTACAGAGTGCGCAGCGATACTGGCCCACCTAGTGGCATCCCTTTTCCGCCTGCCGTGACCGAGAATAGGAAGTTTTTTTGGATTTGGGATTTAACGTTCGCGGAAGGGGGGTTGAGTTACTACGAGGCTGATGGTATGTGTGCGGAAAAATATTGGCCGCGCTTCCCCTACAGTGCATGGTCGTACCAAGATGGTCGTATAATCTCGAACAATTATTTCGTTACTGTTCAGTTCCTTTTCGGGTTGGGCTTGTTAAAATTACCCCTTTGGGTTTGTATCCTATTCCGGCCAAAATATCGATTCATTTGAGGCATTTGATTCGGTTCAGTTTCAGTTTAACAGCTGGGAAGAAATGTCAATGAATATTTCAGCCCCTTTCTCATGCAGGCTTTCAGGGCTAGTTGCCCAACTTTAGTCAGATATAACTTTAATGATGAGTTTTATCGTATGAAGCAATCAGTTGCTCATGCGCATGCCATTAACAGATGTGAAACGCTAGCCTACGTTTTGCTAGTGTAAAACCCACTGGCCAATCATCGGTTTCTTGCATCACTCATTTGTCCTTGTAGTCAGAACCCCGACTGTTAATAGTAATGAGAAGCTTTCTAGGTCTCACTAATGGCGGTGCCGTAACAAAAAACGTGTGGCAGTAAAGCCAACTTTACACAATGGAGTGCACATGATAAAGAAGAAGACGATGATGACGACGATAAAACACAAAAAAAAAAACTCTACCGAGGAAGAAATCGTACCTAGCTCTTTCGAGTTATGAAGCCGACGTCTTTCCGACAGTGCCATTTCGACAATGTCGCAGCAGTTAGTATTTTGGTCTTTGACTTTCTCCGTGCTACTGGAACTCTAAATGAATTCATTTGAAAGAACTCTGTCGCCACTCAACTTAGTACATTTCTCGGAAAGAAGGCTTCGCGTTTCGCACATCTTTCTCCTTAGATAAAAGAGGTTTTGATTCTTGTCTGCACCCTCGCGCTCTTTGCATTAAAATGTGATGCGTATGCTCACATTCTCTCTGTCTACTGCCACGTACACAAACACGCAACTTCCCTCCCTAGAGCCGAGCACCCGGAGTCTAACATGAACAAGATACCCGACAACAAAAGTCGAGTTGCGCGCCACCGGCTTTCTACAGTCAAGGAGCAAGAGGAGAACACAGATGTGAGTCGATCTGACCCCAAATTCCCGTTTCGGAACAAGAAAAGAGCAAGCCGCAACTCTCCACAGTCGCTCTCCGCGACAGGCGCCCTTTAGAAGGTCATCACACCTGTAGACGCTCGGCGCTCTCGGCATGTAATCTGGTTTCCGTGGCGACTCCACGTGCGTAGGTAATATGCTTCATTTGTTGTCCTCCTACTCATTCGTATAGTCGTAGAAGTGTAAAAAAAATACAGCAACCACCTTGTGCAACAACCGTCGTCATTTCTTTTATTTTCCCAACTCCCTTGGGGTTACACGATCACATACTTTTGATGAGGCTCTATTGACATGAATCACAGCACCGTGTAGCGTTCAACACCAAGCACGACAGTGTTCTCACATGCGGCCGCATGCCTAGCCAGCCCAGGGTCCGCCGGCACCCCCCGCTGCAGGCCTGGACCCCGTGTAACGTCCGGGCGTCACTTTCCCGCCCCGGTCCGGCTGCAACGGCCTTAGCGTTGACACGGCGTCCGCGCTGGAGCCTGGTGCGGTGCAAGGCTCATTGGTGCGATCGTGGCCCGGAACCCGTTGGCGTCGGCTACGTACGTCACTGTTGCGTATATGCCGTTGGCGTCACGGTAGCCGTACGAGCCGGTCTTGGCGTTACTTGCGTCTCCCTTGCTCCTTGTGGAAAAGTGGGTGCCGAACTCGTCCGTGGTGTCTAGCCGAAGCTGTAAGGCTGCGGAGGCTGATGGAACAAGAGATAAATTACCGAAAAGTTGATTTTCTTTTGAAATTTTCATGCGCTACAGTAAAGGATTCCAAAGGAGAAAAAGTGTTTTAGACGGTCCGTATTTTTGCAATCTATGGCGAATAAGCCGCAATATTGCGTATCCTTGTGGTACCACCATTAAGCGGGCAGTACCCTGCCGCATGCTGGGAGCAGATGGTTGTCTAAAAGAGCAGCTATTTGAAGCATGGTATCAGCGTTTATTTTATTGTAAGGAGGTTGTAAAACTGCGAGATGTTTGAACAACTGTTTGTTTTTATAAATAACGGGTGTTATATCGCCCGTAATCTTACGCACCACGCGGAGTTATTTAAAAAAAGCCAGTCTTGCAGATGGCTATGCTTCGAGATAAATGCCTGTGCGTCACAGAGCGCTCCTTAAGAGTTTTTCAACGATCAAAAGTCAAAAGCGGCTACGTTTTAGATACGCTGATGTTTTTGCTAGTATCGAGAGATGGCGATAGTAAAATATATGTTCTGTAGAAGTGTCGCGGGAGGATACAAGAAGGGTTGGATATAGTAGCACTACACACATGGAAGCTGTGTAACTCGTCCCCGGTGCGAGTTACAGCACGTCTCATTGCGAGTGGTTATTTCGCCAAGCGTAAATCAACTTTCCTTTTTTTTCAAATAGTTTAAAAGTCTTTTTAATGTATCTTTTATGTTAACGCTTTCATTTCCAAAACAATGCTGCAAAAGTGCTTTCTGGGATGGGGCGTCAATGATAAACACACCGCTATTTCGGAGCTATAAAAAGCATCCTGTAACAAAACGTGTGCAAAAAGAAAACAGGTATAATAAACTTAATGGTGACTCAACTCGTATTTTATTGGGTAAACATCGCGTGCTGTCGCATGGTCCCAATTTTTAATGTTAAGAAATTTAAGCAATCCAAAAATAGCGTAACAGTTTGTATGTCACTAAATGAACCTCTCATGTAAATAAACCAAAACAACTACTTCAAATCATAATAAATGAATGAACGCCACAACCTAAAACTTTTACACCTTCCGGCAGCTAGGCTATCTCGTATAACCCTGTCGTTATCTGTAAACGAGCGTCCATTTGTAAAGAAATTAATGGGAGCGTTAGGCATCCCAGTCGTTGCTAGTTCCTACGGGTGTTGCTTCTTGCGCTATATTGATGGCCGCCGTTTACGATGTCGTTGGTGAAACAGCCACTCATTTGCAAGTGCTGTTACTCTACAGCGAATTGCTACCGCCACGCCAGCAACCTCATCTCGGTGACGTCAAGTTTCTAAAGAAGATTACAGAAAAGTACTTACACCAGAGGCACCACCACCACCCGCACTATATCCTCCACTCTGGAAGCCGCCGCCGCCGCCACCACCACCGAAGCGGTTCTCGGAGAGGGCGCAAGCGATGGCGCTGACGAGGATGACGGCCTGCATGATGAAGGGCAAAAATACGTTTAGCACAACTTTCACTTGCACTATAGAAAGTGCTTTAAAAGGCAGGGCTTTTAAGAGGGACATTAAAAGACAGTTCGCTACTTTTGGGAAGCTCTATTCCGAGATATGTTCTGTTTTATCTAGAGGTAGAGATGCCGTCATAAGTACTTGGGCCAAGGTTTTGAAAATTTCACCAAGTATTTGTCTTAGTGGCTTTATGATAGCCGTTACCAATTTAGAGGAAGCCTTTTCTATTAAGAAGGACTCCTTTAAGCCCACGCCAATGCAGCCAGGCAGTTTCCAGAGAACAAATTCCTATAAATTTACGAGACCCAGTTTTAATTACTTTTAAAGGCACCTCTACATGAACACTTTCGCCTTTCTGTCGCCACGAAAGGCCACTGTAATTTTTTTGCGCACCCCGACAGCTAACCATTACCTTTTACATCACTTAAATCTGCAGAGTAGCACGATCAAGTACTCCCCGACACTAATGTATGTAGCAGGAGTCTTCTGTCATTCCCTTAGAGCAAGTGACCTTGCTGTTCGGCATTACTTTTTGCGTGCACTGTTGTAGCAGCTCAAAGTTAGTTCTTAACGGTAACCCAAAGATTTAGAACCGATCCTCGCTATAATTTGAATACCAGTCGAGAGAGAAATGGTATACGTTCAATGACACCCGTAACTTTATACCTAACAGGATAACTATCTGTAGAGGGCTGAATATAGAAGTAACGTTTGATGATGACGAAAGAAATGATATCGCTTTCGTGGGTCAGCTGTACTCGACGTCTTAAACCCTGCCGATGAATCTTTGCTACGTCAAAATGAGGGCAATATCGTTCCGCTCAAAAACAAAAGGGCACCTTATTTGTCACTAGTGTCAATTGGTCCTTCAATGTTCGATCTTTTAGTGATCAATCTTACACCGATATTTACACGGATAAACAAGCGCTCACTAGTAATTGCAGAACATCGTTTTCTGTTCAGGTGACCGCCTGCGCATCAACCTTACCTTGGCGATCATATCCACAGTAACTGTGTACGGACGCTGCGTTTCACTGAACTCGCACTGAGCTTTGACAAGTGTGTGTGTGTTGGGGCTTCCGCTGCTGTCCACTTATATACGGGTGACCTGGCTGGACGCTGCGTCAGTGGTCGGGATAAAGGGGAAAGGGCTCGGGATTTCTCTTTTTGCCGCGCGACGCGGTCAAAGAGGGCGAACGGCATTATCGTCGGAATGATGCAACCGGGGAGGCGTCTTGGTTTGTGCGCTCACTGTTTGCTTTTCTCTTCGCGCTGCTGCTGCGGCGGCCCCGAGCGCTTTCATCTTTCTACGCGAAAACTAGGAAGGGTACTGTGACACCGCACTCTGGCATCCGGTAAGACGAACAGGGAGCTGAAAGGCCCGGGCTATTCTCAAAAGACGCTGCGCGGCCTGGAAAATCGGGGCACTGGACATGTGCGGCCCGCTTGGAGTGGAAGCCGAGGAATTTGTGGATTTTACTAGTACAGTCTCTATATATATCTATGAAATAAAACCTTGAAAAAGCACGCCGCAGTAGCCCTACCACCAAAGGAAGTGTCTTCATCATGGCCCTCTGTCAACAGTCCTATTGCCCCAAACTTGTTTACGGTTGCTTACATCCTTATTAATCGCTCATTGTTTCTTTTGATTATATATATATATGTGTGTGTGTGTGTCTCAGTGTGTGTTGTGTATGGGTAAGTGGGAGGGTGGGTGCGAGGTACGACACTCGTTTCAAAAACGTCCGACTGTTTGGACTATTTATTCTGCATACATACATACATACATACATACATACATACATACATACATACATACATACATACATACATACATTACATACATTACATACATACATACATTACATACATACATACATACATACATACATACATACACTTAGTTCACGCGCTGTCTGCTTTATGCGAATGGCCTGACCAAGAGTAGAAAACACTTTAAAACGTTCTTTAGCCACCACCAGTGAATATTTTGCATTCGTTTCTAGCGAAATAAAACCACTTGGGATCAAAGCGCGTCATGTTGGGAAGTAAGATGGCAAAGCTGAGATGATGTTGTTGAGCACATATATATATATATTGCTAATAAAATGTGGTTGTTAGTTCACATTCAAAATAAGCTGCATAGGCGGACGCAGCCAGCACACGCTGAATTCACCTCTGGAAAAAAGACGCTATTTCTTTTTTCATTTATCCGCGAAAAGTTATTCATGTGTCACTTATCTTCTTGAATGAACTCGTTCCTCTGGGTGCGCTCTAAATTGCGCGGGGGACAAATATCAGATCCAGTGTTACCCAATTGCGTTTCATGGCCCCTATATCATTTATTCCCCATACAGGGCATTTCTCTGACACCTGGCTTATTCCGCATCCGCCCCAGATCGAGTAGCGAAAGTCTTCTCAAACCTTACACAATGCTCGGGGATAAACTATGGTCGTCAGAATTGGCACATTAAGGCATACGGTATTTTGAGGCATGGGGTATTTTTGTGCGACAGCCCAGGGATGTAACGTACATTATATGTACCGTAGTACAACGTAACTTATGGAAAGTTTCTCGATAAGCGCCCTGTAAAAAACTTGCATTTACAGTTCCCGCATACCAACATTATAAGAAAGGCTGGTAAAGAGAACAATATTGTAAACTAGCAGAAGTGCAGCATGTAGAAAGAAAAATGTGCGGCTGACGTAAAGTGACATGACCACCTCAATAGCGAGATGAACGGTTTGATAATGCGTGGGCGTATAAATAACTTTCATTTGTTTATGCGCAATCCACCTCGATCTACAAAGCTCTTCAATCGTAGCGGTATCTTATTCGAACCGTTTTTCTTTTCGTTTCTCCAGAGAAAGTTACAAATGAATCCAGCCTGCCCAACACTAAATATAAACAAAAACCGCCACACAGGAGGTGCGTCGCCCTCGAAGAGAAACAGAAGAACAAAATGCGAAGCTGCATTACAGAACGCTCGGGGAAGGGGTGTGGAGATATAAGAGAGGGGGCTGTAATTAAAACTGCCCTTGGCACTGGAAGCGCACTTGGCGTCAGACGTGCTTGTGGTTGCGAGCGCAAGGTTGTTTCTCTCTTTTCTTTTGCGGCTTCCTCGCGCTCCAGTTGCACTCTAGGGTGTATTTAGGCCAGACTAAATGAAGATCGCGGGTGTACTGTTTCCCAGAGAAGGTCGTTTTGAGGCTAAGGGCCTAGTTGCTGTTGTGCGAAAAAATGTCATTTTGCTGCGATTATTGTCGGGTAGAGAAGTGAGCGTCCCGGCTAAGAGCACATCAGAGTTCGAATGGACGTTCAAGCCTGGTCCCCCATAGCAGGAGCCCAATGTGTTGCCAACAGTGATACTATGCTCCCTCGTGGGAACAAGCCTAAAAATTTTTGGGCCCACATGGCGGCATCAACTTCTTCGACTGGAATACGGTTTCCATTCGTTTATGAAACTGCTAGGTGTATATTTTCCCCAGTTCGATTTTATTTGTTTCGCTATTCGGCGTAAATAAAAAATGTTTTGGCTCAGTAGCCTAAGGATTCGTCGGCTTTGTAACGAATCGAACCGTCCCGGGTTGGAGTCCCAGTTATTAAATCCCCCAATGCGTATATCTTCCCCACGATCTGCGATTTTATTTGTTCAGCAAAATTTTCTCTTACCTAAACTGTGTTCATTCGCTTCGTAAATAAAATATGGTTTGGCATCCCTTAGAACGATATAGAGTGGAGTACACGGCATGTAAAGCTTTTAATTAACGGTATGCATCGAACCGTAAGCGCCGGACTTGTGCATGTTTTACTACGCGAACAGTGCAAGCTTGGTTTGACGGTACTGGAACACTCTTCTTTGTTATTACATCCCCCGAAAAAAATACATCCCTGCTTTTTGGCAGCTCTTTAAAAAAATGCAAGTTTCGCTCCGGAAATAGCGAACTTGCACCTACTGTTAATTATATGCTTGGCAGTAGCGATGTCCTTTAAGCGTGGGCATGAGCCATGCCTGCAGAGGTGGGTATGCGTCTGAACGCAGATGTGTTCGCATATTTAGAGCATGCCCTTTATTTGGAAAGTAATATTGGCCTAGTCCAGCGAGTTTTAGGGTGCGTGAAAGTTTTACCTTGAAGCGATACGACATCACTGACCGCAGCCGTGGCGCCGGCGACTAGGCCACCCGTCGGCTAGTTAGAAAAGTACATGGAGTGACTGGCTCACGTCGCCGAAAGAGACACGTCAGTTGACGACGAATGTTTGAGGCGTGAACACGCGCTCCCCGAAAACTGATTATGTAATCTGCTACCCCCGCTGTACCGAAAGTCGCTTTCAGCGTCGGACCACCCTGCAGATGCCGCTCGGAATTTCGAAGGAGTTAGAGCCATGACGAGAAAATACCACTTCGTTTAATTTCAAAGAACTAGGATTCAGTATCTCACTCAGCTCCATTGCATCCAGAAAAGATGTTTGTTGAACGAAAAAAAAAGAAAGAAGTATTTAAAAACTTTCAAATTTCGCACCACAGTGACGTGTTATGAGTAAGAATGACGTCGTACGGGCCAACAATAAAACATAATTTTCAGTGCGTTAACTGCACGTTATCATTCAAGTGATGCGGTCAAATGGAACTAGAGGCCCCATTACAGACGTCCAGTCATGTGTCGTCGCGACAGGTAGGTTAGGCAGCCGCCAATCGCACAAACAAGGTGCCGTGACGTCATAGAAAAGTTGCGGGAAATTGGCTAGGGGGTCGCGACTACTTCACACATTTTCTTTAAGATCTCCGTTATTTGTTCGAAGATTGCGATGATATTGGTATCATTGCTATCGCGACTAATCAGTCTTTTTTAATAAACCCAACTTGTATTTTGTATTCATTGCTCCTTTAAAGTGGAAACGTGCGTACGAGCGTGCGTAGCGGCAGATTGAAACGAGTGAAGAACGGGAACTTTGGAGTGGCTGAGCGTCGGAGAAGAATGCATAAAGTACGACAGCTATTGCCTTCGACTTCAACGAGGATGACGACTTTGGAAACTGACAAAACGAGGGTTCTGAGTGCTTGCAGTACGGAACGTTCGACTAGCCATATTGTTCGGCTGGCAAACTGTGCTTCGGCTGCTTTCGCTTGCACAACCGGTCCTAGCCGAGCTAAGCCGCTGCCATTTTTTTCAATCAATTTCCTATGTGGTTATATGTCGTGTGTGGCGGCCAAGTGACAGGCGTAAGAAATTCATGATGTAACATTTGAAACGACGATCCGCTTCACTTGCTGTATTTATTTAACGAATATACAAACGGGGGTCTTTCCACAGAAGGTGAGGTGGGATCCTCTACAGCAATGCACGCTCCGCCCAACATCATGTCCAACGCGTCGTTTACGGGCAGCCAAACTATCCTTCCTTGAAAGTTACTAAGTGTACGCGGTTTCGAAACTGAAATACCTTTATTTTATTAGTGCCCCTTAAATGTAAGGAAGGGAGAGGCGGAGGGGTTAGGCGACACCTGGTGTCTCAAATCGCGGGTTGCAAAAACGTGGTGCGGTAGCCTTGATGAGGTGCCCATGCGGTCGTGTCGGGGGCTACAATATACTCTTCGTAAAGAAAGCTAAATTAAAAATAGCCCTTCCAAATTTACGGGTTCAAATTCGCGACACATATAATGCTATGCAAGATGAGAAAGTTGCAGCCTTCTCGTCGTGTGACTATCCGCACGATGTCTTGTAGGTTTGGCGATGGAATTGCAGTGCAGGCGTTGTTGAGCGACTGAGTGTTCGTATTTAAAAGAAACATGAGGCTGCCCGTTTTGCTCCCGTAGAAGCCCATCTATTCAGAGCCGAGGGTTATTCCAACATATTTACAATGTACTTGACTGCGAACTGCCTCTATAAGAAAAATAGATGAAGCCTGGCGTAATCTTAGGTTCGTCATAGCGGCCAGTGGCATATAAATTGTTTCGGTATAATTTCCATGAAACAAGCGTTACTACCTCCATAGGTGGCCGTGTATAGTGTCACTAGATAAGGTTAAAGAGTATCCACACCCTTTTTGTGCTATTGTTCCTTGCCGCCGGCATGTTCATTTGTCAGTACGCAACACGTGACATTTTTTTTACAATGCGACGGTTCATGTGCGCCCTAATTTTGTTGTTTATGCGTTTTAGACCGTCAACTCTGGTGGACTTAGCTTGTCTGCCCTGCCCTGTGGCGTCGCGCGGCTATGGTTGCTAGTGGCGCTAGAGTGGCTTCTAGCCACCATAGCGCGGCTAACGTCGTTCCGAAGGCGAATAAACGATAACTCCTCTAGCAGCATTTCAGCAGCAGAAGTGTGTCCAAAGATGCTGTTTTTCTGCATCTTTGGCAGTTTTGTTAACAAACAATCCGGTAGAAGTTAGTGACGACGACGTAGAAGCGGCAATCTCGAAACACTGATAAATAAAACACTGGCCGCCGTTGCTAACTTTCGTGCCTTAGTGACAGTACTGTAATATTTTGTCTAGTGACACTAGACGTGCACTGACAGCAGACGGCGATTCTGTAACGGCTGCATTTCATGGTGAATTTATTATGACAAGTAAATGAAATTTGGCGAAATGATACCGCCGTCCTAGCAGCCAATTTCAGTACACGTTTTTTCCAAGATACATAAATTTGAGAGTTATGGATAATTCGATTTTTTGTTCCAGTTGACGCAAAGGGTACACAGACGGACATCGCCTACCGCCCCCGGCAACCCGGAAAACGTCAATGGCCACCCCTCACCAGCCAGAGACGCGTCAGAAAGAGCCTTTCGCCAAAGGCACTATAGTCTGGACGTGTACCGCACCAAAGGCAGCCGGCCGCTTCCTTGCACCAAACGTGCCCCCCTCTCCTCACCGGAAGCAGCTACAGAGACACGAGCCGAAACAACACCGATCCGTTCACCACGCCTTCGCAGCAGGGTACCGAGGGCTCGCGAAAAGATTTGGCGTGTAACTCGTTCGGCTACGCCCTCACGGCGTGGAAGTTCTGTCCGTGGCCGATTCGCGCGTTTCTCGCTAGTCGGAGGCGGCCAGTTCCTTGAGCTCTACTCGTGGACGACTTTCTGCTGCGCCGTTGCTTTTGAGTCGCATTGCAACGCGGTCCGTGTACACCCAGAAAGCAGAGACTGCCAGATTGCCAGTTTTCACGCAGGCAGCCATCGTTGCCGCGACCTGGCGCCATCTCGCGGATACCAACCGAGATGACGCACGGATCCAACGCTTGTTTCACTTTCTGTGGTCCCACGTAAACCATTTCGTGGAGGCCGGCATATAAGACTTTTACGGATGAAAAAACGCGTCAATGAAGAAGTAGCCCATGGTCGTATGACAGCCACGCGAAGGCAGGGCTTTAGAAAATTTACCATTCCTTCCCAAAGGAAGTTGAGAGAAGTGCAAAAGCTAAAAGTTCGACCAACCTTCGCTGAACGTGCGCCCTATCGAACGTGAAACAATCAAAGAACCAAATCGCAAACGGAGAAGGAACCCATGCGACGGGTTTTCGCGCACTAAGTGCATCTACGAACGATCTAAATGTATACGGATACGTGGTTGATGAGATAAAGGTCTTAATTCTTTTACCGCAATCATCAACCGTTCCTTTATCGCGATTTTCAGGTAACGTTGTTGACATAATGTAATCCCGGTTTTACGCACGCGCCGTGTATCCAGAGATTTTATCACAGCTTTTCGGTTCTAACCGGTCTATGGGGAAAGGCACTAGTTTTCTTTACGGGACGACTGTCGGTCCCACAGAGAAAGCTTCGCTTTAGAAGTAAACCTGGCAGTAGGCATGCGGCTCAAGTCAGCAGCTACTTTCCCGAACTTTAGATCTGACGCATTACGGCCCGTTTGAGCGATTGTTGAACGCTGACTAAACCAAACGCGTATTCAATAGGGATTATAAATTTGCAAAGCGAGGTATATGGGCTTGAACGTTAGTACATATAATTTTTGTAGCAGTATAAATATTATTATTCGTAATGCTACAAAAAGAATATGCACTTAGCGAGCTTCCGCGCATGGACAACCAAAATTCCAGCAGTGTCTCTGACGCGCCCAACCTAGGAGGTGTGATGGGTTGGACTTATCCTTAGGCTGGGTAAAAAGTCGGTTGTAATAAAGAAACAACGTTACCCTCTTCAATGTATTCTCTTACAGCAAGGAACAATTCTTTGTGCGGTATAGAATAAAACAGATATAGAATAAAACAAGAGGGTAACGTTGTTTCTTTCCAGAATGCCTGTGGCTTGACTGTAGACAATTTTATGACTTTGCTTGAATTTTATCTGCAGTCTACATTTGTATCTTTTAAGGACGAGTTGTTCGTGCAGCGAAGGGGTGTGTGTATAGGATCATGCGTGGCGCCTGTTCTCTGTGAATTTTCTTCTTGGCCAGTATTGATCGAAATCTAGAGCGTGACCTTGACGAAGAAATAGTACTTAAAGTTTTTAGATATGTCGATGATTTCCTGGTTTTTGTAAAGGCATCACCGGTATTAACTAACCTGGACGCTACTAACAAGACTTTAGGCGAGTTTAGACGATTGGGGAAAGGTCTATCTTTCACCCATGAGCTGCCTCACAATGACTGCCTGCAGTTTTAAGATATTAACATGACGCTTTTATCAGACCCACGTTTGTTGGTTGTACCGGCCAAGAGTGCGGAAAGGCCTGCTTCCGTATGGTTCCGCGCACTCCAAGACTGTTAAAAGGGCCATTGCGTGTTCTTGTCTACAAGGTGCTCTGACGAAGTCATGCCATCACAGGGTGCAAGAGAGCTTCGTCGCTCATGTTGCCAGGCTGCAGACGGCTGGCTTTCCTGTGGTCGTTTTGACAGCGGTAGCCGAGTCGTTGCTACAGAAGGTGAAGGGCAGGGCCGCATACAGGACGGACACCCCTAAGCGCAAGAAACCGGTGGTTGTACCCCATGTTCACAGGGTGGCACACCACCTCAAAAATGTAGCCAACAGGCACAGAGTGCCGGTAGTCTTCTCTGCCCCCCGGAAGTTGGCTAGTTTGTGCCCCAAAATCCTGAGAGGACCGGACAACAAAAAAGACTGCCTGAAGGGACATACCACACCGTATGTGGGTTGCGCAACTGGGGTTGTATACATGATTCCGCTTGTATGCGGGAAGGTTTACATTGGCCAAACTGGCCGATGTGTGAACGACCGGCTAAGAGAGCACCAGTTGTCAATAAAGAATGGAACTGGCTCGCACCTTCCGCACGACTGCAAAAACTGTGAAAACAAGTCCTGCAAGCCGCAACTGGAAAAACCACAGTGCTGGGCCGGAGCAAGGAAAAGGTGGCAGGGAACTAATAGAGGCCTTTCATATACGAAAAAATGGGTGATAACTGCGTTAGCGAAGCGTCACTATCTTTGTATGGTAGTGAGTATGAATTTTTAAACGCGTCCTTGTGATTAAACGCATGCGACTGTGCGCATGTGCACGGAAGGGTATATAGGTGCGTAGGCTGTTTCTGAATAAATTTAGTTGTGAGTCTGCGCCTGGTTTGTTGTCCTCTTCTTCCGTCCCGTCCTTTTGCGCAGTTTTATTGTTATCATGGAACACCAACTAGCCCAACAACGTGCTTTACTTAGGTTGGAGGCCGCGTGGTCCCGATTTGTGTAATGGTGCAACGTTTGCAAGTTTCGAATGATCTGGAAGAAGTCCTTCATTCAGTGACCGCGAAAATTCTTTGATAATGCGGCCGCACATGATGATAGCGGAGGTATAGGTAATTCTTCGTGCCCCATGCCACTGGAACGTTTCAAACGAAGAGGCAGCTGCTCGATTCCGCTTATAGCAAACTCAGTATCACCCATGGGTTCAGCACAAAGGAAACCACATCTAAAGTGATCAGTACCAGGCCGCCGCTCAGTAAAAACGGAACTAAAAAACGCATTGAATCATGTAGCTTTGTGGCGACTATCAAAAACTAATGCACCAGTACATTCCAGAGCCAGAATCGACACTTGGTCCATTCTATTTGATTTAATAAAGCGCCATAGTTCCTTCGGGATGTCCACAAACACAATGCGCTCGTTAAAAGAACAAAAGAAACAGTTTTTGGCTTTCCTAACGGCTTCTTTATTCCCATTCGTCACAGCTTCCAATTTTACTCAATTACACGTTAATATTTCTTTTGAAAGCTGCATAAATATTTACCTTTTTGTTACTGACATGATGGACTGCTTTAGTGAACTATGATTTATCGTTATTACGGCGTGAAGTCAGTACCCACTTTGAAACGTACCGATCACGCAGTTCAGAATTTTTACATTTGAGAACTTCCCACAAATCCTGAACGCTATAACTTTCGGAAAATGTTTCGAAAACGTCATAATACCTGTCAAGGGAGAGTGAAATCTCAGCAAAGTTAGCTTTCTGATAGCTATCAATGCGCCCATTACCGGTGTCTGGCAATCGCGCGTACTGAAGTGACATCTCACAAAAAACTGCTTTTATTTATTTATTTATTTAAAATACCTTACAGGCCTCTGTCCAGGGCATTGAGTAAGGGGGAAAGAGTTACAGATCATTCATCACAAAATCACGAGTTAAAAAAACACATCAGAACAACTTATGATGACAAGGTTCGCAATACACGTGCAAGTTCTAAAACGATAACCAGAAAAGGAAAAGTCAGTATCATATCGCACACACGTAGGCTGCACACAAACATTGCAAGTATACTGAACGCTAACACGCTAGTAGGTAAACTGGGCAACAACCAAAGATACCCAAATATGCGCAGACGAAGTGCACCAATCAGTTTCTGCAGTCTTGAGTATGCGCAACGGAAAGATCACAGGAAAAAACGCAGAACATACTCGCGCTCGTAAAGAGACATTTCCAGCATGAAATGTTCGTACTCAGGCAAAAAGTGCGACACTGGCAAAAAAAAGAAAGAAAAATAGTAAGCACGTGCTAAGACAGGTTGTTTTGACCTAGCTTACGCCGGTCGCTTACGTCCCTTACGCCGGGCAGCACCTGCGGCAAGCAAACTCCTGCCGAAATATTTGTCAAAAATAAATCCAGAATATTGTCGCCACGCATTAGTTGTGATACCAGTTGAGAGAGCGAAAATGAGCTGCACATGTTAAACACCTTGATGCCCAGTGTGGTTCGCCCTTCTTGCAAAGCAGCTATGTGGGGCCAATTTACACCGGGTAAGGTAAAGTCACTGCCTATAACCAAGTTATTTGGTAAATAAGTTCAATTCCCTTTACGAAGTCTCTAAGCATTTGATGTGAACTACGAAGTGGACTGTACAGACAAGACACCGATAAATTTGCACCATTTCTGAGGCTAATTTGGGCCCACAGAACTTCCCATAATCCCACGTTAACTTTGAGCGCGCGAGAGATGATTCCGTACTTGACAAGAGTGAATGCGCACCCACTATGGCCATCCTAGTCTTTTCGATAATAAACATAATTTGAAGGAAATACTTCATTATCATCAATGCCAGCATATAACCATGGCTCCCTACCAAGTCTGACTGCCGGATTAGTTATGTCAATAAGGCTGGAAGGCCCTTTGCTACTTTGTTCGTTTACGCTTCGGCAATGGACGACCAAAAAAAAAAAGAAGTGGCAGTTTTTCTGTTTCTCTTATAATGAGGTGCGCTGTGCTTTCCCACTTGGTTCATCATAAACACACTTTGATTTGGGTATATAAAGAGCTTCGTATCTAATATTTACTTTGTCGGTTTCTTCCGTAGTTTCTTGGCATATTCCTAAAGCCGCTTTCCTTTCATTCCAACAGATTCGGAGAAGTCTTTCGAGATGCTTACATAACTGCCTTTCTACATTTTGTCGTTAAATAAAATGCACTCCTTGACTTTGCACGCCAACTAAGCGTTACACGGTGGCAGTTACCGAGATTAAATTTGCTCATGTTTGGGGCTAGTTCAGTTTGCACATCGTCAATGGATACGACTGACTTGCAGGAGCTACACTGTAACGCAAACTAGCCGGAAATGGAGTTTTAATCAAGTAATGTGCCCTGAAAAGTACCTATAGCAAAAAATGTACTCCCTAGGCATGATCTAATGAAGTGGACGAACCTCCATGGTAGTACCGTTGCCCATCCGGGTAGCAAAAGGGAGGATTTAGAACGACTTAACACCATTTGTGAGATGGCGTTCGGTTCCTTGTATACTACCACGTCCACAATAAACGCCGTATCTGAGGCAATCATCTCAAGCGGGCGGTCGGCATGTTAGTCTTCTGTTGTCTCAATGCACCAGCACTTCAACCATGGCCTAATGCTAATTAGCACGAGTAAGCAGGACGCGACGGTTGCACGCAGCTACAAAACCAATACCGTACGTATACCCGTATAGATGCTTCAACCAGCGCGATCACAGGCAGAGAGCGCGGCCGTGTTGTCTCAATCTGTTTATTTTGGCGATAGGTGTTGTCAAACTCTGCTGCTAACGAAGAGGCAGTTCTCGCCGTTGCAAACAATTGCAATGTTCATCTGCTTCGCTTGCTTGCGCATACATAGACGATTTAAATTCTCGTGCCACCGCACAACAGACCCGACTGCAGCGACTCAACTTGCCCTGGCGGCACGACTGGCTGCTCGGATGTAAACAACCTCTGTGCTATCAACGCAGCGCGGCCGGTGACTCGGCGCGGCCGGAGCTTCAAGCCTCGCCTTGGGCCGTCGTTTTTTCTTATTTGTGAAGGACTAGTAGTGCCATTTGGTGGAAAGATTTTCATGTGCCCCTGTCACACGAGGAACGGCCGCAAACAGCATTTGGATACGGCGACAGCTGTGGACAGCTCGCTGGTAAGTGGTCTTTCATCAGTCGATGGGTTTGTCAAACGTTTGGATAGGGTTAACAGCGAAGTACCCGGGTACCCGTGCCGCTCACAGCACGTACACGCACGGGCAAAGAAAAAACCGCACACTCGTATTATTTTACTTGTTTTTGGGTTTTGGGGTATGCGTTCGCATTCTTTTGTAGGCCGGTTTGTAACAGGGCATTCGAGGATAAAATCGTTTGTCGCGCGCGGCGTCGTTTCAAAGCAACGTGACGGTTACTTCGTGCTGGCGAAAATCAGCGCAGTCAGACGGAAGCGGGAAGGAAGGTAGAGAGATCGGGAAAGATGGCGCTAATATATAAAAGAAAGCGTAATGCAAGACGAGAAATATAACACAACCCGCCTGCATTTCTCCTAACTTCAGGACAGAGCCGCACACGAGTACGTTGTCACAAACTCGAGCGTACGACGTCTAAAAGTACCATATATTTTTTTTCATTTTCAACATGACCTGAGCCACTTATCTTCTCACTGCCGCGCATGCAGACCTGATTGTGTCCCTGTGTTTGAGCGCACAGCCATCCTTTTGCGACATAAGAACCAGGAAACGCGAGAAATTGTAGAAGCCAGCCACATCAGAAAAGCTGGTTCCGAATGTATCAGTCATCCCTCTATCGCCCTGCTTAATCAAGAAGTCGCATATTTAGACGCACATTGAGCGCTATTTCGGTGTTTCTTCTGGGAATGCGTGTTGGGGGTGGGAGGGGGGTCTTAATCCATGTATGATGCGGTTACCTTTGCTGATTTTTCGCCTTTCGTGCACCTCAAAGTTCGTTTTGTGGTTTTGTTGTTACGGTTTTTTAGTATTTTCGGCTGAGTGCGCCGAGAACTGTGACGCATTGGGGGCGCGGCAGTTGGGCGCTTGGGCATATAAAGCTTTGAATTGTGCAATAACAAACTAGTTGCGAGTGTGCGCTTGTGCCGTCTTCATGTGTTCTTGTCCTCGTTAATTTGCCCGCAGTTTATTTTTCGCAATGCATAATTACCAACTCGCCCAACTCGCAACCCTTTTACAGATCCTATACTCCGTAAAAATGAGTTGCCTGTCCTTTTAGGTACGGCAAAATCTCGCGCAGCGCATCATTCTGCCAGGGGGCCATATCCTAATGTCAATGCACACACTATGAAAGCAGCTTGCACTTAATGCGTCACATTGTCTGCTGATAAGCATTTTAGATTCGCCCCTCTCCTCATCACTCACTTCGTGGAGATGGCGGGATTTTCTTTCATAGCTTGTTGTCACTGCAGTAATTAATAGCAGGATCAGTCCTACCAATCACAGAAACGGTTCGTTTCACGTTGAAAATACTCACAGTAACACACTTTGCACCACACGGAGGAACAATCGGTTGCAGTGATGAGGCATAAGGGTAACTTGTTGTTAAAGGGTCATTGAAGACAACCAGCAAGTTGATTTCAAACGGAAGTCGGACCTCCGCATAGCCATTTCAGCATTTATTTAGTGCCAAGATGCCTTAAGTGCTGAGAAATCGCTGTTCAACTGCTCATCAAACGTGACGCAAACACGACTGCAGTCGCTGTTTGCATCAGGATAAACCGGAAGCAAGTGAAGCAGCGGTGATTAATAGCAGTATACAAGCAACTGAATACAACATTACCACGTACCAAGCAGTTTGGTCAGTTCCGGTCAAATCGCTCATGCTTCCCCAAACTCCCCTGTCATTTGCCGTTCGAGACCACTAAGCAAAATGTTTCTCCATTGGACCTGTGATCAGTATTTACGCTTCACTGAAGAAAAACATAGCCTTTTGCGGCCCCGCAAGTTTTGGCGTCGAACGATTTTCTCATGCGTAGCTCGCATGCTCCCTTGGAAAGCGGTACTGCCACCCCAAGTATGGACGAGTAGCACCATCCAGCGGCAGCCAAGAAAGAAGTTGTGCGCGTCAGGCCACTTAAGCCCTTCCGGTGAAAACGTGTTTTTGCTAGTTTCAACCTTATTTAAAAAAAATGCCAGGTGTAAGAGGGGTATAATAGTGTTCTCCGTGAGCTAATAGAGAGACTTGCATTTTAACTTCACTGTCATTTAAAGTTGTGCTCGAGTATATTGTGCGGAAGTAATATCTTTTTTATTGCTGCAAAAGCCACGATGGTTAATGTACTGGCACTTGGTTTTATGAAGCCTTTGCATTCCTAATTTAAGTACTGAAATTCGCAGGGAACCTGGCATAACAATTTTATTACTGTACCGAATTATTAAGTTCATTTAACCATAGTGTCTGTTTTGAATTTTACATGTGGGGCATTTTTTTTTCTTTTTTGCTTTTTCAGGTAGTTGTTCCTTTGACTCCCTGCCTGCATTCCGCGAACGGGGAAATTAGCCTCCGCATCGATGGCCAGAGTGTCTTGACTGCATCATCTTTACTGGGAGCACTGTGTAGTCTGTTTGCATCGTTCTGGGTTTTCAACATTCAATATCCCAAGAAGGCACACAGAGCTCTAACGTTTGTGGAACATGCCTTTTTGGACCTTGCCA
Organism: Haemaphysalis longicornis; assembly: GCA_013339765.2. Classification (NCBI taxonomy): domain Eukaryota; kingdom Metazoa; phylum Arthropoda; class Arachnida; order Ixodida; family Ixodidae; genus Haemaphysalis; species Haemaphysalis longicornis. Next base: position 180,985,422 of record CM023450.1, read on the forward strand.
GCACCAAACCACGTGTGAAGGATTTAGAACTAATTAACTTTTATCGCATCAATATCCCTCACAAATATTTTATTTGTTTTCAATCCTGTAATCATTGAATAGTAGTTTAAAGTATTTCGTATTATGTTTCTGACGTTTTTTTTTTTTTTTACTGAACAGGGGATGTTTGATGGGCCCTTCTGTATGCTGATAATACAGCTATTTTTTAGTGAAGCAATAATATTAACCAACTAATATAACTTGAAACAATTATCTAAATAATGTTGGCAACTGGTGCAAAATGAATCAACTCAAAATTATCGGAAAAACACGAGTTACATGGCTTTTTCTTCTCACTCTGAAGAAGCTGTCGCGATACCACCCATTTTGTTCTATATCCTTGCAATTAACCCCTCAGACTGGGTCACTTTTCTTTGCGCATTTGTGTCTTTATAAAAACGCACTGGTATTTTCCGCAGCATATCTCTCGTTCTTTATATTACTCATTTATCCATAGCCATCTCATTGCTGTCTGTCTCCTACATCATTTATCTCTTGTGCCTTTACCATCTACAAAATTGCTCGTTACCTTTCAATATCAAATCGTTACACAGCTCTCGCTCATTTCACCACCAATTGAAAACATTTTTTGTTGTTTGTAAACCACTGCAACCATTTTTTTTCACTTTGTGTACTGAGTACTGATGCGCACTGATAAGTACTCACGCGTTCTCAATCCTCTAGTATTATATAATGATGTCATTACCATGCCGTTGTGTTTGTGCCTATATGTTTTTCGCCGTATTTTCCAGTTCTTGTAGTTATATTGTTTTCTACAGTTTGTTCAACTAGCACACAGATCGCTCATTTCACACCAACTGAATTTTTTTTGTTGCTGTAAACCACTGCAACCATTTTTTTCACTTTGTGTACTGAGTGCTGATGCGTTCTGATAAGTTCTGATAAGTGCTGACGCGTTCTTGATCCGCTATTATGATATAATGATTTCACTTACCATGTGGTTGTGTTTGCGCCTATCTTTGTTTTTCGCGTATTTCCAGTTCTTGTAGTAATATTAATTCTACGGTTTGTTCAACTAGCATTCTATTGCTGTCTTCCATTCCTAACTGGCGTGTTTTTAGCAATTTACCATTTTTGCTTTCTTATAGGAGGTCGCCCTAAGTTTTTATTTCGGAGCCTCCTTGTGTACACCATGTGCCATGTAAACTTGTAGGCGAAATTTCGTTTGAAATAAACGTGAAACCGAGAAAAGCCGTATGAAATCAGTACTCCCGCAGGGAACTAGAAACTCTCCCTTGTGGCCTTTGAAAAAACTCCTTTCGGAAGTCCTACAAAACCGCCCCAACTTTGCAAAACTCCATTCAAAGAAATATAGCTTCCCTTGAACCTCCTAAAAACTCCCTCGCGAGGCCTACAAAACGTTAAAACTCCATGCAAAAGAAGTAAATGCTTCCCTTGAACCTCCTCAAAACGCCCCTAAATAACATAAGTACTTCCCAAGGGAGCCATAATAGGCTTCTATTCAACCGCCTAAAAAGTCCATAAACATCACTTAAAAACGCCTTGAGGAAGTAAAGAATACTCCATTTTGATCTCCTTAAATTCTCCCTAACATTTCTTAACACTCCCTAACTACCTTCTTTCTATCCCCTAAAAACACCCTGTTTGAGGAGGTAAGCAAAACCTCCCTGTTCCATGCAGTAAAAAAAACTCCTACAAGGAGGATCACTAGAGGACAGGCGAAAAAGAACCTCTAGGGAGTATATGGGTGGAAAAAAAGTTTAGAGTGTAGTACGCGCTGCTCAGCCGAATCGTAGGTTTCGCGCTCGTGAGTGTTTTCCATACCGTAGAAAACCAAGCTCCATCTTCTACATCGGTTTTCTAAATAATCTAGTTTACTGTCTAGAAAGTTTGCAGCACCAGTTTGCAGCTCCTGAATGCTATAATTTGCTCCTCTAGGCTAAATAAGCGAGCATTTACGGCTTGCATAGCCACCTCGTTTTCAATCTTATGTGTCTCAGTCGTCGACAGTTTCGTTTTTAACACCAGAGCTGTTTAGGCCGACACCAATCCGTCCGGCACACCATAAAACCCCGACGCCGCAAGAAAAATAATGTGATTAAGGAGGTCCCGGGAATCGAACCTGGGACCTTTACGGCGTGGAACCAGCAACCTAACCACTTGATCTTTCCAAAAACCCGATGGGTACTGGTTTGCAGCGATGGGGAGCAATAACATGTGCAGCCAATTCGAAAGAAAAAAAAACGTTTCCCGTGGCCGGAATCGAACCAGGGTCCTTCGAGTTATGAAACTTGCGTCTATCCGATCGACTGTTGGGAGTGTTTTTTTTCTTTTCTGCTTGGAAATTTTTGAAAACTTTAGAAGACAAGACACTTAACACACAATAGAAGCACTAGCAGACAGGAAAGGGCAAGGAGATCAGTCGAACAAAGATAAAAACTCAGGCAAGCAAACGCATGCATCCAAAAGAGGCAGGCACTCCGGTGGATCACTGGCCGCAGCATAAACGCTCCGCACTAACGCCGCCTGTTCCCGAGAAATGCACTTGGTCGGCCTAAGGGGTTCAGCATGCCGATAAGTCATGCGGCACTTCCACGAACTAAACTATCTTAGGAGAACAAAAACGTCATACGCCACCAGTGTCCCACTGGGACATCCTCCAACGTACGTTAAAGAAAGATTTACCCTAACATCACACGGAATTCGGTTCCTACCAGTGAAACATGGAGGCGGTGGGCCGTATGATTTCATCATGGTCCTCAGACTTCATATATATGGATGGCTAGATTGACGTGACAGGCCGGACATAAATGGCCGGCCTGTCAGAGAAACTTTATGGAAAGCGTGAAGTATATAAGAGAAGTGTTTCGGGCATAGGGTTAACCCCCTGATTGGTTGCCTGTGCTTGAAGATTTAGTGTGTCATATGCCTGTGCTGTACTGCTGTTTCGAAGGCCTTCCAAAGGGCGTTGAACCAATTGTCTATCGAGTGCTTCTTTGTAAATACATAGGGTGCCATTGTATGTGAGAGTCCAACTGTCAATTGGAAGTTACCGTGTAGCACAGGCATTAGAACGTTTTAAAGCCACTGAGTCAGCCAAGTAGGGTTGAGGGATATTAACAATATTAGATGATGTGTGATGTACTATAAAAATGTCGAAGCAGGCAATAAACAAAAAAAGAAGATTCAGCTATCATCGTTTATTTTTTTCTTTCTCTTTCATGCTATTTAATTCAAATGTAGAATTAAATAACATGGCAGAAAAACGAGGAAAAGCGATAATAGCTCGATAGTGTACGCTCCGGTTTCATAACCCGAGGAGAGAGAGAGAATCAACTTTTATTGAGCCCAATGAGGTATTGGCTAGTGCACGAAGGCACCGGATGGGGTGGAACCCTCTTCTCGGGTCCCATATGCGTCTAGCAGCTCCTGGCCCCTGGCTGCCAGGGCGAGCTGGATCGTCAGGTCGGGGCTAGACAACAAGGTCTCCCATCGCTCTCGGGGGTCGGGTGTGGGAATAGGGGTGGGGGGCGGGCGGATCTTAAGAGACTCGCACTCGGCTAGGACGTGTGCCAGAGTGCCTTGTCTCTCCTTGCAGAACGGGCAAGTACTCTCGTACCTGACAGGGTACATCTTGTTTAGAAGTGTGGGATGCGCTAGCGACCCCGCCTGTATTCTTCGGATTACGGTCTGCTGTTTTCGGCTCAATTGTGGGTGAGGCCTGGGAAATCTGCACCTACGCTCTCTGTACATTTCAGTTATTTCTCTATAGCTCGTGACGGGGCGCAGCTGCGCCGGCTCGTCCTCGGCCCGGACGGATAACTCTCGGGCGTGGTGGTCGGCCAGTTCGTTTTCCTTCCACCTTCGAGTGAGCCGGCACCCACACGAGCTCTAAGGTTCGCCTCGGGGGCCTTCGCTTGGACAATATCGCATGTGCCGCGGGGGACACCCTCCCTTTTCGGAAGCTGGCGTACGCCTTCTTAGAGTCCGTTACTATAGTGCCGGCCCTCGGATGTGTTTAGCGCGAGGGCCACGGCAACTTCCTCTGCTTCGATCGATTGGGTCGTGCGGACCGATGCGCAGGTCACCAGGGTTGTCTATGGTGGTGACCGCCGCCGTAGCCTTTGTTCCGTACTTGGGAAGCGCCGCGTCCGCGTAGAGGACGTCGGGGTCCTCTTCGAGCTGGCGGGACAGCGCCCTGGCCCTTGCGGATCGCCTCCCTTCGTTTTTCCCGGGCTGCATGTTCCTGGGAAGGGGCTTGGTCTTTATGACGTCCCTCCACTCGGTAGGTAATGTCTCGGTGTCTGGTTGGGCTTCGATCCTCCATCCCACCTTGCGCAAGACGGCCCGTCCGTGTTCGGTCTGACTTAGTCGGATTCTTTGGTTAGAGAGGTGGGCCTCCACCATTTCGTCTACCGTGTTGTGCCCAGGTTAGATGCCGACCATGGGAAGCGTTTTTTTATTTCTTTCCAATTGGCTACACATGCGTTCCTGGAGCACAGAATTTCCTTTGGTTTCGCTGCGCGGGCGTTGGCGTTGTACTTGGCGGTGGTTTCTAGCGACTGCTAACGCGGTCAATTTTGGAGAGATGTGAAAGCCTGGGGACGAAGCGATCCGAGGCTTCCAATCATGGAGAACTTTCAGTGCAAGTTCGGAAATAAATGTGAGGGGATCACATATGGAGCACAAACTTGGCGCCTTACTAAACAACTTCAAAGCAAACTTATGTCGGCTCAACGGGCCATGGAAGGAATAACGATCGGGGTAACACTTAGAGGTAGAAAACGAGATTCGCGGATCAGAGGGCAAACTAGAAAAGTGGATATTATAGTTAGAATAAAAAAAACAGAAATATGCTTGGGCTAGCTACGCATTAGAATCAGTGGACTACCAGGGTGACGGAGCGGACACTGAGACCGGTCTATAAAAAGAGTAAAGCCAGTTATTCCTTGGAAGGACGAACTAAGGAAATTCGGAAGCAAAGAATCCACTCGAGCGACGCCTGACCGGAGCGGTTGGAGGTCGATGGGAGACACCGCACTTCCTGTAGGGGACCTAGTGGCCTCATGATGATGATGATGATGATGATGATGATGATGATGCAACATCCGGGTCTTCGACGAAGGGAGAGGGGTTGCCAGCTCTGCTGTTTCTCCCCCCTTGCACCACTTCTGCAAGCTGCGCCATTTTTTTTTTTCACGCTGGCCTTTAATCATTTTTTGCAGAGAAGCCCCCATCGGTCGTGGGTACAGTTCAATGTGAGCGCACACAAACAGTAACGAGAGAAAGAATGCTGCGCAACGAAAGCAACAAAAAACGATGTTTCCTGCAACGGACTTGTTTATGGGTGCGTGAACGGGAGCAGACACTTGCCAATTAGCAAACCGGCTGAAACCAACAGTGTAAGCAGCCCTCTATTACTAAACAAAATCCCGGGCAATCTCCGCTAACCTCAACACTGGGGAGGGGCGAAGCATGCAGCGTGTAAGTGTATTCAGAGATTGTATAATCTTTCTCTGGTCACACGGCGCTCCCTGATTGGGCGCTGGAGAAGCGCCGGTGGAAGGAGCAATCGCGCGCAGCTGAGGCCGTGGCACCCTCTCTTGCGATGAACCGAATTTGAGCAATTAAATTAGAGACAGAATCACCTTAAGTTGCCTTCCTGTCACACGCCGCCGCATGCGTTCCAGCGCGAGGTGTGGGAAAATGACTTGCCCCGGTGGGTTCTTTTAATACGAGTTTTTGCCCATTGAGGTGGATCGTTCTACTTCGAGGATTTGGAAAACAAATGCCCCAGTGTTTTAGTAACGTTATTACAAAGGGCACAGGAGACGCCGACAACCCGAGCCCCTAGATGCTGCTCCCTAAAAGAAGTGCTTCGCCCCTAAACAAGCACCATGACTAACCTGCTTGATAACCAACAAACGTGTGAGCCACGCTGTCCTTCTTCCGGTTCCAAGGCGCAAAGGCAGCGTGCCCCACAATTCACAACGTTCAGCACGCCTTTAAAAAAGTACCGGATAGCCATATTGTAGATTGCATATTTTGGGGTTCGCACAAGCCGAACGGGACGTAAGGATATTCAACAAGAACGATGCCGCCAAAGGACAACGCTGTGGGATAAAACACGGGAACGGGAAATCGTATTCAGGGCAAAGTATAGGCTACTCAAGCAGCATCCGCGAGGACACAAAAACGCTTGTGAGAAGTTCTAAGTCCCTGAACATTTTCTGAGCGTTGCACGAAATTTAAGTGCGAACCACAGCAAGAAATCGTAGCAATTTCGGCGCGCTGCCACATCACGAAGACAGGCGACGTTAGTGAAATGGGCTGTGACACGTCGGGGCGCCATCGCACTTGCGTCATCCAGTGAACCGTGCTCCTCACAAAGAAGAAAACAAGACTAGTGTGTGAGGAGGAGGGAGCGGATGTTGCGAGCGCCAAATACAAAAAAGTGAAGGTTAACCACATGGTTACCCCTTCAATCCCTGTCCTGTTCAGCGCTTATCCTGTGGTTTCATTTCCCTTTGTCTCGTCCGTTTTGCGCTTGAAATTGAGCCTTTACCAACTCGTCCGTGCTTTTAGGTTTGTACAATTGATTTTTATGGGCGACGCGACAAGCGTAACTCAGTAGCCTACAGTGCGCTATAGTGTTGCAGGTGACAGCGACCAGCTCTCGCCCGCAGTACATAAGCACTGCCGCCAAAACCGTCCGTCATTATCGCTCGCTTCTGGCCGGCGAGAAGCAGTTCCTGTGAGAGCGACAGCGACAGAGGGGCCTGGCCGCAGTGCTTGTGTAAAACGGGCGACAGCTGGTCGCTGTCGCCTGTAACAGTACAGTGCACTGTAGGATACTGAGTTACGCTTGTCACGTCACCCATAAAAATCGCTCCATGTGGTTACCCCTTAAGAAGGTGACGGTGTAAGTTATCAGTGGCTGATTAACACCATATCATTCACTCTGTGTTTTTGTGTTCTTTGTTCACTGTTTTCAGAAAGGCTCGAAAAAAAAAAGCTAGTTGTTTGCTGTGATTCGCTGTGTGTCCCGTCTCTGAAGCCCCAGTTTCGGTTTACGAACACCCTACAAGCGGAGTGTTCTCAGAGCCCAGCGACGCCAAGCGTACACCGTGATACTGCTCCTTTCCGCACTGCGTCCATCGTGCCCCTCGCCAATCTCCAGCGGTGATATGATACTGCGAGGTTACCGAGAGTGTAGCTTTCGCACCACATACCAGCCGCCTTTTGTTCCGAACGGACTGTCTGACTTACAGTTACAAAAAGGCAAAACAGTTGAAACGTAAAATCTTGGAAGCGTAACAACGGACAACTGACGAAGTCGGCGTCCATTTCCACGCGCTACGCCGATCCGCGTCTCTGTAATCGCCGCAACGGTTCTTATGCCTGCCGCGCCGGCATGGGAGAAAGCCTCAGGAATCTCGAACAACGGCTCGGGAAAGGCGCAAGTAGTAGCAAAGAAGAGCGCACGTGGACAAGCCTCTAACGCGCGTGCGGACATCCCTTTGTCCGGGCGCGCGCTTCATCCAGCCATTGTTGTTGTGGCCGCCCGCGCAATGCATCGAGACGAGTCGGAACAGCCGTTTCGTCAGCGGACTTTTCCAGCGAAGACGACCACACCGGTGGGCGGCAAGACGCGAGGCGGGAGTGTCTTCGAAGACGCGCAATTTCCTCGTGGACGACGGCGGCAGCGCTCGGCTACAAGGAGAACAAGGTCGCCGCCCGCACACTCGGTCTAGTTCACTTCCGCGGGCGGTTGGAATGCGCGCGCCGGGCTCGCCCGCCATCGTTAGCGGCGGCCGGCGGCTGCCTGCCACGACCTCTTCGGGGAGAACGCCCATTTCCGCCGCGCCGGGGTACGCCGTGCGCGAAGGACGACGCTGCGCTACTCTTCACGATTACTTTCGCTCGGCTCGTCTTCAAAACGGACCGCTTTCTCCCCATTACGCTGACCCGAGATGGCGGGGATGGCTTTTTCTCGCATGCGAAATCTATCTCGGCGATGTGCCGAATTTTAATGGTGGATTCATTAGTATCGGTTTTATGGCGTAGGTTGCTTTAAAGTTGGGTTGACCGATTGATCTTGCGGGAAACGGCTGTCAATCGCTGCTATGGAAATTGAACTGTGCTTGTTTGCTATGGTGGGTAGTACGAGCGGATAATGTTAACATTGTTAGGTGGAATAAATAATTAGCCATTGGAGGTTTAGATGTACTGTCGCATTGGGGAGTACTCACTGAACCGAATTATGTCATGCGTGTCCGCTTTCACAAATCTTAAACTGCGGAATCACTTGATCCATTTGGAAACATCAAAAATACGTTATCTCGCTTTGGAAAGCACTGGTGTCGGGACGAAATGTTTTTTTTTCCGGTTTCTGTTTCGTTCGACAAATAAAAGTTGCGTCTCGTTCCGCTCAGGAACAAAAAAAAAAAAAAAACAAGTGTTCCTAAAGGTTCATAATGGTTCCTGTTAGCGCGCAAGATAAAATGAGATCTATGAAATTATGCGACAATACGTTGAGCATTACGAAATTACGTTAAAACATTAGGCGAAGATGATTAGTTTGTTGTAAATATCACCATTAAATAGCTAAACTGCGCACAAAAAATATCCGAGATACTTCAACGCTCCTTCTTGTATACGTTTTCATGGCGCAATGGCAAATGACGCTCCAAGTTTCCACCCATGGGCACCAGAAACTACATGCCCGCGGTCATCAAACTGGCACCAAGGTGTGATTGAAACGCTGTAGTAGATTAAAAATATCCGCGAGCGCTATTTGTTTGTGGCGACTCATGGTGGTGAAGGATACTATTTAACCCCCTGCGGTGCTCAGTGGCTAATGCTTTCTGCTGCTGAGTACAAGGACGCGCGTTCGACTCCTGGCCACGGCAGCCGCTTTTCTGATGGAGGCGAAAAGCAAAAAACGGCCGTGTGTACAAGATTTCGGCGCACAACCCTGCAACACCTTTTTCAACTTTTTTTAAAATCTTAAATGCTTGCAGAACGTAGACACCCAACACACCCGGTACATAGATTAGGGGATAGCAAAGTACCTCAGCCAAAAGTTACTGTTCTATGCCATCAGATCACTTCTAAACTCACCAAAAAATTTTCCTCCCTTTCCCGGTCTTGACGTCCTTCGACGGCTAGAATTACGGCACTAAGGCCATGTAGCGGCTGTTGGCCGGTTTTCCTTCTGTTGCACCAATGAACGCTTTTCGGTATAAATTTAAAAGAAGCACAAAAACAAAGCAGAAATGGAAGGTGTATCTGGTGCGACGAGAAAATCACGCAGTGCCGCTCTGTGCTGGCGATAAGTAGCTTTCGCAGTGGTTCCAGAAGCGAAGGAAAGAGTCAACGCGCTTATCCAAAGTGTTGCAGGGTCCCTTTAAGGATCACCAGGTGGTCAAAACTAACCCGGAGCTCTCCACTAAACGTGCCTCATCGCCTGTGTAGCGTCGGCACGTCAAACCTCATATTCAATCAAAGTATACTATTCTTAGGTGCGAAAATAACCTTAAGGAACACCAGCGTGCTGCGTGCGTACGCTGAATTCTTGAATATGCCGCCTTTGTCTACGAAGCCAACACTAAAATTCTTATGAACAAATTTCAGGCAATTCAAAATCCGGCTGCGCGCTTCGTTACTAACCCATACAGGTGTGATAACATAATTGCAAGTTTAAAACACTCTGTCTAATAGAACGCTCTAAAACTCCTTGGGTAATAGTAAAGCAGATTGTATATGGTAGGAGGTAGCAAAGGACGAACATCAGTACCTTCGACTCTCCACGTCTACGTACAGACGAAGGGATAACAGCAAGAAAATTGGTGAATATTTCTGGCGCACATCGGCATTAGAAGCGTATTTTTCTGAATACAGTAGAGTCTCGATAAACGAGATCGCTTACAAGGAGTTACCGCTTAAACGGAACAGTAGCCTGTAAGTGAGATGGTTTTTGGATTCAGGTAACGTAACAAAAAAACTTTCCATAATGGGAACTAAAATTTCCGCATCACCGTGTGACCGGAACCGATAATGGAAGTTTTTGTGAGACCCATTTCCATGAGCATCAGCTGCTGAAGATCCTCATCCTGTATATGCAGTTGCAATGGCTAAAAAGAACATGCATTTATTAGTGCATAGTTGCTATTTGTTGCAAATAAACCTTGTAAATGCTGTGCCTAATTGCCTTGCAGTTTTTCCCTTTCTAAAAAACTATCACCTACATTAACCTTAGAAGGCTTAGAGTTCCATGAAATGACATTAAAAGAGGGTACGCACATAAATTTGCACTATTGCACATATCTTGCCCTAAACGGAACTTCTGTTCAATGGAACTAATTTTTTCGGCCCCTTGAAGTTCCGTTAATCGAGAGTCTACTTTACTTTTGAAGATAGGGAGGCCCTGCCCGACACTGTTGCTTCCGCCCCTTATGAAATGTTTTCTGCTGCGCTGTGGCAGTACTGGCGTACATGAGCAACACGACTTCTAGCTGTTTCCATTGACTGTGCGGCTGTAATCGACAGTTTTCGCTGCTAGTGTATGCTGGTGTTCACGCCAAACATTCTGTTTCTTCTCCTTTCTTCATCTCCTCACCTATACGCTCATCATCTATAACCATAGACTCATTTGCTCTGCTGCCACGTGACAATATGTAAAAAAAGTAAGAAAATTAGATAGGAAAATGAAAATGAATTGATCTTTGCGTTGGGGCTACCTTTCCTTTAATTTTCTTTTTGCTGGCTGCGTATACCATCCCCCGAAAAATATTTCTGGCTGCACCTCCATGAGCGGCTATGCATAGTTTTAGCCAAATTAGCCGGTTTCCTCGCAAAGCGCAAAGAGAGACGGCGCGAACGTTTTAAGGCCCAACCATATGCACACGTAAAACCGACGTAAGCGCGTAAGGAACCGACGTACTCCGGCGTACGCGAAATGCATTCCTACGCGCTTGTTACGCCCAAGTCAGACCCTGCCAGACGTCGACGCAAACGTTCGGGCGAACGGTGTTGACGTAGACCTCTGGCGGTAATGTTATCTGGCGTAACAAGACAGCAAATTGATAAATAAGCCAACTTTACTATGAATTATGCGATAAAATTAAGTAATTTGTAAAATACGGGGAGCAAACAACCGGACAAAACAAGCGAAGCAACGATCAACCATGGGAGCAAGGTACTTTTTCGCCAAATGTAGCGGAGGGTTTTGTGCCTGGCAAGTATGCATACTGTCCCAAGAGCTGTTTTAGTTTATTCTGTATTAAATATACGTACTTTTGTAAGAAAGGCATTATTTTTTTAGTTAAAATGTAGTTGAACTGGTCGCCCCAAAGCAGAGTCCGGGTTAGTCGAGCCACAATGGCCACACTGCGCGGCGCATTGGTTTACGCGTGCGTTGCGGCGACATATGGTTACTCGCTCTCTCCGACGTCGTCGGTCGGCGTAAAGGCAGCGGCGGATGTCGCCGCAGGTGAACGTCGTTGCGCGAGTACGTCGATTTTACGCGTGCATGTGGTTGGGCCTTTAGTGTCGAGCTTGCTCGATGCAGTCTGGTTATACACACTAAAGAACGCATCCTGGCCAACCCGGCCTTTCACACACCAATGCTCATTAAACGTAGGCGCGAAGAACAATAAATACTCATTAGGAGTCCGATAAATTCTGCATCGCGGTAAAGTTAACAGGTAATTCCAAACACAGTGTAATCCGCGTCATTGAGATTGCTGAAATCAAACGCCTCCAAAAATGGTTGCATTTGGCTAAACGAAAATAGCTGTAGCGGAACACCCGCATTGCGGTTGCTTTGGTTCGAGTTTACGCAATTGGAAAGTTGAAGATAAAAAGGCCCGACAGAAATTTTCTTTCACAATTATAGCCAAATGGGTTCATTTTGAAGCGGAAAAAATGATCGTAACAACGAATTTAGGCGGACATTGCACGCGAAAACCATTCCATCTCGCATTCCCAGGCCGCCTGATTACTAGGCAGGAAGGCAATGCACACATGGGTATGGGAGGATGGAAATAAATAAGAAAAGAACGAAAAATGCGACAACCTAACCCCCAAAATAAGTACAACCGAAAACAATTCCAAAAAATTAGTAGTGGCTTAGCTCTGCTATGCCAGGATATACGTAGCGTGAGCTACGCTTCAGCAGTCTAGTCCAATCCATCCCAGTCCAGTCCAATTCAGTGTAATCCAGTCCAGTCCAGTCCTGGCAGGCACTGCTCCTCGAGCATGCTCAGCACGGCTCTTACGAGCCACGCGAAACGGCTATCAAGCGGCTCCGGCGCAGCGTCAGACTTGGCTACTGCGCAATTGAGGCGCGTACCTGGGCACGCGCCGGCGCCAGTGCGTCTGCCGCGGCTATGACGCAACACAATCCAACACAATCCTGTTTAACCCAATCCAATACAATCCAAATCCAATCCAATGCAATCCAAGCCAAGCCAATCCAATCAAATTCAAACCAATGCCCCTCGCGCTTGCGCAGAACGGCCCTTCACGGCACACGCGAAACTGCTCAACCTCGGCTAGTGTAGCTTACGCTACAAAACCACCGCCGCATGAGGCAAGAAAAACGAACAATGGGAAAAACTTTGCCAGTGGTCGGAATCTAACCCGGGTTCTTCGCGATATGAAACCGGCTTCTATGCGATTGCGTTTGTTGCGTGATCTCTCGCGTGCTGTTCTCGTCGCCAGTACACGTGCGATCCCGCCTGGTGTGGGGATCACAGGACAGCTCGCGCTACTGACTACGAGTTCACGAAGCCGGTTACCGCGGGTTCTAGCGCGTGCTAACGAGGTACACTTTAGATGTGAAAGGTTGCGGACAAAACGTTTCGGGCCTGCCAGTCATGGAGAACTTTCAGCGGCAAGGTCGGAAATCCATGTGAAGTGCAACTGCCGTGTCTCCGACGAAGGGAGTCGGCCCGCAAGCTCTGCGTTTTCTCCAGCTTTGCACCCCTAGTGCAAGCCGCGCCAATTATTTTCCGTTTCTCTTTGTCGAGTTGAGGTAATAATAAGAAATGTGCAGCACAAATGGAAGGTGGAGGGGGGAGGGGATTGTTGGGTATGTTTGTATCATATACAAGACGGGACGACCTTCCGCATAACTCTGTAAACGGGCAGTGAGGGATACGTGAAATGGTTCCGATGTGACAACCACAAATTTAATTTGATTTGGAAAACCTTTATTTCTTATCTAAAGGAGAGGCGACTGGGACGAAAGGCACAGACTTGACAGAGGCACTCATAAGCGCCCTACACACTGTGTCAACAGTATTGCGACGTCAGCAAATATTTCACAATATGTATCTCACAGTACACATGTCTATGTATACAAGCAACGTGAGCAATCGCTAACAACAACAGGGGAATAAGTATTAGTAGGTTAAGTTGTAGTAGGGGAATAAGTAATAATAGGGCTTTTTTAATATCAGGGTTGTCCCTCGTAGGCCACTAGAAGGTGGAATAGCGGGGTGTACCACCAATTGCGAGAGCAGGGGTGGACGATTCGAGTACTCAGACAAACTGCGTCGCCATAACTGACTCACAGAAACAACATACACTTTTACTGGATGTGATGTCCGAAATTGAGCCTGTTAGTTTTGGAGACCCTGGTCGATTTGTAAGGCGACTATCGTGCTATATTAGAGGCAGAGAGGTTACAAACAGTAAAAAGAACAGTATTTCGAGTTCTTCTCTGAATATGAGAAAAAGTTTCAGGAGCGCGGGAAAAAACTCTTTTCAAAATTTAGCGTACGCTTAAGAGCCAAGGTGGTTACACACACGTTTCTATACCTGGAAACCGCAAACTAGTTCTAGACTTTACATACCCTGTTTTTCCCACGTCCTAAACGACAGATATAAATCACGTGTTCATGCGACTAGCTAACGGCATTGTTTTGGTGTATTTATCGGAATAAAATTTCACATCGAAGAGAAAAATAATTCGGCCACTTTCGCAATTCGAGACGCGAAGACTAAGGAAACAGCGGAACTGGTGGTCTAAACAAGCTTTACCTTGGCTTATCGGTAGATCGGACACTGATGCCTCCGAGCGCACGCCGCCTCTATCAACTAGGAAAGCACCTGCACGTCGGAGCCTACGTCATCGCTAGGCGTAGCAAATCCCCAATGCGCGCGTCCGCACCCACACATCTGCGCCACAACGTACACTCCCCACACTTGCACGTCGTCTCCTTGCCTCATAGCAACTTCCCTCACACTTCTTAGCAAAGCATTTTACTCCTTTCTATTTTGCAGCGTCGATTTTTGAGTGACGCCACGCAAGGATGAAACTGTAGCTTAAACCGCTCTTTACAAGAAACAGAAAGCAGTTGCGTGAAGACAGCGCATGCTTTATATTCATACGCACAGGTAACTTATAGTGGTGAGGGACTGTGGTATAGAGGGAGGTATATTAGCTAACATCTTTGTCGCAAAACATTTCTCCAGCCATTAATCCCGCAAATTTTGCTTGATTGCAAAAGCAGTATGACTTCGCTGGCGATCCTTTTGAAAGATATGTCGGCCGCCTTATCGCTTGAACATACATTTGTTCGGAGTCATCAGCCGTGGAGTAGCACCAAGCGCATAGCATCTGGCTTTCCCCGATGCACTGTGCACCTGTTCAGGTTCGTTCCTGTTGCCCTTCTTGCGTGGTGGACTGCGCTTAGACGGCATAGAAACAGGCAGTGCACCTGGCGTCCATCCACGTTTCATTACGCGACGTGGCGTGATGAACTCCGACAATTCAGAAGATCTCCAGGCAGACGAACGGCTTCCTTTGGCGCTGTGAAGCCACGATGGGATCGCGTTCGTTCTGTTGCCAGATCTTCCACCCCTCGGCAGAAGATAAGGCACTCAGCTTATATGGGAGGGGATGCTAGGATGCTAGGTAACAGCACCACTGGCTGTATAGAACCATTGTGAGGCACATTTTATTTAGGTAGAGAAAAGCACAGAGCGATGTTAAAAATGAATCCATCATTCGAAGCACGCGCGCACCAGAGGCCGGTTATTCACCTCATGTCCCGTGACCACCCTCAAAAGTTCCGCAACTCTGTTGCTGTCACGTGCTTTCCTCGCAGCCTCGGCAGTTTTCCAACGCTAAATGTGCCTACAACGCAGGCAGGGTCAACTACGGGGGTGGTTACACTAAAAGATCTCCGGATGATAGCATTCGAAGATCTTCGCCGCCCTCCGTTGCGCAGCTTCTCCGTTAATTATGAAGTACGTTTAACCTAAAGGGCGCACCCCACCGGCGCCGCATAATTTCACTTGGCAAAAGGGGTCTGGTTACAGGGCCGGTGTGAGCATACTTACCTGGTGCCGGGCTGTTCGGTGGTCAATATGGCCGGCGCCCCAAGTGGAGGCCGGTCATTGCACTTCGATCGGCTGAAGCTTGCCCCTACTCCAAACTGGGGTAGGTGGGGTATATAATTTTTGGTAGTGGGTCAGGCGTTCGCGCCGGCCCCTTCCTTTTCGAAATCCAAAATCAGATTGTTTGCGCACTGCGTATGCTTCATTCAGTACACTGCACCTCAGTGCAGTCGCACTGCTGTCGGTATGTGTGTCGTATAACTACAAGGAGCAAGGCACAGCAGTGTGCATGCCACACTGCTCCCAACTTCCCAATTTGCGCGTCTGACTAGGTGTGACATCCCTACATTGACATTCCCGTCTTCCAAATGTGCAGAGGGTGGTGGGTGGTGGTCCATAAAGTGGCGCATACCCACTCAGGGGGATTGGTCAAGAAGTTTTTTCATTTAGAAGAATCAAATAAGCCAAATTGCACAGTGGAAGAAAGAATTTAGCAGGTGGATTGAAGACAGAAATGGAAAAAATTCCCTCGCACTTCCCCGAGGGGGAGAGTGTGTAAGTGCGAATGCATGGTTGTTGATTGCGCGATTACGGTGGATATCGCGATCTTGGAGTGGAGAGGAGGCGCCCAACACCCGCAGTCACTGAGCGGAGAGAGGAGGAGGAGAGTAGCGCGCGCCCATCTCCCCCCGTTGCTAGGGAAGACGAGGTGAAAGACGAGGAGCGCGAGCACCCGCAGCTGTTGCTATGCGGACGACGGCGGCGGACGATTCAGGCTCGCTTAAGAAGCGCATTCGCACTTAAAAAAGAGGAACGAGAGAGGCTGATAGGAATCGTTTTAGCAAGGCAGACGAGCCGTCTCTGAAATAAAGGAATCGATGGCGGGACAAACATCCCCATGACAGTGGCCTAGCTTCGTGCCCCCAAAAGACAAAAGTACTGGCTAAGTTAGTGGCATTCCCTCGCTGCTTCGCCCGCGCTGCATGCAGCTTGCTGTACCAGCAGAGCTGTTCAATCGTGTGTTATGTACGACGGCCCTCGCAAAAAAAAAATACCAAGAAAAAAATTGCCGCACCTTGCCCTCGTGGTGCAAGGCTGGAGAAATAGCGGAGCTGGCGGCCCCCTTTCCTTCATTGGAGACCCGGCTGTTGCAACGTCATCATCATCAGCAGCCTACTGGGTCCACTGGAGGACGAAGGCCTCTCCAATCGACCTCTACCCGTTCCTGTCCCGCTACGCCCGGGTCCATTTTTGCCTCCGAATTTGCGTATTTTTTCCCCCCATCGAGCTATTGGCCTTCCTCTTTTTCTACACCCGTCTCTCGGTGTGCACTCTGTTACCCTGGCAGTCCACCGATGGTCATTTCACCTAATTACATGGCCAGCCCAAGTCCATTTCTTTATCTTTATTTGAACTATGATATCATCTACACTGGCTTGTTTTCCGATCCATAAAGCTCGTTTCTTGTCTCTAGGTGTTACTCTGGTCATTATTCATTCGATGGCCCGTCGAGCCGAACTAACTTTGCTTTCAGTTATTTAGTAAGGCGCCAAAGTTTCGCTACATATGCCATAACCTCACGTTTAGTTTTGACCTTGCTGCTGACAGTTCTCCATGACTGGCAGGCCCGGGCCCTTTCGGTTGCAGACCTTTACATCTCTTTTAAAGTGAACCGCGTTAGTGCGTGCTAGAACCCGCGGCTAAGTCCAAAACAAACGCCCGGTCTGCGAAGCCAAAAGAAATGGTTTGCGCTCTGAGTGCGTTGGTACCTCTATCGTATAGACGCCTGCGTTGTAACGCGAGGGCCCCCGGTTCAATTGCGCCCACCGGAAGAGTCTTTTTTTTTTTGTAGGCGTAAGCTACACTGGCCGAGGTTGAGCGGTCGCGTGGACCTTGAAGGGCCGTGCTGCGCAAGAGCGAGGAGCATTAGAATGGATTGTATTGGATTGGGTTGGAATTAAAATTGTAAGTGGAAATCCAATCCTTTTTTCTGATCCGCCCCCTGCAACGCTGCCAAAGTAGAAGTACGCTATTCGGAGACTTTATTTCCAACGTTTCCCTCAGACATGTCTTGCGCTGACCTGAGCAGACCTGTCTCAGGTCGAAACGTTGGATTCTCCGAAGCCGCGGCGGCGTACTTCTACAGTGCGTATTCCTGCAGCAACTAAGGACTCCACTTCACGACTGTATATATGGAGGCGATATATATTATATAATATTACGCCGTATATATACGATAGGTATATCGGCGCATCGTATATATATAATAGATCCCCAGGGTGGTCCAATTATCCGGAGCCCTCATCACTCCAATACGGCGCGCCTCATCGCCGTTGCGTCGGCGCGTTCGCCAACACTCAACCCCACTCAAGCCTTGTCACTCACTCTCTTTTGCCTTAATGACCAGCGGTTATCTTGCCTTCGCATTACATGCCCTGCCCACTCCATTTCTTCTTAATTTCTACTAATATGTCTTTAACACCAGTTTGCTCCCTGACCCCACTCCGCTCTCTTCTTGTCCCTTAATGTTACACCTATCATTTTCCGCTCCATTTCCCGCTGAGTCGTTCTCAATTTAAGTTGCCCTCTTAGTGAGCCTCCAAGTTTCTGCCCCGTAGGTGAGTACCGGTAAGATGCAGCTGTCATACCACTTTCTTCTTCAGCGACAATGGTAGGCTGCTATTCATTATCTGAGAATGTCTGCCATATGCACCCCACCCCATTCTGATCCTTCTAATTATCTCTGCCTCATGGTTGGGATCTGGGGTCACAACTTGGCCTAAGTAGATATATTCGCTTACCACTTCCACTGCCTCGCCACCTATCTCAAACCGCTCATGCTGTCCCGTGGTTATTGATCATTACTTTAGTTTTCTGCATAATAATTTTCAGGCCCACGGTTCTACTCTGTTCGCCCAGTGCGGAAAGCATGCTTTGCAATTCGTCCCCCGAGTTACTTAGCAAGGCAACGTCATCAGCAAATCTGAGGTTACTGAGGATTCTCCATTAACCCTTACTCCACCTGTTCCCAATCCAACGTTCTGAATACTTCTTGTAAACATGATGTGAATAGCAATGGAGAGATTGTGTCTCCTTGTCTGACACCCTTTCTTATAGGTATTTTACTGCTCTCCCTATGGAGGGTGATCGTAGCTGTAGACCCATGTAGATATCCTCTAGTATTCTTACATATGCTCATCTACCCCCTGGTTCGTAATGCCTGAATGACTGCTAGGGTTTTCGACCGAGTCCAAATGCTTTCTCATAATCTATGAAGCCTATATATAGGGGTTCAGTATACTCAGCGCACTTCTCTATCACCTGATTGATCGTGTGAATATGGTCCATTGTTGAATAACCTTTACAAAACCCTGCTTGTTCTTTAGGTTGACTGACATCGAAGGTTGCCAGAAATTCGTTTAGCGATTACCTTGGTACATACCTTGTAGACGACTGACAGTAAGCTGATCGCCTGTAATTTTTTCAAGGCCTTCATGTCGCCTTCTTATGAATGAGGATGATGTTCGCCGTTCTTCCAAGATTCCGGCTACCATTGCGGTCATTAGGCATCTGCGTGTACCGGTTGGCCTGTTTTTCAAGGACAATTTCTCCGCCATCCTTCAAGAGGTCTGCTGTCATCTGATCCTCACAGGTGCTTTTGCCCCATTTCATTTCTTCAAGGCCTTCCGTTACTTCTTCGGCCGCTAGGTGGGATGTCTATCTCCTGTGAACTACTGTCTAGTCGGCATTATCCTGTGTGTCCTGGCTACTGTACAGATCCCTATGGAACTCTCGCGCCACTGTGACTATTTTATCCCTATTTGTGATGACATTGCCCTTGTTATCCTTAAGTGATACATCTGATTTTCCCCACGCCAAGACGTCTCTTCACTGCTTTCAGGCTACCTCCGTTTTTTTACTGCAGATTCGGATCCTCTCCATATTATACTCAGTATGTCAGCTGTCTTACGCTTATTGATTAACTTCGAGAGCTCCGCTAGTTCTATTCTGTCTCCGCTAGTTCTAACTTCTGTCAGCTGCGGTGGAAATTCTCATGGTTTGCCGTTTCCTGATTACATCTTTCGCCTCCTGTGAAAGTTTACCAGTATCCTGTCTAGCCATAGTGCCCCCGACTTCTACTGCACACTCCGTGATGATGCGTGTAAGGTTGTCGCTGGCTTCCTGTGTCGTAAACTCGGCTTCCTCGTTAAGAGCGGAATATCGGTTCTGCAGCGCTATCCTGAATTTTTCTACTTTACGCCTTGCTGTTAGCTCATTTATCGGCTTCTTTCGTACTAACTTGTTGCGGTCCCTCCTCAAATCTAGCCTAATTCGGGATCTTACCATACGGTGGTCACTACACCTTACCCTTCCGAGCACTTCCACATCCTGCACGACGCCAGGGTTATCGCATAATATGAAGTCTTTTTTCATTTTTGTGCTCCCCATTCGGGCTCCTCCAGGTCCACTTCCGACTCTACCGTTTACAGAAGAAGGTATTCATTATGCGTAGGTTATTCCGTTCTGCAAACTCAACTAGTAGGTCCCCACTGCTTTTTCTACAGCCCAGACCATAGTTCCCAACTGCCTTGTCTCCAGCCTGATTCTTGCCTACTTTAGCATTGAAGTCCCCGATAACTACGGTATACTGTGTTTTTACTTTAGCCATTACCGATTCCACATCTTCATAGAAGCGTTCCACTACTAGGTCGTCGTGGCTGGATGTGGGCGCGTAGCATTGCACCACCTTGAGCTTATACCTCTTATTTAGCCTAATTACAAGACCTGCTGCTCTTTCGTTAGTGCTATAGTATTCGTGTATATTGCCAGCTATGCTTTTATTGACTAGAAATCCCACTTCCAGTTGTCTTCTGTCCTCTAGACCACGGTAACATAGGACGTGTCCATTTTTCAGCACCGTAAAGGCTTCGCCTGCCCTCCTAACCTCGCTAAGCCCTATTACATCCCATTTAATGCCCTCTAATTCCTCGAACAACACCTCGAGACTTGCTTCGCTTCGATAAGGTTCGCGCGTTTTAAAACGTTGCCAGGTTCAGATTCCATTGGCGGCCTGTCCGAATCCAGGGATTCTTAGCACCCTCTGCAGCGTCACAGGTCTGACCGCCGCCGTGGTCAGTTGCTTCGCAGCCGCTGGGGACTGAGGCCCAAGGGTTAGTTGGCGTATTCATGGGAGGTTGTGGCCATTACTACACCAGGGTGGCTAATCCTGCTCTGGTGAGGGAGTGCATTGCCGGCAATGGTCGCCGGGGTCAGGCCGCACCCCAAGCCCCTTTGTGCAATTCCATCAATACGCGGATTTTTTTTTAATCCGGTGGGAATTTTCCGGCACCGGGATTCGAACCACGGTCCTTCTGCACGCGAGACGGGTGTTCTACCTCTACGCCATCGCTGCCTCTTATATAATTTATATATATATATATATATATATACAGAGAGAGAGAGAGAGAGAGAGAGAGAGAGAGAGAGAGTAATTGGGGCCCTCTATTGATCTATAGTATCTTAGGCGTTGTTGCTCGTTTTCAAGTCTGGAGCCCAACTATTTTAGTTTTACGAAGAATTTCTCCAATTTTCTTTTCAGCTTATTTCTTTAATTTGAGATATTTCACGTTAATATGAGGTCCTCTTTGAATTTAGTTGTCTGAGTCGTCCGCCATTTTGTTGGCATAAAGATGCGTGAGACATCGCATTTTTGACCAACCGAGTTAACAGGTTTCGCATTAAAAACTGTTTTGTTTATTTCAGAGCAATGGGTGTCTGGGCGATGGAATCACACCCTTTGTGGCTAGAAAAGTATGCATTATTCTTTCCCCTGTGGCTTTTATCTTTACATTTAAAAATGCATTTGTCCGGCCGAATACGGCAACACCCTCATGTGCGGCCGCGTACATTCTAATCTGCATTTTGACCTTTTTGGCGCTGTAGACCGGTGCGGTACAAATATTACTTTTATACAGCGACTTATCTTTCCGACGTCCATCTTATTGCAAGCAAGACCAACAACGTCTAGGGTGCCCATGAAGCTGAAAAAAAAAAAAATCTGAAGCTGAAAAATCCATAGAGCTCATATTTCTCCTCCCTCGATAAAAGGAGGAATTTCCGATCTACACGCCTGAAACACAACCGTTCTCACACACTTTTCGCACAGTGTGCAGAGTGGGCTTTGCCTTATAACCATTTGCATAGTTTCGTTTGCTCACTTTATTCATTCCTCTCCTGCAGCCCTCCACGGGTTGCACAATACATTTTACAATAGAGAGTTTTAGCTGACCGTTTCTGACGGTCCGCTCCGCTCCGATACCTAGCTGGAGCGCCATTGCGCATGCGTAGCGCGCTAGGGCGCTAGCGGCGATACCGACGCGGGGCTCCGCTCCGCTAACAGGGGCGTCTTAGCGGACCGTCGCCGCAGCTTACGCTACCGCGCGGAATTCCAACATCGCTGCCCCCGCGATGCGAGTGCGTTCCCCTCGAACTGCGTTTCTTCATTGAAACACGAGCGACGAATCGTGAAAGCGCTTCCGAATAGGCAAACGTGCCACACTCCTCAACGAGCTTTAAGAACGGAAGCAAAAAATGTCGACCGAAGCGCGGGGCTGCTGCTATGCAGCGCCGAGAAAGACAGCCTTGTCTTGGCTATATTCCTAAGTTTATCGGCTTCTTTAAATTTATTTAGAACCATTACACCGTGTAAGCGACTACATCGTATTAATATAAAGGTTGAATGAGGCACTTAACACGGTATTTTACTTTGATTTAGCGATCAAATTCTAATTCGTATCTTCACTTTGGCATTGCGTTTTGGTTTGCACACGCACAGGGCACCAGACCAGTGACGCGAACATTCCCGTCGAGGGCGATACGGTTATCGCTTAGCTAAAAGCCTTTCTGCCGCTGACGCTGCGGTTGTGCTTAGCGGGCTGTCGGAAGCATAGCGGAGCGTCAAATACTGTCAGCTAAAACTCTCTAATATCTACCAGCGGCGACGGGTGTCACGGTAACCATCCAGACGGCATGCGATGTAGTCAGCGGCGGAGACGAGCCCGCCGGCACTGCTCCGACTTGACATTTTTTAGTAATAGCGCCCGCAGCGTCATTGTTGCATTCCCGGCTGCCGGCCGGGACTCCGCTTTACGTCCTCCTCTCCACACGCGCCCTCGGGGTAGGGTTATACTGATGCTGGGCACTCGCCCGGATGTTATGTGTTTTCATTCCACGCGATGTTGGCTGATAGACGGCGCAAATTTTTAGATGCAAAGCATGTCTTGCTCTCGGCTCCGTCGTCCGTCGTCCATCGTCCGTCCATCCACCGGCCCAGGAAGACACCGGCAACACTGCCGCTCCAGGAGCCCATTAAGGGGAAGCGTGCTCGTCTCCTTGCCGGCCCCAGGAAGACACATGCAACACTGTCGCTCCAGCATCTCACGGTCGGGGCTTATGTCCCTCCCTTGTTGTGGCACCGTCCACCCCCACTGAGCGCATGCTCGGCTCATTTCGGGCCGGTGCAGGAAGACACCGGTAACACTGTCGCTCCAGGAGCCATTAAAGTGTAAGACACCACCGGGCGTTCAGCAAGCCAAACATGCGCAGTGGGGGTGTGGACGACGCAAAAATGACAAGGGCGGGACATAGCCCCGTCGCATCTAATAAAATTACACCATGTTCTCGTAGGGGAACCCTGAGTAGTATGCGAAACAGCCATGGGCTCAACGCAATTTCCCATTTTGTAGTTCCGGTAAGTGAAAAGTGTGGTAGTTACCACGAAAAAAAAAACGTGTAAAGATAACGGTAGCTACGTACCTCAACCTAACGGAAACGACGTACTGGAATCTAATGGGCACTTGAATCGACCCCATGGCTGCTTTGCATACTACTCAGGGTTCTCCTAGGGGAAGATGGTGTAATTTTTTTCCGACACACTCCATCCATTGCTCACGCAATAAAGCAACTCTAACGATATTTTACGAGGGAACAGGTTTTCAGTATTTGCCCGAATATTTATTCGTCCGCTCGCAGAATAAGGGCATGTTAGGGAAAAAATTCCTTCAGGGGTGTTCAAGAATTCAGGAGTGAAATCACCTTCTTTCAGCAGTTCTGAGACATATTTTCCTACGTCTAGACAATAAACACTGTCGTAATGTTGGCACTGTTGCTATACCTTCAAGACGACTCTTTCGAGTATCCAGGACACTCGAAGCAAAAATCGTCTAATAATTTCTTGATATTTTTCACCAAGGGCGGGCCAGTTAAAAGTGTGTTCCAAATTAAACTGATAATGACGATAATGTGGGTAGGAGAAAATTTCCCAGCGCAAAAATTTCTTTCCGTCTGTTTCATCCCGTCGACTCGTACACCATACATTATACGACATGACTCCCCCCTCTCTGCTAAGTTGATAATTTGCGAAATCCCTGCTAAGCTGCAGTATATATGCTACATTAGAGGTCGATACTTTCCTTACAGCTTGGAAAATCATGTATTGGTTGACACATGTATTAGCGTGCTCGTATTGGTGCTTCTTACAGACTGCCAGGTATTTCTGTAGACGCCATCCATCCCAAAAAATTAGTTTTTGAAAATGAGTAAATAAATACGCAGTTCAACATGTAATAAATTGTTTCGTTTCCTCAGTAAATCTACATGCATATTTGAAAAGGCCACAATCGCACTCCAGATCGTTTTTACCCTTCGCACCAAGACACAGAACTTTAAGTTGTTATCGGTTCTTTTTGAACAGTAAGCATATTTCCATACTAGATAAACAGAGATGGAGAGTTATGCACAGACGTAACCAACTGTTTTTTTACGGCTGCACTGCATGCGAAGCCCAAGAAACCTTTTGTGACGCTTTTTGTTTATACCTTCTACTATATTACTACTCCTAACGCTTGTTAGCATGGATGTGTAAGACATTCGTCTTATTTGAATTAATCGACTACGTCCCCGTGATTCGTATTGTTGCTTCGCAGCATGTGCAGGATAAAAGCAAGAAGGACGGGGTGTCACGCAACCACGTGTGTGGCATAGAAGCCGTGCAAAGCGTGAGTCGTTAGGCTGCGAAACAACTTTTCCTCACCCTACATCAAGCGAGAAGGGCGAGGAAGGCGTTGTTCCTTCTCGAATCTGAGCGGGTTGGTTGCGCACAATCACACAACGTGTATATAAGAGGAGACCTGCCGCTCAAAGCCACCAACCTGTGACTGTGTCATTTCTGCGTTTCTAGGCATCCGAGGATTACACGTGCCATCAGAATGATCTCCAAGGTGGGAAATATGGCGTTGATACCTGCGATCGCAAATGTTACAGCTGTTCACTTTGGGCACTTTTGATACGCGCCTTTCTGCGCGAATACCACACTATCTGTACGCGTGCAGTGGCAAAGGTTTAGTGGCAAACAATAGCCGTTGGATAAAGCACAAAATCGCTTGTGGAAAACGGAAACTGTCACTCTATAACTGTCACTCTTATCGAAGCAATTTTAGCTCGTCGAAGACAGTCATGTGCTGATGTTTTTCTGCGAGATTTACATAACACGAAAGATAAACTCAGAACTCTTTACTACGAAGCCTCTAGATCATAATTGCATGCTACACTCTCACCTAAATTCCAAACTGAAAAAGGGGCAGACACCTGTTCGTTATTTTGCCGTGTAAGGTTGAGGTGAATTCGCTGCATTATGCTTATTCCTTCCTTTTTTAGGTCAAATCAGCGTATTAGACAAACTTGCTCGGTCACTACTGCCGCCCAAATTTCGAAGCACGGTGTTTCGATTTCTTATATCTCCGAGTGATGTAGCCGGTAAAACTTACAATAATGCCCCTGAAGTATATCTGGTGACAGTGTGTTAGTGCATTTTCTTTTGGCAGAAGATTTCGTGTCTGTGCGCAAAGTGCTGCAATAGCTAAGAAGCGAAGGCTCAGGTGCGCCATTCTAAGGGTATGAGACATGACCATTTGACGTTTTCTTTCCCTCCCAAAAGGCTTTCCTCGTTCTCTCCCTGGCCGCCTTCGCTCGGGCTGGTGACCGCTTTGGGGGAGCACATCACGGAGCCGGTGGCTTTGGAGGAGCTGGATTTCAAGGTCCAGTTTATGGCGCGGCTGCGGCGGCAGGCTCATATGGTGCTGGCCAGTCCTACGTAAGTTGTCATTGTGTTATGGAAGCGGCGCAAAGTGCACCTAACCGAAGAAAGTTATTGATTGGCGCATGCAATTTTAAAGCTGTTTTTGTGAGCTGTGCTGTATGATAAACACCTTTCTTCTTGTTTTCTGCTACGACCTTTAGCCCCCAATGTTCTTATATATACTGCGGTGTAATTAGTTTGATACAGCAGAAACACGTTGGATGGTGGGAATGTCTTAAACAGAACTATTTATGGTGCCCGATTAATCAATCGTGTATCCTTCACAGTAGCGACCCAAGAGACAAATATTGTCTTGTGGGGTGCCCTTCCGGAGCCAAAACGTTGAGATATTAACGGCGCCTACGTCGATTGAGCAGAAATGCAGTTGTAATCACTTTAAATACCGTTTAATCAGCGTAGATCAGCGCGATCAAACACAGAAGCTCAACGCGTTTGGGGAGCTGAAGGACATTCGACTAAACTGCCATATCTATGCCATATATTCGGAAATCTATGGACGTTTCAGACGCAACCTTATACGGTTATGGTGGGGTGTTCTGGACAGCTCAGCTTACACAATTAATGCTCGAACCACATTCACTCACAATTTTTGTTACCTTGATACGGGACTCCATACGCTGCTAGCGCCAAAGTTGTATCAATGTGCACCCAGTTGAACAGCGCGAATGATCACAGGTAAAAACGAGCAATTTTTTCGCGCACGGTTAAGTAGAGAACGTCAGCATGTACGCTTGCTGCAGCTATGATGCTCACGAAAACGATAACTCAAAATGTTCGTCTATAAGCACCATCTATCACCATCAGTCCTTAAAAAATGAAAAGTAACCTTTTCTTTCGACATTTGTGCAGCTAAATGCGGGTTCCTACCTGCCCCTTTCAGGCGGGATGGGAAATATTCTTGCTTATGGCATTACATTCCTTACGATGAATAAAAAATAACGTCAGGAGTTTACGGAAATTTGTTTAATACAATTTATTATTATTGTGCACTAGGATAAACGGCCATGTCAAAACAAATATTGTGTTGGTACCATATCGGCAACCATTTCTGGAAACACAAAATATGGCAGAATTGAATATCATTTTGCTCTTATATTTGGTGTCCGTAAAACGTCTAAGTTGGTCCACCAATGCCTGACTAATCCTTGATTTCGAAACGCAATATGTCAGTTTAGCAGAGGAAAAAAACAAAAACTGGCGTGTGAAACGGTGGGGTGTGAAAGCAAATATAGCTTGGAACGAATTAGAAAAGACTAAGAGTATCTCCACGCCACTCGTGTACTTCGGTAGCAAGAACATCGAGTACTGCCCCCGCCAAGTCTGAGTAATAATTGAGCCAGCTACTTTCTGCGAAACTAGATCTTTACAAGCGTTGTGAAGCCTGAATCTAGAACACTGAAACTTCTTCTGCCCAATCGCGGACGAACAAGAGTTGTTACCGTTAGAAATGTCTCCCTAATACACTCTTCGCAAAGTACAACGTGGTCACCACTGTATCTCACGCAACCAATATTCGAAGTGCCACTTTTACCATAAGAACATCGGGGTTATTAGCATTGACAATGTCCTTTTGCCTTCTAGTCTTTTTTCAGCCTCCTCAGCCGACAGCTTCGGACTTACGACAACACGGACGAATACGGCACCCAGCTGTTCCACAAAGAGCAAGGCGATGCCAACAATGCCAAGACTGGATCCTACGGTTATAGGGACGCCAACGGGCTGTACCGTGTCGTCAAATACGTGGCCGACGAGAACGGCTTCCGGGCCACCATCGACACCAACGAACCTGGAACCCTGCCCGGAGCGAGCGCCGACGCCGTGTTCAACGCCAATCCGGTCGCCGCCCCAGGCGCGGGCCATTCGGGCAATTACGCCGCTGCGGGGGGACAAGCGGCGTACGGAGGCTACGCTGCTGGGGGCTATGGTTCGAGCGGGCCCTGGGCGGGATAAATGTTTTTTCTTTAATTATATATAGGTACATTTATAAAAGTAGGAGCGGCGCACCGGTGTACATTACACTGACGGAAGCGGTGTGAAACTGCGAAGAACCATGATGAATAGTGAAATAAACCAAGGTGAAATGAAAAATTGAGTTTGATTTTTTTGTTTTATAGGATTCACTTACAGCTTGGTGTTACAGGTAGAAAGGCCAATTATAAACCAGCGTTTAGAGAAACACGTAAATTATTTTTCCGCTGGGTTTTCCATTCAGTGGGTGTACATTGACTCTATTATCCGCTCCCAGGAGCATCTCTTGTGGAAAAAGCTCAATTCGTAATAGAAGTTGATCAGCCTAAGCAACTGAACCAGGGAAGGAGTAAATGTTTGGGCTCCGCGTACTTGGCTGATTTTGAAACGGAAGCCTTATGCCCCTTTTACGGCTGGAATGCCTCTAGCGCGAAATGAGAGTACTGGATTGGAAAGACACGAATGGCACACCTTAGAAAAAATATCACATTTTCGATGCAAAGTCCCTTGTTTATGAACTTTACCGTCTATTGTTTGTGCTTACCACGTGCGCAAAATGAAAGCAAATGGAAAAGTAGCTCATCGATGGATATAATAAACACTGAACACAATGCCGACGGGACGGAGAGTATTAATTCCTTTGCTTCGTGATTCAGCAAGGCACGCAATTGTTCATGTTTATGGAAATCAGTTCTGTCATAACAGCAACCATTCTTTGTTGTTTCAAAAATTACAGAACGCGCAATTTGAAATACGGCAAAAATTGAGCACTTTTCAAGAGCTCGGTGAAACGATTTCGTAGCCGGTGCAATTCGCTACACGAGAGATTTGACCACTTTGAAAATGCACTACCAGAGGTCTTGAACTTCGGCGTAACTTGGTCTGAAATGTTGCTGCGCCTAGAAGTACCCCTCATGACTTCTGCTGGCTAGTATTTGTAGCAAAATCATCTTACAAACGTAATATCGCACAAGGAAGAATGCCTTACTTTCCACGGCTAACTGAGCAAAGGCTATTCGCCGAATTCTCGGCCACTTTGTGGGTAATTAGGAGTAAAATAAAGGCGGTGAATGGGATCAGCACTTGATTATCTCTAAAATGCTTTCAATTTATTGATTATCTGCAATTCACATGGGGTATTATTGGCCCTGCGAAGTCGGGCTGCAACAGTCACTGTCTCTATAGCCGATGTAACGAAACATCGAGGAACACCTAAAATAGGATTTTTGACCCTGTGCTTTTATGCGAACGACTCGAAGAGATGTATTCCTATGACTGTTACATGGGATTCACGGTAATTAACGTCATTGCACCAGGCTCTCGGCGCAACTCATGTCGGACATAATTCGTGCTTAACAATGAACTTGACTGCGCATGGCTTTTCCTGCCAATTTTGGCGGGAAAGTGCGGGACAGAATTCAGCGCATGGATAATCTTTATCCTAATTCTTGCTTAATGCCATGACGGCATTAAAATTTTGTCTATTTGTCTTCAATGCAATTGGATACAAAGTCAGGAGTGGCGAATTCAAAACGTTTTAGAGCGGCTGTTTTGTAATTTGAGTTCAACCCATCTAACGATGGCTGTTTTCTGGTGTGTTCTGTTGATTTATAGCGTTGATTGTCAGCCTCATCAAAATACTGAATCTGTGGCCTGAAATAAATTCACAAACTGAATTTGGGATCTGTCCACCCAGTCTGCAGGTTTGCGTTATGATGTCACGCACTATTTGGCTTCGACCCAAGAAAGTTCACGTGAATTCAAAAAGCTGTTCGTATTTCTGACACCACAAGAGCAGTTTTAAACTTTACGGGGATCATGTCGGAATGACTCGCCTTGAAAGTGCGACAATACCCATAACGTAAGTACCATCACCGCCCTTATAGCCGCAGGTAGCTGGTACGAGAACATACGTGCTAAGGTTTCTGAATAGTGCACATCTTAATCTTTCAAATTTCTCTGCCTGTAAAAAAAAATTAGGTTACAAATTTGCTATTTTCGTAACGTCATGCTGCGCCCCACTCGGTCAGCTTACGGCGCAATGCATGCACATACTGCCTCTAGTGGCCCTTGTCGCTGAGCAGTATGTGTCCAAGAAACGTTTTTATTCCTGCCATTCCTCGTCGGTACCAACACGCTTCGTCCATTTATAGAGGTGTTTTTTTACGATTGCGCTGATTCCGAGGCGACTTCGTGAACCAAGGATCCGACGAGTCTTTATTCGTAACTATTCGACAATGTTCACTGACACGTTCAGTTATTTTATTTTTGAAGATTGGTCAATTTTCTTCACTATTTCGCCAGTCAAAAGACATAAATGTTTTACGGAAGAATAATTCAAGATCTTCATTAATGACGTTTTACCAACATGGCATGCGCCATGCATGAAGGGGTTTTTGTATACAGTTTGGGCCCCGTACGGGGTCGCTTCTCGACGCTGCGTGGTTCGCTGTGTCCTGCAGTCGTCCATGACATAACGGCTTCCTTCGTCCAGCGTCTCATATACAAAGCAGCGGTTGTAGTCTCCTCTTGGGCGTTTGAACCACCTCATTACCGCGACTGTGAGAGCACCACTTCGACTGTAAATTTTCTGTCTCTGTCTGACCCAGGCCCATGAAAGTTTTCAACAACCTTGCCACACAAAAGCAGAGCAAACCCGTGTGTTGCGTGCTCGTTCGGAGCCAAAACACGCCCCACGTTCAACAGTGAAGAAGGTAGGGGTGGAACAGCGGGCGGAAGGTACATCATATTTTCATTCTTAGGAAATTTAATTACAATCCAGCTTAAATTTGTGCCCTTGTTGGTAGCAGGTTTTGGATGTCCCTACAGTCCTGCGGGAGACGACATTAGAGCTATGAACAGGAAGGGTGCCATGGTGCCCGCCACGTGAGGAGTCTCCGCCTTCGTCGTCATCGCCTTCAGCGCGGCGGACCCGTGGCGCGAATGTCGCTACAGACCTCCGTAACCCTCCCCCTGGAGATGCGATGTTGCCCTCGTGATGGCTTTGGTCGGTTGAGCTTGTGAATTCCAGGGCGGGGTCGTTGAGACGGGGAAGCCCTGGGCGGAACGGAGGGAGGCGAAGTAAGCGGGCTACACTCGGTCAGCGGCGACGACGACTTGGTGGACTTTAAGGGGTGAAGCCTCTGAGGGGTTCGGTATGTCAGCGTCTCATGCCGTCGTCATCTCACGTCATCGTAGTATTGTGTAATCACGGCAATAAAACACCGGGACAAGTACTCTCCTACGCCTCTCGCTAGAACGTTTCGTCTCTAAGGGCAAAAACGCGTGCTAAAACAACACACCGGGACCCTCGCTTTCCAACGCCTCGCGCTAGGACGCTTCTTGCTTCAAAGACACGAGACTTACAGCAAAACTGCATACCTCTATCCTTTAACGGTTTCACCTCCGTGGTCAAAAACGCCCTTGAACCTCTGCCCACTTATTCACTGCATGCGTCCCCCCTCCCCAGGTTTCACATTAGTAGAGATGGGCCGAGATTTTTGAAAGACTTGCTAGAACGTGTTTCACATTACGAATTTTAGGGCGACAGGCCTGGGTTGGTGCTCACCATTCGAGGACCGTGCATAGATTTGCTCTTTCAACTCTCTTTATTTTGAGACACGCTGTAAGTGTGGAGAAAAGCTAGGTCGACCCCCAGCTCTGCTGTTCCTCTAGCCTTGCACCACCAGTACGAGGCGCGGTAACATTTTTTGCGTGATATTTAGGAAACGAAATATTTACATATATGGAAGCCGCACTACTCGAAAAAACAAAAAAAAATGTTATTACTGGTTCACCAAAACACGCAAATTAATTTCGACCAGGGGGCCGAAACGGAACAGAACCAGTATTTTTGCCGGAACTGAACCTGAACCCGGACCGGTATTTTTAGCACGCTCAATCCAAACGGAACTGAAGCAAAAAATAAATAGCGGTTACCGGTTCTTGAAGAAACGGTTGTGCCATCTGCAGTTGATAATGCGCGTTCAACATTATTCGGGGCTTATTTTTCTTTCACGCACCATTGACTTCGCAACTTCTCACGCACTTTCCCCATCAGATCCGTCGCAACACTATCAAAGCTCTCTTCGTCGTCACAACATGACGAAAGGTATCTTCACCAATGTTGCAAATGTATGCCACTGCTGGTAGATCGAGAATATCGCAAGGCTGACAAAAGAAATGTCACAATCTCGGCAGCCTGCAGGCGATATAAAACATTGACTTTGGCCTTACCTCGCTCCGACCGCAACTCTGCTTCAATGCGAAACGGCGAACGCCAACATTCTAAATGTGCATACTAATTGCATTTCATACTTTTCTCTAAATGGTAGCACACCCAGAGTGTAAATGTACTTCAAAAGTGTGACCACCAAAGGCTGCTCGGAAGGTGAGCTGTTGACTGCTGGCCACAATGATGCGGGTTCGATCACCGCACCCTCCGACCGTTTTTCTGATCCAAATGAAAAACTAGAACTCACCCTGTACCATATAGTATGGGTGTGCCAACGCACTCGAGCCTTTCCCCCATTTCCCACTCCCACCTTCGAGCAGTGCAGGGCTTCCCTGGCCAGCCCAGACACGCATACCCGGCTCAACCTGGCGACCCGAGCAAGGACTAGACGAAGTCAGCGTATCCCGGACTAGAGATACTTTTCACGGGAGGAGGACCACAACATGAACATCTCCTCGGCGAATAAAAAAAATTACTCTCTGTCCCTATCCGTCTCTCCCCGCTCTCTCGCCCAATGTGCGGAGATTTCGACGCATGCAAAGATCCACAGGTGGTCTAAATATCTCTGCCGGCCTTCAATATACGGCGTGCCTCATAGCACACGAGTACCTTCGGGGAATCAAGCCCACCAATGTTACTTTACAAGCGTGTTTCCGCACGCCCAGGACTTGGTTGTAAATTATCTCACACCTAGTTTCTACGCAAAAAATAAGCTTTTTTTCGCTGTATACAGATATTGAATAAGTGAAGCAGCAGAGTAGATTTTGCTCTAGACATCCGTTCCTTTGTCGAACCTTTAACATATCTAAACGTGTCTCCCGGGCAAATGCCGCGAGTGCCGTGGTGCCTGGTATAAACGTTTTTCAGGACGTCTAGAGCGGAAAACTTTGCGTTCTTATTGAATCCATATAATGAAAACAGATATAGGAGAGAGAGCTGTTAAGCTATGGCACGCGATTTCTCCATTTGCAAGACTTTCTACACCGACCTCGCAAGCAGTACGTATTTCGTCTGGAATAAAAAAAATCAGCACTAAAGATCGATAAATGCGCAAAGGCAGGCCGGTCCCCCTTTATTTCCATTTTCAAGGGTTTTAACTTTGCTTTTTTGTGCACTTTTTGTTTTTACAGTCATGCATTGTTTTCGGGTATGCGCTTTATTAACTAGTCGGGAGGGAAAGTCGGGAGGGAAACTGGGAGGGAAAGTAGGTAGTAGATCGTTGCTACTTCATCTGTTTACTTAATTATTTGGCCTAATTGCTCACTTGAAGTTGCGCAACCTTTTTTAGGCAAAACTTGAATTCCGAATGCCACAGAATTGTATTTCGTTTCGTGGTCGCTTTAAATTGCCAAACTTTTATTTCGCATTTCGCTAACAATTTACTCACCGAACCAGTTCGCGAACCGGTTCAAGCTTCCGAATCCGTTCGCGAAGTGGTTCGGGTTGTGATTATACGAACCAGAACTGAACCGGAACGAAAGAAATTATCCCGAACCCGAACCGTAACCGAACCGGTATTTTTTTCGGTTCTACCCACTGATTTCGACAGCATGAAATGACAAGTGACAAAATGCAGCGTAAGGCGTAGGCGTAATGTAAAAATGGCGCGAAAAATAACAGACAGCGCCAACAGAATAACAGCAAAGGAAATAAAATTAGGTGGGTCTGCAATTCAAACCCTGGTCTTGCCGAACGCGACTCCATCACGCATCCTCTGCCCACCAATGAGCCTTTTCTAGCAAAAAAAAAAAAAAAAAAAGAAATATTGGCTGGTGTCAGCGTTCCAAGCAGGAAAACGTACTGCCCTTCACCCCGCACGAATTCGCAGCTACTCCAGAAGGTGTAAATTAAGGATAAAACGGCGGCGGTTGCACGTTGTGCTGCAGCTGGTTTCCGTTGTTTTCAGGCCTATTCGGGCTGCTCTGCGCGCCGACGCTCATTCAACTCCTGCTCATTCCCGCTCATCTTCCTTCGGGAGAACGACACACGTCCGTCCTATATCGAGACAAAAGTGCAACTGCTGGTAATGGCCATGGCTTCCTTTATACTTTCTGTGCCTGCCTAGCCGATTGAAGAATAGGGGCGCGCCGTAACCCGAGCTGCGAGCGGCCGACGCCACCGTTTTCACTTGGGGCGCCACTGACATAAGGTCTTACGGTAGCGGCTGGAGTAAAGCCGGGAAGCACTTTGGCCGGCTGGACCGCTGGGCCATAGATAGCTACGCACGGCTGTGACCGAGTGTTCCCAACTATGGAACAGTTATTACAGCTAAGAATGCCTAAAGCAGTCCGGTCAAGTTGCATGGGTTCTCTATTCTATAGGACAGGAATAAACCACCACGAAAAGATACTCCGAAGCACTGACGTTGATCGTATGAATGTCACTCACCAAGCGCACTGCTCTAAAACCAGTTTGTTCCACTGTAGCAATAACATGGTGAACGAACATCGTTAGCTGCAATATACTTAGCGCTTTGGTAAAAAGAATATCGAAAGCAGAATATCGTGTGATGTGCTGAGTCTATTTTACAACGAAACATAGCGACGAATTTGCTAGTAAAAGCTTTAGGCTTCCTGGGCTGTATTAACTCGTCATCTGAGCATTGTAATTTCAGCAACCTCCACAGTAGTTTGTCTGTTTATGTTGTCATATACCCCCTTTAAAATTCCAAGAACGTAATCGATAATGCTCACAATTCTGAACTTTGGCAACTTGAATGCACTGTGTTATTCCTAACAAATTATCTTCCAACCGCCTGTCCTGTCTAAATTCATTCTGCAGTTCCCCATTTTATTCCACGCATGCTTGAATTTCTGATTTTTTCGCCCCCTAACTATCTGTGTGAATCAACACTGTGAATCTGTGTGAATCAATCCATGCTCTGTGTGAATCACACTGGCTTTGTTTGCCTCTGCGTTTATATGTTAATTCATCCTACTTTCTACCCAATCCTCCGCTATTTGCTTTGTTTGTAGCACCTGTTCCATTGTCTTCATTACTACGCCTTAATTTTTGGTTAAAGCAGGTTTATTTATTTATTCACGTTACTTTACAGGTTCCGTAGGAATATTGAGTGAGGGGGGCGAGAAAAACAAAAAGCAAAAGCACAAATCGAGCAGAAGCAACATGGTATAAAACAATACAATGTGGTAAAACCGTATACCTAACAGAAGATGTAACATGGAAGAAGAGTACTGTAGTTACTATAATGGTGTCTAGTAGAAAGGTGTAGAACTGCGAGAGGTACACAAGAAAATGATACAAAAAGCATAAACACTACTCACACAGTAGTGTGCACGTCATTAAAAACAGCAAAAAGGCAGGAAAACACATGTGCATATAAACAAATTTATTTTTTATGACAAAAAATGCTCGTACACTTGGTTGCGGAATAATTAATAGTCAGTGATAGAAACAATTATGTGAGGACTCGGGAGATCATACCATCAGCTGCTTAGGTATTCCATACGGGCCCCTTTGCTGCGTAGCTTGCGCCACTCAGCGACAGAAAGTAGCGTAAGTGCCGAAGAGCAGCAACGGCCCCGGAAAGGACACTTTGCAGGCACGGAAATGCAAAAATGCAAAAAATGCAATGTAACAGAACTAGCGCCGTTATTGCGATTGCGCAAATTTTGAAACAGCAATAGGTGATGGCGAGGGTATTAAAGTTGTGAAAGAGGCGTCGTCAGTGGTGAGGAGGAATGAAGAAGCTGTGCCGAGTAAAGCGGCTTCACTCGAATAAAAACAGAAAGGGGGGGGGGCAAGGAGGGCAGGAGGGGAGACCTTACTTTCCGCGATTTTTAACCCCTTGGTTTAGTAGTGGGAGAAAGCCCTGGCCAGCTCGAGCACCGAAGAACAGCTCCGGCTGATTCATCGGGCTGAGAAGGCAGGACGCTCCAACGGGGTCCTGGAGTGAGGAAACCGACCACTTGGCTCTTTTTCTTTAATAAAGTTCACTGTCTTTCTTGCTGTAAAAAAGGCGTACCCTGTGACCTTCGGCTGAGAAACGTGTGCTTGAGACATGTAGTGAGGCCTGTTAGAGTCACTTGAGTATGCTAATAAAGCACTACCACAGCAAATTTATGCCAATATTGACTGTTGTGACGAGAAGAGGCAGAAGCGGGTAGTTGCGCACAACTCCAGACCGTACCGTCGAACAAGAAGAAGTAGAGACCGGCCGTTGCCCGGTTGGTGCTTTCATTTCTGTTGCCATACATTAAGCTACCGCCTCACCTACGATGGCTCGCCTCAGTTGCCCTGTCGACGCGTAACAATGTGTATGGTTGCAATGGCGAAGAAAATGGAAAGAAAAGAGAAGAAGTCAACAAGACACCCCCCCCCCCCCCAATGCACGCCCGTGCCGATACCTCAAACGAAAAGAAGAAAACAAAAGAGAAACCGCAAACGACGTAAAGGAAAAAATTGGGCCCATCTCCCCGCAAGGCGGACTCGAGTAAATGAGTCGCATAGGGGGTGGGTGTATTGCGTTAACGTTTAGTGTTTGGGGAGTTGGTGGTAGTGAATGCGTTGTATCAGCAGATTCTTGACGTAGTTTGAATGAGTCAACTATATAAGGCGCGTTCGTAGCCTCCCATTCTGTGTCGGCTTTGTGGCGCAGTGGGTAGAGCACCATGTACATTGCGTTCCGCCCGCAGGGTCGAGGGATCAAAACCAGGCGTCGATTAGTATTTTTTTTATATCGTGCAGGGGGAGGGGTGCGGACTACGACTACGCACGTCAACGCGGGTGACATCGTGAGTTACTGAAATCCTCTGCATTTAAAAAATAAAAAAATCGACAGCTGGGCTACTTGGTATCCGTCCATCCTAAACAGCTCTTAACAAAACAATGACGAGAAGAAAGGACACAAGACGTTTTAGTTTAGAATCAGCGCCGTCTTGTGTCCCTTCTTCTCGCCGTTGTTTTGTTAAGCGCTGTTTAGGATGGAAGGAAAAAGATCATGGCGATGGTAATGAGAGCAGATTGCACCCATGTAGGCCTACAGGAGTATTCTGAGCGTGTTAATCACAAAAGTAGTAAAGATTATTTACTCTAAGAGCGTTTATGTAGGGCTAACCTGGGCGATTGGCCAATCCTTTCAATCACAGTAACCGAGATATAAAGAAAATGACGCTAAACGAAAAAATTAAAATATGATAAAAGGAGGGCACAGTTTAGCCAATTGAGGCCAACATGGGTGTCTTGAGCATGCTTTTTATCATTCGTAGAGCACGCGTACTTTAATAGTGTATGTGAGTGGTTGACAGAGCGACTGGCCAAGCCTCGCCGCCATAGTAACGTGTAAAAGAAAACGACGCGATTGGAATGGCGTAAAGGCTACAGTAAGAAAGAACCAATTGCTGCATTGGACACCTTCCTATATGCGTGTGATGTCTCTACAGCGGAGGGGAAGTGACGGAGCCCTGGGGTGTGTCCCCTGTTGGGCATGTTGAAGTGTTGGCATCTGGCGTTACCGAATGGCCCGCTTTATCCCCCTCGAAAGGCCAAATTAAAGTGCTCAGCAATATTATACGAAATAATGATAGCACCGACGTTACAGTCGGAAAGCTAAGCAAGACCACGTTACAACTGGCCAGAATCATTCGGCGCATACCCACAGCCAAAAATGGCATGACAGAGGAAGACACCCTCACACTAATTTAAGCCCTGGTCATAAGCCTAATCTCTTATAACCTACGTTTCCATTACTTAACCACAAGAAAAGAAGGGAGAGCCAATGTTATTATAAGAATCGCATAAAAAGCTGCGGGGGACTTGTTTTCTACACAGCTAAGCAGAAGCTCTGGGAACTTAGAGCCTGTAATACTTTCGAGGAAATTAGAGAATAGGTCCTGGCAATGCAAAAAGACAGACTACACAGAGCACAGACGGAAGGAAAATACTGAAGAAAATCCGCTCTGTCGAAGAAATCTCCCATTTCCCGCCGACAAGGCTTTTAAACGTCTGCCCCACAGTTTCCTTCTCTGTCTAGTTTCCCCAGAAAATGTGCTCATGACCATTCTAAGACTAAAAAACACCGGTGCTGGTTTTGACAATCTTCATTCTTCTGTTGTGAAGCTCGTAGCTCATCTTATTAGTGACGCACTTTCGCACATAGTAAGCCTGGTCATCCATACTGGTGTCTTTCGCACTTGCCAAAAGATACCCAAAAGTATCCCTGTTTTCAAACAGGGTAGCAAAACTCCGTTATTAAATTTCGTCCCCACTGCTATTTTATCATAATTCAGCTAATTATTTGAAAAAATTGTTTTAGTACGTTTAACCCGCTATTTCTCAAAATTTCGTATTTCGTCGTCAAATCAATTTGGCCTTAAAACTGTTTACTCTACTAAATTAGCTTTTAATATAATAACTGATCATCTTAAAACTACCACTGACAAAAGTAAATTTGCTGTTGCCCTGTTTATTAATTTTTCTGAAGCTTTCCGTTCATTGAATATCATGATAAACTTTTGCTAAACTCTACGCTATAGGTTTATGTGGTCCAGAACTTTCCCTAATCCGCAGTTACTTGCGTGATTGAAAACAGTTCGTACCTGACGAACTAACATTTTGGTTCAACAAGGCTCAATTTTGCGACCCATGTTATTTACCGTGTACATTAATGACCTACCAGACCAAATTAAGCATTCTAGTCGTCGTAAGTTATACGTTGATGAAACGACAATTCATTTTCTAACACACCTTTGAAACCTAGAATATTGACCCAAATGCTATAATATGATCAATATGAATGGTAGTAAATTACACTATCCGATATTTCATCCCCGTTAAAAATGGCTCCGGGAAACGCATGCAAAATGCTTGGTGGGAATTCGCTTCATGCTATACAGCATGCCGCATTTCACGGTGTCACACTCGACGGCAATTTTAAATTTACAAATCACATATTTTGTGACCCAAGCGGTCTACGGTCTAAGAATACTCCCCAAATTTCGAGCCTGTATAATTGTACGCGTATTAATTAACGTTGAATTGCATTCTTTCACAGCCCCGTCTCAGTTCACATTCCTTCACAGTCCTATTGCGTGTCTCCTTGTGTCAATACATATGAAACCCCCGTAGCATCTTTACAGCGCACACACCACCAAACTCTAAGAATAATCACTTACTGCCATTTTGATCTAATGTTTTTACATTCCTCCGCGCATTCATGAATTTGTCAATTTGTGATTGAAATAAATATTCTCTTCGCGTCCTAACGTATAAAAGCTTGCAAAAACATTTACCCATTTTGTTAATATCGAATATCCAAACCTCGCCTTTCTCTGCCACTCCATTATTACACCATGATAACTATCTTTTACCGAAGTCTAAGACTAAGTACGGAAAAGTAACTGCGAACTGTTAACAGTGGAGCTGTAGTAGCTGGCCGCAATGTGTCGCGCGGAGCAAATTAAAAATACCGACAAAATTCCGAGCGCTCGTGAGCGCGTGCCTAGCGGCGACTGCCGAGCCACCCCGGCACGCGCACTGGCTTCAGCAAAACAAAACAAAACAAAACCAGCGATTATCCCGAGGAGCGTGAAAATGCCCAGCGCTCGTGAGCGCTTGCTCGCGCCGGCAGCCGAATGTTTGCGGCTCGCACAGTGGCTTCAGCAAATAATAATGGCGAAAACCTCAAGGAGCGCCTCGCTTCGCCTAGCAACCAAAAACACCACAGCTAGAGCAACACCTGCTCCACGGCTGAACAGCTGTCGTCATGCGCTACCGCGCATGAAGTGCTTGCCATGAGTAACATGACGACGTCGATGGAAATGACGATGACTACAACTGGCATCGGGCAAAGCGACGACGGAAGACGTAAATAAACAATTTTGAACTTCGACAAATGCGTGCTGATGTGTTCTTCAATGCTCACGTAGAAAGAACTCCTGCAGCTTCGCTATGGTTAAAACCTTGCGCGACTTAGCGCAAGCTTCGCCAGTTTCTTTGGCGACATCACTCTATATTCAATATTCCCCACGAGTGAATCATCTTGTTTAATTAATTTTATTTAAAATGCCGCTTCGCCAGATAATGTTGTAAAGTTGAGTGTTAACATTGTACTTGCATATGTGGAGAAATATCTTCTAGATGTAGCTTTTTGTGTCAACATTTTATTTGTTCGCGTTTTTTTAAGACTGATACTGCAATTAACCGCATTAAGAGTACCTTTTCTATGTACTTATTTGCAGGAGATTCCTTTCAAGTTAGTGATTTTGGGACCTCCTATAGTTATGTATTCTGCGTAATATTTCGACAGCAACAATAAACTGAAACTGAAACTGAGAGAAAATGACGAACTTAGATCCAGAAACCCGAATACGGGTAAACGCCCTCCCTATCCCACGAAACATGCATAGCACTCTACGCGAAGACCATAGAGTTGCTAGAAGAAGCTTAGTCCGAAAGAAATACGGCAGACATAGTAATACTGTCAACAGCCTCACCATGATGGGCCACTCCACAGCGGTGGTCGCGCATTTTAAACCCAAGTGATAGATTATTACATTAAAAAAAAACATCGATGAAGGTGAAACCAGCGCAATCGCCCTTTCTCCCAGCAGGAGGGATAAGAATACAGATGCCTAAATATTTAGACGAGGTAAAAACAGTTAGGATTGGGGGGATTTACACTATTTAAAAATGACGAAAATCACGGACACAGCAGATGACCGTTTCAGCTCCTGCCGGGCGCCGCATCAATCTTCGTCTTTTTCGTCTTCCACGTTGGATCACATGCCCTTCAGGGGGATTCCTATTCATATCCATGGCTTCGCAACATCGCCAAAGATGGGCGCTCCATAAGAAATATCATCCCTGACTCTACAAGAGCAATCCGGTACATCGTAGGCGGAAGAATACCTAAAAGCTTCAAACGGATCTTCCCCAAAAAGCTTGCGAAAGTATACAACATCACGCGCTTCCCGGCCGACAAGGGACAGGAGAGAAAAAGAAACTGCAGACTCGCTCAGCTGCGAATCCGACAATTCTTACTCCCTCGCTCTTTGCGAAACGATTACGAAAACGAATCCGACCTACTCCACATAAGAACGTATCTGCTCAAGATTCTCAAACACTTTGAAAAATTTATCCCAACACCAACACGCAAAAGTCCTGATTGGCCCTTATGTTCCCTGAAAAAAAATACAGGAATAATACTGCTTTAAATGCGAAAACAAAGCCAACCTTCTTCCATGCCACATGTAACTTCCCCATAATTTGAAATGACAAACAGAACGACACACACCTCTCACTGGAAATTTGACCGGCGAAGCTCAACAGGACCTTCCTGATCCTTACAGCCAAGGGAGAGAGAGAGAGACAGAGAGAAAGACAAAGAAAGAGAGAGAAAGAGAGAGTCATTAGGCCACCTCTAGTTAGCTATAGTATCAGAGGGGTGGTTGCTCTGGTTTCCAGTACGGGAGGCCACCTAGTATAATCCCACAAAGTTCCAAATTTATGCAATTTTCTTTTCAAGTTATATCCATAATTTGAGAAATTTCGCATTAATACAAGCCTTATTGGAATTTTGTTCTCTTGAGTCGTCTGCCATTTCATTGGCATCAATGTGCTTGAGACACCGCATTTTTGACCCACCGAGTTAACAACTTTTTTCTCATTAAAACTATATTTCCTTCCTTTCATAACAATTGGTGTCTGGGTGATGGGGTCACTCCCTTTGTGGCTAACAAAGTATGCATTACTCTTCCACTGGTGTTTTTTCCTTTAAGTTTAAACAATGCATTTGTGTGGCCGAATAGGGTAACACCGTCACACGCGGCTCTGCACATTCTAATCGGCATACTGACCTTTCTGGTGGTGTAGACCGGTGCTGTGCAACTCTTACTTTTATACAGCGTCTTACGTGGCTGGCGTTCATCTGACTGCAAGCAAGACCAACAACGTGTAGGGTTCCAAAATCACTGGAAAAATCATTGAAAGATCTATTACTGGACATCCTAATTAACGCTGAGGGCTACTTCTCCTCCATCGAGAACATGAGGATTTGCCCGATCTACATGCCTGCAACACCCCCTTTCTCCCACAGTCTTCTCACAGTGCGCGAAATGTGCTTTGTCTTATAACCATCTGGATAGCTTCGTTTGCCCACCTTAGGAGAGACTCCAGTTCATTCATTTTCTTCAGTCCTTTACGGGTTGGGCACTACATTTTACAACGTCCACCAGCGGCGACGAGAGTCAAGGTACCCGTCGAGACGGCATGCGATGGACTCGGCGGAGGAGACGAGACCGCCGGCACTGCTCAGACTTTGCCTCTCTTAGCAACAGTGCCCGCAGTGTCATTGCTGCGTTCGCGGTTGCCGGCCGGGACTCAGCGTGACGCCCTTCTACCGACACGAGCCCTCGTGCCTTGGTTTATAGTCAGGCTGGGCACTCTCTTGGTCGTTGTCTGTTTTCATTCCACGGGATGCTGACCGATAGACGGCGTAAATTTTTTCCGACACACCCCATCCACTGCCCACGCAATGAAGCAGCTCTTATGATACCTTAAGTAGAAACAGGTTTTCAGCATCGGCCCTCGAATTTAATTGTCCCCTTGTGGAACAAAGAAATGTTAAAAAAATTCGCTGGTGTTTAAGAATTCAGAAACGGATAAATTTAGCAGACAAACGAGTGAAACGACCTTCTGTCAACAATTCTCGGAAAATATTTTTTCTACGTCTAGGCTATAAACACTGTCATTATGCTGAGATTGTTGCATACCTACAAGCAGACCCTTTGGATTATCCAGGACACTCCAAATAAAACATATCTGGTTACTGGTTTTTCTTTTTTCACCAAAGGCGAGCTAGTTAAAAGCTTGTTTTAAAATAAGCCAGAATCGCATTCTCGCCAGAGTCGCTGAGTCCGTCGAGGGCTCGACAAATGAAGGGAAGGTTTAACACCGAAACCATATTAGGTAGTAGATCCTATAATACTTGTGAAATAAGTTATTTTTCTATTTTGGGCAACATAAAATTCTGAGCACAAAATTGCTTTCCGTCTGTTCCATCCTGGCGACTCGTACGCGATCAAATAACGCCGCTTAACAAAAGAAAATTTACTGGCGCACCTTGCATACATTACACGATATGCTTACCTCGCTCTGCTAGGAAAGTAATTTGCGACATCCCTGCTAAACTGCACTATGCATGTGTTATTAGAGGTGAAAACGTGCTCTACAACTTGTAAATATAATTTATTGGTTGATAAATGTAGCTTGAGCGTTGGTATAAGGGCTAACTTAATGTCATATGTCTTACGGACTGCCGGGTGTTTCTGTAGACGCCATTAATCCAAAATACTTTCCGAAAATAAATAAAAACACACAGTTTAAAAGATATTACATTATTTCGTTTCTGAGTAAACCTACATGCATACTCAAAATGACACACAATCAAACTCGAGGTCGCCTCTTAGCCTTCCGCGCCAAGATACAGATGAGTAACTTGTCTGCTTATCTTTAACCCTAGCATATTTTTCATACTAGATGAGGAGAGATTCGAAAGTAAAGTGTAAATGAATAAACTGACTCTTGACTGGACTGTATGCGAAGTCCAAGAAACCCTTTGTGACGCTTTTCGTCTACCCCTTCTACTTTAATTGCTACTCTTCCGGTCGTTGGCATGGATTGAAGACTTTCGTCTTAGTCGAATTATTCGACGATGTGCCCGTGGTTCGTATTGTCGCTTCGCAGCATGTGCAGGTGAAAAGCGAGACGAACGAGTCGCGTCACGCAACTACGTGTGTGGCATAAAAGCCGTGCAAAAGCTTGAGTCGTTAGGCTGCGTAACAACTGGCCCTCACCGCTACGTGAAGCGCAAAGGGCGAGGACGGCGTTTTCCCTCTCAATCTTGGGCGTGTAGTTGCGCGCAATCACAACAAACTGTATATAAGAGCAGACCTGCTGCCGCTCAAAGCACCAACTGTGAGCGTGTCTTTCTGCGTTTCGAGTCATCCGAGGATACACCCGCCTCAGAATGATCTCCAAGGTGGGAAATATGGCGTTGGTACCTGGGATCGCAAATGTTATAGGTGTTCGGTTTGGGCAATTTTGATACGCGGCTTTCTGCGCGAATACCACACTATCTGTATGACTGTAATGGCAAGTTCTTAAAAAATAGCAGTTGGATACAGCACGAAAAAGTTTGTAAAAAACGGAAACTGTCACTCTATAACTGTCACTCTTATCCAAGCAATTTATCTCGTTAAAGGCAGTCATCCGTTGACGTTTTTCTGCGAGATTTACATGAAACGAAAGCGAAACTCAGGAATCTTTACTACGAAGCCATAGAGATCATAGCTTCCTGCTACACTCTCGAATAATTTCCAAACTAAAAAAGGGGCAGACACCTGTTCGTTATTTTGCCGTGTAAGGTTCACATGAATTTACTGCATTACGCGTATTTATTC
Organism: Haemaphysalis longicornis; assembly: GCA_013339765.2. Lineage (NCBI taxonomy): Eukaryota > Metazoa > Arthropoda > Arachnida > Ixodida > Ixodidae > Haemaphysalis > Haemaphysalis longicornis. The sequence goes on from CM023450.1 coordinate 181,029,571, forward strand.
CGTTATTAGGTCAAACCGCCCAAACTTCGAAAAATTGTGTTTCAATCTCTTCTATCTGGAACTATCAGCCCGTAAAATTACCAAAATGGCGCTGCAGTATATCTCGCGAAAGCGGGCTAGTGCATTTTCTCTTGACAGAAGATTTCGTGTCTGTGCAGAAAGTGCTGCGAAAGCTAAGAAACGAATGCCGAGGTGCGCCATTCGAAGTGTATGAGACATGACGATTTGACGTTTCCTTTCCCTCCCAAAAGGCTTTCCTCGTTCTCATCCCTGGCCGCCTTCGCTCGCGCTGGTGACCGCTTTGGGGGAGCCCATCACGGAGCCGGTGGCTTTGGAAGAGGTGGATATCAAGGTCCAGTTTATGGCGCGGCGGCGGCGGCAGGCTCATATGGGGCTGGCGAGTCCTACGTAAGTTGCCATTGTGTTAAGCAAGGGGCGCGAAATGCACATAACCGAGAAAGTAATTGATTGGCGCATGTTCTTTTAAGCGGTTTTTGTGAGCTGTGCTGTATGATAACACCCTCCTTCTGGTTTTTAGTCTTACTAATTAGTTTGATACAGCAGAAACACGCTCGATGGTGCAAATGTCTTAAACAGGAAATATTTATGTCCCCAGATTAATCAATCATGTATCCTTCACACTAGTGACGCAGGTGACAAAATATGTCTTGTTGGTTGGTCTTCCAAAGCGGCAACGTTCAGATATAAACGGTGCTTACGGTGACTGAGGAGACGCCCAATTGTAGTCGATTAAAACCCATGTAAATCTGCGTCAATCAGCGCGAATAAACCCAGAAGCTCAATGCGTTTCGGGGAACTGAAGGACACTCAATTGAACTGCCCTATGCCCCTTCGCATGTCTATGAACGTTTCAGACGCAACCAACACACGGATGACGGGATGTTCCGGACCGCTCAGCTAACACAATTAGCGGCTGTACCACTTTCATCGCAGATTTTCGTTATCTACATATGGGAATCCATACGGTTCCAGCGACAAAGTTGTGTCTATGTTCACCCACTTAGACAGCGGGAATAATCCCAGGTACAAACAAGCAACTGTTCGCACAGGCTGTTGTAGCAGAACTTTAGCATGTACGCTTGCCGCAGCTACGATGCTCACGAAAATGATGGCCTAAAAGTTTCGTTTATATTACCATCACCCATTGCCATTAGTCCTAGAATAATGAAAATAAACATTTTCCTTCGAATTTGTATAACTAACTGTGGGTTCCTGTCGGCTCCACTCAGGCGGGTGGAAAAGATTCTTGCCTATGAAATTAAATTCCTTACGATGAATAAAAACACAAGTCAGGAGTGAACCAAAATTTGTTTACTAATACATATAATATTGTGCACGAGGATACACGGCCATGTCAAAACGAATATAGTGCGGATACAATATGCGAACTATAGCTTGCATACACCAATCTGGCAGAAGTTAGGTATAAATTTTCTAGTCTAATCGGTGTCCGTAAAACGTGTAAATCGGTCCACCATTACCTGACTTACCCTCAGCTTCGAAAGACAGTCTGTCTGTTTAGGTGAGGATAAAGCGAAAACATCTGGCGAGTAAAACAGTGCGGTGGGAAAGCAAACATAACTTGCAACGAATTCGAAATGAACAGCATCCCCATGCCGCTTGGGTACTTCGGTAGAACAGCAATAAATACTGTCCCCGCCAGGTGTGAGTAATAATTAAGCCAGCCAATTTCTGGAAACTAGATCTTTATAAGCGTTGTTAAGCCGCTACTCTAGAAACACTCGAGAGACCTGAATCGAGAACACTCTGCACAATCGCCGGACGAAGAAGTTGTTACCACTAGAAATGTCTCCCTAATACACTTTTCGCGAAGTACAACGTGGTCCCCACTGTATATCACGCACGCAATATTCGAAGTGCCACTTCTACCGTAAGAACAACGGGGTTATTAGCATTGACAATCTCCTTTTGCCTTCTATCCTTTTTCAGCCTCCTCAGCCGTACAGCTTCGGCTACGACAACACGGACGAATACGGCACCCAGCTGTTCCACAAAGAGCAAGGCGATGCCAACAATGCCAAGACTGGATCCTAGGTTATAGGGACGGCCAACGGGCTGGACCGTGTCGTCAAATACGTGGCCGACGAGAACGGCTTCCGGGCCACCATCGACACCAACGAACCTGGAACCCTGCCGGGAGCGAGCGCCGATGCCGTGTTCAACGCCAATCCTGTCGCGCCCCAGGCGCGGGCCATTCGGGCAGTTACGCCGCCGCGGGGGGACAACAAGCAGCGTACGGAGGCTACGCTGCTGGGGGCTATGGTTCGAGCGGGCCCTGGCTGGATGAATGGTTTTTCGTTAGTGTAGGTACATTTATAAAATGTAAGAGCGACGCCACCGGTGTACACAATGCTAACGGAAGCGGTGTGAAAACTGCGGAGAACGATGGTTAATAGTCAAATAAACAAATATGAATTGAAAATTCGAGATTCATTTTTGTTGTATCGTATTCACGGACAGCTTGGTGTTGCAGGTAGAGAGACCAGCGATAAACCCAGCGTTTAGAGAAACACATAGGTAACTCTTCGCTGGATTTGCGTCCCGTGGCTTGATATTGACTGTATTGTCCGCTCCCAGGAGCATCTCTCGTGGGAAAATCACTATTATAAAAATGATTTGATACGCCTAACAACTGACACTGTAAAGGCGTAAATTATGGGGCTCCACGTTCTTCAATAATTTTGAAACGGAAGCCTTCAGCCAACCGTAACGGCTGGAATGCCTTTAGCGTGAAAGGAGAGGTTAATATTGCAAGACATGAGTGGCACGCTTAGTAAAACTGGCATTTTTGATGCAGATTACCTTGTTTATAAAGTTTACCTTCAATTTTTTACAGACACGTGCAACAAAACGACAGCAAAATGGAAAAGTATCTCTTATTGGACATAATAAACACTGAACACATGGCTTACGGGACGGGAAGTATTAGTTCCTGTGATTCGTATTCATGACAAGCATTCAGCATTCATGTATATTATGGAAAGCAGTCCTGTCATAACAGCAGTCACTCTTTGTTATGTAAAGGCTTACAGGACGCACAATTTGAAATACGGCACGAATTAAGCACTTTTCAAGAGCCCGGTGAAACGATTTCATAGCCGGTGCAATTCGTTCCATGATGGATTTGAACACTTTGAAAATGCCTTTCCCAGAAGTCTTGAATGTGGTTTTAAACTTGGTGGGAAATGTTGCCGCGCCTAGAGTTCCGCCTGATGACTTCTGCTGGCTAGTATTTGTAGCACGATCATCTTAAAAACGTAATATTGCCCCAAGAAGAATGTAGTTCTTTCCATGGCTAACTGAGAATGGCTATTCACGGAATGCTCGCTACTTTGCAGAAAAGAGTAGGAGTAAAAAGAAAAGCATGACTGGGTCACAACTTGATTATAACTAAAATGCGTTCAATCTGTTCATTATCTCAATTCAAAGGGCGATATTTTCGCCCCTGTTAAGTCGAACTGCAAACAGTTGCCCTCTTTATAGCCTATGCAACGAAATATTGAAGAACAGGTAAAAAAGCTTTTTCCCTCCCAGTGTCTTTTATGCGAACGACTTGAAGACTTGTAGTCCTATGACTGTGGCATGAGATTTAAGGTAATTACGTCATTGCACCCGGCTCTCCTCCCAACTCATGTCGGACATAATTTATGTTAACAATGAGCTCGACTGCGCATCGCTTCCCCCCCCAATTTGGCGGGGACGTGCAGGGCAGAATTCAGCTCATTGATATTTTATTCTGATTCTTGTTAATGGCGTGATGCTATTAAAATGTTGTGTTTGTGTCTTCAATGCAATTCAGAACGAAATAAGGAGGGGGCAAATTCAAAAGATCGTTCATCACCCTTCGCCATGGCTCGCCTCATCACTTCTGCCACCACGTTACATTAAAACGCAGGTGAGTCTTTATGGGTCGAAATTCATATCTCTAAAACTGAAAAACTTCTAGTTGGTGTTTTTACGTTCCTCCCTGATGTAGTTCCTGACGCGTTCAATAGTTAGTCTCCTCCATTGAACAGGTGCTCACTAATTGCGACCTCAAGGGTCCTCCTCCTTGGAGATTTTAAACGGCCCCTGGCGTTCAGTGGAGCCACCTCACCTGTTCCCCACTACAACCACCACTTTCAACAGAAGGGTAATAGGTTTACTAGATTTTTCGTCTTTCACTTCCATGGCACAGCGTAATCACATAAAAAACTGCAGGTGGAAACATTCTGGACCTGTGCTTTTCAAACTTCGATGGCGTTAATGTGTCGCGCTCTGATTGTGCTTTAGTAATACCCGACAAATATCATCCTCCTCTTTCTATTTCCTGTTGCCTTCCTACAATGCTCCACCGTTCTGTAATTTCAAGCAAATGCGGAACCTCGCTACGCTTTCGCCCGGGGAGATTACGTTGGGCTGTATGGCTACTTTTCTGCTGCCCCTTGGTCAACAGTCATTGACCACTCTGATGTCAATGAACTAGTTGACAGTTTTACTGAGATTGTGCTTTTGGGTATGAAGAAATACATCCCGCAATATTTAACCAAAGAAGTTCAAGTTCCCACACTGGTTTTCTTCTGAATTGCGGGATGCCCGAAACTCAAAGAACGTGCGCACAGAAAGATGAAGCGCTCTGGTGCGAATCAGTTCGCTCAAGGAGTTCCGGCGCCTACGTGCCCTATGCAAAATATTGCACAAGCGTGATCATGCTTCAGTTGAAGCTAAAGCAACTCATCAGCCGGGAGCCTTCTGGAAGTACATTCATTCTAGATCTAGTACAACGAAGAATCTATTCGTCTACTGGATTCCAACGGCGATGAGGTTGCAGATGCAGCCGACTGCTTTGCTCGTCTCAGTTTTCTTCTTTGTTTGGGCTTAGCGGCGGTAGTGATGACGGCAGCGTCTCTTGTCACCAGGACGGTAACTCCGCTTGTTTCTAATTGGATGAGAACATCGTGCGGACCAGCATCAAGCGGCTAAAGCCCTCGTTTCTTCTGGGCCAGATGGTAATTCCTGCTGCAATTCTAAAACGTATGCAAAGATATTTGTTCCTGTGTTCACCTCAATATTTAATAACTGTTTCCGGTCTGGCACGTACCCTCGCTCATGGAAAATCTGTCGTGTATTCCCTGTTTTCAAGTCAGGCGCAAAAACCGACCCCATGAACTATAGGCCAGTGTCGCTTCTTTGTTCTGCCTCTAAAATATTCGAGTTATCTCTTCAATACGGTCTTTGTCTTTCTCACTTAAAAAACGTCCTCATTCCTAATCAACATGGCTTCATGCGTGGGTCGCTCAACTTCCACAAACCTCGCATGCTTCATGGAGCAGGCTTGTCCCAGCAGTCGTTGGTAGAAAGCCAGCTTGATGCGGTCTACTGTGACATGAGCAAGGCCTTTGATGTAGTCAAACCACTCGTTATTGCTTGCCAAGCTCATTCTGTTAGATGTTTCACCTGCTTCTTTAGTGGGTCTTATTACGTTGCTATCTCCAGGAGCGATATTGCTAATGTAAGTTGTTAAATGGTCACAAACATCATTTAGGTACAAAGCAACCAGTGTGTACCCCAGGGCTCCGTTCTCGCCCACCCCGTCCTTTTTTCCATTTTCATTAACGATGTTGCTTCTGTCTGCATTCAAAATTCTTCTTTTTTGTTGTATGCTGATGATATGAAAAATCTTCAGAGAAGTGCGTAATGTTCAGGGACTGTAATTCTCTTCAGGCTGATATCGTGTCATTCCATCGTTGGTGCACCAAAAACGACTTAATTTTGAACCCCTCAAAAACGAAAGTTGTTTCCTATAGTAGAAAAACTCAACAGCTGCAATACTCCTATAAAATAGCAAGCACTGCACTGCCGAGGGTGACCGAAATTCGGGACTTGGGAGTACTATTTGATTCTTCTCTGACTTTCTCTTCCCACGTTACACAAATTACCGGACGCTCTCTTCGATGTCTGGGTGCTGTTTGCAGGTATTCTGGAGAGTTTAAAAGTCCTCTTCCTTTCTTAAAGTTGTATTCGGCTATCTGCTTACCTCTTCTCGAATACGGTTCTGTTGTTTGGAATGGAACTTGCAAGTCCAATAGTGACCGCATCGAAAGGGTTCGAAATAAGTTGCTTTCTATGTTAAGGCACCGTTTCCGTCATGTACAAGAAGACGCAAACGGCAGCATGTCTTGTCTCAAAAGTATTCCTTCCCTTTGGTGTCGACGAATGAGAGCTAACATTATCTAACTTCTTCATGGTGATATTTTGTGTGATGACTTGGTTGCACTTATCAATGTCAACTTGCCGAACAAACTTTTCCGAAGATTTCGAACTTTAAGAACAGATACTTTAAGTAGACGACGCTCGTCCATCTGCAGAATACAATGTGCATATAATGAATATTCCGATCGTCTTGATATATTCCAGAGCTCTTTGTCTTTGTTCTCTAATGAATTGAAAACTGTTTGTAGCTTAAGTGCCTTTATGTCATTTATGTGCCGTATTTCTGTTCCGTATTTATTTTATGCAAATCAATCATCATCTTGCTTGTTTGTTTTTCACTTTTCCTGATTTTGTGTTGCTTGAATTTCTGTCGGTTTAAGTGTCAGTGCTTGTAATGCTGAACTTCGTTTTTATCATTTTGAAACTTCCTAACATTTTGTTACAAAACCTTTGTTTTATGTGTATAATCTATCTCCGTCATGTTCATTGAGTATTTGCTTGTGTATTTTCAATTTTCACGTGCCTTCAACGTTTTTGCTGGCCGGGTGTCATGGCTTCTAACACTAGGCTTCCTTTTTTTTTGCTGTTTTGCTTTCTGGGATCTCTGTAACTATTTTAGCTTATGTTTTCTTTCTTATATATATGGTTTTCTGTGCTGTGTTGTCTTGATTTTAGTTGTTTTTATGAATGCCTTGTATATGGTGTACCAGTACCAAGACACTAGGGTTGTTCCTGGGCACCAAAAATAAAGGTTGATTGATTGATTGATTGATTATTTATTATTATTATTATTATTAGCAAAATAGCAAAATAGCAATAGTAAAATAGCAATAATAGCAAAAAGTGGACCAGGAAACATGATACCTTTGCAACCCCAATTGTCTGCGTGTCCTTGTGCCCTGTTGAGCCGACTGCAATGCACGTACAATCGGTACTCGGATTACCTTGATATATTAATGATTGCCCTACTCTGTTTCGCAAACATGTCTGTGAGTTTGTACTGGCGTAACTGCCAACTTTTCTTATTCTGCATTTGTCTTTTATCCTTGAGTTCATGCACTTAAATGACTTTCATTCCGTAACTTCAACATAAGCTATCCTTTCGTTTTTTTGTATTTTGTATTTTATTTTGTTTTTGAAAGATGTGTACATTATGTTTCGTGTGTTTCTGTTTCCGTGCGCCAGCACAAAGGCCGACCCCGGCTGTTCCTGGCACGCAAATAAATGATTGATTGATTGATTGATTGATTGATTATTATTATTGCTGGGCGCCATCTTGCGGCAAGATGGCGCCCAGCAAGGATTGCTGTATTCTATGCTCTTGTGGTTTTTTACGGTAAGCAAAAGAACACAATCCACTTTATTCCGATCCAATCCAAATCCAACCAATCCAATCCAGCCAACCAAGCCAAGCCAAGCCAATCCAATCGATCAATCCAATGCCTCTCGCGAGAGAGTGTTATCGCGCCGAAATCGCGCCACCACACGAACGCGTGATGTTGACGTCACGATCACGCCACAGATGTTTAGCGACCGGAGCGCGCGCGAACGACAAATTGGCCCATCTCCCCGCGAGAGGGACTCGAGTAAATTCGTTGCATAGGGGGTGGGTGTATTGCGTTAACGTTTAGTGTTTGCGAGTTGGTGCTAGTGAATGCGTTGTATCAGCAGCTTCTTGACGTAGTTTGAAGAGTCAAGGAAATTTCGTCATTCTTGCGTGTTTCGCTTTGTTTAGAAAGCAAGAAACGCAACTGCTTGTGGAGTCTTAACTAAATAACTAACTAACTAACTATGTGACTGACTGACTGACTGACTGACTGATGACTGACTGACTGACTGACTGACTGACTGCAACGGCTTACCTTGCACGAATGCTTTGCTCTGTGGACAGCCAATGCACTCGCCATTTGTACAAGTGCGGCTCGCACACACACAGCTAGCTGGCGCCGCATCTTTTCAAAGTGCTACGAGTTGTGCCGCGCCTCCTCCAGATGGCGCCACGGGTCCCGCGACCGAGAAAAGACGCAGTGAAACATCCCCCTCGCGAGGGGCACGTTTAAATGCAGAGCATTTCCGGGGGCACACGACGTTAAGTAGTCTGCGTTACGTTAATGTTGTTGCACTTGTGGCAACTGCTGACGAGAGAGCTTCGAGACGAGAGCCCTTATATCGTTGACTCATTCAAATTACTGCTGACGAGCGCTCTCTCGTCAGCAGTAATTAGAATGAGTCAACGATATAAGGCGCGTTCGTAGCGTCCCATTCTGTGTCGGCTTTGTGCGCAGTGGGTAGAGCACCATGTACATTGCGTTCCGCCCGCAGGGTCGAGGGATCGTAACCGGGCGCCGGATAGTATTTTTTTTTTTATATAGTAGGGACAACGACGGTGCGGAACTACGGACGTCAACGCGGGTGACATCGTGAGTTACTGAAATGCTCTGCATTTAAAACGTTTCAGAGCGGATGTTTTGTAATTTGAGTCCCACGTCACACCATAAACAATGCTATTACTATAAACAATTACTACAAACAACAATTGCTGTCAAAAATAGTCGTACTGTTGCAAAATGACCAACTTTACGAATTAGCCTGGTGACTGCGGAAGACAGCGCGGGTCCAGTATCATGGTATGCAGCTGAAAAGCCTTGAACCACGCCTGCTTACAGGATCGTGCTTTAGTCCTAGTGCATTAGACGGTTTTTATCCCATAAAATATGTGGTAGCGCTTCTGCTTCATTCGAGCTGAAAACAACTCGTCTAATGATGGTTTTTTTTCTGACGTGTTCTGTTGACTTACAGCGTTGGTTGTCAAGCCTCATAAAACTACGGCATCTGTTGCCTGGAATGAATCCACAAACTGAATTTGGGATGCGTCCACCCAGTACGCAGGTTTGCGTTATGGTGCCACGCGCTATTTTTCTTTGACCCAAGACCATTCACCTGAATCCAAAACGCTGTTCGTATTCATGATACCGCAATAGCAGTTTTTACTTTCCGGGGATCAAGTGGGCATGACTCGCCCGGGAAGTGCGATAATACCCATCTTTTGAGAACAAATCGCAGCCTTAATTTGTGCTTTGGGCTTCTGACACTTTTTTCTTGTTTTTTTGCCCTTGCCTTTTGTCCTTTTTGTACTATGAAATGCTGTACCCACCGCCTCTGTACGCCCTACGGGCCCTGAGGGTGTTCTAGTAAACAAATAAATAATACCCGCAGATATCTGGTTCAATGACTTACCTGTGAAGATTTCTAAATCGTGCACCATTTTAATTGTTCAAGTTTCTCTGCTCATTAAAGAAAGTAGGTTTCAGATTTGCTATTTTTATAAGTTTACGCCATGCCAAACGGGGTGATCTTATACTGCCTTGTAGATACTGCGCTTAGATACCAAGTCTGCGACTGCTGTGGCGGCACCTGCTCGCCGACTGTTTAATCTTCCAAGCCTAGTAATCACGCAGTGGTCTGGCGCTTGTTAGGAAAGCAGCCCGAGAATACAAGAAAGCGTGCGCGGAAGTAACACCGCCCCACTCTGCGGTCCCGTCACGTCGGTGGTGTCGCAAGTACCGCTCTTGCTTGCGACCGTCAACAACTGAGAAGCTCCACTAGAACACTCCAGAAGCTCGCTAATTGTGGCGACCTCAGCAAGCTCTTAACACTGCTTTGTGTAATCCGCCTTTCTCTAAATGCCTGTGTGCACTTTCTTAGTGCCCACATGAGAATTTTCACAGCGCACGTATTGGTCCCCGCGGCCACTTTCTGACGCGGGGAGTGATGTGGCCGACAACTTGGGTCGCATCTAAGAAGACATTTGTCGAATTTACCCGCAAAACGTTGCCTCAAATAAGGGGAGCGCGAAATATCTTAACTCTTTATTTCATTTTTTCCCTTCACTTACAATTGGGTGAGGTACACTTCAGTCGGAATTTTCGCTCGTTAGGCTCGGCATTATCTAGCATGAAGGGAGGAAGGAGCAAAACAAGGCAAGAATTTCAACGTGGCAACCACCCAGCTTGCTGCCCTGCTCGTGTCTCGTGTGCTCGCTGCCCTGCAGACAATAAAAAAAAGAAACAAGAGAAGAAAAGGAGAAAGGCAGGAGTAGAGCGTACCATGTATGATCAGTCCTAGGGCACTAAACGTTCGAGTTCAATGATTACCACTGGAATCTTTTGATCTAAACTCGTGTGTTACAAGTAAGCCGCTAGAAGGAAGCACATCAGCGGCCACGAAGGTGAGACGAACTTCTGTTTAGCAGAATTGTTGAAATATCGTTTCTCGCCTGTGTTCTCCAATAGGCAATCAGCAACAAGCTCTTTTTTATTATTTGGCATTGATGATTGAAATCGTACAGACAGTTGACGCGTTTAAAATAGTCTTTGTGCCGAATTATTTCTAGGGATCGAATGTTTGCCCCAGAAAGAGGGTGATCCTACGGTCCGCTCTAACATTACATATGGTGCGCAAGTAGCGTCGTTGTAATACAAGTGGAGAGACCAAGGGCCGAGACGTCCCTTGGTGCGGTGGGGGTTTTATTCAGAATATGGCGATGTGAAAAACGCAAAGCAGCTCGAGCGAGAGCTGCTGGCTCCCATACGGGCACGAATGATGATGACTTCAGCGATCATGATTATTCATAAAGTTTCAACATATTCCCCGCCCACAAAGAAGCCGTTGTCAGTCCGGGTCCAGTAACTACGTTATTTATATTTGTTCCCGTCAGATTCGGCGAGGCGGTCAGACAGGCAGACTACCATAGGTGCCGTCTTTTCAACACACAACCGAGGATGACAGTGCGGCCATCGCTTCCAAACTAAATACGAAGCCTGCCTTCGACGGTCTGGTAATATGATAAAAGTTCCTCATGATTTTTCACTGCGGCCTGAAAAGAGTGTCTTGAAGGCTCCAGCTTTATTATCTGGTTGTACATGGTGCTGTTTCCCTTGCGAATTCGCAGATGCGGCGCCGCTCGTGCACAAAAACAACCCTTTTTTGTTTACTGCGGCGAAGTGCCAAATGTTTTGAACAGTCGAGCAACCGCCGCAAACGCCGCTCGTGCGGGGTAGAGTGGCCGGACCTGCGGCCAATAGCAACACAGCTACGTGAACGCCACGGCATCACTATATCCTTGCTTAGCAAACAGATGGCATTTCTTGTATAAGCACGGCATAATCGCGAGCGCACCAAAGCAAACGCACCGGCGTTCACAACACCATGTCGCGCTCCGTTTTCATCGAATGCTTAGTCAATGTCCGCGCAAGTTGCGGACATCACAGCAGGGAAGTACAGAAGAACTCAAGAAGAACCGTCCGAGGTATACCAAAATGGTCTAGGCATGCACAACAAGCGAACCTAGGGTTGCTTTGCTTGTTGGTCTTGTCTGCTATGTGTGGGCATATTGATTCATAACCATCAATTCTTATATGAAACCGCAAAAAAACTCATTATTACTGCAATACTTCGAAACAACTTGCCCGGAAAGTACAATAAAACTTATCGTTTAAAATCAGAACAAGCTTCGCTTGTGGCGCACTTAATTTGGTTTGCAAACAATGTGGCTTTGAAATGCGAAAACTGCGACTTTTGCTGGCCATGTAGACAATATTTCCTGGCATTTAGAACTTCCCAAGTGCGAATGTTGTTTCACCGAGTCGCAGACGGAAACACACCATGTGGAACGGGCTTTTCTCACGATCTGCACTCTCGTAATTTTATTGTCGTTGTCAGAAGCCTTCTGGTTCTTCGAACGGTGTCCTGCCGCTTGCTACTTTCTTTAGACGGCGTCGTGTTCATGCAATGGCAACGTTCCTAGGATATATTTAAAACACCAGGATCTCGCTCTTCAGTGTGTGTGCATCGCACGTCTGCTAGGTGCAGAAATTTGTGTCCAATGTTGCCCTTTCAAAATTGCGGGTGGTAGATGCGTGATCACATACTCGAGACATCCCTACACAAAGATTGTGTCGGCGTTCGGGAGTAGATAAGCAGCCTGTCTTGCTTGCGGTTATCTCGGCGGATTCTTAGAGCACACATGAGAACGAGGACAACTATTGTTTGAAGTTCAGCCGCAGTCAACCAAGCGGTCGCATTCTCATGTTCTGTTTGCGCTACGATTGTGACGGAAGCGACGGCTGTGGCAAGAAGTCTTGTTCATCGCAGTCTAAAAACCACACTGTCTCAAAATCAGTATTTGTCTGTCAATGTAAAAAAATCCATGGAGCTTGTATGTATGTATGTATTTATTCAACTATAGAAAGAAAGGGAGGTCCACCAGCAGGCGTAAATAGTGTCGCCTAGGGGCGGACACCAGAACCGCCTGCTGGTGTAGGGAAGGTGGGATAAGGGAGGAAAGAATGCATAGGAATAGGGGGATAGGTTAGAGGGCTTACATCAATCACATATAACGCATAGGCAAGATTAAGAAGGAAAATATATACAACAAATAGGTGAAAGAAAAAAACGAAAAAAAAATTATTTTCCCGATAATCGGGCCGCTGTTGTGGGGTGTAAGATATTTTGCCTTTTCAATCGATAGCAATATTCGGCATATGACATGAGCTATTTAGACTTCATAACCATCGTTGGTGCGAATTCCTCGTCTAAGGAATCGATGTCAATTAGCAGTTCAATTGTCTCTTCAATTATCTCAATTCAACTTCATGTTTCCGTAATTGGCTCAGAAAGCTCGTCGAAACAGCGCTTACACCACTGATGTTACGTACAGGCCCGTTAAAAAATAAATTGAAACACGTTCTAGTGAATTTACAAAAATTTCTTCATTCAGAAACTGCATGGTGGGCGCTTAAAGCAGTGCTTCCTAATTTAAAAGGCTTTCTGTAAATCGGTAATGGCTGCGATGAAGACCGTAAGACATCAATTTTGTGATATGCACAAATCCTTGTTCCAATTACTTATCACAGCACCTCAACACGTCTAATCTTGCTTCTGCGTGTTTGTAGAGTCGTCGAGCGTTTGTTCGCGTTTTTTCTAGAACTTTTAGGTGCAGACCACTTCATGGGCTCGCCTTGCTTTCGTAGCTCGCTAACGGTCGATGTCAAGCGACTACCGGAATCAGGTGCCGCAGCGAGATAACGGACCCACAGTGCCAGTCTTCTGTACGGGGTCAGGGAATCACGCCGAGGCTTTGAAATCCACGCGGTTTAAATAGTCATAACCGTTGAAACCTCGTGAACCACTGCCGCTTGTCAATAATATCCCCGTTGTTTAACGCAAAGAAAACTGCAGGTATATTTCAGGCAAAATCTGTTTATATAACCGGCAGCCCACGCATTCATTTAGTTAGGAACGCTCGTTGGGTTCGTTTTACGATAGTAAGCCGAAAAAAAGCTGCCGCGTAAGAAAGAAATGGCGCATTTGAAAGGCCGCAGAAAGGCTTCAGCCGCGCAAGAAAAAAATAGCGCATTCGAAATTATGCAGAAAAGCTCCACCCGCAAGAAAAAAATTACGCGTTAGAAATGACGCAAAACAGCTCCAGAATACGAAATTAAAGCAAGCACAAAAGAATAGAGCTTCCTCTCGCGCATTTCAGGCAGGGGGCGCGCAATCACTGCGAAGGCGGGAAATTTTAATAGCATAATAATCAAGAGAGGATTGAGACGGGGCAGCGAAGAGCGTGATGGGTGTTAGCAGTTAGCGGATAACGGTACCACCACCCATCATGGCGAATCACTGCTCCGAATTTCCGACAGCATTCACATTGAGTAGAACGGCTTTAATTGTCTTTAGTTCGTTAAGACGCAACATAAACAGAGGAATACTCTGTTTTTGGTGGAGAGGTAGAGCATCGTCTATCGCGTGAGCAGCTTCGTCATTCATCGCCACCTTATGGCTAGGATCTTGGCGCCAGTCTCTCCTCTTTTCTGTGCTAGTGTTCGTCACTGTAAGAAAATCTTTAATATATCCTGCCTGGTCAACGACTGCAATAGAGGCCGGGTCCCTATCGTAGGAGGCGGTGTCCGTGTAGACAATGTTAACATCTGTCGGCGACTCTGATTTGTTTTCTCTCCTTGTGGAGGTTGGGGTCCTGTGTTTCTTGGTGGAGGACACATTCTCAATTTTATTCTCACCCTCATACTGATGTCATCTTTGTAGTGGATGTTACATATTTCGGCGGGGGGTGCCTGCCTTTGAAGTTGGTCTCTGTCCGTTTAGATTTTATGCAGCCGGTCTTTCTGGGAGATATGCAGGGCTTCTCGAATTTCATCGAATGTGGTGGATATTTCAAGCTTTAGAAGCTTTTCGTTGGCTCTATAGCAAAGCAGCCCGAGGACCGTTTTATAGGCTGTGCGTAGTGTGCAGCTGGCTTGTTTCCCCTCTTGCTTGTTAAGGGAGCGACGGGACAGGATATGCGACCAGGCTGACTACCAACGGCTTTTTTTATTCGAAGTGTGTCTTCACCTTCCAGGCCAGCTTTCCTTTTTGTAATTCTTCTTCTCGGTTTTCTATTTACAAAGTCGATTGTTTAAGTTTCTAGAGGTTGATCTTGGTTCTGCCGTTACTCTGAAGAATCATTCCGAGGACTCGTATATTACCTTTCTAAGACGTATAAGTATTCCCCGTTTTGGTGGTGATCGGTTGCTAGACGGTTGTAACGCCCCGGTATGTATTCGTAGGATTTCAGATTTGTTAGGCGCGCATTGCGGCCATTTGCGACGGCACGTTTTGAACCCATGTCACTGCTTCCTTGCAGGGCCTCACCTTTTAGGCCGAGAGACTCTGTGGTGTCCCATATTTTAATGTCGTCGGCATAGATGGGGTGAACCGATCGTGGGACTCCTTAAGCTTTCATGCAATTTTCCCCCGCAGTGAGTGCCGGAAAACTACTTCACCAACTAATATACACATGCACGCCGTCGCTTTGACATCCATGATGTGCAAGTTGGCGTTCTATTTGCGGAGCTAATTTGTGAGCAAGGCTAAAACGGGAGCTACGTTGGTTAAACCATGTTCTTGAACCGCGCTGTATTAAAGCTTGAACAGACGAGCTTAAACAGCCCACAAAGACGAAACAGTGTGGAGCTATCCCGAAATTACCAATTCATGACCAAATCTCGCATTACTCATATTTAGTGAAACATTCCTCATAGAATACAGGAAAAACTCTTTCCTCTCAGATGTTCAAAGCTGTTTATATTCAAAGCGGAAAAGACATGACGCAAGAGGTAAACAGCACGAGCTCTTAACTATGAATTTACTCCATATAGCTCAGCTTTCCGTGCTGATGAAGTTCAAGAGTGTCTTCTGTTGCTCATAAAATAGGTTCTGTAGGAAGAAATACGCACAGTCATCAGTACCGTATCATTATTGTCCCAGATAACGACCTGCAATGACCAGATAACTATCTGCATTATCCCAGAAAATGATATGAGTTGGGTGCAAGGAGCGCTCCAATATTATAGCAACACGTCGCAGTAATTCCATCACGTGGCTACAGCTGTATGCCGCCCTTGGCAACATATTGCTACCTTGTTTATCATTTGAGGATAACCGCTTAATGATAGAGAACTCACGCGCCCCGGCCGCTGGCACAACGGCCTTAATTGGTTACGAACCTCCAGGCACGCATGTCTTACCAAAGTGCGAGATAATCCTTTGTTGGCGAATGCGGCCACTGTATACCAGTACCTTCAATGAATACATGCCGTGCTACGATTATAAAATAACTTCCTTTGCTCTGCAAGGCTACGAATCCCCAACCAAGAAGAAAAATAAAGTTCCAGATTGTATTTCGCTTTCCGCAAGTAAAACAAATGAAATATTAGTCAGCGCTAGGCTAGTTCTACTGAAATGAAAGTGCAGCGATTTATACATAAAGGGTTTTTACAGTATGATTGGTCAACTAAGCGTAAAAATAATCTTTGATGCAGAGCTGAATAATCGTTACCTTATCGTTACGCTTCCCCTGACTTGTCTTTATCACCTTAGCCAGTCCTTCCGTTGGGACAAGCGGGAATTTTTGTCTTTCAGGGGTCAAGTATTTTCCTTTATAATTCTTGACCCTGGCAGCGTGGTTCCGCTTATTGCTTCATGGTCGTCTTCATGTGAAACGCAAGAATACACGGCCGTCACGCAACTTCGTGGGGCGGCGCGGAAGCCGCGGAAAGCGTGAGGTTGCCAGCGACGTCACAAGAGAGCCCTCGCCCTGCGTGAACCCAAAGGGCGAGAAGACTACGTTCTTCTATTTCGAATTAGAGCAGCGTTGTTGCGTACATTCGCATAACGTGTATAAGCAAGAAGCTGGGGGTAGAAGGCCACTTACTTCAGCGAGTCGGTTGTACGCTTTCGAGGCACACCAGAGGAAATACACATTGCCATCACGATGATCTCCCAATGGTAGGGGAAACTGGTGGCATTGGTAGTGGTCATCGCCGAGGAAAAAACGTTTTAACTTGAATGATTTTTGTACGGGCTTTACGGGCACAACCCCATCGACATCGCGTTGGCCATAAGCAATCAGTGAGGGAGGGGGGGGAATGTTCAGTCCGCGCCACCTTTCATCTTTTGCAAAATTATAAACTCGTGGTTCTAGGGGAGGTTTTAGCTCGTAAATGGCGATACTTTAGCGGTTTTTTGTTTGTACGTGAGAGCCGAAGTAAAAACTAACAGGTCTCTGCGCAAGGAAACCATGTTGATGGATTATCCCTGTCAAATAAGTGTTCAGAACTAACGGAGCACAGATAACAGAAATCTGAGGTTCGTTTGTTGATATTATGGTTTCCAAGCAATTGCATGCGTTACTGCTACCGCTATTCTCCAAGAGATGAGGCGGATATATTGAAAACATCTTAGCCCCGTTCTGCTTAACCAAAGAATAAAGAGCGCTTTTGATTCCGTTAGTTATAGGGCTCTTGGCCATAGTATGACAAAAGTTAGCGCTGAAGTTCCGCAGACCTTGTGACGGAACTCATATTTTTACGTAACTACTGCGACTCAATGGGCTAGGTTGTGGTCAACTGCAAACAATCGCTGAGTTAGGCTATTTTTATAACTGAAAAGTTTACTTTTTCACGTCTCGCAAAGGCTTTCCTGGTTCTCTCTCTGGCCGTCATCGCCCGTGCTGGTGGTCGCTTTGGGGGAGCCCATCACGGAAGCGGGGCGTTTGGAGGTGCCGGATTCCAAAGTCCGGGGTATGGTTCTCCTGCTGCGGCAGGGTCGTACGGAGCTGGCGAGTCTTACGTAAGTTGTGATATTTTTGTGCAAAAGACGCAAGGGATACACAGGGCACCAAAATATTTACGTGGCTATCTTCACGACTTCAATATCCTCAATTTTTATATTAAATTTAAAGGAAATGTTTTTGTTGATGCTGATGCTGCAGGTTATAGTATTATTTAGTTGTATTCCCTCATTTTTTTGCACTATGACTGAATAAAAGTTAATATTTCATTAAGTTTTATCAGATCCTCCGTATTGTGTAAACGCTGTATATACCGCACAATCATCTCGGTAATTCCTGTAGTAATACATGAGGTCAATTAAGAAATTGATATCATTGATGTGGCCTAAAAATAAATAATATTTAACATAGCTTAGGAAACGATACGCTTGATGTAAGTACAATAATATAAGATTCTCGGGCAGAATGTTTCATTGCTGACCCCCTTAACCACGAGATAGAAATTCAGCGCAGAATAGGTATGGGCTGGGGAGCACTTCGGTAAGCACTCTCAAATAAATAGTCACAGTACCTCTATCACTCCGAAGAAAATTCTCGCACCAGTACGTACTGCCGGTGATAAACATTTAGAGGCTGAAACTTGGCCCCTTATTAAACAACTGGAAAGCGAACTTATAACGGCTCAATGGGCCATGTAAAGAATAATGATTGGAATAACGTGAGGGACCGCAAATGAGCTACCTGTATCAGAGAAGAAGCTAGAGTAAAAGATATCATAGGTTCACATAAAGAAAAAGAGTCTGACTTTGGTGACATGTAGTCAGAGAATCACAACCGGTGGGCCACCAGAATAAGGAGTGGATACCAAGAGGTGCGTATAGAAAAGGGGAAGGCCAATTACACGATAGAGGGATAAAAATAAAAAAATTCTCGGGCGAAGAGGGGACTGGATCAAAGGAGGAACACGAACGGTAGGTGGTCTTTGGGGGAGGCCATCATCCTGCAGTCAGATGCTGTTTGTGGTGATAATAATGAAAGCTTATTTCCGTGAAATTGAGAACTACAAATCTAGAGGATTCAAATCCTCTACCATCGCGGCACAATGATATGTGTTACCTGTTAGAAATGCCTCGGCCTGTTCACATTGTGCGAATTTACGGCTCATTCAAACCTTTGTACATATCATGCATACTAGTCGTACCCCGATAAGGCTTTCGCCTTTATTCCAAAACATGTATGATTGTAACCACTTCTAAAATAACAACTTTTAACTTTACTCCATGACATGTCTACTGTAACAGCCGTTTAAGCCAAGTTGGCGTGTAATATGTTCGCACTTAATTGTATAATACATCTTTCTTCCAAAAAAACTATCGCACAGTGAAACCACCTTATTCCCGCCATCACGGCCATCACTGATGCCACTCACTTTAAATCAGCCGTTTATAACGCCGTTTTTCGGGCCCATGTTTTGTCATTTCTTTTCTGTTTTTTTTGTTTTTTTGGAATGGTCTATTCGAAGCCATATGTGTCCGCACCACTCCTTTGTATCATTTACCTTAGTATTAGAGGTACTTTCAATGCACTAAATAAACATACGACGAGATTATGACACTTGTGCCTATTTATAACATGGTTACTTCAACTGCGAAAGCAAAAGTACCTTGGCGAACGGGAAGAACACACAGGACCACAGGAACTGAGCCGTGGTTGGTCGGTTCTTCCCTTCATCCAATGTCCTTGTCTTGCGCAGTTAAAACTACTTTCTCTAAGCACCCACTAGCCAGCGATGCCAACTTTACCCGAACTAGCTACATATTAGGTTCAAATTGAAGCGTTCAATAGCCCCTGATTAAAGCTGTCTTGTTATCATCAATGCCTCTTTTCTCTTTGTTACTGCCTTTTCCAGCCTCCTCAGCCGTACAGCTTCGGCTACGACAACACGGACGAGTACGGCACTCAACTGTTCCACAAAGAGGAAGGTGGATGCCCAATAACGCCAAGACCGGATCTTACGGCTACGGGACGCCAACGGGCTGTACCGCATCGTCAAATACTGGCCGACGAAAACGGCTTCCGGGCACCATTGACACAACGAGCCTGGTACTCTGCCAGGATCCAGCGCCCGATGCTGTGTTCAACGCAATCCCGTCCGCCGCCTCAGGCGCGGGCCAATCGGGCCGTTACACCGCTGGGGAAGCAAGCTGGCGTATGGAGGTTACGCTGCTGGGGGGTTACGGTTCGAGCGGGCCCTGGGCTGGATAAACATTGTTGCATTTGTAGATAAATTTCTTGTGTTCACAGCAAGGCAAAGTAACACCTTGAAACGCTCATTCGGCTGTAAAGTGCGAAGAACCATGGTCAATATTCAATAAAGGTCATGTAAAGAGAATAATTCGTCTGTCGTTATTATTTTTTTCTACTTGTTCGAAGTGTTCGCTGCTGGCATCGGTGACGTATGTTAAGTGTAGCATTGCAGAAGGGCTTTTTAATGAGCTTCTCGGATGGACATTGCTTATAATAAGCTCATATTTTTATTATTCTGCATCTTGGAGGCCACCATTTCTCTCTTAAACGAACACTTGTAAAATATGTTGAAGCCCACCATGGCCGCTCCTGGCTTTGCGCTGCTTACGCACGGTATCGGATCCGATCCGGCGAGGAGCGGACCCGCAGAGTGAGGCTAAAGGGAAAACAATCCTTGTGTTCAGATTTCGGCATATGGTGAAGATCCCCAAGTAATCAAAAGCATCCAAGCGACCCAGTATGGCTTGACTCATACGGCAAAGTAGATTCGACGCATTAAACTCTCCATTCTAAAATCGGTGATTTGATTCAGCAAATCAAAGACGTGAAGCCATTAAATTTATTGGCCCAGTTTTCTTGTACATTTTTAATAAAAGCAACAGGTGTGAACGGTTTATAAGGTTTTGTTCACTACTATCTTTTTTGAAGTCGATTTTTTCCGATTAGGACAGTATCGTACAGTATTGATGAACCTGGGACATTATTACTATTTAGCCCAGCTTAAATTTGCGTTTCACAGACATCGGAAATTATATGAACTTTATTCGCGATCAAAACAGTGGAGGCCGTTCTGGTAAAGCGTCAGTACTCATTTTAATTTAACGGCAACCTGTTAGTTCAAACTGCATGAATACTTTGCTCTTACAGCCTAAATATTAATATTCAATGTTGCTCTAGTCAGGCACCTAGTTTTCGTACAGTGAGCTTAGTTAAAAATAACAGTGAACCGACGAAAGTACAGTTTTAAGCAGGCGATAATTGGTACTGATGAAGCAGCATCGTACTGGAATGTCATGTAGAAGATATAATATAAAAATGTGGCATCGAGAAACAGCAGTGGCTCTCATCATAATGTGGTTACTAGAAACACTATTACGGCGCAGCACGACACAGGCGGCACGAAACATGACAGACGATGAAGCCATGTATTTAGTAAACAATGGGATTAGATCTATGTACGAGCGCCTATTCCAGCTCCAATGATGTATGTGTGGAATCCGCTGCTGAATCGTCATCGGTGGTGGAAGCTCCTGGCCCTACGCCCTGCCGTCCACTTAATCTGCTTCCAATAATAAGTTGCATCAGGGCTTGCCGCCAAGAATATTCTGCAATTTTGAAAAATTTGTTAAGCATGCTACGCTACCATTTGGTCGTTTTTTCACCCATACCCAGTGCAGTGTAAAGCGCTTGAACATTTCGTCTTAATAGTAGATGCGCGACGTGCCTACTTCCCCAATACTCTATTTTTGATGCAGGTGTGCATGCAACCCGAATAATTGGATCTGATACAGTTGCCGGTATGGTTTGATCACTAAGGGTTTTAATTTTACGCGCGGATGCAGGATCACGACTTTTGTAATTGCTTTTTTATCGACTCTTTCTTCTAAGGAATGTTTACACCTGTCGTTAATCCAGTTCGGTCATGTCTTATTTGTACTCTACGAGGGGTCCACAATTCCATTTATTGATTTGATTGTAGGATTTTAACGCACCGACGCAAGCCGAGCGAAGAGGCGCGCCGTGTGGAGGATTCGCGGGATAATTTTGAACACCTGGGGGATGTTTAAACGTGCGCCCAAATCTCGTACACACGGCGTTTTGCTTTTCGCATCCATCATAACAGCGGCCGCCGCGGGGGGAGATCGAAACCGCTGCCCTCGTGATCAGCAGCGCAAAGCTTTAAGGCACTGAGCCACGCGGCAGGTTAGAGGTCCACTATTCGTTAGAGTTCGCTTCATTCAGTCGGCATTTTTCTCTTGTACTGGATATATCCCAGTCATTATATTTACATCATTTATCCGCGTTTTTTCTTTCTCTCCTGCGTTATCTCGGAAGCTTTTTTCCCTTCTTCTCCTACCTCCATTCCAGCCTCCAGCCCTGGAGAGAAACGGGGAGATGGGAGGGATATTAACAGAGAGATAGAAAGAAGGAGAGAGAAAGAAGAAAGCAAAGACTTTTTTCATCACAGCGAGCAAATTTGGCGCTATATGGCAGGGAAGCCGTCTGTTTTAGGGTTCTCTTAGTCCGATAGGCCAAGCTCCTGGCAGGCCACTCGTGTTGTGCTTGAATGTACGAGCTTCTCGGCTCGTCCAGCTGCTGCTCGTAAGCAGGGTGATCAAGGCAAGGTTTACCGTTAGCTGAGTAGCACCTTGAAATTCCGGCGGAAATCTTTGGTTTTCTTCCAAACAAACTTTAATAAATAGCTTACTCTTTTTGTGTTACAGTTTGCAGACTTGTACAAAATACTGCTGCTTTCAATTAACGGCCAAATGTTTTATTGGCGGTGTTCATTAGGTTAACGTGGGTTTACACACCTTTTCATTGAGGACTTCTTCATAAGCACCGGACAGCGCCCAGTGGGCGACCGGAGCCTGCAACACCAGCGCTACCTTCGGCAGATACGTGCAACAGCGGGTCAGCCGCGGCACGCCAGCAAGTTCGTTGCAGAGGCGCGGTCACTATTTTAGAACACTGGGTGGACCATATCAGTAACCCGTTTTAAGTTTAAAATGAATTCCGCGAATCTACAGAAATTCTGCCACACAGTGCATGTGAAGGAAGACAGATTATTACTCGATTGAACTCGCGTATGGGAAGGCCGAGCGAGACAACTTCGCATGACGCCAAGAAGTGAAATGCATGTCAGGATAGCTCGCGCGTTTCTTACTTGTCCGCAGAACTTTCTCAAAATGGCATGTTTTAGTTCTACAGAAGAGTGATTTGTAAGTCCTCAAGAGAATATTTTGGTAATGTATCAGGTGTTGAGCAGGGTGTCGAACCGGAATTTTTCGGGTTCGGTTCGGGTTCGGGTTCAAGCCTTTCGGGTTCGGTTCGGGTTCGGTTCCGGAGCACCATTCGGTTCCGGTTCGGACCGGTTCGAACCGTTACAAACCGGTTCAAACGGGTTCGGAATAAAAAATGCGTGCGTGGTTTTTTGTTACTTTTTGTGATCGGTATTAGTTTCTTGTCAAGCTTCGTTGTTCAAATGTTTTGTTTTGGCAAATTAAAGCGATCCTGCAACACTTTCATCAACTTTTTTCTAAATCTTCAAAGCTTGCAGAAAGTGGTCAACCTAGAATCGAGTACAAGATTAGGGGGTCGCAAAGTGCCTCAGACAAAATATTACTGTTCTGCCACATCAAATAACTTATAAACTTGCTTAAACTATTTTTCTCTCTTTCCCAGTCTTGGCGTGCTTCTACCGCTGTAATGACGTCATTACAGTGGTGTAGCGGCTATTTTCCAGCTTTCCTTAAGTTGCGACTCTAAAAAGAAAGCCACAAAAGCGAAGCAGAAACTGAACGTGTATCTGCTGTGACAGGCAAATCACCCGACTGCTGTTCTGATTATAGCTATAGCTTTCGCAGTGCTTGCAGATGCGCAGAAAAGTGTGAAAGATTGATCGAAAGTATTTGAAGAGATTCTTTAACAGTACAATCTACTGCAAATGTTTTCTATGGTAGGTTCACGATTACAACATTAACTGAAGCGAAATAAAAAATTCGCTGGGACACTTAAGGCGCGTATTTGTATGAATGTGAACGCATTACTCTTTATGGCCACAGGTGTATTTTTATTAATTAAATTTTGTTCATTTTTCTTATTTTTATTTTTTTCTTGGCTCATAACACTGCAGTTTTATACCCGCAGTTGTTTTCTTGAGGAGACAAAAAAAATTACTGGACGATTGCGATACTCGTTAATGCGAAATTTGATTGCAGCGCGAACTGTAGTCTTCTCGGCAACGGCGCATAGCTGCTGTGTCTCAAAAGGGATCGCGTCATCAGCAAATGCACGACGGCGCGCGGGGTACTCTGCCGTTATCTCGTTAGGCGTCGTCGCCCTGAAGCACGTCTCGCGCGGTCTTGGAGTTCCGCCCTCCCGCTTATACTTTCGTCATACTGTCATCCTCCGATTTCCTGCTCGCTCTATCTTCGGTGGCGTATTCGTTCTCTAGGTTGCAACGAGGCTGACGCTGAGGGACTACGCGAAACCACAGGGGCGGGCGCTTCAGGGCTGCGCTCTAACGCATGTCAGCTACAGCTCCTGACCGCCACTAGGGCTCAGGATTACCTGGCGCGCCTCCCTCACCTGAGGGACACTCGCTAGGACTGAGCCTCGTCAGAAATAAAGTTATTCTCCTCTCTCTCTCGCTCTCTATGTGCCGCCGGGTGTCCACTCCCTTCGCCGACCAGTGACGGGCCGCACAATCGTCTCCAAATACGCATCCTCGTCAGTCATCAGGAAGGCAAAACATGTAGCCTCCTGGCCAGTGGGCAGCGACCACGGGTGCCTCCGCGCACCCTTCAGCCCCCCCCCCCCCCCCCCCCCCCCCCCCCCCCCCGGTGCATCCTCGCTGCAGGCTGCCAATTGCCATGTCCTTCTAAGCAGACACCCCGTCCGTCCACAATCGTTTTTTGGTACCCTCAATGTCGCCATGGTGCTCGGCATTTTGCATCTGAGTACCCCCCCCCCCTCCCCCAGGGCATATCGTGACGACCACCCCTCGTCCCCAAATCACACATCCTCTCAGGAATCGCCTGCTGGCGGCAGCAGGCTGGCAGGTAGTTTACTGGCAAGCGGGCAGTCTTTTTGGCGTGCAGGAGAGCCTGCGCGCCCCGCTATCTTTTTTTAGATGAAGAGCATCTGATTCACTCGCCTTGTCCCTCCGGCGTCGTCGTCGTCGTCGTCGGCGTCGTCGTCGGCGTTGTCCACCCCTCCCCCTTCTCCTCGCAGCGCCAGCTGCGCTCTCCGCCGCTCACCCCCTCCCCTCTTCGATAGCGAACACTCTCTCGCGAGGGGCATTGGATGGATTGGATTGGATTAGATTAAAGTGATTGTGTTGGATTGTGTTGCGTCATAACCGCGGCACGTTGCGTCATAGCCGCGGCAGACGCGCTGGGGCCGGCGCATAGTGCAGTACTCTCTCTCAGCGGTTTCCTCTCCTTCGGGCGCGCTGCGCATATAACCGGTGTGCCGTTCTCTGGCGAAGCAACATCCACGCTTGGCTCAAACACCTAGAGTCCACGCCGCTTTACAGTACCCCAACGTCGTCATCGACTGGGACCGGCTTACGCAGTCCCCTCAACGTTATGCGCGCTATAAAACGCGGTCCCTTCACCGCTCCGCCTATGCGTCGCATCTACACAAGGGTTCCCGCGAGGGGAGGTGGGAGTTTTTTTTATCCATCAAATGTCTACGCAGGCACGCGCTAACGCATCCCTATTTTCGCACAATGAAGCAACAAATTTTGCATTGTAAACAAATTGGTTGGTTTGCTACGCTTTTCATGTACCCCTTGTTTCAATGGCGCTTTAGCTTTATCACGAAATCATTAGTAGGGCTTTAGAAGTCAAAAACAGTCCGGCGTGGGCATCAACATCCTACTTGACTGTCAAGCATGGCTGGTGGCGTTTAGAGCGATTTCCTTCTGCTAATCTTTCATCTGCTAACAGGCTTGTTACAAAGAAAGAACGGCGTTAATGACTCATTGGACGGCGTGTGCATTGGCTAGGGAACCACCGCAGATAGGAACTTGCTAATGGCACTTCAGCGACAGGTGACAGCGATTGAGGTCTAGTAATAATGATCCCTCGTAGTAGTAGTAATGATCCCTCGTACAGAGAGAAAATGTACTCTAATTAAATCGAGGAAAAGTTTCAGAGAGGCGTCCTCATTCGAGGGGGCCGAGTCGACAGCCGTTTCCAACAAGTGCAGCTGATCTTCGAGGCCGGAGGTGGCCAAGGCTCTCTCCCAAATCTCTTTGAAAAGGTGGAGGTTGGGCGTATCTAGGGTAGACTTGTCGCAGACGCCTACTATGTGTAAGAGGTTCTCTGGCTCTCCACAGAAGCGGCGAAGTGGAGAGAATAGTGTCTGGTCAACGAGGAGAATTCTGGTTGTGTGCGGGTAGGTGTTAACCATCTGGGCGCGGAATAGTCTTTCCTGGTTAATCGGTAGAGATTTGTGCGTGGAGTAACACGTTCTACGGGAGAGCATATATAGTGCTGAGTAATTTCCTGGTAGGTGACTACAGGATGCATGCGCTCGGGCTCTGCTTCATCAGCGCTGGCTAAGTGCGTCAAGTCTCAAGCCCCGAGGTTGGTGATCCTGTTTGCCGGTGATGCCAGTATGAGCTGGCGCCCGTACAATCCTTGCTGGTCTCGTTTGTGGACTCTGATTTTTCGGTCGAAGTATTGTGACATGCAATCGACCGTTGGCAAAGTTACGCCACACCTGCTAGGAGTCTGTTATGAGAGTTTTGGCGCCGCTTTGGCTAAGCGCACGTGCTATCGCCGCTTCCTCAGCTTTTAGGGGGCTGTGTTCGCGGGTTGCGATACTACACCTGTGGAAGGCTGCACAACGGTTGCAAAAAAAAGAGAAGGTATTGAAGAATGCTATAGAATGCTATCGGGTGTCTTTCGCATCAAGCCAGTTGATCGCTCCTCAATTTTTCCTGATTAGTTGCTTCCTACATTCTTACCTCATATATACACACGTTTGGAAAACGATTTGGTGAATATAAGATATCCATTAGCAATTAGTTATTAACTTCAGTGCGAAATGTCATTCTTACGCGAGAAACAACCTAACAGCGCAATACGTGTATAAAGACCTTTTATAGCATTCAGGTGGTCGTCACATAACTTTCCGGCTATTTTGTGCGTAACTAAATTTCCTGATTGGTCGAGAAGGAGAACGCTGCAAAATTTCCAAATGCCAAAGACCCCAAAAATTTCATGTTTGGCCCGACCCTCCAATCCACCTTAACTGACCCGCTCATTCCCCTAATCCTAATTAATCGACACACCCGTCCAACTAATTCACATTAGCTCATTCACTCATCTCACTAACGCACCCCAGTCTACCCACTAATCAGCATTAATCGACTTTAATCCATGCGCCCCTTAATTGAAAGGTTGAGCAGATACAAGATAACATGAAAATGCTATCGCATCTACTTTAAAAGTGGAAATGAGAAGGCTCCGAATTTTTCTCACTTCTCATGTTCTCTTAGAGCAGTAACCAAAAGACAAGACGGCACTGTACAAAAAAAAATGAGGGTGATGTAGAGAACTGATGATGATGATGGTTTGAGTTTAATGGCGCAGGGCTAACAAGGGCAAAGAGCGCCAAAGATCAGTTATTGATGACAGACGTGCAATTAAATACTAAATTGTCTCAGTAAGAACAAAAGTGAAGCGAATCCATGGAGATGGCTCGTGCATAGGGTCAGGATGATTATACATGATATGAAAGAAGCTGTAAATACTTGACGTCTGATAAAAAACTGAAAAACACGCTTGTTCGAAAGCATTGGGTTGTCGACCAATACGTAGAGAACTGTGAGTGTTTGTGTCTTAGTGCTGTTTGTATATAACTGCCCACTCAAACTAAAATAAGTGGAAGATATGGATTTATTGTTAATGGTGTCCCTGAAGACCTCCACAAGGGGAAATGGGTGCATTCGAATTAACAACACATCGAAAACTTCACACGATTTTAACACCATGTAGATAAAAACCATGACGAATATATTCATGATATGTCACCTCGGAGTATATAAATGTAAAAGATAATTGGGGATATGGGCAGTACTTAACGCAAACTGATAGTATATACGCACAACTTTACATTAAATTGGGGGTTATAATAAGAAGAGAACCTTATGGGCCTAGAGAACTGCAGACTATGCAAAATATTTTGTGGTGCCGTCTGGTGAATGGTAAAAATATCTTCAGACCCAAGTTAGGGTACCGAAATGAAAACTAGAAATTACAGTGTTGCAGAAATTACAGAGGCCCCGGAACCGGTTCGGAACGGTTCCTTCGATTCGTTCCGGTTCGGGTCAGTTCCAAAATGGCGGAAAAACATACGGTTCCGGTTCAGTTCCGGTTCCGGGCGAAAATTCGGGTTCGGTTCCGGTTTTCGGTTCGGTTCCTGTTCCGGTTCGACACCTGGTGTTGAGTGATGTTTGCACGCTACACGTGACTCATGTGATCTACGTGAGTACACTTGTCGAAACCCATACTGACTACAGAACTGCTGACTAAGCCACATGGCTATTACATAGTGGTATTTGATCCGAATATGATGATCCACGCATGTAGCAGTATGAAAGTCACGGTTAGTTGTGGATAGCGGAAGGACTGGCGCTAATAAATAAAAGATAGGCTGCAATACCAAGTTCAGTGGGTTGAAAATCAAATCGACATTTTGATCTCATGATTTTTATTACAACAAAAAAATATTATGCGGTTGTATCAGGCACACCATGTTATCTGCTTTTCAGGTCTCGTCGTTCGCTTCTGCAGAGCACCGCAATACCGACAATATCCGCCTTTCCAGCGTCACGGATAGGGGAAATAACTCTGTGTCTATGTTGAATTCTCCGCCCAATCATCTTTTATGGATTTCCAGGAGCAACCCAGCACGTAAGTTGCATAAAAACAGCCGCGAAAAGAAGATACTCTTCAGGAGAAGGCTACGAGACAACTGTTATCTGGGAGAGCCAAGTGGAAGGGGCGGGTGAGCTGGATATCTGATGGCATTTATATTAGAATATTCATGCTTGGTGATTTCTTTCGCTCTGATCTAGAGGTTCCTGCGTGAGACCTCTGCTTTGTAAAGGTCCATGAAATTTGCAGAAAAGATTTTTTGAAAAAAAATAGCTAAATTAGTTTGAACGAGAAATGTAGTTGCGGGTTTCGCAAATTACGAAAGTTTTCATTGAAGGAGGTGTTATCTGTATTTTTCGTAGCCTTTCATAATGTATTTTGACAACAGCCTTCGATAGTTTAGTTTGCAAAAAATGACAATCATGTGTTCTGCATCCAATAGCTGGAGATACATTTCGGAGCATCAACGCCTCAAGAGTCCACACCCGCCTGTGGTTACATGTACTAAACATGGCGACAAACACATGAAATAAATAATAAACCAGAGTGGAACGCCGCGTGACAAACTAACCTGTAATACTGAGTTTGGGGGCTCTAGTTGGGACAGAATTTACTGCCCACTTGTGGCCTACTCACCAGCCTGCTAACACCTGCCAATATTTTCACAGCAGCGTGTAATCCCGCTCGATTACTCCGTTTTTTTAAATGCAGTAATCATTGCTTTGTGCCTGAAAAAACTAAAAGGACGAAGAGTCTGCGGGAAAAGTCAACAGCCTTTGAAAGCGATTCTTTTAGAAGGTTTTGTCCAGCCTACGGCTCGGCACGAATGCCGCTAGCATTCCATCAGCAGCCTGCTTATTAGGAGGATTCATCCTTTCAATGCCATTCTTGTCGCTGATCGTTGCAGTATTCAGAATATATGCTCGAAAAAAACGTTATGCCACACTCATTGGCCAAGACACGCGCACGGGTGCTGACGGCGACGGTGCGGCTCGACCGACCTTAACCTGTGCGGGTCTGGCCACTGCTGGCGCTGTGTTCACCCAGACAAACTCGGCCTATAAGCGCAGCGTCTGAACTACAGAAGAATAACGGTATTCAGGCACTCTCTATATTCTCTGTTTTGAAATCTCGTAGGCAACTTTTTTTTTGAATGTGGTTCTTCGTTAGAACAGCCACAAAAGGTATTTTTTCTTTGCATGGCGATGCAGAATTACAGGTTTTTTGGGACGATGTTTGCAGACCTGTTATACATGCGTAAGCACTGATACGTTTTTTCATTATAATAAAATAGCATGTGTGCAAATTACCCTGACCCTCCTGACCACATTGTGGAGCCTGCGGATATTCAGTGAACATTTTTCAGCACACTTTCCCTATTGAACTCTTTGAACTCTTGCGTCCTCCAAAGAATTCAAAAAGAAATGTCAAGGAAAAGTGAACATTTCTTCACCTATAGGTGAAGAAATCTCTAAGGTATTTTGCCTTCCTTTTAAAAGTGTTCGCCCAAGCAAACAAACCTTTTCATGACGTTAGACTCCAATTTTTTATTGATATGTCTCGTCTTCTCAGACGACGAAGTGTTTAGAGCCATTGCCATATCTTCAAGGTACTCTTCGCTCTGTTTCTAAGGCACACTCCAAATCGACAAAACGGACAGTGCTGGACAGCCAACATTCGCCTATTGAAAAACAACGCACCATCCCGAAATGTAACTTGGCTTGTACGAACGGGATGGCGGTGAAATTGCAGACTACGGCGACAGGACTTCACCTCCCAAAAGATAAAGGGTGCGTTCTGTTCTTAATTCAGAAGTGTTTATCATACTTCGATACCCTAGCACTGCGCCTAAGTTTGTCAGATTTCGCAAATGAACTCCTGACGCCGAAGTTGTGCTATTGTTATCCAGATTAAGGATCGACGGAGGACAAAATAGTTCAAAGAATTTAAAATAAAAAAATGTGCTGCAAACTATTCCCTGAATATCCTCAGGCTCCAGGATGTGGAGAAAATAGCCGCGTCCACGCGCTCTTTTCGGCACGGAATAGTTTGGGCAGCATCTGTCCCAAAATTAATGCTGCTCCTCATAAAGCCCAAGAATGTACCAGATACCATGCAATGCCCCTGAAAGAGTGAAATAGAGCAGTCGTGTATGAAAGGTATGAAAGGCAGCTACTTTGGTGGGTCGTACATTGGACAAACCGGAAGGTACGAAAATGACACGGTGGCGTCTAGTACTTGAATGGGTCTTGTTGTTCAATTTGCGTCGTGCGGGCTCTCCCCTGACCTGAAAAACACCGGGTTTATAAAGAAATATCAGCACGCTTGCACACGGAAGTTTGTAAGCATCCCAAATCGCCCCGTGGGGGCCGGGGTTTATCAGCATGTCATCGGCAGCTGCAGGGAAAGAAGAGACATGGCGTACCTTCTGAGGTACGCCATAATATGCGCAGAAAGCTCTGCGCACTGGCAATGCGTTTGGTTGGTTTTGGTAGTGTAAAAAACAACGTTGAAAACGTGTTTATTTGCATGTCACCATAAATACGCTCTGGTGTTTGTGAGAGCCTATCCTGTGCATCGTATTTCATTCTTTCGGGCTATTATCCCCTAGAACTCAACAGAAGCCCAGTAACAGCAGCAGGCACTGACAGCAGTGAAAAGTGATGGGACAGAAGATAAATACACGTACAGCCTGTGGCCACTTCTTGGGCCATCCCATTCGGCGGTCCCCCATCTTCATATATTTTCGTTATAGGTTTACAGTTCTCACGTCAGGATAAAAGCGCAGCGTCACGAAAGTCTTGTAGTAAATCCAAATAAATGATTCCCGTATCCGCACTATCATCCAGAAGTTCTTTGTGGCTGCTGGACGGGTACCCATCTAGCAAATTGATTTCTTAATTACGGGTTTTAACGCGCCGAAACCACCCGCGTGACATTAGTGGATGAGTCAGGATTAATTATGACCACCTGAGGATCTTTAACGTGCGCGAAAATCTCGAACACATGCGCGTTTCGCTTTTGGGCTCCATCAGAAAACCGGACCCACGTTACAGTACGCACCACACTGTATCACGGTCTCTTCGGCGAAGCGCATTTCCAATGTACGACACAGATAGATTCTGTTCAAGATTGTGCCGCTTTGAGCGCAGTCCCGGGCCTCCCTCTAATGACGGGAATACCACCGCCACAAAAAAACGTCCTGCTAAACCTTGGACGTTGGACGTAAGATAATTGGTAATCATCTTTCCACTCGGTGGTAAAGTGTGAGATTTCCAGGCCTTGCTCCTCTATGAAATAGGCAGCTGCCGTCGAACGCAGCCCATCTTTCTGCAGATAGACCGCCTTGGGACTACCATCAAGTGAAGTGGCAACAAGTTTCCGATAAGGACGCCTTTTCAGAAACCTTGTGCTATAGACAGCCTTCGGGACATGGGACCTCCTCCATGTACTACCTGGATTTCGGGTGGCGCTACCTGTATAGTACAGGCTATCTTGAACACCGGGGCACAAAACTCGGCCCTAACAACAGGTGTTTACGTGTCCTACTACGCAAGTTTATACCTCAGCTCTAGTACAAGAATCTTCCGCAGTGGAGCCATGCGACAAAGCCGCACTTCGGAGTCTAGTGGCGCCCGAGAATGAAGACGCGAAGCCGTGCATCTATGGCAGTGAGCGGATTGTTGTGCCAAATTCAGAAACAACCGTAAAGGCTGCACCTTCATTGTTTTGAAGCGCACCATTTCTGCGTCCTCTTATCTTTCGGAGCTTATCATACCTTACACCCGGAAGGTTTAAACAGCAATTTAGAACAAGCGAACCAATTTAAGACGGCCTTCAGGCACGTGCGTCGACAGTAAAGTCGGAAATGAAGCTCCATATGTACGTAGTCAAGTGACGGCCGGCTACCTGATTTGCGTCCTGTCACGTGTAATTACACAGCCTGTCTCCTATCATACACACGGTTATGTATATGTTTCCTTACGCGTATTCTGTCCTGTCGTGTATGGGCCCTGTTCCTTTACCCATACCTCCGGATAAAGCCTGCCTCCTGGCAGACCATTCGCCCCCACTACCAATTGTTTTCTTCTGCGTCAACACTACAAAAACTGGGGGGTACCCGCAGAACCAAGTAAGAGCCTCCGCTTCGCTCCCCGTGCTATAGTTCCAAAGCATGATGCGGACATCCTCAGCGGCCGCGTTTGCTTTGAATCTTGCTGCGCAGGCTTCGAAGGTTTGGCCATACACCCAACTCGGCACAAGCTTAATATCATGATTTCATGCTCCATGTGGTTACACGGGTCCCCTTTCAACGATTCGTTCTCGGGACACTGGCACAGACACTCTATGATGGACTGGGCTTTTCCCTTTGTACCGGACGTATGACTATGCCTGCACAAATGTTCCACCCTCATAGGCTTCTAGCTAGACTCTAGTGGTAGAAATAACGTGCCATCTTATATAGGCCTGACCTCGTATTCCACGCTAAACGGGTTGCTATCATCTACCTTCAAGAATACGTAGGCCGTAAAGCAATCCTTTTAGAAAAATAAACTATTAGTCAGTCTACATTTCTTACAGCTTTGTGAAGCTGCCAGCAGAAATATAACGCTGAACCGATGGTACCCTACTCCGCGTATACAGTTTTGCTCCTTCTAGGAGATATGCGGATGTAGCCGAATTGCCCGTTTCCCACGCTTACAGTCACGAATCAGTGAAGGCTTTTAAATAAGCCGTTGTAAGACCTTGTATGCTTCGAAAACGTATCTAGCTTTTACTCAGCTTGTAGTGAAACTTTTTGAGTAGATTGAACTAATTTGGCATGCATGGAAATTATATTTCAAAGCAATATGTCATGTTTGGAGTCAGTAGTGAACGTGAGAGAATTTCTATCGCTAGTTAGTGGTATACCAGTCAATATCTTTACAGAGATACTTCAACTTCTCGTGGTACTGCTGGCAGGGTGATAGCTGTCATACCACCCGCGGCAGGGAACCTTACTGGTACATACCGGATACACTCTAACCTAAACGCTCCTTAACACTCTTCGCTGGCCAGTACTGGCGCCTCATAACCGGGTAAGAATGTTTACACCAAGTGCAAAGCTATTCGTTAGACGTGACCGTTTTCTACCAAAATGGTGTACAGAAATAAAAATATTTTTTCACGTACGGTAATATTTTCCCTTTTTGTGCAACGATATATTTCCCAAAAGAGGCAACTGAATCGAAGAGAATTTGTCGCCTTGTCACGTAGAAACAACTCGCCACTCATCACTTATAGTTAAACAAATATTTTGTGTAGCTGAATAAATATTAGAATGTATATGAAATGAAACAGTTTGTTTGAGGAATAATGGTGTGCTATCCCTGAAAACCTCTTTCTAATGAAGACCTCTTGTCGGAGCTGAATAGCTTTACGCCATCGCTACCTTTAGTACATTTGATAATTGCAATTATTCTTCTTTGTGGGCCCGTATGAGTATGTGGTTGTATGTGTGGTAAACAATGCTTTTTGTTTGTGCAGAACGTTGCCCGCGTTTTTGCTTGTTGCTGCTCCACCTGCGGCTGGAAGCGAAATTTCAGAAGTCAAAGCCGCCGTGCAACAACGTTGGGTGGTGTGGAAGTGTTGGAAAGCGTGATGCATTCACCGACGTCGGAAGAGGCCTTCGTCCTGTATGGAACGTGAAGGGCGAGAATACCGCGTTCTCCTCCTTCAAATCAGAGCGGCTTTGTTGAGTACAATCACGTAATGTGTATATAAGCAAAGAGGGGGCTGTAGAACGCCACTAAGCATCAGCGAATCACTTGGACGTTCCGAGGCACCCGAGGAATACGCACTGCCATCAGAATGATCTCCAAGGTACGAAATTCCTTAGCTTGATAGCCGTGAGAACTGTTTCCATCTAATGACAATTTCGCTTCGAGGCATATTCTCGGTATAGCATCTTGTTACTAGAAGGAACAAGGGAAAAAACGCCTGTTCGATGGGACGCGGAATCTTGTGTAGATAACGGAAAGGTTGGCTCAAAGGCGGTAATTTTAGCTTGTGAGTGGCGTTCGTATTGCGAGTATTTTTTTGCAGTAGGTGGAGCATAAATACACAATTCAAAGTATTCGATTTCGAGTTCAATGCCAGGGGGAGGTTATCTATGAGATACCACTGTCTTGTAAGCGGTCGTACGTGGGACACGCGGGCCACTGCTCAATGACATATTTCGACTTCAGGCTTTATCAAGTAAAATTGCCCACATCAATCTGGTTATTCAGAACAACCGGGGCACCAGTAAGCATACCTGTACCGTTCGGCTGTTGCAATTAACGTTAGGAAGAATTCATAACATCAGTTCTAGCCCAGATCGAAGAGAGAAAGAGACTAAGCAGATTTATTGTTTCTTAGATCAGGCGTATGCTTTTACAAAAAACTGTTAAACCTCTTCCATGCTCCCAAACGCAAAAACCAACTTTTGTTCAATTATACGGCTCACACCATGGGCAGAAACATTATCCAAGGCACGCAATAACCTACTTTGCCACTTGCCTCACAGTACATGGGCAAATGTTTTGTTACCGTTAAGTGACAACTGTATGAGTACAACCTAATAAACTGAAAGATGTGTCGAGTTACGCTATTTGCGACAAGAGGTTGCGAGAACGTTATTTTTCTTTTATATCCCCTTAAGACGTTCCTGTTTCTCTCCCTGGTCACCTTCACCCGTGCTGGTGACCATTTTGGGGGAGCGCATCACGGAACCGCTGGCTTTGGAGGGGCCGGATTCCAAGGTCAGGCTTACGGTGCAGCTGCCACAGCAGGCTCGTACGGAGCTGGCGAGTCTTATGTAAGTTGTGATATTTTTGTTCACGAGAGCGGAAGGTGCATAAACCGCACGAAAACAGTCATTCACGCAGGACCTTTGAATACACGATTAAGGTTGCACCTCCGAGCACTTACGTAATATATGAAGTAATTTTGCGCCCCATATTGTCTAAAAACTTACTTTTTTGTTGCTCCTGCTCCATGCTTTCAATTTCAATCCATTATTTGAAGGGGTGCATGAACCATGCATTAAACCGTTGCGATAAACCTACAATACCTGAACCTAACATCTGTAAAGTTAACATTGTTCAGTAGAAGTGCATTCAAAGGGAAGAATAGTTCTAAAAGAGCCTAATATTTCCCCTTAGAATCAACGTGGCGAAGTCTTTTGACTGGCTGGTGCTCCTCAGCTGCGCGAAACTTTAAATAGAAACGCTGCTGATGTCGAATAGGCGGGGGCTCGTTGTAGTCACTTTCATTGCAGAATTTGCGCAAGTCCGCGGACGCGTTGAAAGGCTTATCGCGTTTTGGTGTCTCAATGAGACTAGTTTGAACGGCCACGTGTATCTTTTAAAACCCGCTTGTCTACAGGCGGAACCATACAGCCGGATGGAGAAAGTGAGAGTGATAACTTTAATAGCACACGATTAACTTACGAATTCTTGAGGTTTGGTCCGCAAGGTAGAGGGAGTGGAGTTTCAACTATAGTGCATGAAGGTGCGGCACTGCCATGGGGCAATGAACAGCAGGCTGTGCGTCCAACAAGAAGATTATATGCCTTAAAGTTGGGGCCATGAAGTCGCGCGGAAGTTAGAGGACGAGGACACAGCTCTCGCAGAACAGAGGATGTTGAAGGGGAGAGTGTGGGAGGAAGGTAGTTTGACGAATGAGTGGCACAGAGACAGCAACAATATGGTGTTGGGATATTTTGGGGGCAACCACACCCCGTATACGTAATAGAAATAGGGAGTCCCGAGTGCCTGATCACTTCGGTGTTGAAAAAAGAAGCGCGGAAGGGAGTTGCTTCAGGTTTGGCGGGTGTAGGTGGCTTGACGTTCGTATGAAGTACGGTAGGGTGGAAAATTAGGACGGCGGCAGTGGCGGAGTTCTCTCAGTTTCTGGAGCCTGTACTTACGATTACGACCTGAGAGGACCTAGCGCCCTAACCATCGCAAACAGTAGGAAGGATGCGATATTTGTGAATTGGTTCCGAGCAGTAGGTCTATCCAGTAGCATCCCACGATGTGTTTGGTGGCTGCCAATATAAGAATCCCTGTGGGGCCAGTATCTCAGAAATTTTTAAGGTGATCCCCATAAATTGCGGGTAAGATTATCTTGAAACACCGGTTGATATTCATGATGATGCAATAAGTTCTAAGAGCCATTCATAAAAATAACTGTGGTGCGCCGCGTATTCAGTGCCAGAAAAATCAGTTGAAATCAGCAGGAAGTTACGCTCATCAGGCATTTAAAATCTGCTTCAGGTAGTTTTAACAAAAAAAAAACATGAGTTTCTTGCCTTCCTTGTATAGCCGTGCCAAAAATATTGGTAGCTAACTTCTTTTTTTGAGAGAGAGTTAAAAAAAAGGTGAGAGCCGGGGCAAATCTATGGTAATAAGGTATTACTAGCACTACGAAAGAATGAAAGACTGTTTACGTCCTAACTTTACCACTGGTATCTTATGTTTACTGTCATTGAAAGCACGGAAGACAGCGGAGGTTAGAATGAAATAATTTGTCGCTACTAATAAGTGTCTATTTTACAGGCGCAATTGACTTTTGACATTTACCCACAACTTTATTTCAGTAAAACAGGATTCTGTTCATAAAAAAAAAACAATCAATAAAACCATCGTAATGTTTACAGCGCCGCATTTGAGAAGGGAATGGAGGATAGAACGAATCAAATGGAACATCACGGTCTCCACGGGACTATAAAAGCAGTAATTAAGACAATGCTTATCGTCATTTCAAGATCTAAGCAACGATAAACGTACTTTATTTCAGTAAAAAGCGATCTTAAGGTGGTTTCTACACAACGTCACCGAGAACATAACACTTTCAGCGCACAAGTGGTAAAAAGATACATTTCTAAATCTTACAAATACCGTCGTATTTTCAAACACTCATACACTCTGCAAATGACAAAGTTATCACAATCGTGCCTAAGCATAACCAGTACATGAACTTTGACAGCTCTGATGAAACTTGCATGGCTATCAGGATTGCCATCTAAATTTTTCTTCGATCATTTGTTTCAGCCTCCTCAGCCGTACAGATTCGGCTACGACAACACGGACGAGTATGGCACTCAGCAGTTCCACAAAGAAGAAGGTGACGCAAACAACGCCAAGACCGGATCGTACGGCTACCGGGACGCCAACGGGCTGTACCGCATTGTCAAATACGTGGCCGACGAAAACGGTTTCCGTGCCACCATCGACACCAACGAACCTGGAACCCTGCCAGGATCCAGTGCCGACGCCGTGTTCAACGCCAATCCTGTTGCTGCCTCAGGCGGGGGCCATTCAGGCAATTACGCCGCTGCGGGGGGACAAGAGGCGTACGGCAGATACGGTTCGAGCGGGCCATGGGCTGGATAAACCTTTATTTGTTTTTAGAAAGATTCATGTGGACGACCACGACGCGCCGGTGCACCTTGCACCTAGAGAAGTAGCGCTTAACGACGAGAAACCATTTTCACACAGCCAAATAAACAAACGTACAAAACAAATTCTTCTGGCCATATTGTTACATTTGCTGGATGAGTTATCGTTTTGTTGATAAGGCGACCTCTGCTATTTTAGTGGACATTGAAAACTCCGAGAAGTGACGTTTTTTGACTTGACGCTTATATAGGCAGTCCTGATTTTGTAGACCTTTGGGAACCATATTTATAAAGAGCTTTCATATGCCTACATTAACTAAGAAGGAAAAATTCTTCGTCTGTCGGCAAAAATAAATCCTGTAACGTAAAGTACAGTTTTAGGCAATCGATAATTGGTAGTGATGAAGCAGCATAGTGCTGGAAGGGCATGTAGAAGATATAATATAGAAATATCGCATCGAGAAAAAAGCCGTGGCTATCGCCATAATGTGGTTACTACAAACACTATTACGGTGCAGCACGACACAAGCGGCACAAAAAATGACAGACGATGAAGCCATGTATCTAGTAATCAAGGTGATCAGATCTATGTACGAGCGGCTATGCCAGCTCGAGCGATGTATGTGTGGAATCCACTGCTAGATCATCATCGGTGGTGGAAGCCAACCTCACCTGCTTCACATAACAATACGTTGCATCAGGGCTTGCCGCCAAAAATATTCTGCAATTTTCAAACGTTTGTTAGGCATGATACGGTACAATTTGGTCGTTTTTTTCAAACGGACCCATGTGCAGTGCAAAACACGAAACCTTTCGTCTTAATAGCAGATGCACGATGCCCCTACCTCCCCAAAACACTATTTTTGATTCAGGTGTGCATGGCAAACCCCGATATTTGGATGTGATACAGCTGCCGGTAGTTTTAGCAATAAGGGTTTTAACTTCGCGCACGGATACAGGGCCTCGACGTTTGTTATTGCTTTTTTATCTACTCTTTTCTTCTAAGGGATGTTTACACCTTTCGTTAATCAGTTCGGTCATGTCCCATTTGTACTCTACGGGAGGTCCACAATTGAACTGATTGATTTGATTGTAAGGTTTTTACGCGCTGGCGCAACGCCAGTGAAGAGGCACGCCGGAGTGGAGGGCTCCGGATTAATTTCGAACACCTGGGGATCTTTAACGTGCGCCCAAATCTCGCACACACGGGCGTTTTTGTTTTTCGCATCCATCATAAAAACGGCCGCCGCGGGGAGGTATTGAAACCGCACCCTAGTGGTCAGCAGCGCAAAGCTTTAGGCATTGAGCCACGCGGCGGGTTAGGTCCACAATTCATTAGGTTCGCTTCGTTCATCGCATATTTCTCTTGTAATGTATGATCCCGACTCATTATACTTACATCATTTATCCACGTTTTCTTCTTTCTCTACTGCGTTATCTCGGAAGCTTTTTTTTTCCTTCTCTTACCTCCATTCCCGCCTCCAGCCCCTGAGAGAGAAAGGGGGAGATGGGAGAGATATTAAGGAGAGAGATAGAAAGAGGGAGAGAAAAAGAGAACAAAGACTTTTCATTACACCGAGCAAAACTGACGCTATATGCAGGGGAACCACTCTGTTTTAAGGGGTTCTGACACAAAATTTTCAAGGCGAGATAACTTCGGAGGTAGATTAGTGTAAATACACCTACATTATCTGCAAACTATCAGCGGCGAATACAGCCTAGAACATATTTAAAATCAATTTTAAAGTGTGCGAAACGCAACCGAGCAGCCAGCAGGGGACCTCGCGCAATCGACATTTCAGGATATTTGGTAACTAAACACATCCAAACACTCACCGAGTTTCTGTTTGCCGCTTCCGCACTGCCGGCGTTTTTCTCCGGCTCGCCGCTCCAATTGGAGGGCGGAGCTTCTGCGCTCGAGAACGAATTACCCGATCGTTGGCGGCGGAGGCGGCGTGATTTCGTCGGCTGATCGGGCAGCTGGCCGCGACCATATTCCACAGCGATTCCAAGCACTCTACTTTTATTACTTTTTATTTACATTTGACGCAAAAATGCGCCGGAGACACGAAAAGCCCACTGAGTGAGCCGCACGGTCGCTGTGCAGGCGGCGGTCACGGCCGCGAAGTGGCGCAGGCCGGCGCAGGTAGCCCGAGTGATAGCTTGTCACCGCTGCTCGAAATTGAATCCAAGTGCCAACCAGGGCGGCTTATATGAGAAAGCAGTTTATGATGCGATGGCGGGTTGCATTGAAAATTGTCATGTGCAGCCGCTTACGAGAGCGAGCAATCGATAATCGCCGCAGTGCTAAGCCGAACACATCTGCAGTGGACCTGTAGGCAGGACCGGCCGGCTGCTCCCAGCGCGAGTCTTGCCACCAACTGTATCGAGCGTGGCGCGTCGTTCTCTTCCCGCGGCAGCATTTGCACTCGCAGTGCCTGTTTCACATCCGTGGTCGCTTTTTAAATAAGCGGCTCACGAGATCAGTACGTGGGGGCATTCGCAGAAACTGCCGGCAACACGGATTCGACAGTGCTACGGCAGCTCTGCTCTGGGATACCCACCCGACGGTCGCGTGGTCAGCTTTGTTCACACAAAATCCATCGTTTCGCGGCACCCGCTGAAACCAAAACTGCGACTGGCCCCATTGAAAATGCCTCTAAATAAACAGCCGTCGCACGCGGAAGCAAATGAGGTTTCTAGAGGTGATAAGTAGGTCACTAGCTACTTATCGCAACAAAAAAAAAAAAAAACACACAAGCTACACAATGTTTCTGTCAGTGCACCTTTAAGGGTGCTGTTAGTCCGATAGTCCAAGGTGCTGGCAGGCATCTCGTGTTGTGCTTGAATGTACGAGCTTCTCGGCTCAACCAACTACTGCTCGTTAGCAGGGTGATTAAGGCAAGGATACCGGTAGCTGAGTAGCACCTTGAACTTCCGGCGGACATCTTTGGTTTTTCTTCCAAACAAACTTTAATAAACAGCTCCCTCTTTTTATGCAACAGCAGTTTACAGGCTTGTAGAAAACACCGTATCTTTCAATTATGGACCAAACGTTTAATTGGCGGCGTTCATTGGGTTAACCTGGGTTTACACAACGTTTTATTGAGGGATTCCTAATAGGCACGGGACAGCGACCGGGGGGCGACACGGAGACTGAGACACCCAGCGCCACCTTCTGCAGATATGTGCAACAGGGGGTCGGCCGCCGCACGCCAGCATGTTTGTGCCAGAGGCGCGGTCACTATTTTGCAACATTGCGTGGAGAATATTAGTAGCCTCTTTTCAGTTTAAAATGAATTACGCGAATATACAGAAAGTTTGCCACACTGTGCCGGGGAAAGAAGATTTACTCGATTGAACTCGCGTATGGGAAGGACGAGCGAGACAACTTCGAGTGGCGCCAAGAAGTGAAATGCCTGTGCTGGATAGCTCGCGCGTCTTCTCACTTGTGCGCAGAACTTTTTAAAAATCGGCACGTTTTACTTCTAACGAAAAAAGTAATTTGCAAGCCTCCAAGATAATGTTTTGGAAATATGTCAGGCGTTGCGTGATGCTTGCACCCTGTATGCGATCCATGTGATCTACGTTTGTACTCTTGTCGAAACACGTTATAACTGCAGAACTACTGACTGAGGCATATGATTATTACATGCTGGTCTTTTATCTGAATATGATGCTGCACGCATGCAACGGTATAAAAGTCCCACTTGTGCGTAGCGGAAGCGCGGACGTTAATAAATGAAGCATACGGTTGGATACGAAGTTCTGTGGGTTAGAAATCAAATCCAGATTTTGAATTCATGGCTTTAACTACAACAAACAGAATATTGCGAAGGTGTATGAGGCACACCATGTAATCAGCTTTTCACGTGTTGTCGCTATCTTCTGAAGGAGCAGCGCAATTCAAAGAATATCCCGCTTTCCAGAGTTATGGATAAGGAAAAATAGATAGCTTTGCGTCTATGTTGGCCCTTCGGCCAATTGATTGATTGATTCGTAGAGTTTAACTCACCGACGCGATGCAGGCGATGAGGCGCGCCGTAGTGGAGGGCTGCGGATTAATTTTGACCACCTGGGGATTTTTAACGGGCGCCGAAATCTCTCACACACGGGCGTTCTTGCTTTTCGTCTCCATTAGAAAAGCGCCCGCCGCTGCCGGGATTTTAAACCGTGACCTCGTGCTTAGCAGCGCAACGCCTTAGACAATGGGCCACCGCGGCGGGTCTTCCGCCAATCATCTTTATGGGCTTGCAGGAGCCACCCATCCTTCTAGCTGCATAAAAAGACTCCGTGAAAAGAAGATGCTATTCAGGAGAAAACTATCAGAGAACTTTTATTTTGGGCGAGGAGAGAGGAATGGGTGGATGAATAGGATATCTAAAGATCAATATTTTAGAATATTCATAGCTGGCAATTTTTTATCGCTCTACACTAAAGGCTCCAGCATAAAACCGCTGCTAGAGAGAAACTGTAGGGCGTTTATAACGCCCTTAGCCTATTTGACAACTATCTTCGATAGTTTTTTTTTGCAAACAATGACAGCCATTTTTTGCCATCCAATACCTGGAGATACATTTAGAAGCATCAATGCCTCAAGAGTCTTCTCCACGTGTGGTTACATGTGCTAAACGCGGTGACAAGCACATGAAAAAAAAAATAAACCATAGAGTGGAATTACCGTGTGATAAGCTCCCCTGTATTGCGTTTGGGGCTCTCGTTGTGTCAGAATTTACTGCCCACTTGTGTCCTGCTAACAACCTGTCAATATTTCACAGCAGCATGTAATCCGCTCGATTATTCTGTTTTTTAAATGCAGTAATCATGGCTTCATGGCTGCATAAATAAAATGCCAAGAGTCTGCTGGAAAATGCAAAGCCTTGAAAGCCATTTTTTACAGGTTGTGTCAGCCTACGGCTAGGCATGAAGGCGCCAGCATTCTGTCAGCAGCCTGCTTTATTAAGGAGATTCCCCTTCCATTAATATTTCAGTCGCCCATCACTGCAGTATTTAGAATATATGCTCGAACATAACGTTATGGCACACCCCTTGGCCAAGACACGTTCACGGGCGCTGACGGCGACGTCGCGGCTCGACTGACGTTTACCTGCGGGTCTGCCGCTGCTGGCGCCGACTAACTCGGCCTATACGAGCAGCGTTGAACTACAGAAAAATAACGGTTATTCAGGCAGTCTATATAATCCCCGTTTTCATATCTGTTAAGCAACTTTTGTGAATGTGGTTTCTTCGTTAAAACAGCCGCATAAAGGTATGTTTTTTCTTTGCACGGTAACTCAGAAACAGTTTTTTGGGACGATGCTTGCAGACCAGGTTATAGATGCGTAAGCACGGTTAAGTATTTTTACCATTATTATAACACAACATATGTGCAAAGTACCTCGAACATTTCGTCACCGTAAAGTCATCAGCGTATTTTTTATATCATTTGAAAGTGCTCGCACAAGTAAATGAACTTCCTCAAGACGTTCTACCCCAATTTTAAATTATATATCTCGCCTTCTCCGACCATCAAGTGTTTTGAGGCCTTCAAGAAACTCTGCGCCACTTT
Organism: Haemaphysalis longicornis; assembly: GCA_013339765.2. Taxonomy (NCBI): domain Eukaryota; kingdom Metazoa; phylum Arthropoda; class Arachnida; order Ixodida; family Ixodidae; genus Haemaphysalis; species Haemaphysalis longicornis. The sequence continues at coordinate 181,072,851 of CM023450.1, forward strand.
TCTAAGGCACACTCCCAGTTGGCGAAACTGGCAGTGCAGGACGGCCAACATTCGCCTATTGAGCGACAAAGCACGACCGCCGAGATTTAACTGGGCCTGTACGAGAGGGATGACGGTGAAACTGCAGATTACGGTAACAGGCATTCACCCCTCAAAGGAAAAGCAGTGCGCTCTGTCCTTACCTTAAAAAATTCCCCCGCATTTCCCTGAGGGGGAGAATGTGAAAGTGCGAATGCACGGTTGTCGGCCCGCTAGCGGCGCTTGCGCTCGGCCCCCGCAGCCCACCGCCTCGCCGCCTTCTCTTCCATCTCTTCCATCGGGTTTGTAGTATCACGTGTACACCACGCAGTTATCAAGCCGCTATAACGCCGCTGAGTCGCCAACGCACGCCGCTGACGACGTAGTTTGAATGCGTTAAAGATATAAGGCGCGTCACTAACCCTGATATCAGCGTCGCGTCCGTGGCTTGGTCGGTAGAGCGTCGCGCTGCGGCCGCAAAGTCCTCGGATCGAAACCTGGCGCCGGATGCTGTTTCTTTTTTAAATATAGAGGAGCACTGCGGACGCCGCCGCCGCCGCCGCCGCCGCCGCCGCCACCGGCGGTGGATGGTTTGGGGTCGCTTATAAAGTGCATTCGCACTTAAAATCGTTTTGCACACTTCAATGCCCAGCGCCTGAGTTCGTCAGATTTCCCAAATGAACCCCTGACGCCAAACTTGTGCCATTATTGGGCAAATTAACGGCACGACGGAGGACAAAAGAGTTTAAAGAATTTAAAGGAATAAGTGGGCTGCAAAATATTCGCAGAATATACACAGGCTTCACAATGTGGACTAGAGGGTCAGTGCCCATGCGCTCTTTTCGGCATGCGATAGTTTGGTCAGCATGTGCTCCAAAGTTAACGCTGCACCTTACAAAGCCCAAGGAGGTACCAGAAAATATGCAATGCCACTTAAAGAGTGAACAAGATCAGTGGTGCATGAAAGGCAGCTACGTTGGTGGCTCATACATTGGACGAACAGGATAGTACCGAAAGGACATGGTGGCGTCGGTACTTAAATGAGTTTTGTGGTTCATTGTGCCTCGTGCGAGTGCTCCCCTTACCTGAAAAACGTCGGCGTCATAAAGAAATATCAGGATGCTTACCCACAGCAATCGTTGAAAGCATTTCAACTCGCCCCTTGGGTCAGGGGAATATCGCATGCCATCGGCACCTACGGGGAAAGAAAATACATAGCGTACCTTCTGAGGTATACCAGAACTCATCTTGTATGCGCAAAACGTTCCCCGCAGTGGTAATGCGTTTGGTTGGTTTTGGTTGCGTAAATAAAAATGTTAAGAACGTATTTATTCGCATGCCGAAATAAATACGCTCTGCTGTTTGAGAGAGCCCGTCCAATGCACCGCATTTTATTCTTTCGGGCTGTTTTCCGGTAGAACTGTTAGCCGAAGCCCAGTGCCAGCAGCAGGCACTGACAGGGAGTCATAAGTGATAGGGCTGAGGATAAATACACCGCACTCCCTGTGGCCACTTCTTTGCCCATCCCCTTCAGCGGTACCCATCTTCACGTTTCTTCGTTATAGGTATACAGTTCTGAGCGAGAGGATCAAATACGGAGCCTGAGCAAATTCGTTTCGGGAATACAAATGAATGCTTCCCCTAATCCGCGGCATCTCCCGAAAGCTTTTTGTGGCTGCTTGGCGAGTACGTATCTGATAGATTGATTGATTAATTTATTATGAGGTTTAACGCGCCGACACCACAGGCGTAACGTAGTGGACGAGTCCATATTAATTGCGACCACCTGGGGTCTTTACACCCGCCAAAATTTCACCACACCGGCGGTTTTACTTTTCGCCTTCGTAAGAAAACCGACCGACGTTACATCACACACCACACTGTTTAGGACTTTTAGGCCACGCGCAATTCCAATGCACGATGCAGATGGATTGCGTTGGGCGTGTGGGGATGACGAGGGCCACCATGAACACCCTCACTCACGTCCCTAAAATTACGGCAACAACACGGCCATAAAAAGAAGTCCTTTTAAACCTTGCACATCAGAAAATTCGTAATCACCTTCCCGCTCGGTGGTACACTGGGAGAGATTTCCAGGCCTTGCTCTTCTGCGCAATAGGCAGCTACCTGGAACGCAGCCCATCTTTCGGCAGATATACTGCAATGGGGCAACCATCACGTGAAGGGTAACAAGATTCCGACAGGATGCCTTGTCTGAGCCTCGTGCTTTAGACAGCCTTTGGACATGGACTTCCTAAGTGACACTACGTGGATGTCGGCGGCACTACCTGAATAGTACATGCTATTGTCAACACCAGAGCACAAATCTTGGCCCTAACAACAGCGTTTAGGGGTCCTACATATGCAAATTTAAGCCTGAGCTCTAGTACAAGAATCTCGGCAGTGGAACATGTGACAAAACCATGCTTCGGAGCCTAGTGGCGCCCGAGAATGAAGACACGAATCCGTGCATCTATTGCAATGAACGTATTGTTCCACCAAGTCCATAAACAACCTTAAAGTGCTGCACCCCCTTTGGTCTTGAAGAGCACCATTTCTTCGTCCTTTTATTTTTCGGGGCTCATCTGAACACACGTACCTTACACGCGGAAGGTTTACAGAATTTCCAACAAACGAGCCCATTGAAGACGACCTTCAGTCATTTGCATCTGCACTCACGTCGGAAATCAAGCTCCATATTTGCACAGTCGAGCGACACCGCTACGTGACTGGCGTCCTGCCACGTGTAATTACAGCCTGTCTCCATTATACCTACTATTTGTGGAATATGTATGTTTCCTGTACGCGCACGGCGTCCTGTTCGTCTACGGGCTTTGTTCCTGCACCCATAGCGCGGGATAAAGCCTGCCTCTTGGCAGACCTTTCACCATCACTGGCAATTCTTTTCTGTGGCAACACTACAAGAACTGGCGGTACCCACACCATCAAGTGCGAGCCTCCGTTGCTATCCCCGTGCTATAGTTCCAAAGCATGATGCGGGCCTTCTCAGTGGCCTCGTTTGCTTTGATCTTGCTCCGCAGGCTTCGAAAGTGTGGGCTTGTACCCAACTGTGACATAAGCTTAATCTTCAGGATATCATTGTCTATGTGGTTACACAGGTCTTTTTTGTACGGTTCCCGCTCCACACACTGGCACAAACGATTTATGGTAGACCTGCTTTACACTTTGTACTGCACGTACGATTATGGTAACAGGTACTACCCGCATAGGATTCGATATCTCTAGTGGTACAAATGACGTGCCCATCATACCCCGACACCCTACTACCATGCTCAACTGGTTGCTATATTCTACGTTTAAGAATACGTAGGCCGTAAGAAAACCTTTCGTAAAACGAAAATATTAGGCAGTGTACATTTCTTACACTTTTGCGAAAGCCTATCAGGAGAAACATAACGCTCAATCGATGGTACCTACGCCTCGTATCCAGTTTTGCTCATTCCAGGAGATATGCGCCTGCAGCCAAATTGCCCGGTTTCTGATTATTACAGCTACAAATCAGTGAAGGCTTCAAAAAAAGCCCTTGAAACACCTTGTAATGCTTCGAAAGTTGCTCTCTTTTATCGAGGTTGTAGTGAAACTTTTTATTTAGATTGAACTAATTTGGCGTGCATGAAAATTATATTTCAGAATGATGTGTCATGCCCGGAGTTAGCAGTAAATGTGAGAGAATTTCTGTCGCCTGTTACATCCACACCAGCCAATATCTTTACAGACATACCTGAACATGTCACGGTAATGCTGGCAGGATTATAGCTGTCATGCCACGCCTGGTAGCGAACCCTCTCGGTACGAAACGGATACACTCTACCTAACCATGCCTTAAAACCCTTCGATGTCCAGTACTGGCGCCTAATGACCGGGTAAAAATGTTTACATCAAGCATAAAACTATTCGTTAGATGTGACCGTTTCTACCGAGATGGTGTACATAACTAGAATATCTGGTACGTACAAAGGTATTTCCCTTCTTTTGTGTAACGGTATATTCCCAAAAACGACAACTGAATCAAAGAGAATTTTTGAAGATTGAAGATTGAAGATTGAAGATTGGTTTATTTAGAGCGTTCAGACATACATAAGGAATAATGCAAGACATCTGAATCCCTAGCCCGCAGGCTAGTTGGGATTCATGCAAAGGAAATCAATGGAGTATAAAGAATGTGCCTATACAGTTTTAAATAATAAAAAGCAAGCAAAACTTGCTGTAAGGCAGTATAGCTAAAATACACACATAAACGTATACATACATCGACATATACGCGTAATCATATACACATACATATATACATACATACAATGGGATACATGCATATAATCATACCTATATTCACACATTCATACAAACACCCCTACGTAAATCTGTGGATGCAGTTACTTTCTCATCAAAATATGCATTTTTAAAAGCGAGTAATGATGAAGCTGCAACGTCAAAGTCATAATATTTACAAGGTGATAACATTTATGCAAGGGACCTTATGGATTGCTGTGAAAGTAAGTTTTTATGGCTGAGTAAACATTTCTAGCGAGTTTTATGTTGATTGGTAGATTATTCCAAAGCGTAACTCCTGTACTTTGCATTCTTCTGTCTCCATAAGCATTTTTATTTTTGGCTACTAGGAAGTTATTTTTAGCAGCACTTCGTGAATTGAATCGTGAGGTCTCGAAAACAGAGCGCGGCAAGGGAAAGTTATCAGTAATACACCTATGCACTAGTAAAGTGCACTTGTATTTGATAAGTACATCTACGGGCATTATTTTTAAATCTTTGAAAAGGGGTTTTGTGTGTGCATTGTAATCTGATGAAGTTATTATACGGATGGCCCTTTTTTGAATAACTGAGAGTGGCTGTATGTATGATGAAAATGTATTACCCCAACATTCAATGCAATATGTCAAGTGACTCTGAAAAGTGCTATAGTAAATTGTTCTTAATGTGTCAATCTCGAAGTACTGACGACACTTATATAATATGTGACACGATTTACTAAGTTTTTTGCATAAAGAGTCAATGTGTGGTTTCCATGTGAACTCTTCATCTAGTAAAACACCAAGGTATTTAATAGTAGAAACTCTGTCCAGACATTTTCCATCTAAAGAAATTGCATATGTATCCTCAATTCTATTCTTTCGCGGTGACTGAAAAACCATGAACTTTGTTTTACTAGAGTTCAGTTGTAGCCCATTAGATCGGAACCAATTATTTACATTATCCATCTCGCTGTTAGCTGCCTTAAACAGCTCATCTGGGGAATCATGGGCCGCAAGGAGAACTGTGTCATCTGCATACATTACTGCTGAGAAAACATTCAGTGTGTCGGGCAGATCATTTACATATAATGAAAACAAAAGTGGTCCCAAGACTGAACCCTGGGGGACCCCAGAGCTAATCGCACTAACGTCAGATGTAACACCACTGATTTCTACCTTTTGCTGCCTGTTGGAGAGGTAACTTCTGAAAAAGTCTAGGGTTATTCCGCGGAATCCATAACACTGCAATTTTCTTAGTAATATATCGTGATTCACTGTGTCGAAGGCTTTTCTAATGTCAAGAAAAATGCCAATTGCCGAATTGTTATCATTTAAAAAAGAATTTATTTTTTCGGATAAATTTAGAACAGCCGTACAAGTGGATCGTTTAACTCTGAAGCCATGTTGACTGGAGGTTAATATCTCTTCGCGATGCAGAAATTCAGTAACTCTTTTGGCTATAAGTTTTTCAAACAAAGTGTTGACGCAGCTAAGAACAGAAATTGGACGGTAATTCTCGGGCAAGTTCTGATCACCATGTTTGTATATGGGAACTATTCTGGCGAGTTTCAGAACGTCAGGGTATGTGGCAGTATGAAAAGATAGGTTGAATATTTTTGCCAGAGGGCCAGATATCAAGTCGATGCATCGTTTCAATATGACAGATGATACCTTATCACAACCAGTAGTGGACTTAGCCTGCATGGTGTTGACAACTGAGACTATTTCAGACGGGGAAATATCGATGAAGCCAAAGGAATTACGAACCCTCGGAGGGAGATGGTGTTCTGAGGAAATGCCACTTGTGCTGTTCTTACAAATACTCGAAAAATAATGGTTGAAAGAGGTCACTAAGGTTTGCAGAGATATCCCTAGTACCTCGATGTCAGGCATAATGAAGGTTGTGGCTGTTGGCCTAATGATAGAGTTGATGATTCGCCATACAATTTTAGAGTTCCCTGAATTTTTAGCAATTAGTTGAGAGTAATACTCTTTCTTGCGTGCTCGTAGAGCACTGGTGACTTTGTTACGAAAGGTGCGAAATTTTGCAAAATAATACCGATTTCCCCGGTTTTGCTTGCATTTAGTGTGCCAAAAATCCTTCTGCCTGATGAGATCGAGAATCGCACCAGTCATCCAAGGACAAATGGGAGTGCTGTGATATTTTTTAATGCTTTTTACTGTTGAATAAGTAATAGCATCACTGAAGTTTGTTTGAAATGTCTTATATCCTATATTAGCATCTGTGGGTTCTGAGGAGGCGTTTAAAACTTGCTCAAGTTGGTGTTTCAGCAAAGGAAAATTGATTTTGGTGTATGTTTTTTTATCATCTCGACATACAGGTGTATCCCTTGGAACCAACATGGCTATCGGGAAATGGTCCGTAATGGCAGTATTGTATACATTGCACCAGCTTAAGGATGAATCGAAGTTGCAATAAATGTGGTCTATGGCTGACGAGGACTCGGCAGTAGTTCTGGTCGGGGCCTTAATAACATTATGGAATCCATAGGATCTAATTAAGTTAAAGTAATCCGTATTTGAAACCGCCAACGAATCTATGTTAAAGTCACCACAAATAACACTCTTTAGTTTCTGGCTACTCATGTGCATCAGTAGCTTTTCAAAGTGTTCGAGAAAGGAAGTCATATTTCGGCATGGGGCACGATAAACAACAGCAATGAGCAAGTCCGTGCACTTTACGAGCAAGAAATCAAATTCCACGGAATGAGCAAACGAGAATTGCGAGATTAAGGAAAATGTAATCGAAGATTTTATGTAAAGTGAAACCCCCCCACCACGGTGTTTAGTTTGCCTGGAAGTCGATACGCATGCGTAGCCAGGCATGTTAATGACTTCACCCGGTCTAAGCCACGTTTCGCTAGTTGCAACAAGATCATATGTGAAAGAGTGAGCCGCCAAAAGAGCAAGAAGATTTTCAATGTTTCTATTTGCGCTTCGTATATTGCAGTGCAAAATGGTTGTACATGGGAAACTTGATACAAAGTTATTTGCAGATACGAGAGAATTCATGGCGAAATCTGACAGAGTGCCGATTAGCATATAAGGTCGAGGTCGTTATCGCAGAGGATGCGCACCGCTTTCGAGTTTTCTGCTTTGCGCGCAAGTATTTTGCCACTTGCGACCCACACAAACTTCCAGTTTTTTTCTCTTTTGCGCGCTATCGCTTTCCCAAGAAGAATTTTGTTCTCCGGGCATAAGTGTTCGTTTATGTACACTGTTCCGTTTCCTTCGTAACCGAAATCTGCGACAGTGAGTAACTGCTTTTTGGCTGCTTGTAGCAAGGAATCTCGAACCGAGCGAGTCACAAACTTTACAACAACGTTAGGTTTTGTTTTGTCTTTGCAAGGCACACGATGAATGACGTCCACGTCTGTTGGTGACACTGGAACTTTCAGTTTTTCACTTATTTTTTGGACGGCTTCACACAATTGCTCATCTGGATTCAGTGGGAGGCCTTTAATTTCTAAGTTATGCAGTCTGGTGTACTGTTTCAGTTCGATAATGTCTTTCCTGGCGGTTGTCAGGGCATCGCGAAGTTCGTTATTCTCTCTCTTCAATGTTAGCTGTTCCTTCTTCAAAACCTCAAGCGTCGCCCTGAATTCGTCAAAGTGGCTACTCATATGATCGATAGATGCACGCACACCCTGCATTTCAGTACGAATGCTCGAGGAATGAGCGTCAAGTTTAGTTTCCATTTCGGTCATCATTTTTGCCAACTCCTTGATTGTAGACATGTTGCACAAAGATCACACTTCAAAATCGCAGGGCGCATATAAAGATATATATAACAGTGGCAGCAGCAGCAGCAGAAACGTCAGGAGTAAAAGAAATAGACCAGAAAACACACAGGTGCATTTACCTGCAAAGTTGCAGAGGAACGATTACGATGTGCGCTCTATGCCGCTGCTGCCGCCAAATGGCTTCCTGGCCGAGTGACAGGGTTTATCTGCGGTTGGTCTTGACCTGGCGCTTGCGCAGTTCAGGCCACCGCAGCGCTGAGCGAGGAACGAGGAAGTAGGCAGACACTCCGGAGCAGCACAGCAAGGTTCGGCGATTGTAGTCCTAGCCAGAAGCAGGATCAAGGGCCCAAGTGGACTGCGACGGCATGGCTGCAAAGTTGCAGAGGAACGATTACGATGTGCGCTCTATGCCGCTGCTGCCGCCAAATGGCTTCCTGGCCGAGTGACAGGGTTTATCTGTGGTTAGGTTAATTTTTCGCCTTGCGCACGTAGAAACAACTCATCCAATCACCAATTATATTTAAAAAATGTTTCAATGTAGCTTAATACGTGTTAGAGTGCACACGGTAGGAAACAACGTTCTTTGTTGAGGAATAGTAGTGTGCTATCCCTGAAAACCCCGTTTTAAAGAAGAGCTCTTGCAAGAGCTGAGTAGCTTTTACACCATCGTTATGTTTAGTCCACTTGATTAGAGCGATTATTCTCTGTTCTGAGCCCATATGATTATGTGGGTGTAAGCGTGTTAAGTGATGCTTTTTTGTTTGTCCATAAAGCTGTCCGCGTTGTTCTGCTTGTTGCTCCACCGCGGCTGGAAGCGAAAGTCAAGAAATGAAAGCCGCCGTGCAACAACGTGGGAGGTGTAGAAGTTTTGGAAAGCGTGATGCATTCAGCGACGTCGGAAGGGGCCCTCATCCTGCATGAAACGTGAAGGGCGAGAATGCCGCGTTCTCCTCGTTCGAATCAGAGCGGCTTTGTTGCGTACAACCACGTAACGTGTATATAAGCACAGAGGTGGCTGTACAACGCCACTAAGCATCAGCGAATCGCTTGGACGTTCCGTGGCACCCGAGGAATACGCAGTACCATAAGAATGATCTCCAAGGTATGTACGTAATTCATGGCTTGACAGCTGTGAGAAACGGTTTCATCTAGTGACATTTTTGTTCTAGGCATTCTCGGTATAGCATCTTGTTACTAAAACGAACAAGGGGAAAAATGCGTCTTCGATGTAACGTGGAATCTTGTGCAGGTAACGTAAAGGTTGACTCTAAGGCGGGAATTTAAGCTTGTAAATGGCGTTTGTCTTGGGAGTGTTTTTGCAGTACACGGGACAGAAGCACACAGCAATCCAAAGTATTTTACTTTCAGGCTTTATCAAGTACAATTATCCAAATAATCTAATTATTCAGGACCCTCGCGGCCCCAGTAAGCAATGCTTGTACGGTTCGTCTGTTCCAAATTAGGGTTAGCAAGAATTCATTACATTACTTCTAGCCCAGACTGAAGATATCAGGCGCCTGCTTTTCCAAAACACGTAGGCCCCTGGCTCGAACCCAAACGCTCAAAAAACAGCTTTTGTTCAAATATAGGGCTCACACACTGGGCAGAAACATTATCCAAGCACGCATTAACCTACCTTGTGGCTTGCTCACAGTGCATGGATGCATGGATGCATGGATAAGTTTTTGTTACCGTTAAGTGACAAGTGCACAAGTTAGCACCTAACAAACTGGAAAAGATGTGTTCAGTCAAACTATTATTCGCAAAAGAGGTGTGAGGACATTATTCATCTTTTGCATCCCCCTAAGTCGTTCCTGTTGCTCTCCCTGGTCGTCTCCGCCCGTGCTGGTGACCGCTTTGGTGGAGCACATCACGGAACTGGTGGCTTTGGAGGTGCCGGATTCCAGGGTCAGGCTTACGGTTCAGCTGTCACACCAGGCTCGTACGGAGCTGGCGAGTCTTATGTAAGTTGTGAAATTTGTGTTCGAGAGACGTAAGGTGCATAAACCTCACGAAACAGTTCATTCACACAGGAACCTTAAATACACGATTAAGCGTGCACCACCGAGCGCTTACGTAATATATGAAGTAATTTTGCGCCCCATAATGTCTAACCAAATTTCGTCACTTCTGCTTCATGCTTTCAATGTTACCCCATTATTTGAAGAAATGCATCAACGATGCATTAAACCTTTGCGACAAACCCACAATCTCTGAAACGAACGTCTGTAAAGTTAACAATGTTCACCATAAGTGCATTCCGCGGGGAGAATTCTTAAAAAAGCCTAGTATTTCACCTTAGGATCAACGTGGCGATGTCATTTGATTGGCTGGTGCTCCTCAGCTACGGGAAACTTTAAATAAAAACGCTGCTGATGTCAAATAGGCGGTGGATCGTTGTAGTCACTTTCATTGGCAGAATTTGCGCAAGTCCGCGGACGCGCTGAGAAGCTTATCGCGTTTTGGTGTCTCAGTGAGGTTACTTTGAACGGCCACGTGTATCTTTTAAAATCATCTTGTACACAGGCGGAACCATATAGCCTGAGGAAGAAGAGAGAGAGATAGCTTTAGTACACATTATCCGAGTCCGAATTTTTGAGGTTTGCTCCACAAGGTGGCGGTGGTGGAGTATGAGCTAGTGCATGAAGGTGCGCTACTGCCATGTGGCAATGACAGCGGCTGTGCGTCCAACAAGAAGGTTGTATGCTCCTAAAGTTGGGGCCATGAAGTCGCGCGGAAGTTTAGAGGATCAGGGACACAGCTCTCGCAGAACAAGGGATGTTGAAGGGGAGATTGTGGGAGGAAAGGTTGTGTGACGAATGAGTGGCATTTGGACAGCAACAATTTGTGTGTGGGATATTTTTGGGGCAACCACACCCCGTATACGTAATAGAAAAAGGAGTCCCGAGTGCCTGATTATTCAGTGTTGAAAAAACAAGCGCGGAAGAGAGTTGCTTCAGGTTTGGCGGGTGTAGGTGGTTTGACGTCGTATGAAGTGCGGTAGGGTCGTGAAATTAGACGGCGGAAGTGGCAGAGTTCTCTCAGTTTCTGGAGCCTGTACTTACGATTACGACCTGAGGGACTAGCGCGCTAACCATCGCAACAATAGGAAGGTGCGATATTGTGAATGCTTCCGAGCAGTTGTCTATCACGTAGCATCCACGACGTGTTTGGTGGCTGCCAATATAAGAATCCCTGTGGGGCCAGTATCTCAGATCTTTTAATGTGCTCCCACTAAATTGCAGGGACGATTATCGTGCAAGACCAGTTTATATTCATGATGATGAATAAGTGAAGGAGCCATTCATAAAAAAATAGCTATGGTGCGCCGCGCATTCAGTGCCAGATAAATAAGTTGAAATCAGCAGGAGTTTCGCTCATCGGCAATTTAAAAATCTCTCCAGGCAGTTTTAACAAAAAAACATGAGTTTTTTGCCTTCCTTGTACAGCAGTGCCAAAAATATTGGTAGCTAACTTCTTTTTTTTCGAGAGAGAGTTTAAAAAAAGGTGGAGAAGCCGGTGCAAATCTATGGTAATAAAGTATTACTAGCACTACGAAAGAATGAAAGCTGGTTTGCGTCCTAACTTCACGACTGGTATCTTATGTTTTCTGTCATTGAAAACACGGAAGACAGCGGAAGTGAGAATGAAATAATTTGTCGCTACTATTGAGTGTCTATTTCACAGGCGAAGTTGACTTTTGACATTTACCCACAACTCCATTTCAGTAAAACAGCATTCTGCGCATTTGAGAAGGAAATACAGGATAGAATGAACCAAAAAGGAACACGACGGTCTCCACGGGACCATAAAAGCAGTCATTAAGACAATGCTTATCGTCATTTTAAGATCTAAGCAACAATAAACGTACTTTATTTCAGTAAAACGCGATCTTAAGGTGGTTTTTACACAACGTCACCGAGAACATAACACTTTCAGCACACAAATAGTAGAACGACACATTTTTAAATCCTACAAATACCGTCGTATTTCCAAACACTCATACACTCTGCAGATGACAAAGTTATCACAATCGTGCGTAAGCATGACCAGTACATGAATTTCGACAGCTCCGATGAAACTTGCATGGCTATCAGGATTGCCATCTAAATTTTCCTTCGGTCATTTTTCAGCCTCCTCAGCCGTACAGCTTCGGCTACGACAACACGGACGAGTATGGCACTCAGCAGTTCCACAAAGAAGAAGGCGACGCAAACAACGCCAAGACCGGATCGTACGGCTACCGGGACGCCAACGGGTTGTACCGCATCGTCAAATACGTGGCTGACGAAAACGGTTTCCGCGTCACCATCGACACCAACGAACCTGGAACCCTGCCAGGATCCAGTGCCGACGCCGTGTTCAATGCCAATCCTGTCTCTGCCTCAGGCGCGGGCCAATCAGGCAATTACGCCGCTGCGGGGGGACAAGAGGGCGTACGGCGGATACGGTTCGAGTGGGCCATGGGCTGGATAAACCTTTATTTGTTTTTAGAAAGATTCATCTGGATGACGACGACGCGCCCGTGCACCTTGCACCAAGAGAAGTAGCGCGTGAACGGCGAGAAACCATTTTCAAACAGCCAAATAAACAAACGTACAAAACAAATTCTTCTCCCCATATTGTTACATGATTTGCTGGATGAGTTATCGTACTGGTAATAAGGCGACCTCTGCTATTTTAGTGGGCATCGAAAACTCCGAGAAGGGACATTTTTCGACTTGACGCTTAGATTGGTAATCCTGATTTTTTAGAACTTTTGGAACCATATTTATAAAGAGCTTCCATGGGCCTAAATTAAGTAAGACGAAAAATTCTTCGTCTGTCGGCAAACGTTCCTTACTAATTTTTTTCAATGTGTTTAGAGCTACTTTGGCTAAGGCGTTGCGCTGCTGAGCACGAGGTCGTGGGTTTGATTCCCGGCCGCGGCGGCCGCTTTTCTGATGGAGGCGAAAATAAAACAAACGCCCGTGTGTGCGAGATTTCGAGCACGTTAAAGATCCCCAGGTGGTCAAAATTAATCCGAAGCCCTCCACTACGGCGCGCCTCATCGCCTGCTTCGCGTCAGCGCGTTAAACCCTACAAATCAATCGAGTTTAGAGCTCATTTGAAGGATTGGAATGTTTCAAGCGTAAGCTGCGCGAGCGTACTAAAGCGGACCAATTTATGCGCACTTACTCGGAGTGCAGTAGCTTAATATACCTCTCGGGCCCAGTAAAACGAACCACCGAATTACACTCCCGAAATATTGTAATTTGAATCGAGTGTGGTTCCCAGAACAAGGGTGTCGAACCGGAACCGGAACCCAACCCGAATTTTTTCCCGGAACCGGAACGAATCGAAGGAACGATCCGAACCGGTTATGGGGCCTCCAAAATGTAATTTCAAGTTCTTGATTATGATGGGCTGCCTTGCGTCTGAAGATATTTTTACCACTCGCCCGACAGCACCACGAAATATTTTGCATAGTCTGTAGTCCCGCAATGACCCATCAGGTGCTCTTCTTAATATTACGGTCAATTTAACGTAAAGTTGTCCGTGTATACTGTTAGTTTGCGTTAGATACTGCCTATTTTCCCCAATTTTCTTTTGCATTCAGATTAAGTTAAGCTAGAACGTATATTCCGAGGCAGCAGATAATCAGCATGGTGTGTAATATTGTGTAAATGTTTCAATGCGTTCTTAATTTGAATGCATCCCTGCCCCCCTGTGAAGGCCTTCAGGAAAATCATCAACAATGAATGTATATCTTCCACTTTATCTGGTTTGAACAGGCAGTTATACACAAACAGCAGTGAGACACACATACTCCCTGTTCTCTACGGCATCGGCACCTTTTCTTGTACAGTGCCGTGGTGTGCTTTCTGATGTAAGAGAGCATAAGAATTGAAAAACAAATTGGAGCTTTCTTCTTTCCATTTTTTGAAGTAAATGCGACAGAATCTACATGTCATCTTGGATCTTCTCCACATGAAAATTAAGGGGAGCATGGAAAAAGTCGGTTATGCGGATTAGGAGGTAGACTGCGGGGAAGTAGTCATATGAAAGAAAATATTAGCAGTGGATTAGCTCGGCTGTGCCAGGATATACGTAGCGTGTGCTAAGGTTCAGCTGGTTATTCTTAGCTTTCGTGGTTGTCTAGGATTAGGCTGATTATCATGCTTAGTTTTGCTTCAATGACACACACACGGTATACGCATTAAGTGACACATGTATATTTATCAAGCGGCTCCGCCGCAGCGTCACCAATCGCCCGAGAGCTACGCTGGTTTCACAGGCGCACGCCGGTGTTGCTTGGACGCACGAGCCATCGATTGCACACCCTACCACCCAAGGCATGATCATCAAGCTGAACAGGCCGCCACGTGCGGAACAGAGGTCTGCGAAGACGCTGCGCACGTAGGGTCTGTAAGACGCCGGGTAGCGAGCAACGTTCTCGGCGCCGTGTGACGTCACTGCTCCTCGCGCATGTGCAGCACGGCTCTCCAGGAGACACGCCAAACTGCTCAACCTCGGCCAGGGTAGCTTACGCTACAAAACTGTCCCGCCTACGCGGAACAGTTTTTTATTTCTAGCACTCCTAATTAACGTCGTGTAAACGATAAAACGCCATTGATACTATAGGTACATAAAAACGTAGCAGACCAACCAATTTATTTCCAATGCAAAATTTTTGCCCCATTGTGCGAGAATACGTGTGCGCACGCACGTGCGTGCGATGGAGATTTGATGGTACCAAAATAGATGGCGCGCACAGGCTCTCTGCTACCCAGATAAGTTGCCTGCCCCAAAAAGAGGCTTCCCGCGTGCCACTAAATTATACCTGTCTGCCTGCCTGTCGGCCAGCCAGAAGATTCCGAGGATTCCGAGATTCTGCCGGCCAGCCAGAACATTTGGATACGCAAATTCACTCCACGGCGACACTCGAGGGTACCAAAAAACGATGGGGGACGGCCGGGTGGTCTGGTTAGTGGACGGACGGGGTAATGGACATCGTTCAGGGAGGCTGCCCATTGCCGGAAGATGGATTGATGATTGATTTATTGCAGTATTTAACGTGCCGACGCAACGCAGGCGATGAGGCGTGCTTTTGTGGAGTGCTCGGGGTTAATTTTTTCCACCTGAGGATTTTTACATGCGCCGAAGCCTCGTAAACACGGGCGTTTTTGCTCTTCGCCACCACGACCGGGGATGGAACCCGTGACCTTTGCGCTCAGCAGCACGCCTTAGCCACTCTGTCACTGCGGCAGGTTCCAGAAGATTCTGGCGAGGATGCCGCAACGGGAAAGATTAGAAGGGGCGTCGGCGGGACCGGGGCGCGGCCGAGTGGCCAGGATACTGCATGCTTGTCTTCCAGAAGACTCAAGCAAGGATGCAATATTTGGAAACGGAAACACGGTGCGGCCCGTCACTGGTCGACGAGAGGAGTGTATCACAAGGCGGCACAACGGCGCTTACGTAGAGCCACGTTTTATAGCGCAGCACATAAGCGCCCGCTCCTGTGGTTTCGCGTACTCCGTCAGCGCCAGCTTCGTATTAACCGAGAAAACGAAGAGGCCACCGAAGATCAAGCGAGGAGGAAAGCGGAAGATAAAAGTATGGCGGAAGTGCGAGGAGGAGGAGGAACATGCTCGCAGGCGGCGACGCGCTACGAGATAACGACAGAGTATAGCGCGAGCCGTCGTGCGTTCGCTGATGACGCGATCACTTCCTGAGACGCAGCAGCTATGCGCCGCCGCTGAGGAAATTGCAGTTCGCCCTTCACTTGTATTTCGCACTAGCGAGTATCCTAATCGTCAGCCAATTTCTTTTCGTTTCCTCTAGAAAACAACTGCAGATATGAGATTGCGGGGTTATGAGCCAAGAATAAAGGTAGATTAATATAAAAATGAAACCAAATTATTAAAAATAAACTTGGGGCTATAAAGACTAATGCTTTCACATTCACACACATACGCAGCCTTAAGTGTCCCAGAGAACCCCGTATTTTGCTTCAGTTAGAGCTGTAAGCGCTGATTTACCATAGAAGACACTTTCAGTGTATTGTATAGTAAAGGGACTCTTTAACACTTAAACGCTTTTACTCTTTGCGGCGCTTCTGGAAGCACTGCAAAAGATATCACCTATTCGCAGCACGGAGCGGCACTGCGTGATTTGCTCGTCGCAAAGCCGGTACGCCTTCGTTTCCGCTTTGATTTTGCGACTGTCTTTTTAAAGTGGTTATCAAATGCGTTCTTCGCTGCAACTTATGAAAAACCGGCCAATAGCCGCTACACCGCTGTAATGATCGTAATTGAAGCGATCGAATAACGGCAAGACTGGAATGAAGAGAAAAATATTGGGTGTGTGTGCGTGTGTGTGTGTGAATGTCAAAGAATTAGTGTTTATAGCCCCAAGTTTACTTTTTTTTTAATTTAGTTTCATTTTTGTCATTTATTATACTTTTATTCTTGGCTCACAAGCCCGCCATTTCATATCTGCAGTTGGTTTCTTCTAAGTCATGTGATGCGCATAAAGTAATAATTTTAGGCTGAGGTACTTCGCGACACGTAAGTACTGGATATGGTGGTTGACTATGTTGTGCAAGCATTCAAGATTTTGAGAAAAGTTGCTAAAAGTGTTGCAGTGTCCCATTAAGTTTGCCAAGACGAAACATTTACACGAAGAAACCCGCATTATGACTGTTCTTTCACCGACGTGACACAGAATATCAATGCGACCGCGCAAAAAAATGGCAGAAAAAAACTGATGCCATTTTCCCGAACCCATTTGAACCCGTTTGAACCTGTTCGAACCGTCTTGAACCGGAACGAAATAGTACTCCGGAACCGAACACGGAACCGAACCCAAAAGGCTTGAACCCGAACCCGAACCAAACCCGAAAAAATACCGGTTTGACAGCCTGCCCAGACCACACTTTACTTGCCCAGCCTGTCGGATGACCAGCGTGGCCAGCATGGGTCCGGAAAAAATGCGCCCATGCACTCCGTACAGATGGTTAACCAGCAAAGCTGTAATATGCGGCTGGTGTTTTCCCGTCTGTTACAACTTTATGGTTCTTTTTGTGTATTTTTCATTATGCGTTGCGTGGTTGTGGCATTCTCTTTCTATTCCCGCTCCTGTTCACAGCGTCATTGATTGTTAGCTGCCGGTCCTTCGGAAGTACGTTTGACGCGTGGCCTGTATGCCGATTTCGAAGTAACCTACGGCCGGTGATGGCTTGGTGGGCTAGTTGGTGCACCATCATAAAGGGGTTAACAGCGCACAAAGACGACGACTCACAAAGAAGAGACGACAGGGCAAGTGCTCACCGACAACTGATTTTTTTTATTTCGCCATGAATCACATAAACCAAGACACATCCAATAACAAGGCCCCAAAAATATGACATAAACACTTATCTCGCGCCCCGCCTTCTACGCTCGTTGCTCCAGATACTGTTCTCCAGATACAGTATCTCGAGGCTCTAAGGCTCATGATACTGTTAAGGCTGAGATACTCCAGGTACTGTTAAGATAAGTCGAGGCGAGAGATAAGTGTTTATGTCATATTTTTTGGGCCTTGTTATTGGAAGCGTCTTGGTTTATATATCTTTCATGGCGAAACAAAAAAAAAACAGTTGTAGTTCAGTGCTTGTCCTCTCATCTCTTCCTTGTGAGACGTCGTCTTTGTGCGCTGTTAACCCCTTAATAAAAGTAGGGCCGGCGTTTTCTATTTGACACTACTTTGCCCGCTGGCGCTGATTTGCCCACCCTAAGCGCCCCTGCCCACCGCTACCACTTGATTAGTGGTTCACCGAGTAGCTCAATTACGAGCGCGTGCTCTGCTGCAGGACAGATAATGAGGCAACCACGCCTCAATCCGGACAATATCCTCCTTGGACGCTGAAAAATTAGCTATTGCCCTTGTCCTTGCCCAAACCACCTTCAAGAATATATCGACCGATTCACAAGCCGCCTGCCGCAGGCTCTTGTCGGGACGGGTGGCCCCCGCCACATGCCAACTTCTGAAAGAACATCCGCCTGCCCATTGGGTGGACATTGTTATGTAGACTTCCGCCAACTCTGGATTGAGGGGCAACAATTTGGCTCATCGACAACCTCAAGACGTCACTCACCGAGCCACCGAGACGGGGGATGTTTCTGCACTTCTCCTCACCTACAAAAAAAAAATCATCCAATACTACCGACCCACGGGAAGACCTTCACCAGTCCTCACACATCTTTAACCAAGGACCAAGAAATCACACTCAGACAAATTCAAGGATGCACTTTTCCCACCCCATCCGTATGAATTTACTCTTTCCCTACTCAGTACTCTGATAAGTGTAAATTCTGCAAGGAACCCGGAACTCTGACACACATATTATTCGACTGCACAAAAACTCACACCTTCCGCCCCTGAACGCGTCCCCTTCCCTTGAGCAGTCGGACAGACTGCTCTCCAGCTGTCGAAGCGACGACCAGCTCCTTGTGACCAGGGCCTCGGCAGCCTGGACCACAAAAAGCCTCCTGAACTGAGAAAATCACACTCACATTATTGCGTGATAAAGTTGTTTCTCACTCTCCCTCCCTCTTTGGCCCCCCCTACCATGTAAATGCCTCTCTTCTTTTTTCCGCCCCTCCCTCGCGTTCTTCCCTGCCAGCTTCGCTCCTCCCATGATAAACACACTGGAGGTTTGATCAATTTTGCCGTGTTCCACTGCTCGCATCATCTACTGGAACCTTCTGTCACATTTTACACTTACAATACCTCCACGAGGGGGCGCCGCGAGCGTTTTTTCTGTTTTAAGATAGAAAAAAATTATTTAAAGGTACATTTTTTATTTATTGTCGCCCAAATTAAGAAGCCTTGTATTATTAATTAAAAGAACAATGCAGATATCACTTCGTGTTAATTTCTCGCATCATATATGCCAAATGTTTTCTTCTTACTGGAAAAGTTCACAAGTATGAACATTGCCACCGGATGTAGTAGTTTAAAAAGGCCCGGTGTGTATAAAAGTCTCGTTAAAAAAATCTTTATACTTCTCGCCGGGCTTCTGTATCGAAGGGCAGACAGACACACCAAAAGTTTCGGGTTTTAGTTGCCCAAGAATGATTACATTCTCTAATAACGACGCGTCGGCGTGAGCACTACTGGTGGACAAACGACCTTTGCTGCACAGGTGCGGGACTAGCTCAAATAATGTGTGCTATATTTCTTCTCCACCTTACAATTAATGCCGTTGTTCCTATAAGCTTTATTCCCACACCCCGCTTCGCCCGATTTCTGCTTCGATGGTCGGTTGGTTTTGGTTGTAAAAACTTCCGGTTGGCTATCATGACGTCTTTCCGTGGGCGCTTGGTTAGCACGGCTGATAAGTACAGTAGCTGCGGATGGCCAACGCCCACAGGAAGGTGCTCAACTACCGTAGTGACTTTCTGGTTGAAAACAAGAGAATGTTCTCTTTGCCGAGAACTACATCGGTCAGCGAGGGATGGCGCAGGTCGATGGTCCATGGCGACTATTCTGTGCTCCATTAGTGTCAGTGCTCTTTTCTGACATTGCAGATGTGCTCACGTTTTTGCTTTTGAATAATTTTCGCTCTTCGATGATTTCCCTTTATTACTTTTGCTTTCAGATTCGCTTCACAGCGATAGGAGACTGCCCCTGTGCAGTAGCCGAAAATAACGTGTTTTTGGTGACGTGGATCTGGTGTTCGATTACTTTTTTGTGTACGGACTTTATCCTAAGTTATCTTTTGCGACCATCTTTTGAAGAAGAAGATGATGATGATGATTATGATAATGATGATGATGATGGTGGTGGTGTTTGGATTTTTGTGGGCGCAGTGCCAACATTTTTCAAAATGAAGGTGGGCTTTTCAAGTTCACTGCAGTACCTAATTCGCAATCTGGAACAGGCAGGGTTGCTTGGCTCTGCCTGTTTTTTTAGAAATGAAAGAAAGGATTTCAAAAATACGTAAATGCCCTGAATTAGGTGATACCCTTAGTCAACTCATTAAAAATTAGCATAGAAACACATTGCAGCACAAGAAATATCAGAGAAGATTAGTCGGTTTATTGCGTATGAACAAAACTCTTTGAGATAGTTGTTTCATTGCTTCACTGGAAACAAGAAAAGGGCCCTGAACGAACGACAACGAAGGAGACACAAAAGACAGACATCTGTGCCAGCTTCCAATGGTTTATTCATAAAAAACACGCTTATTTATACACAGGACCCTAGCACAGATAAAGTCAAGAATTCGGCCAGATTTAGCATATGCTGACAACTAACAGATACAGAAGAAACAGAATTGACGTGTATTGAACCAACAGCGCAGGCACTCAGGCAATTACTGACAGTACAGACAAGCAATCATGACGACTAGAACAGGTTCTAAACTGTGTGATTAGACAGCATCTTTATTAAAAGATATGGCGGCATGCTGAATACCTGTGGCATATTACGTTTGTGAGTCTCCCTTTTGGTGCTGCGATAAAGAGGCTGTAGGGTGAACTGAGTTTTTGTCTCACGGCAGATGTCGCTCTTTACCAAATGATTCGCTTCCTCTTTAGGATTGATTAAATGTACCTCCAGTTCTGTTCTAAGAACTTTGTAGAAGTAATGTGCGGATGAAAAAAACGTCCACAGTTACAAACCCTGCATGATATTGCATTTGTCAAAACCCGTATCCGCTCAAAGAAGTCCTTTCAAACAATCTCAGCAATATGCGTGAGAAATTTGCGATTGGTCACAACTTGTAAGAACTGATACAAATGCCTTATTAGCCTCCTTTTTATCTTTCAAAAACGAGTGCGCCCACTTCAATTTAAACTTTTAAGCCTATGTTCCCATGACGGGTGCTTTTCGCACCGGAATTTCTTGGGTTCCTCGTTGTTACGTGCAAGGTATAGTAACGCTTGCTGGCGGGCTAGTTGGTTGAACATGGTTTGTTTGATTGCGCTGGTGTTAACACAAGACACACTAAAAAAAGGACACATACACTTGACGTAACACCGTGCACTGAAAACTGTTTATTAAAATTGAAATGACAAACATATATATACAAGAAAAGCAAACAAATTATACTGAAAAAAATAACCATCTTCCCGTAGAGGAACCCTGAGTAGTATGCGAAGCAGGTATGGTGTCGATTCAAGTGGCCATTGGTTTTCAGTTCGTCGTTTCCGTGAGGTTGAGGTACGTAGCTACCAATATATTTACCGCTTGGTTTCCATGGTAACTAGCACACTTTTCACTTACCGGAACTACGAAATGGGAAATGGCGTTGACCCCCATGGCTGTTTCGCATACTACTCAGGGTTCCCCTACGGGAGATGGTGTGTAATTTTATTGGAGGGGGGGGGTTAGAGTGGCGAGGTATTAAAGAGAGAGAGAGAGAGACGTTGTACGTGGTATGGGTTTGTCTTTATTTAAGCCTTATCATCATCATGTTCGACGTAGGTGACGTCGAGCTTGGCGTTCCGCTTTGCTTATGACCGCCTTATGGCCTGTGAAATGTAAAGCCAAGGGCTGTTGTAGTGAATGAACCCTAAAGTTGCTGAAGATGAGGTCGATGCACGTTCCCCGGATGGTTGTGGGCTGCTTGTAATCCCTGCCCGTCGAGGCTCGCCGACGCACGCCGCTGCCGATGACGATGAAACGTCGAAGGCGCGTGAAGCGTGCTCGTCTCGTGCCGGCCCAGGAAGACACCGGCAACACTGTCGCTCCAGAAGCCCTTAAGGGTAAGCGTGCTCGTCTCGTGCTGGCCCAGGAAGACACGGCAACACTGTCGTTCCCGGAGCCGTAGAAGGGTAAGACACCACCGGGCGTTCAGCAACCCGAGCATGCTCAGTGGGAGTGTGGACGGCGCAACAACGACAACGACAAGGGATTGACATAGCCCCGACCATAAGATGCTTGGCATCTAAAACGAGGTGCCAAAGAAGGGAGGGAAAGAGACGATTTGTAGATCTGAATGAACTTTTAAGTGGCGCATGCTGCTTTCACAGTGATTGCTCTAAAAATTGCATTCGACGTTTGGTGAGTGCACTCGCTCCGAGACAAGGCATGGGTCGTTGCCAGGCATGCGCAGTGTGTGGAACCCACGCCCTAAGTATAAAATCTCACGTGGGGGCCGCACTAGTGAGAAGAATGGTAATTAAGGATGAGTGATCTATTTAAATTATTTACTACGCGGCCATGTGAGCGTCGGTGCATACCTAAGCCATCCCTCGTCGTCGTCGTCGATGGTGGGCCATGTGCATGTTGTAGTGTCGATGGTTAGCCATGGCGCCATGTCCAATTATTAACGCTACGGTATCTTTTTCTTCCTCTGTAAAAAATAACGCACATGAAGCCTCTCTTCCTCCCCCACAACCTTTAATTAGTCTTCGTTCCCGCCTGTGTCTCGCTCTTTCTGGACTCTGCCTGCATTGCAGGGTAGTGGTGTTATTTCAACTTCAAGGCGCAGTGGTTCGAAGCCACAGTTAACAGTAAAAAAAAATTACACCATCTTCCCGTGGGGAACCCTGATGAGGATGCGAAGCATCGTGGCGGTTCCGTGTGGTTTCATTGTGTTGCCGTTATGTTGAGTGATCTGGTTTTTACTAGCGCCAAAGGGAATTCCGCGTCCGGGTCCACACCGGTGGCAAAGGCACGCAAGTGATGTGTTACGGTGAGTAGGCGGTGGTTCTCGAGGCGTCGAAACTCGTCCATCATGTTCTTGTCGATGTTGTCTCTGTGGTAGAATCGGTAGTCTCCGACAGCGTTGGTGAGTTAAAGGTTGTTGACATTGGTGCACCGGCTGAGAGCAATGTACACGCCCTCCTCTTG